>JAOXJM010000005.1:19216073-19245060 GCA_026413425.1 Tringa solitaria | reverse complement strand
TGCCCAGGGAGGTGGTGGAGTCACCATCCCAGGAGGTATTTAAGAAACGTGTAGATGAGCACTAGAGCATGCCCTGAAGTGCCACGAGATTGTTGGGTTGTGTCTGTTTGTAGGTTTTGGGGGTTTTTCTGTGGGTTTTTTTTTTTCCTTTTTTTTTTTTCTCCTGTGGTTGGACTCGATCTCAAAGGTCCCTTCCAACCATGAAGATTCTGTGATTATGATGATTTCCCGTCCCCCAGCCTCAGCTCGGCCCAGGGAACCTGCTGCTTTGTTTTCTGCTGTTCGAGTGAACCAAATTCTGCCTGAAGTGAGAGCGGCCTCTTGTCCATGGGGAAGGTATCTGCTTTAGGAGGCCTGGGAGTGACACAGGAAAGGACACTCCTCCTGCTGTCCCACAGCACCGCAGGCACACGAGAGTCAACCTCAGCGGCAATAAAACCCTTAGCATAAGGATGTACTTAAAACATCAGAGGTAGCATTTCTGCCTTTATAGGTGAAAAAAGATCAAATGATGTATGAAAATAGTCCGTACGTCAGTGCGTTTATAAAAGCCTTTCACGAATGTCAAGCAAGATGACAGAAATTAGAAAATACCTTCAGCCAAGTAAAACTGTGCCTTCATTCACTGAAACTATAGTAACCATCTGCTTTTTGTTGCCTCTGTACTTTTACAATACTAGCCAGAATTACGATGTTCAGAGAAAGTGAACACTGAGAAGGGGGGAAAAAAGGATTATTTACAGCAGTTCTGTAGTCCTCCTTTTACTTCGATGCTCTTATTTAAATATTCCGGCTGCTCCGACAGCCTGGTCAAAACTGGCTTTTGTAGGCTGAACACAAAAAGCAAACCAGAGAAATATTCAGCATTTTTCCCCCCCTCAACCAGAATGTGCTGAAAAGAATGCAGTGTTTAAGCAAAGGCAGAGTAAGCTAATTATCAAGCACACAGCTGCTCCTACCTGGCATAAAGCAAAGGGAGAAAAATACTATGAGTCATCAAACAATTCCTAAATTTGGAAAAGCCTTACAAAAATAAACTTCTACGAATAAGGGACTAGCTATAGAGAAAAATGCAATGCAGATAAAAAGATCATTATTTCAGAACAACACACTATTTACAGTTTGAAAGGAAGAAGTTTTTTTGGCAAGGCAACTACTAAACGTCATCTAGTTTAAACTCCTCCTCTTCTTGGGGTTTGCTGGGGCAGAACGAGCGAAGAGATCTTCTGCCATGTTCTTTTTATATATCAAATGCTGAGAGGGGGTGGGTGGGAGTCATTTCTAATCAAATTAAGAAAAATCTTTTCCTCTCTGTTATGAGCAGGATTTTTTTCCATACGCCTTCACCAACATGCCCAAAACTCCAGATATTGGAGTGAGAATTCAGCAGATATTCCCGGCATCGCACTGGGCCATGGCACCAAGAGTGACCCAGAAGCTTTCCCAGGAGGGTCAGTGTTATGTCCTACTTGAAATAAGAAGAACCATCCTCACTTCCCCCACTTACAGCCATACAAATACACATTTATGTTTGGGCAGAAAAGCACATCTATTTTGCAAAGTCCTTGTTGAATTTCTCATCCATTTTACAAAACAGCAAATGAGACTCTTGATTATTAGGAGTAAACCAAGAGAATTTGTAATAAAAATAGCCACGTTTTTGCTTCTCCACAGAAGATGTTGCTCGATTTTTTTTTTATTTTTTCACCTTCATTATTAACTTTATAGTTCCCTCTAGTTCTTTAGGGAGTCATTTCTTACAGTCACACACAGAATCACAGTGTAGAAGTTATGGTGGCCTTAAATGTGAAGACACTTAACGCAAAACTGAGAGGAGCTGAAAACTTAAAGCGAGACGTGACTTGGGGGGGAGTTTGGGGTGTTTGCTGCTAGTTTTGTGGGGGTTTTTGTGTTTGTTTTTTTGACTAGTAGTCATAAGAGGTAACTAAGTTCCAAAACACACATACAACAGCTGCTGCCGCCAACACATTCTCTTATTAAGCTGCAGTAATCCCAAACTGAATTTCCTTCAGTTCTCCTGATAGATACTTTCAGCCAAACTTCAAGCCTTGAAATTAAAACTATTACTGAGGAGAAAGGTATTGGCTTCAAAACCTGATCCCATGCAGCAGTTCTACTATAAGCTGCAAAACATCCCCAAAATGCGTTAGAAATGCTAGTGTAAAGTCTCCTTTATGCCCAAATTGCCAGATCCCCTCTAAACTACTGCAAACTTCATCTGGTTTATGCTCCCGCATTTCTTTCCTCCTAATAAAAGTCACTAGAATGTTGCTTCAGGTTCATTTTAAAAGGAAGTCATTAGATTTACAATTAACATTGCCAAGTATTTCTTGTTTAACCTCCTCCCATCGCTAATCATTTACCCAGTGACAAGGCAAGTTCAGTTGTTTTATAAGCATAGGAATTTAACCACGATAAGCACACGAGGACAAACAAGCCACGAGAAGCAGATTCACAGGCTCGCAAAATTTAGCGCCCAGAAAGAAAAAGGATGTATTTTACAGGATGATTCCAATTTCCTTTCTAACCAGCCTTGCATTTCCAAATTTTGCATGTCCTATCAAAATTTGTTCAGCTCAAAAAAGTTTCCTTTTGCTAATTCTTCTCGATATCTGGACAGATTGTCAGCAAGAAATAAGTTCCTTCTTTCCTGACTCTCAACCCCTCTGGCTGCCCCGCTGCCCACACAACGGAATTCCCAGAACAGACTCTGGGAGACTGATGCTTACAGAAGGAAAGGAAAAAAGAAAGCCCAACCAACAATATAAACAAACAAAAAAGAAAAAATATTAATAAAAATCACATACACCACTAGTAAACACAGCTACAGACACCAGCAGACTGATAAAAATAATTATTTACGCTCAATTGCAGTATAATTCTTACTCCATTTCTACTGCATTTCACAATGTTTTCTTAGTAGGTTTAATCAAATTTTCCAGAATCTCATTAGATAGTTAAATAATGATATGCACACTTAATTTGTTAAAAAGAAACAGACTGGATTACGGTTTGCTTTGGCTCGTTTGTTAAGTCTTAAGTAATTAGATTTTCCTTGTTGTTAAAAAGGGGACAAACAGGTTGCTCATTTATGATCTAAAACCAAATGCACCTCCTTTCCCTTTTACCCACCAACATGTTTCCTCTGAAGGGACACCAGGAGATGACTGACACCAAAAATGGATTTCTTTCTCTTATGCTGGGGAATGGTGTGAGCACAAGAAGCTCCTTCTCTCCTGCTGACAGGAGAAGACCCGTCCCCGTTACTCGTTCCCCGCACAGCTTCCACTGGCACTGGGTTTAACCTTAAAGCTCAGAAAAGGGACAGAGGCACCTACTGTCCCCCAAGAATTTCCAAGCTTAGATTAAAATTGACATGGTAAAACAAAGCAGGGAAGGATTTAAAAAAAAAAATAAAAAATATTCCTAATGGATTACATAGACCTAAATGTCTTTCACAAAGAAGGACAGCAAGTATAAAATCTAAAGAATGGGCACACCAACAGCAGCAACATTAACCTCACCCTCCTCTCATCAGCTTTTTCAAGAAAAGAAACATCCATCATGTGTGAAGACAAAATGACAGCCACAGTCACGTAGCCCTCAGTTCAAAATGAGATAGCAAGAATGCACTTTATTTACTCCAGAGTGTCCAAATCTACAGGGGATTCTGGTTAATATGGAATCATAGAATTGTCTAGATTGGAAGGGACCTTTAAAATCGTCTAGTCCAACCGTCAGCCTGAGATTACTACAAAGATGATGAAACCAAGTTAAGAAAGTTTACACACACAAATAGTACCCAAAAGGAAAAAACTGTATTTGGCCTTGCCCTCCTATAGTGCTTGACCTGCTATTTCCTAAGGCCATCTGAGATCATTTCACCTCAAAACTCCTCAGCAATCACAAAAAATAAATTATCTAAGACATTGGTGCCATTCTTGATCTCTCTTGATTGCTTTTTGGGACACTACAGTTTTTGCAGGTTGTGGTCTTGTGATGTCCATCGCTTAAGTATGATACACTGTGTTAGGAGCACTTTGAGACTTGGGATATGAGATAAGTGCATGGAGGATGTTTCTCTAGACACTCGTTGACCTAAATGTCTCTTACACAGTTCCCAGCCATTGCAAGGAGCTGGAGGTGATTCCTTCTTAACTCCCCTTCATTCTGGACCAGTGAGACCACGCTGGGAGTGTGTTGTTCAGTTCTGGGCTCCCCAGCACAGGGCAGACATGAGCAAACTGGGTCAACCACAGCAAAGGGCCAGGATGACAATGAAGCAGTGGGAGCTCAGAGGGCTGGGACTGTCCTGCCCTGAGAAGAGAAGGCCTGGGGACACCTTTCAGTGTGTACAAACATCAGACTTCTCAGTGTGACCGAGTGAGGGGACAAGAGGTAATGGGCATAAATTGAAATCAAAGAAAAAGCTTTTTGACTGTAAGGCTGAGTGACCACAGGCTCCCTGGGCAGATGGGGAATTTCTACTCTCAGATACTCAAAACCTAACTAGACATCATTCTGGACAACCCACTCAACTTGACCCTGGTTTGAGCAGGAGGGTCCCTTCCCACCTCAACTATTGTATAATTCTATGATAATTTATCTTCCTAAAATATTAAACATAACTGGTTTTCTCTTTTATTCTAGCAGCTATCAGATAAACGCACAGAGAAGTTGTAGGTGCCCCATCCCTGGAAGTGTTCAAGGCCAGGCTTTGACCAACCTGGTCTAGTGGGAGGTTGGGTTGGAACTAGATGGTCTGTAAAGTCATTCCCAACCTAAACCATTCTATGATTGTATGATAATAAGCTTTTTTGCTCCTCCTCAGAGCCCTGTTTTAATTATTGACTCTCCAAGTCTCAGGGTGGGAGTTTCGAATCCGTAACACTCCAGGTATTTTAAATGCCATTCAGTGCACAGCTCCATGAGCTCCAAGCCAAACCTTCAGTACTGTGTTAAGACTGAAAAGATGGGTTGGTGCATAAAGTCAATTTTAAAAGGTAATGAGAAGCTTTAAGATATAAGCAAGCATCTAGCAAGGCTCTGAAGAGCTAGACATCTAGCATCTATTGAAGATAAGATGACTATAAATCAAAAGTTATTGCTATACTAACAAAGGTATATCCATGCTTTACACAGAACAGTAAGAGGTTTTTGGCTTTGTTTTCTTTCTCCCTAAAATCCCAGAACATACCTAGTACATAAGGTCTAGCAAACACAAGTCACATTAAGCTGGGTCAGCTAGAGACCCACAAAAAAAATTTGTAAAATAATAAGGATGCACTTAAAGTGACAAACCAAATTAAAGATGGGTATTCTTGTTTCAAAAACCTAAATAAGTTAAATTAACATTTTGTCCTCCTCTTCCAACACCACTACAGACCTGCATACAGAGAGCTCAGAAATTTTCATCCCTGACCACAGCCTGGCTATTGTGATCAACAAAATGCAACTGATCTCCAAAATGGTAGTTTTTCCATTCTGTTCTTAATATGTACTAATACACACACACACACAAAACCCAAACCACCAAACCAAAACAAAAATCTCCCTCAGCTGAGTTCCCAGAAGCAGCTGGAAAAAAGGAAGACATACACTACAGGATCAAGTAAGAAACGGTGACATAAAGCTTAGAATTTAGAATATACAAATCACACTGTAGTAAAAAAGGCCAGTTGATCCTGGTTATCAGTTAATACAGTCCAGATCATTCACAGAATACAGTGGCCTGAGACACTTTGCATGCTGTATGCTCACAGCATTCAACAGTAAAAAGAGAGCCCTGGAAAATAAATCTATGAGCCCATCATCCACACTGTAGAACTCTAGAGACCATTTTTACAGAGATTAAGTTGGGAGAGGTTTACACATCCCCACTGCCTTCCACTTCCTCCAAATGTTGACTGAAATTGCTATTTTCCATTACTGTTGCAACTCCCGTCACTGGAAACCCCACAATAACAGACAGGGGGAAGTCAGTCCAAAGCCAGAGAGAAAACAAGACAAAGCCCAGGAGGAACACAGCTCATTCTGCACTCAGAGAACGCCTGCACAAATAATTTTTGAAGGGGGAAAAAAAAAACAAACCCAAAACTTTTTCAAGTGAAGAATAAGCTCCCAAACACATACAAATAAACTGAAACAGCTTAGATAAAAACAAGGGCCTTCAAATGCACTTTATACTGCATAAGAAAAGGATTGGCTTATTTATTATCTACAGTGATTTTTTTCCTAAGACAACATTCACCAAGAGACAAATATTTAATATTACTCAAAAGCAACAGTCACTGTTTAAAGCTGTTCCGTAAGAGCAACAACTCTGTTCACCAGGCAGTGTTTATAACAAAAACGTGCTTTTTATATCAGCCAGTTTGTGCTAACTCTGCAACATTTCCAGTTCAGTACACTCTGTACCGACGGCACTTGCCAGAAACTCCATGCTCCCAAAATGTTTTCCTATTTGTTAACTATTTCTTTCAAAATAAAAAGAACTAATCGCAGTGTTTTGAAATTCTCTTTACAAATATTGAACAAGAAATTATTTTGCTTAGCAAAAATACACGGGAAGATTAACGTAAATATAATAATAGCAAAAAGAATTTAAACCCCATAAATCATAATCTGATGTTTTAGTTTTAAGCTGGACCAACACGGAGCCAACCATTACCACATCGCTTACAGGAATAAACTCCAGGGAAATCCAAGAGGCAGTAGGAGAGGCTTCTTGTCTTTTCCCAATGCTATTTCAATTGGCCAGATAAAACATAAGGGGGCTTTTGGATGTTAATTCAATAGGGGTGCCAATTATTTATTTTTTTTTAATATTTAATAAATATTAAAGAAAAGTTAAAATGTTTAGTAGTTTTAAAAGAGAAGGGCAGTTGATGGTACAGTTTAATGGAGGGGCCAGGAGCAGAGGCTCCCCCTCACACCCAGGCACAACAGTGATGCGCAGAGCTGAAAAGCATCACGATGGAAACACACGTTCATGTGAGGGATGTACATCCCATCACTGCCTGCCTGCTTCTCCTCAGACCTAGAAATTGTGCCCAAAACATGAGGACTTTCAACTTTTGTGTGCCATTTCCAGACATTCAGCAGGTCAATGAGCACCACAAGCCAGCCCTGCAGCAGAGTAACACCTGTACAATCAACCCAGAGCCACCCATGTTCCTCAGGTTCATCGTGCACATGTTGAACAGATTTCATAAAGTCATAAAATGCTTTGGGTGGGAAAGGACCTTAAAGCCCACCCAATGCCACCCTCTGCCCCAGGCAGGGACACCTCCCACCACACCAGGTTGCTCCAAGTCCCCTCCAACCTGGCCTTGAACCCCTCCAGGGATGGGGCAGCCACAGCTTCTCTGGGCAACTTCTCTGGACTTCTTTCTTCACTCACGCAGAAGGTCCGAGGTGTGGCAAGTCTCTTACACACCCCAGCCAGTGTGTGCGTACATGTCGTCACCATAAACAGGGTCTCTCTCGGGAAAACGTCCCCAGGAACTAATGCCACCCTTGCAGTGCGCCCACTGCAGATAATTAATGAACCCAATTAACCCAGCAGTATTTAAGAAGCATAAATACCGAGCAACTCTGATCACCAATTATCTTATCACTCCCCAGCTCTGCTATACACGAACCAGGTTCCTTTTGGCAGCAATGGAGCCAGGATCTCCGTTCCACACACATATGAAATACACCCCAACCCCAAAAGGGACAAAAAGGTCTGAACTAAAGGTTCATTGTTTATGTTCATTCAAAGCCGTGCTCGGCGAGGGCTTCTGGTCCAGCTGAAACAAACCCCCACATTTCATATACAGGACCTCCAAACCAATTGCTCTGTACTACTGACCTGCCTTTATTTCACTGGATTAATTACTAACATAGATACCACCTCTGAAAACCTTAATCTACTTTCACAAAAAGCTGATAATGTAATTTCTGCTGCAGATGACAGTGCCCCTGCACTTCTCCTGCATCTCACCTTCTCAGCAGGAACACTGCGCAGGGCAGTCAAATTCTTTGCAGAGCTTCCATTAAATAAACTGCCTTTACATAAACACAGCTACGTTTTCACAGCACATACATTTCTGAAGACTCCCATTATACATTGGTCAGCTGCAACACTGCACAGAGGCTACAACCCGAGTTATGGCAGAAAGTTTTGTGGATCCAAAGTTTCCACATGCTCTTATTTGGTTGCAAAATTTCGTATTTCTGTTGTATGATAGGGATTTACAACTGTGAATGCTCAACGTGTTGCAGTGACAGCCTGGGACAATACTTACTAAGGGTTCCTCTACCATTGACAACAACCACCGCAAATAAAACTGCAGTCTTTGTACTCTGAGTGCACTACCTATTCTTTTCTAATAGATTTATACAAAATATCTGAACTCCTTCAGTTTTCTTCAAGCTCTATATATTCAAAGGCTTTTAAAAAGTTACAGTTCATGGGATTTTGGGGTTATTTTTTTTTTTTTTAAATTGATAATCTCATTCAGATGTGGCATCAAAAGCACACAGCAGGGTATCTTCCTAAAGCATTACTTTGTAGAGGTCTTTGTATCATCATTCAACGTTCTTAATCACAAGAGGATTAGCACCAAGCCTTAGCTGGGAGTAGCGTCAGGGACAAAAAGGGACTGTGAATATTTGCTATTTTGAAACAATTCCCCAAGACCTCTCCTTTGCCCAGTTTGCCCCTGCTACCAGAAGACACAAAGCCAAGCTGAAGCAAGCCCTCACTCTGGTTTATCACTTGCACTGCCCACTTGGTTATCACAGCATAGAAAAGCAATCCTTGACCAGAACTGCCCCCTCCTCACTCTCCCATCCTGGAGAACCTCAGAAGTGCTGGGGAAACAGATTGGGAGGCTGGGGGGAAATGGTAACCACAAGCCCAGGCACCCTGGCTTGGCTGAGGTACCGTAGGGTGCCCGGTTAAATTAGCTCAGCAGCTAAAATTCCCAAAGCAGGAATAACCACTGGTAACATCTGGCCTTACAGAAACCTACAGAAAAGTTTACAAAGCACTGTAAATAGCCAGGTGGGATCTAGGATAAAGACATGACTGATTCAACGTTCAGGTAGACTTTATCCGTTTCATTAGGAAACCAGGACACAAACTAAATCCTTTTGGAATACAAGCAAACAGACTTATTTTCCTCCATAGGTCTCTAAAAGACAGATGTTGGGAAAGATCTCCAGTTCAGCATGGGTCCTACAAGTTACTGTTCTTACACCAAAACCGCTTAATGTGTGCAGTGCCAACACAATCACAGCCTTTGCACAAGTTGTACAGATAACACGCACACAAAATCATGTTTAGGATACAGTCATTCATTATTCATCACAAGACGTTGAGTGAAAAGGCTACCTGGGATGAAGTGATCACAGTTTCGCGTAATTCAGAAACTGTATCGTCACGTGTAAGCTGTAAACTCCAGAAAAGAAGGAATCAATCCACTGACATCACAATTTCAAGCCAGAGGGGGATAAAAACTATAGCTCTGACACATATGGACTAGCACTAACGCCAATTAACAGCAGTTTGTAGCATGAAATTATGAGACAGCACTACAGTACAAAAACCTTATATGTGCATCACCTAAAAATTAGAGGGTATTGCTTAGTTCCTACTAGTGATCGTTTGGAATACATGAAAACCTTTACTTCCCGAGACCAATACTGAAAATAAACAAGAAGCAGCAAAACACAACAGCTTTATTTAGATACTATCAATTCAAATTAAGTCTTGTAACAATAAAATTGAATTTATAAACATACCACACTAAGTATAAAGTTATCAAAACCTAAGTGGGTTGATGATATCACATACCGAACACCTGACGATTTGATTAAACACTTTCCATACGACACAAGTAGCAGTTCATACTTGAAAAACCAGATGGATATCAAGGTAACAGAAAACTACTCAAAGTCTTAACAGAGGAAGAGATTTTGGAAAGAAGCAGCAACGTTTGTATTTGAAACCGCTACTGATAGAGGCAAAGTACAAAGGTCAATACTAAGTATGATGAGTTCCAATGAAGAGTTACTCCACGGTTTGGGAGAACGGCTGGAGTCACTGCCTTTGGTTACATATCCATTTGTTCTGCTTTAAAACACTACAGATTGTTCTCTTAAAAATTTCTGTACCGTAGCCTGGGATCCACTTTCCCCAACCCACGCTCCCAAGGGGGGCTCTCAGCCCATTAGTTACATAAACGACTCCTCTAGTCTTACTCACCTCAGTAGGTCAGCTAAATATATGCACTGAGATTTAAAAACTGCAGTTGCAATCAAAGCACTTTTTCTAGAACAGAAGAGCCGACAATTTATAGGCTATTCAGTTTTGCATGCTTTTATCAGGCTAGTTAGTTGAAAGAAAATGCGCACATAATTACTTAATCCCATTAAAACAAAGACAAATGACAGTACAAAACTCCAGACCTCAGCAGTTTGAGCAGTGAAAGATTCAGAACTAACAGAGTAATGAATCACCAGCCTTATCAGTGCACAGCCCCCCCAACCCCTGCATTTCAGCTCCATCAGCATCACAGCCCTTGTACATACCATTCAGCTACAGAAAACGTTATCTTTAATAACGAATAGCTACCATAGATCCTCCAAGGGATGAGTGATCCAAGGTCCCTACTTTTTCAGTGAAGTGAGTGCATGTCAATTAAATCAAGCAATTAAATTCCAATGAAAATACTAAAAGTCAGTCGCGTCTTCTGATACCTGGGGAGGGTGGGGGCGCATGAGCAGGAGCCCTAAAGAGACAGCAAGTGGTAAAGTTCTAGACTCTGCTTGGTAAAAGCAGCATGGTTTTGCCAAGGGGTTTTTTTTGTAGGTTTGGGGTTTTCTTTTTTTTTTTTTTCCTATACCTACCAGCACCCTCCTACAGATTTTGTATTTTAGCCAGTTGTGAGATCACAAGCTTATTTTAAAGTGGATTATGTTAACAGATAAAACATAAACAGTTACTGAGGAGGAAAAGAAAAAGCAAACAAGCATCTTTCCTAGTGGATATATAACACAGGTTTGCTGGTAAGTTTACTACCGGGAAAAAAATAAATAAAAGAATTGTGAAACCACAGAGACAACTGACGATTGAACTCGCGTAGAGTCGCGTTGTACTCAAAAGTTACTTCCTTAAAGATAGCAATGAGGGGTTTATAGTATATATATTAATATATATAAGTATCATGATCTTGTGGTTAGATCACTAACACACAATAATCTGGATGCTGTAATTTGAGCAGTTGATAAAGTTGCTAAAGCACAGGCTCAGCTGTACCAAAAGCTGAGCATCTCTCTGTGGCACAAGGTTAAGCAGCTGCCCAGGTCAGTGTGCCCTTACTGAGGAACTCTGAGGACCAAAGGCCAGGCAGAAACCCATACCCCGAAACCCATACACCCAGAAGGGAGGTGTTCGGAATTTGAGTACCACGGTGTATTTCATTTGAAGCAAAGCAGTAACAGACCCACAGGCAAAACATTTTTCTTCTCACCTTCCATGCCTTAACTATGGTTTACAGCAAAAGAAATAAAAATTTTTAAAAATAATGCTTAGTGCAATCTGGTTTAGTTTAAGAAAAAGGTGGGGGAAGGAGGAAGAACTGAGCAATAACTCTACATCCACCTGGACAGTAGATACCTGTCTAGAAGTTCTACATTTCAATGGATGGCTTCTCCGGGTACAGTGTCTCTCTGGAGAGATCTCCAAAACACACTGCTGTTTATTACTCTTTGCTCTATCCTATCTGCTTATTAGCTCCTGAACAAGTTATTTCCCAAAGAATGGGAAAGGGAGCAGAGGAGTGGGAACTCCCCCATTTGCGCTGTAAAACTCTCCTCGGAGCCAGGAGAGAGGATCAGAAGCACCGACAAGGCAGCAGAAAAGCAGCAATAATGATGTTGCCATCACCTGAGGGTACCACTGCACATTTTCAGTGCGTTCTAATACTTCTGTCCATCCTTTCTCACATTGCTGAATTCTAACAATTCACCCCAAATACATAGTTTCTGCATATACATCATAATACTTCACTATACTGCAATCTCCATAGAGATATGGTTCCCCACGTGAAGCTCTTGGTGATGCCCAACGCCACACACAGCACAGAGGCTTACACGGCTTGTCAGGCTTAAAAATCAAACTGCACTCCTTTTCCCAGAAGTGTTTCAGTCCCTTCCATTATTTTAATTTGTTCTGAATTGATTTTTACCATGAAAAGGAGATAACAGTCCACATGACCAGTTAAAAAGTTGTAGCATAAATATTCTTTCCACTTATTACTTGAATCAAACAAGGGAAGAGGAACCACTGTTACTTTCCAGGTGCTGAATTAGCTGCTTCTATTTCTTTTGCAACAATGAAAAAAAAATATCTAGTTTTCATAATTGCTGTTACTATGTTGCAGCAATGAAAATCTTATTTTATTTTTTAAAGAAAATTGAAATAGGACTAGCAGTTGAGGGCTGCTAAGGATGGGAACAGAATCCTTAAGTTAACAAAAAAATAACACTAGTACAAACTAAAAATAAAAGGTTATTTTCAATAAATCCAATCGCACATTAAAGCAAACCTATAAAATTTTTGTCAGAAACACACAGTCCTCCTGATAAGCAGCTTTTGAAGTGGCAGAATTCCCAGGCATGCTCAGGAATACCACTGGAAAGAGCAGGATTTTCGGTTAAACCTTTTGTCACTCCATCCCAACCTGACATAGTCCCACATCAAATCCATCGCTTACCCAGAGCAGGGAACATCCAGCAAATAATCCAGGAGCCACACTTGCTTTATAATCACACTGCTTACTACCATGACATTATCAGAAACATCCTTTCATACAGGAGACACCAAAACAATGATAGGGGAGACAAAACCCACACATTTCACCCTCATATGCCACAGAGAAGAGATTCCAGTGAATTTTGTTGGCATACGCTGCAAAATGTTGCATAGAGTAAATTTTATTGAACTCACAAGGGGCCAAGAGATTTAACTTCCACACCCCAATCGGTTAACCAACGCTCCAGAACCAGAAACACGTAAGACAGTCGGCCCTCCTGTTCCCCCTCCAATAATTATAATTTTCATACTTCCCATCTCTTTCGAAAGCATTAAAGAACACGTAAAAAATTCATAAGGCCATCCAAATAAAAAGAAAAACAAATCACTGTACAACACTACTTTCATCACCTATGACCTGAAGTTTCCCTGGGCTGTAAAATAGGTATTACTTATGTTCAGAGAAGACAGAGCAACTGGAATGTCATGGAACAAGTTCATCTATAAAAAAAGAAGTGTTTTCTTGAAAAAGACATATTTATTTCCTGGAGCCCTGCTTAGAAACTGCTGTACCTGCCACCTTCTAGTCTTCCTTCTGAGATCAAGTTTATCCATATACACTCCTTAATGTAGAAGCTTCACTCATCAACTTCTCCAGAAACTGGGGGTGCTAATTCTGCCTGGTTATTTCTTACTGTCCACCCAGCAATTTAATATACAAATTTGTACTGTTTCAGTTTGACCCCTTTGGCTCACTGACTATTCCAAAGCAAAAAACGCCCCACAATTTTGTTAGAAGACTGGCAAATCCTATACTAACAGAAAATAGAAGTAAAGGGAAAGGCCTTTTAGCAAGAAGGGCTATTTTCAGGAGCCAAAGCTTTTTCGTGCAGAGGCTACCAAACTGTAGCCCTGGGCCACCAAGGGGAACACCTGAGTTTGACTGTGCCCACACAGGCAGCCCTGGGCTCGTTTCGACTCAAAATTAGTGACAGCAAAAGGCAGAAGCAGACAAAGCGACCCACACTCCAAACCTTCAGCTGGAACAGAAACTGGAACAGCAACTGGCCCCACACCTGCCTGTACGGGAACTGAGAGATATTCAAAGACAATTGAAATGTATTTGTATGACTAAAGGGAACACAACAGTCAATTTTCTGATGTCAGACATGTTGAGCACAGACACCTTTGTTACACATTATGCTCACGCTGCTCAGCTGAAAATGAAAAATAATTTAGTGTGGTTTAGCTCACCAAGAACACAAACCCAGCCCAGTAGCGAGCCCTTCCCCTGGTGGATACTTTCCCTTCAAACTACTTAAATGTTAAGCATTGAAAAGTCAATTTAGCACTGTTCCGCTCTAAGTTCAAATTCTAGTTGTCGTTACACGAGTGACTGCAACACACAGCTGTCTGGGTATTTAAAGAAGGATCTAATATTTAACTCACAGCAAAACTCCACCCTTTTCCTAGTAAAACCCCCAGTTCCCATGGGCAAAGAGCAAAGGTAAGAATCCAGCCCCACTCGGAAGCCATTCCATGTCCTGCAGCTCAATCCCTTTGCGCTTGCTCCTCCTCTTAATTCCACACGGGAGTATTTTGTTGTTTGTGTATTTATGGCCTGCTGGTTTGGAAATGACACAGTACAACCTCAGCACACCCCGTAGTTTCAAATAAACATTAGGAAACAGAGTTTGTGTTTCAAAACCCTCATTCTGAGGGAACTATGCTGTTTCTCAGATTTCAGGGCTGATGGTTGACACACTGAACCATAGATCCACGTTTCTAGGCATCCACTCTGCGTGTAATAGAGATGACTGTCAATCCCTGGATAACTAAGGGCACATGTATAATTAAGTCTACTTAAAATGAAACTAGTCTCAGAACTGGGCCGTAAGAATCTTATATCAAGATTTATAACTTGATTTATAACTAAAGATCGTTAAAATAAAGAAAATAACTTTTATGTAATGGAAAACATGCCTCTGAATAGAAACTCTGGGTTAACTTCAGAGGAGCCATGTTTCTGTGTTCACTATTTGCAATGCAGTAGCATGTCGCTAAAAGTTCATTAATTATTCTAGAAGTGGCATTACAAACATGCAATTATATGCAATTCTTTTTTAAGGTAGCATTTCATCTATTTTTAAAGATGGAATTTAGCAGTGGAGCTTACCCTGTGTTCTTAGGATTAGTCAGTACAGGCAAATACAAACATCAGTAATGAGCTCTATTAATGTAGATTTCACTTCAAGCGAACTTAGATTCACTTCACACAGTTAAGTGAGTTCATTTAGGTGGGTAAAAAAAAAAAAAAAAAAAAACCAAACCAAAAACACAACACATTCCCTGAAGCAAAAAACATCAACTACTGTGGCTGATATTGCCCAACGTGCTGCTGAAAAATAAATTCTACTGATTGGATTTTTTTTTTCCGTTTCCCCCCCTCAAGCAGCACTTTTAAAAATACAATCTTTTAATGATTGTTTAATTTTCATATAACTAGAATATAAATCCTTTACATACTGCTTTGCTGCAGCTGCAGCATAATGTCTCATTTTTCATAGAAAAAACCTAATTACGTGGTTCACTGAGTTGCCTGTGGTAACACATCAATTTTATTTACATTCAAAAGTTGGACTCCAGTTTGGTCTCCACACTCTGGTTAATTCCAAGCACATTTTGCACAATAGCTCTCTCCAATTCGTCAGTAATACCTCGCTCCAGCTTTTATTTGAAAAGGATTCTGTGCTGTTACAGTCTTGTTTGGGATTTCCAGCACTTTCTAGGCAGCACCACGTTTGTGGCACCAATTCCATCACCCCCTTAAATGTTCAGGGTTTTCTATCAAGTCCAGTCTAACCGGAACCCTTCTGCCCGAGCAGCATTAACAACCCACTACAGAATGCAACCATTAATGTTTCCCAACACATGCCAGTCATTGTTCCACAGAAACACAGCAGAAAAACAGTAACTATTGTGTGGCCAATAAAACTTAAAAATTAATTATTCAACATTTCAACTATTTCAACTGAACTAACCCTATATTTAGAGTGCAGGAAGATGGAAACGGAAGTACGGTACTGAGTAGAGAATTTCTTGGCTTTACCTTCCATTAGTGTCTTTCCTTCAAACTATTTACAGAAGGTAATTTGTTGAAATTAATAGTAAAACCTCCGAAATGCCAAATATGAGAAGATTTAAAATTATAATTGTTGGGAGATTAAAGAAAAAATAGAAAGTGTCAGGCTATCTTACATACGATCCTTGGGAAGAGTTCAGATGGTTTTGGTTACCTTTTAGACTTCGATATTGCAGACTGTAAAAAGGGGCAAGTGCAGCATGTGAGAATGGTACATCCTTGGCTAGAATTGGTAATGAATTCACCAATGCTCTATGGATTCATTCAGTACTACTCTGAACACTGAGATTCACTGTTAATGCTGAGAGAAGAACCACTGAAGGGAAGAATAATTAAGGAAAAGGTAAGCACAATCTGACTTCTAAACGGGAAACGAAGATTCCGTTTATTTATTTTACTTTTAAGCAACTCATACCTTCATTGTCTATAACCATAAACCAATTTTAAAGTAAAATGAGGGAAGAAGTTGGGGTGGTGGGAAGAATATTTATTTGAAAAAGAAAACAAACTAAAATGAAGACATCTTGCCCAGACACAATAAGGCTCTTGTCAACTTCATGTGTATAAAAGGAGGTGGCATTTTCCCATGAAGCAATTCCTTAATCCCAAATGATGGTATAATAACCTCATTTAATATGCCTCCTTAAAAGAAAAAGTTTATTTTGTCGAAGCTAAACTTCAACTGGCAATCACCGGACACCAATTAACAGTGTCAAATATAAGGGTCACGGAACAATTCTGCAAGCTGAGAACGTATGAATTCGCTTTTAAATCCCATCTTCTTTCCCAAAAAGTGTATAAAGTTTAACTTTGTTTTCATGTCTTTGGAAATAATCTATGCTAGGCAATTAAGAAAATGCAAATGACTTATCCCATTCAAAGTAATCAACCCAGTAGCAGACTTTTCAGTAACTTAATATTCCGATAAAGTCTTCTGTCATATGAACCTACTTGCAAATTCCACTCTTAACTCAAGAACCAGCAATTAACCATATTCAGATTTTACTTCAAATTGCTAATAAGTGGTACTCAGCTGCCTGATACTCGTAGCTTCTTTTTAAATTGAAAGCCTTCAAAAATTTTTCCATTTCAGCTCCTGTGAGATTCCGTCTATTCCTTGTTTGTAAATGGCTTTTCCATATATTAGCTGGTTTCATTCTAAATAATATTGAGCATGATGATGGTTATGGGGGTTATGTATTCTAGAGCACATCAAATGTTTTAATGCACATTCCACGCTTGCACACCCCTCAGCTAAACCCACCAAAGAAGGGAAACAAGGAGACAACCTCTTGGTAACGTCAAGAAAGTATCAAAGCCAATCATAACACCATTTCAGCAGCAAAACACCCCCTTCTTCCCCAATTTCACATTCCTGCAATAGAATGAAAGATTTAAGATCACTTCCATTAAAAGCAAGACTATTAATTTGTATACCCGTGTCACAGGAAGAGGTGCTTATTCTTGATTTTATGCATTGCTTCACACTTAAAATATGTTTCAGCAGACAGGAAAATCATCTCATTCAATAATTAACATATCTCGCCACGCAGCAGTTAAGAACATATTTCATATCTCCACGAAGAATTCCCGATTCCTTGGAGCTACAGTAAATCAAACACAGAAAGGATCTTCAATGGACTATTTTAAATTGAAACACAAAGTAAGGGAGATTTTTTCATTCCTTGATTCTCTTTTACATTAGAACAATGTGGTTTTTTTATCCAAAATTCAAGTTTTCCATTATTTTTTTAAAATACTGAAAAAGATCATCTACCTAACATTTATAGGTTAAACATTTAATCTAGAAGACTTAACTGATAAAATAAACTTCAAAATCTGGAAGTTAAGAAGTGAGCATGAAGGACCCTACCTAGGTGGAATAAAAGTACCTAAATTGAGCTCTGGCACATTATTCTTCTCAGGAAATGAGCTTAGAAACGCAGCTGGCACGTTCTGGTTTCCTGTGGGTGAAAATCTACCCATCACCAATGTGCAGGTAGAGAAACAACAGCAGAAATTAAGTTCTGGGCCATGACTATATGATCTAGCGGGGATGCCTTGCAAAAAGTCCATCCTATAGATGATGTTTTTTTCTTCTCATCATTTATCACCCCGGGGGGATCACAATCAAGGGCCATAAACCAGACAATACACAAAAATACAAAGGGTTTGGCTCAAAAGAATTCAGCCCACAGGAAAACAGTAAGATTATCTGTACCAGCTTTCCTGCACAGGCCATTCCCCCTACAGCAGAGAGGTTGCACGGGAAGAACTGTTAATCCAATCTATTTAAGGGGAAAAACACCTTTAAAATAAATTTGAGGTGACAGCAAGTCAGGAGTTAACTGCAACCTCACCAACACTTCAAGGATGATTGTCCCAAGGGTAGAAAACCACTGAAATTGTATTTATTATCTCTCAAGGAGCTTTGTACTGTTAAGCTTCTATTTTGAAACAATCTGGGGGGTTTCAGTTCTGTGCCGGGCGTTGCTGAGGCCAACAGTAACGGCTGGAGGGCACAGATGGATGTCTGGGGCTTCTCACTCATGGCCCAAGTTCCTCTTACTCATTTGGCTTGTCTTCATCACTTCACAGGTGATGGCAATCCCAAATACCTACCACAATCAGTGATTTTTGGCAAACAAGCTATTAAATGGATAGTTCTTTAAATAAAACTGCATCCTTTTATCCAATGGCCAGAATCTCATCCATTTTCAAGATGTTGCCTAACATTCTCCCAGCCTTCCAGAGCCCACCTCCAGGATCACCTTTCCAGTCACCAAAACTATATTCTCAGTAGTGACACACATCATAATGCCCACATTATTCCTGATAATTCAACTATTATGTACTATAGATAAAACAGACAAAGCTGAATATATCCATAAACTCAATATGCAGATGGCAAGTTTGTAGACAAAACTGTCAGGCAAAAAAGTTGTTTGAAGTGTCAGACACAAGTATTCTTTGCAAAAGCAAAGGTGGCAACTAAGGAACAGATTATCACCTGTTTGTAATCTGTGTGGAATGCACAGGGTACAAGTGCGGGGTGGGAGAAAACAGAAAGCCCTAAAAGTTGAGTATAAATTCTCTGTGGTGCTCCAGATGGTATTTGACCACCAAATGCAAATGAGATCACTGCAACTCGCAAATCTACAACTTCCCTGTCAAAAAAACTGCCAACAGTAAGATGCTACCTCCTCTCCATTCCATTTCTACTGCAGAATTTACAAAAAAACCATATTTTTAATGGGAAAAGGTAGAGCAGCTGTAACACTTGTCAAACCTCCTCCGGCAGTAACAGCATTAAATAGTACTTATCCTTGAGAAACCAAAACTTCCACAACCAGAACACTCCAAAGTTTTTCAAACTCGTAAAAATCGCTCACTTTTTTCCTCCCACACGGTGACCCCACACCAATTAGCTTTTTTCACTTGGGACAGAATAAAGTTCTTCCTTTTTTTTTTTCAAATTTAAAATCCAAACATAATAAGACCCAGAAGACACCACCTGAGGCTGGCAGGGGAAAGGAGGAGAAAGGAAAATGCAGGAGCCACAGCTATGGAAGGCAGAGCTGTCTAGCTCATCCAGAGACTTAACCCACCTGTAGCTTTTCTGCAAGTAATTGTTTTTATTTAATCTCCCCAGACAGCATTTAATTATCAACACTGTTTTGGAAAGGTACTGCACAAACAACTGTTCTTAGGACCTCCTGTTTGTAACGACTAAGCTGTTTTCCCTATGACTATTTGAATTTTTTTTATTAAACACAGATTGTTGCTTCCAAAATCACCTACTTGAATGTTATAAAGACAAGGCAATGCACACAGCTCACGTGCAAAACTTTAAAAAGAGTTGCTGAAAGAAAATTCTCATGGAATTTTCTCGTGGAAGTCTCTGGACTTCTCATTAGTTTAACCAGAATACTAAATGTCATATAATATTATTTGAGTGACTCTTATTCAGAAAAAAAATCAATAAGTCTAATTTAGACTTGAATGAATAAAAGATGAAGACTTAATTTGAAGTCACCACTAGATTTGTATTGCCCTAATGAAAATGTCACTTTCAAAGCACAAGTCCCAGCCAGGAAAAGAGAAATCCAAAACACTGTGAGCAACTTCATACTCGGTAAGAATTCACCATCTTATTAACAGCCATTATTTCATAAAGTTCTTGCATCTCAAAATCTGAAAGTGTTTTGGATGGACTCTGCTCTTCCACTTGGATCTGCAGTGTCACATTTCTGGGACAAAACCAAAGCTCCTGTCACCGAGCTGTACATTACTGACCCCACTGTATGCTCACATGCAAAGCCCTTTATATTTTTAAGAGCTTGTAAACTCACAAACTAATTTCAGTTATCAACTATTTCAGCACTGTGGTGTGCTTATACATTAAAAAGCAAAATAACTTTGTTTCTTCTGCCTTGCTGCTGCATGAAACATGGAACACAAACACTGTCCTCTGTCATCTTTCAAGGAATCAATGTACATAAATGCCTCATTCTGGCAGAATTTGATGTTCAATATTTTGTCAATACTGATGTTTGAACTCTAAAAATCTACTGAAGAGAGCGAGACAACCCTACCAGCAGTAACATTTATAGCACTTTTACAATTACCTCACTTACAACTATTACCTGATCAGTCACTACAAGCGTTTCAATGTGCTTTTAATATAGAACAAGTAAACCTTTCATTATATGATTTACACACATCACAAAATTCCAATATCTCCAGTGGAAAGGAGAAGAAAAGGAGTTTACTTCCCAAACTTTTGTAGGGTCTTGGAGAGCCATTTAGCAGGAGCATATTTCTTCCTCTTTTAATTACCACATACTTCATTCCCCTAGAAGAGTTGCACACAGTCCTCCTTTCTCCATCTCCAAGCTCAGCTCCGCATCTCCTCACATCTCTTCGCATCCCTCTGCACAATCTTTTTCTTTCAGATATTTCTACTGTAGTTTGAAAGATCTTTGCAAATAAGGCCCTCTCAGCGACAGTGCTGTGAAACACACTGTGCTCAGACTGTGTTTATCAGTGTGCTACTGCTGCTGCTGACAATTTAATAAAAAAGAGTGCTCTTGCAGACAATTTTCAGATTTAATGCCACTTCAACATTATTGTACTGAAGGCTGCAGCCTGAATGCTTCATAAAATTTTGGACCAGGAAAAAAATGTGTCAAAGTGATAGCATTCTCTGTTTGCCTTACTCTATATACTATACTCGAGCAGGTTCAGCTATTCCTACACCTAAATGCTTCACAAGACCATTATCACTGAAAGTAGCCTTATATTGTTGTAACCAAGACGTTAGGTATAAACAAGCTACATCAATTTCCAACAGAACCAGGAGCTATCACCTGCAACTCCCCTCAAATAAAAAGACACTTAAGCCCCATATACTGCATTTGAAATATTAAATAAACTACGGTTTCACAAAGGGAAAAGCATATATTATTAAAGATTTGCTGGGTAAGTAGAAATATTACCCGTGCCTTCATTCAAAACAGGTGCCTCATCAAAAATTAATGCCAGTGGAATGGTTTGGTGCAGCACTTGTGAGCCATCGCTTCAATTATACATGATCACAGAGCTACCTGCACGGAGGACGCCTAAAGACACACGGGGTTTCATATCTGTGATTTCCCAGGTTCTGTCACCAAACGAACAACCCGCTGTTCATCAAAGTAGGAAGTCTGTAATGGTCTGAATAGAGGTGGTTACAACAGGATAACAAATAAGAAAGTGAATACAGTGTAATCCAGGACCAAACCTGTGTGTGGTAGGGGTAGGGAGAGAAAGGACAACTAAAGCACACTTGACAAATGCAATATTCTGTATATTTGATCTGCCATATGGATTTCATTACCAAGCAACAGGAGGGTCTAAAGGCTACCAGGATGAAAATTTAGTGCAAAAACCAAGAACCTGATTCTTATTCTCAGCTTGGGTTTGGTTTGGGTTTTTTTTAATTACTATTATTATTCTAGGATTAGCAAACTTTCATTGCTTATATCCAAGACATGAGAGGTGAAATAAGGCACAAGTATTCATGCATCTAGTAAAATACCTTTTGAAAGTTAAAGTTTTCAGGCAAACTAGGTAGTCTCAAAGCAACAACACATCATTGAAAAGGCATTAATATACAGTGGACAGTCATAGCCAAAAAGGACCACAACAGATGAAATTAGTTTTGCTGTACAATTTAAGGCTACACGTTGTGGAAGCACTGAGGACAATCACGCTGCACAAAACTTACAGTCGCGTGAACTTATCATTGTCACCTTTGTCCTGTCTTTCCCTTCCCTCCTTTTATTACATTCACTTATTGCAACGTGCCTCCATTTACACTCAAATCCTGCAGAATGAGCAACGTGGCACATTCTGACCTTGTAGATTTACCTCTGGTGCCACGGAGTTTGCCTGCCTCAATACAGGAGTTTTGTTCAATCAGCTATTACCTTATGCCAGAGTTTACTTTTATTATTACCCTGTGAACTAGAGTTTTCTCTAATTTTACAGCACATCAGATACTTCACAAAAATCTAAGTAATTATGGTGGATATAGGCCTCCTAAGTTCTTCTGAGTTTTATTTTGCATTTTATCTGCACATCGTTTGCAGCAGAAAAGTCAATTTTACAAGCTTTTTTTTTTTCCTCTGTAGGTGTTAAGACATGATTTGTGACAAAAATCACATACGGTAGCAAGTTAAAGCCTTTACCAACAGAGTCCCTTTTTCACTGGAAAAAATATAAATAAGTCAAGAACCAAAGAGAGAGAACAACTTACTGTGCAGTTCACGATGTATCACGTCTACGAGATTTGGTTCGTCTCCCCACCAGAATATCCATAGCTCCTTACAATCCGGTTTGACATCACGGCGCCACACACAAAGCAAATTGGCCTGCAAGCAGCGGATGAAGCTGAGCAGAATTGGATCATCCTGGGCCGGGGCTGAAATGATAGGGCCACAGTCCCCATGACCTTCAAAATTGTACCTACGCCATTTGATGCCTGTGAGTTCAGCCTAGGTAAAGGAAAAAGGAAAAAAAAAAAAACACACAAAACACATTAAATCACTATTTCAAAATTTAGTTATATTCATAGTACTGGTTTGTTTCATTTTCATTGTTTAATTCCTAGAATTTAGCTCCAAGCAGATAAAGTTAAAAAAAATCCTCCTATTCCCACACTTTCCTCTTTTCCTCTGCAATGGAAAAAGGAAAACAATTTTAGAAACAGCTCTGAATAAACATGGCTGACCCCTGCATTTCGGTTTTTCACCACAACCGGACTCATTCATTTCTAACCTTACTGATATCTTACCGTAACCCTACAAATTAGAAGGAAAACAAAGGAACAGGGAGAGGGAGTGAGACCCATGCCCCACATGCTCTTCGGTGGTCAGCGGAGTTCAGTGTCAGCCCAAAAGTTGACCACTTGAAAGTCACAACCAGAAAGTGTGGTTGGACACAAGAAAACAAGCAGCTTACTGAAAACAGTGAAATAAGTTTCATATTGTGATGCTACAGATTTATCACAAACGCTCTTAATTTTTGTTTTGCTCAAATGAACAAAAAGAGAATAAGGAAAGTCGCCATTTACAGTCTCTCGACCAGAAAATTCTCTTGTTGATCATCAAGGAAGAATAAAAAGAACAGGAAAATGGCTACCCAGGGTTTTGGGAAAGGTTTTTTTCTACACAGCTTGAAAAACCTGAAGGAAGGCAGGTGTCCCACTGCACAGCCCTGCAAATAAACAACTGCCAGGGAAGAAGCCGCCAAAGTACTCAAACCATGAAGGAGCTGGCAGCTGGAACCAGGGCAGCAGGGCAGTGGTTGCAATTTTATTTTATTTTTTTCTCGTTTCAACTTTAATAGCAGACACTCACAGCTGTCACATCCAGTTTCCCTTCTCTGAAATGTCCAGATTGCTACTATTTTATCTGCTTCTATTACCCTGCCCATCGCACCTTTCCTCTCCCCTCCCCAGATTGGTTTCCCCTAAGACCATTGCGGATCCTTGTGTCCTGGACAAATGCCTGGAGCCAGTGAAGGGTGAGGAGAAACAAGGGGGAACACTCCCATGACTCTTAGTCTAACTAGTAGGAATATCAATCATCATTAAAAATAGTGGTATGTATATACTCAGCGTTCACAGCGGGCTCATATTCTAGTTTCTAACCTACATTAGCAAGACACAGCAGTGGAAATACCAGCTGTGGGAATGCCTGCCCCCTACTCCCTCACCAAGAGGGACATTAAGCTCTATATAAACAGTCTTTTCATTTCTCTGGACAATATACATAAAAAAATATCACAAGAAAAAGGGTGAGTTTTTACTCCTAAAGAAAACAAGAGACTTGCAAATCACATATCCCTCCCATTTTCATCATCTGCACAAGGACATTTAACCTACTGGTCCACACTGCTCCTCCAGAACCCGTATTACCTGTCACATACAGAAGGATCTTCCTTTTCAAGTCCACAACCTTAGTTCATTTACAAGTTTAAAACTCTAAAGTAACTGGAAGTAAGCTGTTACTTGTTCAGGAGCTAGCTGGTTAACTGCTGAGGAGCTAAAGGTGATGCTCATCATACCAACAGCACAAGCAAAAAACACTTGTATTTCTTTGAACTATAAATATATCCTCTAAAGCAGTTCCCCCTACATTGCTAGCACAGCATGGTTCTGGCCCACCACCAAAGCTCTGTGACTCAAGGACTATTTCCCCCAACACTGATTACCCAGATTGCCTATTTAATTTTCCTCTGAAGAGGCCCCCCGGGCACCCAGGAACAGTGGCTGACCTCCAGCGGGAAGGGAAAAAATCCGACAGAACACCGAACAGCAGTGTAATTGTTTTTATTTTCTGCATGCCACTAAACCAGGAGTCATCTTCAGCTCCACATTGTGGAAGCGATGCTATCATCCTGTATCACATCGGCTGGATACCAGCGGTGGGGAAATCACAGCCAGCACGGGATTGTCCCTGCTGAAGACTTCCCACAGCCAGCATTAATGCTTTTGCACTCACACAGAAATGCTGATCATCTGTTCAAAACATTAGGGAACTATGGAAAAGCAAGTTGGAAAAGACAGTCAAGACTGGCCAAGATGCACACTATAGATGACCTGTTCCTGGCACAAACCGGGGCATGGGAGAGCAGGAGGAAGAGGCAAAAGGGAAGGACAAAAATTATTTGTTCACAGCTGGGTTCTGTGTAGTACTGGAACCTCTCACACATTGTATAATATTCTAAGAGAAAGTATTTACACACGCTCCTCCAAAACATCTACATCTGTTCTACATGGATGTCAATCTGTAGCTGGAAAAGGAAGGTGCAAAGTTTCTGAAATAGTTCAATGACTACAAATCACAAAACACCAAAGATTAGTACCAGCACAGGCAACCTAGGGGAAAAAAAAAAGTTAAGTGTTTATGCCATAATCAACTAGGAACATGTGGTAAGTCACAAAGAACATGGAACAGAAGGATGACAAAAACAAAAGCCTAAAACCCCAAACCAAACAAAGATTCCTCAGCAGCCCCAGTCACTCCATCAATAGGGCAATAACCAGAGACCAGCTTTGTGAAGCAGCAGAGAAGCTCCTGAGCTCTCTGGCAGCTCGGAAGTACCAACCCATAATATCCCATCCATAGTACGAGTAAAACAAAGTCAGGAAAAGCACACAGAAACCAGCAGAGCTGCATCCAATTTCATTCTACACTAACAAACTTCTGGAGTGTCCAATTCTACAGCCCGCGAGGAATGACTAACTAGTAGAGCTAACCAGGGTCACCAGTGACCACCCACACAGAAGGTGACTCCCAGGAAAAGGCAGAGGCAAGTACTGGGAGGGTTGGACTCAGCAGCAGCATAAAATGGGATCTCACACAATGTTTCCCAGCCAAAGTTGCAGAGAAGCCATTCAGTGTATTTATTTGGATATGCCTGTTTCTGTTTAAATTGTTAATAGGTAAGCCTCCATATTAATCCCTCAGAATTTCTGGATTTTGTCCTCACGTTAATTAAAACTGAATTCAAAGTAGGTTTGAATCCAG
Organism: Tringa solitaria; assembly: GCA_026413425.1. NCBI lineage: Eukaryota > Metazoa > Chordata > Aves > Charadriiformes > Scolopacidae > Tringa > Tringa solitaria. The sequence continues at coordinate 19,219,016 of JAOXJM010000005.1, read as the reverse complement.
AAGTAGCACACAAGGTAAGTTTGCACCAGGAGCACTGATATATTCTATGCCTCTACAGATGTTCTGTCTAAAGTATTTAACACACTATAGGGAGAATATCTGCACACAGAGGTTTTTAAAATTATTTTAAATAAACAAATAAGCATCACTGGTTTTGAAAGTCCTCAGTCTGTAGCAGGTTTTTTTACGGACAAGACAGCCAACAGCCAGTGGTTCTGGTGACTGCACTGAAGAACCAAGTGTGGTTCCATTTATGCTGACTCAGCAGTGAACACTGCGAGGCTGCTACCAACAGGGCATCCTCCTCCTCACCCCCAGCTAGGCATCTCCATCTGCCAGTACGACACGCGATCTGGTGATCAGGCAATCACTGGGTGAATAGAATCAGTTCACCAATTTAAAGATGAGAAAGGAGAAGAAAGAAAAATCTCTCTCGGAGCAGGACACTGAAAGCCTTCCCTGCAGCCACATCCTCCCGAGAGTGACCTGAGGAGCAAGAGCCAGAGCAGCACGGGACACTAGGGCAGGCTCTCCCCTTCCAGCGATGGCTCCGGTCAGATAAACCAGAACACAGAGCTGCACACACACCTTCAACCAACACACCGGTGCTCAAAGCAACGAGGGACTGGCCTGCTCTTCCTGCATCCTCATCTTCTCCTGACTCCACCATCACCTCCACCCTGCGGCACCGCTGCTGTTTGAGTCGCAGAGGTGAACTGACTGAAAATCAGAAGTATTACATTAAGTGGGTTTTTTCCTTTACTCAGCTCAGTCCTCATACCCGATTCATTCAATAGCCCCAGAGGCGCCAGTAGCAGTAAGACAGAGGGCAGAAAAGCAGGGCAGGGAGGGAAGAGCTGCTCCTTTTAGCAAGGCTGCGGGTTTTAAAGTACTCACCAAGGCAGAACCCCAGACTGCCAACGTGAGGACAGCACCGTGAACATGCTGCTTTACTCACAACTGCTCAGAAACGAACGCAGAACAAAGCACAAGTCCTGCCAGGTGATGTAATCTATTGTGTTCCTTGCATCTTTTCCTGTACTCATACTCTTGGCTTACTGTGGTTGCTACAATGTTCCTAATGCTAAAAAGCCTGACAAAAAAAGGAACTTAAAAGTATTTACTATTAACCAACGCTGTTAGTAAATCATGCATTAAGCAAGAGACTTTTTGGTTTGGTTCATACAGGAACATGTGTTTTGGAGGACTGTGCTGTGAAGGGTTCAACTTCCCAGCCAAGAGGGGGTCTTATTTTTTTTATTATTATTATTTTTTTCTAAATGCAGTTAACCGCAGTTGGACACAGCACAGTTGTAAGTCACCTCTTCTAACTGCACTGGGCCAAGCCTGGAAGGAAACAGAGAAATCAGATCTCTATGGCTAACAGCAATATCCAAAAATCTTTATTGACATTTAACTTTTTACAGTAAAATCCCCAAGGCACAAAAAGATCTGTTTCTGACGTATCCAAAGCAGCTATCAGGGTAGAAGAGTGCATCCAAATTCAAAATTCCACGTAGGCACTCAAACACACCCAAAACATACCCAAGAAAGGGGCATTAATGAAAACACAGCCACAGCAACGCTTTCATTCAGACGCACGGCCACAGAAGGAATGTCATACATAGTCCTTTGGACTGGAGCACAACCACAGGTTTCCTTCCATGGGGACTACCTTAACCCTTACAATCAGAGTGAAACGGCTTTGAGAAGTGAACTAAAAGCGTTCAAAGCTCCAACATCCCCTATACGCATAAGCAAATAGAAGAGAGAAAGCAAATTGGCCCTTTTTCTTACAGCCATTATTCTGCTGCCCTAAATACAGACACCTTCGCACTCATCTGCGACAGCCGAGGGCTGGACCATTTCAACTCCAGCACAGCATCCAGGACTGGGAATTCCTAGCAGAGTTAAAACCTAAGCTCTGATTCTCTTTCCCCGCCCCCTCAGGTTTAAATCAGAATATCAGACAGGCAGGAAGGGTCTTCTGCTGATCTCACAGCGCTCCATTCAGATTGGCAGAGTTTAGGCTGCTAAAAAAAAATAAATCACAATTCCCCAGTAATATTTCACACCGCACAACCTGACTCTGGCATGCTACAAGCAACCCTGAAGATTTAATTAGCACCGTGTAGCCACGGTGACTATTTTCCTCTTCTGCAGTCCTCACAGATGGAACACAAACAAAACACATCTTCCACCTCCTCCTCCTTCCCCCCTCACCCCCCCCATCTCCATCAAATGCTTTTTGGACTATATATGTTATATGGGAAACAGACAGATCAATTCTAAATTATCTTCTCCACAAGACCTGAGTAATTCCACCTGTTTTAATACATCTTTCCCTTGGAGATATTATACAAGAATATAGACCCAGGAGAATCAGGAAAAGACAGAGCACAAAAAATGTGAGAAATTCTTGTATTTGGCCACACAAAGCGTAAAGCAGAGTTATTTCTGTATTATTATACTTCTCTCTACATTAAAAACAATGGCCAAAAATACACAACCACATTATTTTTCCTGCTTCATATAGAACAGAAAGGTAAGAAAAGCTAACAGATTCAAGCTTCAAAGTGTAGAAAATCAGTACCCCAGTACTTCTAAAATAGGAAGGATATACTTGAAAAAGAAGCAAAGATTTACAGAAAAGGCTTGATAGGTCTTAAGAACTAGATCTCAATCACCCTGGCCCTCAGCTCCAACCCTGACTTTCTCAAAGCCTTCCACCATAGATTCACAGAATGCTATGGGATTAGAAGGGACCTCTGGAGATCATCCAGTCCAGCCCCCTGCCAGAGCAGGTCCACTCAGAGCAGGTTGCACAGGAACGTGTCCCGGTAGGTTGTGAATGTCTCCAGAGAAGGAGACTCCACCACTTCTCTGGACAGCCTCTTCCAGGGCTCTGCCACCCTCAAAGGGAAGAAGTTCCTCCTCATGTTT
>JAOXJM010000005.1:19202389-19215973 GCA_026413425.1 Tringa solitaria | reverse complement strand
CTTCTCTTCTCCAGACTAAAAAGACCCAAGTCCCTCAGCCTTTCCTCATCACAGAGATGTTCTAAGCCCCTCATCATCTTTGTAGCCCTAACCATGGCATGGTTCAGGTAATTTTACCTCAGTTCTCCTACCTGAAACAAAACAAAAACCAGCTGTAGAACTCCTGCCCAACTGTACGAAAGGTGCTACTCAGACAAATGCAAGTCTGCACAATGCTTCGAAGATGCTTCTCTAATTCTCTTCAGAAAATAAGCAAATAATGTAAAAACCCAAACCACATCCCTTAAGTCAGGTGCTTCTACAAACAAGGTTCAGTTAACCAAAGGGAATATAAAAATGAAAAAGCTTTCATCATCCGCCCTTCTAACCAAGGGAGAGATGTTAAGCTGCCCAGGGTACCTTGTGTCTTTATATTTTTTATGTTCTAAATTGAAGCACAAATTATAAACTAAATACCACATATATATATGCCATTTTTATTAAGCATCTCATCTTACAGAGCTTCATTCAAGTAAGTAGCTATTCTGAAGCCACTAGAGACTCATACTAAGGACTACTCACATGAGTAAAAATCTGCCTAAGAAAGCCCTTAGTTCATAGTCCAGGAATTTAAACTGTAGTTAAAGGTGTCATGGGAATTACACCACCATTTTAATTAAATGCTATAAGATCTCGTGGACAGATTCAAGATTAGCACCATCTGTTTTGCTTGCAGTGTTTCATTTCACTACATCATCCTCACACAGCAACAAAATATCATTTCACACTCTACTCAAGCCATTTAAATACCAGATAAAAATTATGTCATCTGGATACACCTCACTTGGAAGGAAGGACAAAGGGACAGAGACAGGAGGACTGAAAAATACTTTGTAACAACATGTGCTTATGGGGGAGGCAAACATAGGCTGACAAGAACTCATCCCCCACTCCCACTGAAATAAAATATTTAGTAACATCTGCCTAAGTCACTGTCAAGCGAATTGAAGGAACAGAGGCAAGGAAAAAAAAAACCAAACACATCAAGAGACAGCTTAACTAAAAAAAAAAAAATTTCTTCATAGCTATATATTATTTTTACACTGAGAAAGATTGCAATTTGGATAGCACAACTTCAGACGGCGAGACTGAAGCAGCAGCAAGCACCTGAACACTCTCTCTTACCTTTTACTCCTGGGTTTATAACTCTCTTCATTTAAAACCGACACAAACCAACCAACTCAACCCTGTGTAGCCTCCTGAAATCAAGGCATTTACCAAACTACATATTAGCATTCCCCTCCTTATCTTATCCATTGAAAAAAAGGGGAGGAATGGTTTGTGTTCCCTTCCCTCGAGGGTTATCCCTTCTGGCCCTTAGCAGGGGAGGAACCACATGGCCACAAAGAGGGGCTTATCCTGCACCCAATGAGCCCTGGCTCAGCTGCAAAGTGACATTTGTGGGGCAAAATGACTGGCAGAAAAGCATGGCAATAACTGCAGGAACAAGGGTCTTCAAACTTTTTCATACTTTGAATTCAAGAATTGAAAAACACATTTAAAAAAATATCCAATTCTGCAATGGGCCTCACATGGCCAACAGAAAAACTGTGCTATGCTTCAAAAAGCCAGGTTGAGCATCATTCTTGTTAATATGCAACTGATCAAGAGCAGAATGACATGTGTGGCTTTAATCCTTTCCCTGTATAAGAACACAGTCAAGTGGCTGGAAAAAAAAAAAAAAGGATAAAGGAGAGCCACTAACAACCTGGCAAAAAATAAAGGATTTTTTAAAAATTACTTTTTTGTTGTTGTTGTTCATTTGCTCTTACAGCCAGATGGGAACACACCGCTGCATGCAGCACATGTGCCCAAAAGGATTTTCTGGTGGTTAAGTCTCTTCCCCTCACACCCCCTGGAACAGATTATCCAAACACTACTGCTTCAGAGCTGCGTGTGACAAGCTGCAGCGGCAGGGCACTTGTATGTCATCTTTTATCTTTGCCAAGTCTCAGTGAAGGATTTAGCTGTAACCAAAATCCTATTATCAGATATCTTCCCAATAGCCTTCTGTACCTGGGGACATATGAGATACTGCATCATAGTATCGAGGACCAGAAAAATCAAGGACTTCTAAAATAATAGAGTCTACATATACCATTATTAAAAGCCACAGACTAATAGCATGAGCTATGATGCCTAAAAAGTGGTACTTTTTCCTCTCTCTCCCAGGTATCAGTGTGATTCTGCCTACGTGGGAGAGGAGGCAGCCAGGAAGATTAATAGATTGTTTCAAAGAAACAAAAAGTCAACCTAGTCTCAAAAGGAATTTGAAGTGGCAACTAAGTACCATCTTTCCCAGTGGAAAATATAAAAAGATTCCAATATTAATCCTCAAATTACAGCAGTTGGGGCAGATATAGAAGCCACCAACAAAGAAGTTTTGAGTGGCAAGCATAAAAGAAAGAGTAATCTTATAAAAGGGCCCAAATTGCTGATACAGATCCCAGCCGTCACAGAATTTCAAGGTTAAATACTACAGTAAAAGACTAAAATAAAACAGAGCAGAAGGAAGGAAAGTGAGCGCATGCCAACATACTGAAAGAGAAGGAGGATCTGTTTCTGAGAGAGTCCACTGCAAAAACAGGTTGGCAAAACAAAACCTAAGGTGAGAAATTCTTATGAAAGAAACAGAAGGTGACACAGAAATTGTCAGGCCATCGCGACTCACGTGTAGCTCTGCACCTTCATCCCTGACCGCATTCTTGTTTCACCACATCAAAAAGCGGAGGAAACAGAAGAATTGCAGGAATGGTCAAAAATATATTTTTTTGACCATTTTTAATTCCATACAATAAAAAAAAGCATTCAAAAACAAGACTGGTCTAAAAGAGGGAAGCCATGAGGGTCTCTAGAGAACAGCAGCTGGTTGTGTCTTCCAGGTATCAAATTAAATTAGCAGAATCCAGATTCAAACCAAAATGAGATGGCTGGACTTGTGCATCAGGATAAAAACTTAGGGATTAGTTGAAAAATTGTCTATGAAATATTAAACTGGTTCAAGAAATCTCTCAACCAAATATACATAGTGCCTGGGAGATTATTCAAGGGAAGTATTACTATGTCCTTGACCTACTCTTACTCTTTCTCCAGGTAATGGAGCTAATGGCTCCAGGGGGGAGTGTACTTTCCTTGCAGACTGATTGTTTTACTGATGGCTGATTGGTACTGACTCGAGGATGGCAGGTCTGAGAGCTATTTTGGGGGTAAGAGTCATTCAGGACCAACTCCAAGAACTCTTAAAAAAATTCATTATAACACAAGAACAATAAAGAAGAAGAAAAGAAGGAATTTTGAGAGAAGACCTTTGAGTTACACCAACATCTGTCACCTTCAGTGACCGGCCTTCGATAGCAAATCTCCAGTTCCTTAAGTGATTCAGCACATCCCAGTACACAGTTCCAAACTGGAATCCAGCTCCTCAGCTCTCTTCCACGGTAAAGGCTGTAACCAATTCCTCAGACAGAGACATAAGAGGATAACGTGATAAGCACAGCTGAAAGCCAAAGGGCTGAGACTAAGCCACTACTTGAAAAGATGCTTTCAAGACAAAAGTATTCAAGACACTAAAAAAATAAGGAAACTTAAAGATGGCAGCAACATCTTCTCACGTCAGGCACACACTTCCACACACTGGTACTTACTGGCTCTTGCACCAGTACAGACACACTAAGTGGGAAATTGTGCTGGAGCCTCACCGCCCAGAATGAGAAAGGGCAAAGGAAAAGCCAATCTGAACATCAAACCAGACACTGAATAGGTGGGAATCCAGCTTCCAGAGGATGCTGCCGTGCAAGACCTATCCAGGTACTTGGAGACAGACCTACCCAATAAAGTCAGGACAGACAAAACCATTTAAAAACAAGACATGGTGAGTTCTGATTTGTTTGGGGTGTTTTTATGGAGAAGAGGGGAAGAAGTGGAATGAACTTTAGCCGTGTCAGACCTGAATGTATCCCGGTGCAATGGAAGCATCCAACGCCTGGAAGCAAAATGTCATCTCCAAGACAAAAGACAGAAGGAACTGAATACATTCTTTTCATTTTAACAAACCCTAGGTTTGGGTAGTGAACCCTGCAGGTCAGGTTACAGACACTATTTTACAGGGCACACTAAAAGGTACCTCTGAGTTCCAAGTTTCTTTACAAAAGGGCATCAATTATATTTTAGCTTCTGAGTAGATGGTTAAGAACAGATAATAAAACAAAAACTACCACTGCACACTTCAAATAGCACACAAAAGAAAGCAAACAAACAGGCAACTCGCCAGCCAAAGAATCCATCCCTCACTCTAAGACAAGGTGAGTGATGAGGTTTGCAAATCCCCTTCAAAAAGACAGAATCAAATCTAAGTAACTGCCCATTTTCCAAATTAAAAAAAATCCCCTCTTACAGAAAAGTAATCCAACGCATGAAAAAGATGACAAAAGCAAATCTGCAAGTAAACAAAGGAATATCCTCTCTTCCTCCAGCTTTAATTTTTTTTTTTTTAAGTGAAGGAGGAAGGAAATGTCAAACATCAGAGTCATACAATGGACTATCAGATGTTTCCCAAACCAAGTAATCTGACATATGGGCAGAAAAAAAATAAAGTGGGGGGGCGCAGGCTGGAGGAAGTAACAACCCCAGTAGAGTAAACTTTGGCAAACTGAGTTAAAGAATGCAGTTCCTTTTCTTCCTTTATACAAATAAAACCCCTGCATTTAAGAGCTCAGAACTGGAACATTTTTGTACACCACATCTAAGCAGAATTGCTTAGTGAATAGCAAGAGCTCATACAGCTGTTTTACGTGTGTGCCCATCACTGACCTGCAAAGCAAACTATACCCAAAGGGGCCCTGGCCTTGGGGCGGGAAGGCAGGAACGGCACAAATACAATCGCACAGCCCTGGGTCTTCAACATCAACAACATCCTCACTAGTGACATCAAATACAGCTCAAATGGTCAGGCACTCTGCCAAAATCCCTTAGCCCTTCAAAAAAAAATAAAATATCACCACCTGCGGAATTCTTTCGTATGAATCTTCCTCAATATAGAAAGCAGTAAATAAATCCACTACATGACTGGTCATGTAGATTCTTTTTGCCAACTTTCTTACTGTCATTCCTGCAAAGACAGGAATCCAGCAACTCCTGCCAGAAGGGAATTATGGAAATTCACAGAGAACTCAAGTCAAAATTTTATTAAAGTATACACACAAAATTAAATAACCAGAAACACCGGGCGAAAAGTGAAACCAGCAAATTCAGAATAAAGCAATTTAACCAATTAACCTATTCTATCGCCAAAGAAATTATTTTTTGTAAAAATACTCAAAACAGTCACTCCAAGATGTTCCTGGAATGAATTTTTTAACTCACCGAGAAACTGAGTAATGTTGTGGACATTCATGAAGTGAGACTCATAAAAACCTGACACTAAGGGACTGCAGATAGACTACAGTAGATTTGAAAGCTTCCTAGTGAACCAGAGACTCCAGTAAGAAAAATGAAAAAAAAAATAATCATGGTTTTATATTGTAACAAACTACCACACACTTTAAAATCTATGTCTCCCAGCTGTCAGCTATGAATGCCTCGTTACCAAAAAACAAAGGCTGCCAATGCCGGCTCAGTAGGTACAGAACAGTTTTCCTCTGAATTTTGTTTTCAATCCCCTGTTCTCACAAAACACCGTATTTTCTGGGCAAACATGGAGCTATAAGGGCAGGCAACAAAAAGGTGCTGACCACAGCATAGCTCTTTTAAAACTAAAAGATGAATTGAATAAATTTTCAGTGAACAAGCTTTAAATTTCCTTCTCTAAGACATGGACTGTGGTTACACAGGCACTTTGATCTCACTTCAATCCATGCCGCTGCCAAAACTTGGTGGAGAGAGAGGAATAATGGGTACACAGAGCTAGCAAGGGAGCGAGAAGGAAAATAAGAGGGAAAAAGTTTTTCACTAAGTCAGTTCCATGATCCAGGCTTGAATGTGAGCTTCTGAGTCCTTTTGGGGTCATCGAGGCATGGAAGAATAGTGGGAAAAAAAATGAGAGCGGGGAAAAGAACCTTTCCCTCTGTAATTAATATTATTTTATTTTCATAAACAAAATTAGTACCCTATAAAGCAACATTGGCCAACTAAAGACCAGAGAGGTAAATGCCCAATGAGAACTGATACAGAAATACATGTGTCATATCTTATACTAAAAATTAATTTTAAACCACTGTGTTTTTCTCTATTTTCATAAGCTGATTAAATACATTCCTTCGCACAGAGACAAGGTCTTTTTGTGTGTTTGAGCTCATCTGTGTTAGTCACATAAATGTAAATATTGCCTGGGGGCACATTATACAACAGCAACACACAATAAGATCTCCTGTCTCACAGAAACAAGCGGGAGAACGCCACTAAAAGCTGGAGTCACATTTCCATATGCATTATCACAGTTCTGCTCAGGAAGGTGAATTAAGCCACACATGACTCCATGAGAAATAACATTTTTTAACAGAGGTAGGATGGGAGAGTCTGGCTTTATCAAAATTAATCAAAATTCACAGTACAAGCCAAAGGGAAGACGACTTAAACCTTTTACATTTGTGAGATCCTAGAAAATAGGCATCATCTTACTATGTAATATGCTAAGAACCCTCCCGAAGCGAGGAGTTAAACTTACTATATGGTATCAAAGTGGTTTATGTTGAGACGTCGTTACCACTTTCCAGCATAGCCATCACACTAATGCAAGGCTCCGTAGTAGCTGAAGCCACAGCAGGAAGCCATGCGAGCTGTCACTCTGACTATCACAGCCCTGTCATCCCCGCGGTACATCCGTCCCAGCTGTGTGCGGAGGGAACCTAACACACTGCTTTAGTAATATTTTGAGGTCTGTTAGAGCAGAATATTTTTATTAGCTGGTTTCTCTTTGAAACTCCCAGCTGATGTGGGGGAACTCGGGGAAAGATAATCTATTTCTAAAGCAATACTTAAGAGCTTAAAATGAAAGCAGCACCAAAGCTTGCTCTGAGGAAGACGGATGCCCCCATGTAAATGCATACTCCATAGAAACCAATCTTCTGGATTTGATTTGGGATCTGCTGTTGCAAACACTTGTGCGCTTTCAAAACTGGCAAGATAATACTGAAATGAGCATGATTCTAGGCAGAGCAGTAGTTTTTTTTTTCATATTATTTGTGTTACTATGGCACCAACAAGTTGCAAATCCCACTGTGCTAGACTCTACACAAGAGTGTACTGCTCACCCACAGAACAGTAAAGGAACACACACAGACGTGAAAGAACATAAAACTATACTTGTCAGCCTCAACAACAGTCGGAAAAGACCAACCACCTATTCAGTGTTACGAGGCTGTCTGTAGGATCCCACAAACAAGCTCAGGAAAAGGGTTTGTAGGACATCAACTGGTAACCTTCCACAAACACAAAGGAACAACTAGGAAAAAAAAAAAAAAAGGAAAAAAAGCCATAAAAGATACCAATTCATAAATTGATGATCCTGGTGCACACTGGAGTCAGTCAGTACTGAATGAAAAACAAAAAGCAGAGAAGGAACAGTGCTGAAGGCTTTGGCCTCTGAACTCTGAGATGTTACCAGAAGAGAAGACAATGAAAGAACACAGAAAGGTGGCACATGGTCCCAGTCCCAGGACGCGAGAGCAAACCTGGAGCAGCGCTCTCAGTCCGAGCAGGGGTGCTTCTGTCACACCCCCCAAAAAAGTGCTGCCACAACTAAGGATGTACAAGTGGAGGCTGGAAGGGGTGGGAAGGAGGGTGATCAGGGAAAAGTGGGGACAGCAGGTTAAGCATTTTCCTCCACTGAACTGGAAGCTTCACCCAAGCCTAGATGTTAACTTATTACAGAGTATAACATTCCAGTAACATTGGGGGGGGGGTGGTATTTAAAAAGCAGCGCATCTTGCACACACCTTTACCAAGGCATTAAAGACAGTAAAAACTGAAAACATAATCCATAAAAATTCCTTCTTCAACAAGTGAAGTTAATCAAGTTAACCCATTCAGCAGATGTGACCATCTCTCACATGCACCTCAATTTCTTTTTTCCAATGCAGTTCGAAAATTTCAGTTTCTTTAGATTTTTTCAAAAGAACTGCATTGTCAAGAAGAAAAATAGTAAAAGGTCCATAGATGGGGTTAAAGAGTTCCTTCTCTACTCTCTTTCACATAGGAAGTGCTCTGAGAAGCAGAAGGGGGAAAAAAAGACTCAAGACCAAATGAATCTGGGGGGTACTGAGAACTGGGGTTACGATGTCAGTACTGCACTGATTATGTAGAAAAATTCAGAAATATAATTTTCACTTCCTCTAATACTGTCTGAAAATACATGACTCTTAAGATGTATTAAAAAAAAAGCAATCCTAGGTAACTACATCAGCCTAGTATTTGAGCATTTTCTTAACCACGTTAATGTTCACAGTAGCCCTCTCAGCAACGGACTCGTCACCAGAATCAGAACAGAGCCCCAGGAGAAGGATGCGCAGCCCCAAGGTGTGTGTAAATTCAGGAGATAATCGGGATTTCAAAAAAACCTCAATTATTTCTCAGTGGCTGGCTTCGGATTCCTCGGCACACTTTGTCCTGACCTGCAAACATCCCTCCTGCGCCCCAGCTTTCCCGCGAGGCGAGTTACCCAATACAGGTTCAGGAATCCCACTCCCGGAGCCGGGCAAGCGAACCCAACGCCACTCTGGCTCAAGCTCTTGGCAAATCTGGGTCTATTTTCTTCAAACTCACACCCATTAAACTGTCGAATACTCTGACAGGACATAATAAAAGCCTACCACTGAAGTGATTTAAAACCTGAAATAATCTTTTATTAGCAGGAAGCGAGCAAGCTTTCTAATGTCATTTTTCTACTTCTATCTTGCTACCTAATAAAATTCAGGATAAGGATAACTGAAGAATCGAATAACCTCTCAAGTTTTGCAGAAGTAATTCCACTTCTTAAGTATACATACACATGTAAATTCACACCTACATAAAATTTGAAGCAAGATATGGACTATGCAGTGATGTAAGATCCTGCACGCCCAAATAGCAGCCTACTGCTTGGAGCACTGCATTTGTGATAACAGAACGAGCAGGAATGACTACTGGTTAATTTACTACTACTTCTGGATTTGGTTGGGCAATCGCCCATTTACCTTGAAGTCCTCTACTAACAATTACACAACACCAAAGAGTACCTCACTGGCAATTTCTACATCCCTAATCTTCACTTTTTGATGCCATGGAAACCTTTAAGAAAACAACTTAAATGCCATCTCAGATTTCCTTGACTCCTTTCAGTTTCACTATGAAAACGGCAACAAAACTCACTGATGGAAGTCAACAACTTCTGTTCCCCTTTGAGAACTGAAAAAAAAAAGTAACAGCAACAGTGACCTTTAGAGTTTGTAAATTTGCTTTTGAACATTAACTGCAACAAAGACACAATTCCTATAAGTGGACCTTCCTGGCAGCAGGTTTCTTTAAGGCAGCACTTAAACAAGCGCTCACATCTTCCACCCCAGCTCCTGTAAAGCCCTCTATAAATAGGTCTCACTTTCCAAGAACACAATCACGTCTTTTCCAGGCTGAAGACTTCTACAGCATCTAATCTTTCACCACATGAAAGCTACTCCAAATTTTAGGTCACTCCTGACACCCTTTGCTGTACTCTTTTTTTTTCCAGCTCCAGCCTATGAAACATTATACAACTTCACCCCTATTTTGATCCACCACGGCAGCTAAAGCAGACGGTTGAGGAAACATCTCTGTGCTTCATGCAAGCCCTCACTGTCATGTGTCATACTGACCCTTACTCACAGGAAAAATCAAATTAATTTTCAGTAAGACTACTTTATGATTAAGGATTATTCACAGGAAGAGTGTTTGCTAGCTGGGTCTGAAGTTTTAATACAAAGCGCATTACCTCAGAACATTCTGTCTCTAAATAGTTATTAGACAACTCTTAATTAGTATTTGAATAAACTGGCCCTTAACAATTGCTTATTAAATACTGTTTTGATAAACAGTCTCTCAGAAGCAGCAGCAGACATTTTGACTACTGCAGAAAAACAGAGTTAGGATAAACATAATTTCTTCCACTGCTGTGCTAGGAACACAGCAATTTCAGAGAGAAAGTGTTAATGAGCAAGCCTGCGTACGCCAGTGTAAACAAGTGTACAGCTGAGGTGTATTCCAATGACAAATCTGCAAACTGGCCCTTATATCATCTTACTGAGAAATGCTCTACATTTAGAGTAAAATTCTAGATTTCTTTGTGCAGGCTGTCGGGGGGGGGGTTTGCCCGCCAGAGCACACAAACATTAATTCTGTCAGTCCTGCTTCAATACAGAGCAACAGACAATACAGACAGGAGCCCTTTGCGCCAGCACCTCCAGAGGGACACCTCACGAAACCCAACTGCGAGCTCCACATCTGGACACTCAAAGAGAGCTTTAAAACCTGAACTGTGCCTTCCCCTCAGGTGAAATATTTTGAGCTCAGAACACACAGGAGCTCTACACATCCTGGACATCAATGATAAAAGAGCATCAGCTTATTTTCCATAAAAAGCTTCAGAAAAAAAAAACCAGTGATGTCTAACTTTTCTCTAAAGACTGCCTACCACCGAGAGGAAAATAAGCTAGAACTCATGAAGTGTTAAACCAACCTCAATCCACCACAGCACCCCCAGAGCTCTGGCTTCTCCGGGTGGGGAGACAGCGTTCCTTCTTGAACAAAACAAATGTTTGTGGGAAGAAATATTATTTAAACATAAACAAACAGAATCACAGCAGATTATAACTATTTCAGAACTGCACTTCTCCAGTCAAGAACATTTTTTGTGTCCCATACCCAAAACAAAGCCTGCAATAAAACAATTAACTCTAATTGTCAACTCCTAATAGCAGAATCAGTTTAAAAAAATATTTGTAATCCACCTCGTTCCTAAAGAATGAATGAATTCTCATCAACAGCTGATTTAGTTCGGTGCACATTTTTGTTCTGTTGCACTGCAAAAGTAAATTAACAAAAGGTTCTCTAATTAGTAATCCAGACTACTTGCAGCTTTAACGCTTTGTATATTTGGAAAGGAATATGACAATTTGAGGTTAAAGGGCCAATGGAGTTGGCCATATATTTCCAGTCTGAGTTTCCTTTCTCAGTATCTTTCACTGATAGATAAATCCTAACAAACACTAACGTCATTTAAAATAAAGCTCCCTAATAGTCACTGTGTGATAGCATTTATGCTATCTCAAAAAAAAATACTACCTCATTGGATTATTTTTTTTCCCCAAGTGGAGCTAGAAAACAGTAAAATTGTTAAAGTTTCATAGATAGCACCACATTCCTGGTATGGATACCTGCCACAAAATTACCCGGAGATCGAAGGGTTGCACACTAAACTCATTATAATTATTAAAAGACACTTGCAAAAGAACTTTGCTAAGTTTATTTCAATGATGTTACACACCCATTTAAAACTTAGCATTTCCCCAGTCTAGCGAGGTGGGGAAAAAAGAAAAGACCAAACCACACTAACTACAAAATAACTTCACGTTGTAATTTATGCTAATTGCCCACCAACAATTATTTTTACCAGTAACAGATTTGCAGATTACAACTACATGAAAAGTTACGCTACTCAATTTTCCATTAATAAACAGGGACTTCACAACTCACTCTCGGCAAAGGACAAACCATCCACCGCCTCGCTCTTGCAATCAGATCCAATTGTCTCCCTCACACTTACGGTTTTATTTTCCTCACTGGGTAAGAGCACTGCATTCAAAAATCACCATAACAATTCCTGCATCTCCATGCCTCTAGCACTGCCTTGTATTTATAAATATTAGAAAATGCTGTCAAACAGAAGCACAGATACAAACTTATATAATGTAACAGCTCGATAAAAAGCCAAAGAATTGCATTTATTCTCGCAGCGGAATCTCTGGGGCAGTCTCCCAGCAGCATAAGCCACTACAGCTCTGTTCCCAGATTCTTAAACGGTATGGGCAAAATAGAAACTAAACACACATTGAAAAAAAAATAATAGCCAAAATAATGAACAAACAGCAATACAAGATAAAAAACATAAAACAAAGAGCTGATTATTTGCATTTTTAATGCATTTTCTTTTTGGTCCCCTAATTCCTATAAGGGAGCTAACAACAATCTCTTTCTTGCTATTAGAAAAAGAAGAACATATGCACCCACCTCCAATTCTGGCAGAGTTCTGATGTGGGGAGAGGGTTATCTACCATAAAATCTTCCATACACACTACCCCCGAACTTGCATTACAATTTTTTTGTTTTACCTATACCATACCAGCCACCCAATGTCCCTCCTTCCCTCAGACATCACCCCTGGCAGCACTAGAAGGCTCTTGATGATTAAACACTCCTCTCGCTCGCTCAGCTGTTACCCAGACAGAAGGAATAATGTTCCTGTGGGTGTCAGGTGAAATACAGCCAGGTATTTCCAAATAGCTTCGTCCTTGCACAGAAACAAATTGTTTTCTTGTTTTAAATTTAAATTACAAATCTGCAGCTAGCCAAAATCGATACCATCATTTCTTCAGAGTGAAACTGTGTAATACGAGTAGGAAGTTGTTGATCACCAGTAAGGGGGGCAGACAGCACCTCTGCAGCCAGGCTGCCCACCACACTACATTTTCAGCTACTGTTTTTTCTTCGGAGAAGAAAAAAAATAAAAGGCTTGGGTTTTTTTCTTTTTTTGGGGGGTTGGTTTTTTTTTTTTTTAATCTCTTGCCCCCAGGCAGGATCTACGCAAAGAGGAGAACACGCCGTAACAACAGCTGACACGCAGCCACAGGAGCCCAGAGCGCAAGTCCGACAGACAATCCCACTACATGAGTGTTTGCTGCTGCTGAAATGGCGTTTGTCATTGTGAAAGGGGGGGGGGGGGGGACCACAAAAAAAAAAAACCAAAAAAAACCACCACCACCACCACCCCCCCCGTTCGGTAGGCACAAAGCACACGCAGGGCACGGAGTGCGCCAAGGGAGGCGGAGAAAAAAAGCCTGTTTACCGGAGAAGATGGTCGCACAGGCAGAGGACACACAATCCGTCGCCTCCAGGCTCTCCCACCGAGAGGAGCGCAGCCGGGAGAGCAGCGCACACACACTCCCGGCAAACCACGTTAAAGAGCAAAATAAACACGGGGCGCCGGGCCGGGGGAGGGGCCAGCGCAGGAGCAGCCCCACGGGCCCCGGCTATAAAGCCCCCGGCAGCTGCACCCACCCGGCAAACTCGCTGCGCGGCCGCAGCCGCCGGTTTGTTCCCCCCTCCCCAGCCCCGTCCCCGGGCGGGCACTCACTGACTCACCAGCGAGAAGAGGTTGGAGTGACAGTCCTCCAGGCTGGCCCCGTTCGCCACCCAGTTGGCCGCTGCGGTCATGATCCTCGGCGAGCCGGGCCGCCAGAGCGGGGCATGTCTGAGGAGACGGGCCCGGCGCGGGGGCAGAGGCGGCAGCGGGCGCTCCTCGGGGCGGCCCTCGCCTCCGCGGCC
>JAOXJM010000005.1:19191128-19201457 GCA_026413425.1 Tringa solitaria | reverse complement strand
GGGCAGTTAGTCCTCTTTCTCTAGCTTAAAAGGCTAGTGCTGGTACATAGCTTCTGGGGGGACAAGGGGGTCCCCGCTCCCGGGGGTTGTCCCGCTCCCGGGGAGGGCCCGCGGCAGGGGGTGACCCGCTCCCGGGGGGGTGTCCCGCCCTCCGCCGCTCGGGACGAGGCAAACTTTGGCGCTGCCGGTGCGGCGTCCCCCGGGGGGCGAGGGGCACTCACCGAAAAAGAAAGCGGTATTTCGGAGGTGTTGCCCAGGCCGGACGGATGGCCGTGCCCGGCGGTGGCTGCCCCCGCACCGAAGGACGCCCGGGAGCACCTGCGGATTTTCAAAGAATTGTAAAACTGGCTCGAAAACGGGGACTTTGGGCTCGGTAACTCTGGGGCACCCCCGGGGGCTCCCCGGACAAAGCCAAGTTCAGCCCCAAGTTTGCCACGGCCGGTGGCACAGCACCCCGAGGACACCCAGCGCGGCCCGCTCACGTCCAGCAGCTTTAAAGACACCATCTAGAATTATTTTTTTATAAAAGGAGCTAGAAAACACCTGAAAATAAAGAAATGGAATTTATTCCTCTAATAGTCATGGTCTGGAGAAGAAGAAAG
The DNA here is from genome assembly GCA_026413425.1 of Tringa solitaria. Classification (NCBI taxonomy): domain Eukaryota; kingdom Metazoa; phylum Chordata; class Aves; order Charadriiformes; family Scolopacidae; genus Tringa; species Tringa solitaria. The sequence continues at coordinate 19,200,855 of JAOXJM010000005.1, read as the reverse complement.
GATGGGCACAAAACAATAACCATTAAATATTTGGATATTTTGTTGAAAAGAAACACGTAATTCATAACAAATCTTTTTTTGTCTGTTTTTAACGACCCCTTGTCTCTAACCAGCGGGAGCCCCATCTGCTTCTGAAGATCACAGCTCACCTCTGCCTTTCTCACCAACAGGAGGGTTCCACGGGTGACAGCAAGCAAATATTGCTGCTAAAAAATGAAGATTCTTTAGCGACTGAGCGTGAGCTTTAATACAGAAACGTCGCACGTTTCCAATGACCTGATTCAGCGGAAAAAGTTCCCCCTCTACGCTCAGGGGCAGCTTTCCTTCTCGTGACTTTAATCTTATTTAGGCATCTTTTCTGCAATTTACTCTTCTCCGTGACAAATTAAGATTAGCATCTCTCCTAATGACCAAGTGGAGTTTGTTGGGCCTCACCTCCCAGTGACGGATCTCCTGACGCAAGCAGCCCCGGCAGCCGCTCACCTGGATGACGTCCACGGAGCCAGAGGGACAATTCAGGCCAAAAGAAAATTCCCACCGAGAGCGGCGTTCTCGCCACATCCGTCCTTCCTCCGACAAAATCCCAGCCGTCACGCCCCGTTCCCGGCGCTGTCGCTCCGAACGGGAATCCCCTAAATTAGCGAGAGGAAAAATGTTTTCAAACACACACCTGAAATGTTCACTTTCAGTTACAATTGCGATGTATTTATGTTTTTACACCGATTAATCAGCCAGACTCACCCCCAGGAGAGCCTTTCGTGCGTCCTTCGGCTCCTTTAGGGGAATCGAAGCAGCCCGAAGGTGGTGTGAAAGCCCCAAACTGGAAAGGGGCAGAGGTGACAAAGCAGCCAAACTGAAGTTTCACTGTCACAAACTGACAAGGAATTGCACCGTCTAGGAATTGCTCGCTACAGCTGGGTGATCTGGAAGAGGGAGAGCACCTTGGACCACGCTGCTACCCTTTCCTCCGGCAACAAGTCTTAGAGAGAGCACAATGTGACACTTGTAAATGTGTCCAGCAACAGGTGTGAACCACCAAAGGCTAAAAAACACATCCTTCTGCCCGAAAATAACACCTCTTTGTAAATACACGGCAGCATCCGTTATCCATCCTGTCGTTGAATGATGCCCAGGGTACAACACACATTTTTATGAAGCAATCACTCTATTTCTGGAATAAAAGCACACTCCTTATCACAAAAAAAAATATTTTCTTATTATAGAAATATTTTGAAGCGGAGACTCACATTATTACTTACCCCAGAGCAAGCTAACAGTCCTGTGCAGAACGAGACGCCGCAGAATTCATGTTTCTTCCATATGCTGCTTACCCTCCAAATGGTATTTCCAGTTGTCAGCATTCCTCTGCTGGATCTTCCAAGTAGAGATGACTTATTATGCTTGATTTTCTCATTAAAATGTGGGGTCTAACACATGGTTCAGATCCATTTTCATGGGGAGAAATGTTAATACACTCGCACTGTGGCTGCGCTGGCCATTTTTCAGGAGTCACATGAACATTAACTATTCTTTCAATTAAAAATCTTTGAGTCTAATTAATTTACATATAATGGGTCAATGTTTTGAAGTTCCAGAGTTGCTGCTTGCATTTGTGAAAGGCTACCAGTCAGTCCAACAGTTTGACCACATACCTGCACTGCAACGTTCATTTTGCTTTTAAAATAATAAAAAAAAAATCTCTTTAAGTAATTTGCCATTTACTTGACTTTTTATGTAATGTTCAGCCATTGTGGATGAGAGAAAGGATTACAGTCTCATCGTTCACATGGCGGGACTAAACCAGGAAAGTTCCCTCGCTGTCTTCTGGCAATAGTGTTACTTAAACCAGAAATTGTTGCACTTACTGATATCATATACAAGTACAAGTGACACTTGCTCATGCCTAATTACCCCACATGGTATGTGGCGGAACGTGTTTCCCAACTCAGGGTATTTAAGTTTTATTCCCTGTCTTCTTTTACTTCTTTTAAAAATTTGAGTAGTGAACATGAACAGTAACATTGAGTTTTCTGCTTTAATGAAATAACCATTTTTCCATAGTAGCAACACAGAGGAACTTCTTAATTAATTCTGCCAATGTATTAACTTGCAAGCTGTGATTCCAGGACTCGGATGCAGAAAGGAGTTTCCAAGCTCCTGGAGATCAGCTGGGTCACACTAAGCCTTCACCCCACAGAGCTGGTAAGCACTCGGGGAAGGAGCCAGTTACCTGCCCGTCCAAAATCAGTCCAAATAGGGACAGACAAGCTTATTTTATTCTACAACAACTTACCCAGAGCTTCCAGTAATGATCAAACCTGTTCTTCCAGGAGGATGGCTCAGCAGTTCCGTAGACTTTGTTTTCACCAGCAGGTGTTGCTTATGCTTCAAACTAAACATGGAGGAAGAAACAAAGATGTCAGGAGGCTAAAGCAAAGACAGGATGTCAAGCAGTCACTTGCGTTTATTTTCTCTTAAAGTATGACCACTTTGCTGTACTTTCAAGTACCTCCCGATTACTAAAAGAATATTTACTTGAGGAACACAACTGCCTTGAGCACGAGATTCCGACAGGGCTCTCCCAGCTCTGGGTACGGAGAGTTTGGCCCTTCTCACACCGGGAGCAGAACTGGAGTTCAGCCAAGTTTCCTCAGTGTCAAAAACCAGCAGCATGTGACATTTCATGTCAAAGACAACTCATTTCTAGGTAAAACCTATTTTTCCACGTATTTGAGTTAGACGTTATGGTGATTCACCAGCACAAATCCCAGCTTTTGCACTAAAAGTAATGATTGTTTTGTGTCTAATGTGATCAAGTGTCATTTTTACTGTTTTCTACATTGTCCTCTCCAGTTGCCCACAATACCCAGGAATGGAAACGACAGGGTGAGGGAGAACGATGTGAGACCCAAATTGTGCATATAATACAAGCAAACGGTCTTCAGCTATTCTATATATCAAAAAGCAACAAATAAAATAATTTCCCCCCCTCCTGCTCTTGAGTTGCTCAGGTTAGTAATTTCATTGATGAGCACTAAAACTCAAAGAATTTTAAAAGTTCTTTGTCCATGATTTATGTAGTTTGTTATTCAATGTTCTTTTAATATAGTGCAGATGAACAGCCCAATGTCAGGTATGTTTCCAGTGGGCTCATTGTCTACATTTTATGCAGTTGAATTAATTTCTTAAGTGATTTTTAATTCATCCAGTAATGACATTTTTTTGTTCCAGTGTTTATAAATAAGAACTCATAACGATTTTGGTTTAAACCCAAAAACTTTTACTTCCACAAATTGAAGACATAAGAAGGAAAAAATCCAAAACAACCAAATGAGTTCACTGGCACAAACAAATTAACAGCATCTAATTTTAACATAAAAAAATTTTTTTAAAAAATCATACATTAAATCCATACTAAATAGTTCTTTAAAAAAACCAAAACAACAAAAACCATACTGATAATCTACAGATTGCCTGTAAATTAACATTGTCCCAACTCATGTGCAGGACCTTGCACTTGGCCTGGTTGAACTTCATGAGGTTGACACAGATCCACTTCTCCAGCCTGTCCAGGTCCCTCTGGATGGCATCCCTTCCCTTCAGCGTGTTGGCCACACCACACAGCTTCGTGTCATTGGCAAACTTGCTGAGGGTGCACTCCATCCCACTGTCCATGTCGCCAATGAAGACGTTAAACAGCACTGGTCCCAGTACCGACCCTTGAGGAACCCCACTCATCACTGGCCACCACCTGGACATCGAGCCATTGACCGCAACCCTTTGAGTACGGCCATCCAGCCAGTTCCTGATCCACCGAGTGGTCCATCCATCAAATCCATGTCTCTCCATTTAGAGACCAGGATGTCACACGGGACTGTGTGAAATGCTTTGCACAAGTCCAGGTAGATGATGTTAGCTGCTCTCCCCTTACCCACCAACTCTGTAACACCACCATGGAAGGCCACCAAATTTGTCAGGCATGACTTGCCCTTGGTGAAGCTGTGTTAGCTGTCACCAACCACCTCCTTATTTTCCATGTGCCTTAGCAGCGATCCTAGGAGTATCTGCTCCATGATCCTGCTGAGCACAGAGGTGAGACTGACTGACCTGTAGTTCCCCGAGTCTTCCTTTTTTATCCCTTCTGAAAATGGGGGTTATGTTTCCCCTTTTCAGTCAGTGGGAACTTCACTGTACTGCCACGACTTCTCAACTGTGACAGACAGTAGCTTAGCAGCTTCATCCACCCATTCCCTCAGTACCTGCAGATGCATCTCCTCAAGTCCCATGGACTTTTGCACCTTCAGGTTCCTCAGATGATCTCAAACCCGGTCTTATCCTACAGTTGGCAGTTCTTCATTTTCCCAGTCCCTGCCTTTGCCTTCTGCAATTTGAGCAGTGGTGGTTAGAGCCTTTGCTGGTGAAGACTGAAGCCACTAAGGCCAAAAAAGTCATTGATTACCTCAGCCTTCTCCATATCCCAGGTAACCGGGTCTCCCGTTTCCTTCTGGAGGGAGCCCACATTTTCCCTACTCCTTGTTTTGTCACTGTGTGGAAGATTCCACTGTCACTTGTGGAAGATTTTCTTGTTGCCCTTGATGTCCCTGACCAGACTTAATTCTCTCTGGGCTTTAGCTTGCCTAACCTGATCCCTGGCTGCTTGGACAATTTCTCTGTATTCCTCCCAGGCTCCCTGTCCTTGCTTCCACCCTCTGGAGGCTTTCTCCAGAGAAATCCCGTAGTTTAAGTCTTGCCATCCTTGCTCACCATCACTATCAATAAATACTGCAAGTTAGATCCATATAGTCTTTTTACAACTGTCCCTAACTTTAAAAAATAGCTATAGAAAGAAGTATATTTTTAATCAAAATTCATAACATGTATTATTTTATAGTGCACAAAAGCAAGTCAAACACATGCCATGTGACTCCAGCCCTTCCCAGCTGGTGCTATCTGAGATTTTTATAGCGCTCCCATTCACCAGGATCTTGACAACCAGTGGCAGCAAGGACAGTCTGCTGGGACTCCACGGAGCTTCTGTTTCTTTTCCTTTCCCAGGATGAAGAAAAGACCAAATGTTGGCTGCTGCCAGATGTGGTGCTAGACCCCACAGCAGTTACACTGCAGGGATTCTGCCACTGCCTTTCACAAATAAATAGCTTCAGTCGACTAAATGTGTGGATGTCACTGGGACCACTGATGTGAACAAGCTTCTCCCAGGGCACAACTGTTGGGTCAGGATTGTGAGGGTTCAGAAAATCACACACATGGCAGAGGTCAGTGTTACAACACACCTATTGAGAGTTATACGCATGAAAATCCCCTGAAAATTATTTTAGTTGCTCATATAAACACTGGTACCTACTAAAGAGCAGTTTGAGGAAAGATAAATGACCTGGAAAGCCAATTTTGGGAAGTTTTTCACACCTACAAGATAATGTTGAAAGAAATCTGCAAACTGCTGTAGAGGACTACGATTAGCTGAAGGTCACATCATTAGGAAAGTGAAAAGAGAAGAAGTTGAAGTTAATAGGTGAGTCATAACGACAAGAATGAGACACTTAAGCTTCCTCTGGTGAAGCAGATGTAAAGCTGTACAAGGAGTTAAAAGAAAGCGCTCCTATATTTTTATCAAAAACCAGACAAATTATCTTAGTAGCTCCTTGTTCTCCGGATTGTAAAAGATAGAAGAGAGGCAGGAGGGGAAGCCGTGGCAGGCAAGAGGAGCCTAGACAAGGTCTTCTACTGTCTAGAAAGAGAAAAGGTCATCTCTCACCACTATGGATGAAGTAGCAGCAGGAGTTGAGAGCGGTGAGGAGCAGTATGAACAGAGGAATGCACAGGGAAAGGAAGGCAGGTGTCAAAGGGGCCTGACTAGTTATAAAGAGTAGTACTAGTAGCGTGGTGCCTTCACCAGTGCTGGAAGTTTGAGGGAGTCAGGAAAAAAGGATGGCAAAGTTTGGCCACATGAAGTTTAAATTGCCAGCAACCAACTTAAGAAAAGAGAAGGAAGGTCTCAGAAACGTGGCTTTGGCTGGAAAGATAAAACCAGTTCAGGAGCAGAGAAGTAGATTGATTTCTTTCCCACATGATGGTGATATTTAGATGACATTTCAGGTATAACTGGTAGGGATGAGGCAAATAGCAAAATGCAAACCGTTACTTTCAAGAAAATGCAATGCTAAAAATAAAAGCTGTTGAAAATAGTACTAGATAAGATTAAAAAATAAAGCTTTAGGCAGTCCCATGTATGATGTCCCATTTGGCAGTCAAAACACTATCGCTGCGGCAGCAAGTTTTCACTTGTTTGTGTTTTTTATTTAAAAGAATGAGAGTGCTCTGCGTGTCACACAGGCCTCTGAGAACTCCAGGTGTAAGCGGGAGAATTAGCAGTACGGAGAGAGCTGTACTGGCCGGCAAGATCTTGCAAAGGCAACTGCCAAAGGCAGACAAAAGAAGGCGTTTATCTTTAGTTGGAGGTAAGGAACAGCTTTGTGCATCAGCATGCCCTGTCGGCTGTAAACTCTCATTTAAATATTCCGTAGAACCAAAGCAAACGACCTATTTGGAAAAGCAGACAGAAGCAAATGACAACTGAAACTATTCAGGAATAAAAGGGGAGCGTGATTTAGGCTCAGCAAAATGGCAAGTATTTTTTAATTGTAAATTATTTCTGCACTCAAAAGAGGAAAGAATTGTGATGTTGGCTAGATACCTTGCATTATGAATAAACATACCCAAGTTTCTAAAGGATTTAATAATCTAACATGAAGCGCCTACCAGCCCTCTAGGCAGAGGATGGGCCTGTTGGGTCATGGTTTCATACCATCAAAGAGATAGATTTCATCTTTCAGATGTTGTTGTGCTCGCTTAGTAAGAATTCAGCTTATTAAAAGGTGTTAAATAGGATCCAGGATAAAAATACTACAAGAGAAAAAAATTGAAAAGATTTAAGGCTAAAAGGCAAAGCAAATATGGAAATAACATTTGGCAAACACATTCTGAGAACAAACCTCCAAGTTGAGTTATTGGAATAGATTTCAGGGTAACTCTGGGTGGGTGATAGAGCTCAACACACGATGATCCTGGAAGCAGCCACTCGGGCAACACCATGTAGAATGTGCAGCTTTTGGCATGGCAGCTCAGGTATTAAAATTGGCCCATAAATCTGAGCACATTTTTCAGTGTTTAAGAATCTTATTTTATCTGGATTAAAGTCCTCTTCCCCTTTGGCATGAGAAGGTGTTTATGGCTGTAAAAACAAGAATTGCAAAATATTGCCCTGAAATATATATGTGGACTGCTCCAGCCAAACTTACCCAGTTCACTTTGCAGCTTAAAATTAAAACAGAAAAAAATTCGGCCAGGGCCAGTATGACCTTTCTGGCCATACTACGTACACAGGGTAGTAATGTATGGGCAAATGGAAAATTAAGTGTATCACTCCCCAAAATATTTTTAAATTCTAAAAATCCTTTTGCTTTACTGTGGTGGGAAAAGATAAGATAAAGTTTTTGTGGTAAGCCCTAAGAAATCTTTGGGGTTTTTTAAGTCGTGCTCAAGTTCTGTAACAAAAAAAGATGGATAAAATCTATGACTTATGGTCTGTGATTGCTGACCACATTAGAGCTCAGACTGATGCAGCTCTCTATTTGTCTCCTGTTATCTTCCAACTCTCCCCCCTTAAAATGTTTATTCTTTCTTTTCTAGAGTTATTATTCCTTTCATTGCAAATGGTGTCATTTCCAAGCTGTAGTTTTAAGTTCATCTAATGGATCCCACAATCTGTCTGCAAAGTGAAGCACTATGAAGAAACTAAAAAAAATACCCCAAAACCCAAGCAGATTTTAATGTAAAATGTTCTGTTACCATTATGATCTAGAAAAAGGAGCTAATAACTCAGTTATTGGTTATTTTCCTTTTATACTGATAACATGGAATTATACTGGCGGCCTGATCCTGCAGTTGTAAGTGAATAAAAGCTCTGGGAGAGTTGACTTTAACACATCCTTATAATTGTCTGCCTTTTTTGACTGCGTTCCAGTGTAAATGCTTGCACACACTGGTGGAAGAAAAATAAGAAACAGGTTCCTTTAGAAGACAGAATCACAGAGCATCCACGCTGGCAAAGCCTTGGCTACAGCATTTCTTTAAGGGTAGATAGAAACAGTTACCACAATCTGAAAAAGTACCATAAACTCTTTCTTGACAACAGCTCTAGAATTTTAGGCCTTTAGTAACCAGAGTCTTCATAAGTAAGGAATAATCTTTAATATTTCATTGCACATACACCCATCATTCATGCTCAAGTCCTTATAGGCATTATTAAATTTGAATCATCAATCCTTTCTCTCCTCTGTCCTCTAGATTTATTTTTCTTATCCTCAACGGTGTCTTATTGTAGCACTCCCGCACCTTGTACTTCTAGATTTCTGAGGCTAAAAAGTTCTGTTGGATACGAGAACAAAACATTAAACGAGTTTTGGATCTAAAGAGGGTGTGCAGCTGTTCCCACTGCGTCCTGAGTAAAACAAGCGGTCACTGAGCATCTCTGGAATAAACAGAAACCAGTTTGCAGTCGATGTCACTGCCGTGGACTTTACCATTTAAAGAGAGATAAAGGTTCAGATTCATGTCTCTGAAAATAATTCAGCTACAAACTAAAGAAGCTTGTCAGTCCCAGGTGTACGGACAAAAAATGTTCTATGTCCCTGCATTTCACCATGGGTAGGATCACACATTTCAATATTTATATTTTCTATTTTATTCACAGTTTACGCCTGTTCTCTCTTCTGTCTCTTTCTCCCCATCCCATTCCAAACTGGGAATCTCAACAACTAGTGAGGACCCACTGGAGGCTCATCAGCAATAATGAGATGGAATAAGAGCTGCTCAGGTTTACACTCTGTTACCACCTTGACCTCATTAAGGCCCTTTTGTTCTGGAACCTCAGTATCAGGACTTCCCTTTGGCCACAAAGCTGTCAACTCCACTTACAGCTCACTTAGAAGAAATGTAAATTAAAGCAAATAGTAAGCTATCGCTAAATCATGCCTTTAAAACATACATAAACTGTATTTTTATAGCAAACAAAGCAAAGGAAAGGTGAAGCTTGCTCTGTGAAAGATCCAACCATTAAAATAATTTACCGGATATCTTTGATGCTCATTTTCTTCAGTTGTAAGTGTTCAGTGATCCATCAACCGCAGATAAATGTTGTGCTGAAAGCTTTTGCTGAAATTAGGATAAGGAATAAAAGAATTAGAGACATAAGGCTTCCATAGATGGCCCCTGTTGCCATCCCTGTTTCCAAGCCCTATTAAAGGAAACAACTCATTTCTCTGAGATTTTAAGGTTTCACAAGCTCTAATTTAAAAAAGGGAATTATGGAGCAAATCCTATTTATTTTACTACCACTCCCACTACCAAAAATGTAAAATATTAGCCTTATAAGAAATTATACTTGTATACAATAAAATATTTCAACTGCTTTTAATTTAATCAGCTGCTTTCTTGATTACTCAAGAAATTAGCCATGGCTTGACATGTTTGTTTAAAGGGTCGCTATCTTCCAGACTGCCAGGAGAGCTCAGAGATATCTGTTCATCCTTCTGTCTTTCTGCAGCCTGGTCAATATTGCTTTTTTGGGTTTTTCTGATGCTCATTTCAGGAAGAATCACAGAATCACATGGGGCTGGAAGGGACCTCTGGAGATCATCTAGTCCAACCC
>JAOXJM010000005.1:19147979-19179004 GCA_026413425.1 Tringa solitaria | reverse complement strand
CTTTAAGATCACCTAGTCCAACCATCAACCTAACTCTGATAAAAACCATCACTAACCCACATCTTTAAGCACTATGTCAACCTGTCTTTTAAATACCTCCAGGGATGGTGCCGCAAGCACTGCCCTGGGCAGCCCATTCCAAGGCTTAATAACCCTTTCAGTGTAAAAGTTTTTCCTCATATTCAATCTGAACCTCCCCTGTCTCAACTTGAGGCCGTTTCCTCTTGTCCCACCACCTGTGACTTGAGAGAAGAGACCGACCCCCCCCCGGCTACAACCTCCTTTCAGGGAGTTGGAGAGAGCGAGAAGGTCTCCCATAGGGGCTTTGCTCCATATTAGTGCCCAATGGCATTGCTTTTCACCACTGGGCTTTCCTCTCCCTGTTACTATGTATGTATTTTAAGCAGATATTCCTCCCAACAACCCCTCTATTAATCCAGACTGGCTCTGTTGGCTTGGATGAAGTAGATAATGACTTAATCTCAGATTTGATGTAACAGTAAATGAAATTTGGCCCTGACATCAAAAGCATTTTAGGGAAGGGACACGGTCTTAATTACTGCCTGTAAACAATCCATCTGTTCCCCTGAAAAAAGGTTTTTAAGAAGTGTTCAGTGTACAATTTCACGAGATGGGATCCTGTAATGTTTTCTGTTCGAGATGGCTCTTCGTCATTCTGACTGCGATTGTCCCTTTTACATATACCGTAAACTGTCAATTAATGAGCAAATGAATAAGACCCACCTATCAACCAGGCACGGGCTGTACTTTTCTATCCAGAGAAACAATTACCTCACTATCTGCCTCAGAAAATGAAAACAAGAAAAAAACCCAAACCCTTCCTGACATACTTGTTTTGAACACTGTGTGCGTTTCTCTCCTCCTGTATCGATACAGTTAGATCATGTTCCTTTTTCATCAGGTTACAGTACATTTCACTCTGTCAGCATGAGATAATTTGCAACAGAGGTGATGTATCTCCCTCGCCGAAATAAAGGATCTTCTCATACTACTTAACAAAGCTCTGATTCTAATCACATTCATCACTATTTGGTTCTGAAATCTGCAGGAATATTTACGTTAAGTAAAACAAAGGGATCTGAAGAGACAATCTGAAAGGGAAAGATTAAGGCACTAGCTATAAACAAACTCCTCAGAGAGAACCCGGTTGAACGTCAAAGGTTGCCATTTAGACTCTTTACTTACAGTAATCCCTCTTTCAAAGATTTAGCAAGGCAAAAACAGTCTGAAAGAGACAAATCAAACTTTAATTATGGCGAAATGACTTGATCCTTACCCGGGATTTTGTATCACCCTCTCATGTGGCCCGGGAATGACAGATGCATCCTATGAATTGTGATTGAGGAGCAAGGCAATGAATCAGGAGGTGGGGGGCTTTTCTTTCAGTTAATACCAATTCATGTTTTAAATGGACTCCCTGTACACCTTTCTTCTACCACAATATTCATATGTTAGAGCCAAGATAATTTTAGGAGTGTTTTCTGAAATATAGCCACATTTGCTATAATAGCCACATTTGCAAAAAATGATACCTGTAATTGATATCTGTATTTTATAAGAAAAGTGATTTGTGAATGAGAGTGACCAAATTTCTACTGGTCACCTGTACACATACTTGTGAATTAATTTCTGTGCAGCATTTTGAATGCTACAATTATACCTCTTCTGAGTAATAGTTCTAAAGTTCTTTACAAGCCCCAATTATCTTATGGTGTAGGGAGTACTGTCCTCATTTCACATGCACAGACATTGAAAAGCAAAGCCACGCAAGGACTGGAGCAGTGATGAAAGTTGTATTAACTAGTTATCATCAGCTCAGAGAAGAAGGAAGAGAGAGATGTAAATCCTGAGTGTTATGGACAAAATGGATGATATATTGTTATTTACTGTTTCTCGCATTACAAGGATCAAGGAGCCATGGTGAAGAAATCCGATACATTAGTTTAAAACCAAACAAAACAAAGATTTTTCTTCATAATTGAAACTGTGGAATTAATTTGATGCAGGATGTTGTGGAGGCGCTAGGATTTGGAAGGACTTAAACTACTTCATGGAGGACTGATCCATTGATAGTTATTAAACACGATGCCTCATACACATCCCTCATGTAAGGATACACCAGAAACTACCATTTGCGAGGAGGAGATAAAATTAGGACCTCACCCTACACATAGTCCATATGCAGCTTTATTCATGTGCCACACATACACAGAAGCCAAGTGATCAGCCCTGACATTCTCAAAGAGTCTTCAGAGTTTCTGCTTTGACTAGGAGCAGAGAAAATAACAAATCCCTCTATCAAAACCTCAGGAGCATCTCTGCATTCTGAAGCAAGTCCACAGCTTTGGATTCTGGGTCCTGGTCCTGGGACAGGAGCAGCCAAAATACCACAGGGATAATCAATCTGAAATGCCAAGACAATTTAACCACTTTCAAAAAAGTAATAATTTTTTCTTCACAGTTTCTAACCCAAAATTAATCTTAAACTTGACCCATATCCAGTCAAAGGAGAGAAAAAGTTTTCTCCTTTTCTCTCTCATCCTGTGCCTGAACTCTTCGGGTGGGAATGCACAAACCACCACAGAGGTGTCCAGGAACTCAGGTATACATCCAACACGTAGAACCTACACATCTCAATATAGAGACCTAGCAATTTTTTACTCCCCATGCTTCGCTCTGAAGAACTTCCTTCTTCAGAGAAGAAGGAAGACGAGGTTCCAGAGAAGAAAGGACTCTGTAAACTTTGCTCTTTTTATTAAGCCCAGCTGATGGCTATGTCCCACTTACGAGAAATCCTCCTTCCAGCAGCCCCTCGGAGAGAATGCGTCGTGTCCAGCGCTCAGGCAGAAGAAACTCTCCGACTGCATTCCCCAGCTCCCTCTGAACTTTCGACCCCTTTGTATACTCTGATTACTGGAACCAGCAGGATTATTTCCACGACCTACTTTCTAGTATGTTTTCCTGCTGCAGAGCGATACGGCCCAAGTGCTACTCGATGCTGTAGTTTTAATGTGGCACGAACTGTTCAAGTGCCACATTAAAATTTGTATGTAATGGATCGGTGCTCATGAACTCTGTACGGATGCACAACTCTTATTTCCAACAAAACAGCCATCAAGAAGCGTGTTCTTTGCTGCTGGAAGGTCCCAAGACACTGCAGTAAACAGTTTTGTGTAGTTCCCTGTTCCTCAGACTCATCAACCCTGAAGTCAGAACAGAGAGAACAAAGCCAAACAGAATTTTCCTCATGGCTTTATTAATTAAGCAGCTGTTCCTGCGGGATTGGTACGTGTACGCCTTCCTCCAGAGGCAAATCTATGTTCTGCCCTTGATGAACGGCAAGGTATTGTCTGTATCACACGCAACCGCCAGGATGACTACCTCTACAGCAAGGTGTCTTCTGTCCTACCTGATTCTGTCCTACCTCTAATCCTTCCCATTGTCTGTGGATACACCTCTTTAAATTGAAGCTGTCCTCAAATTGCCCTGGCCTCTTAAGGTCATCGTTTCAGATACCTCAAACACTCTAATGCTCTACTGAGTGGTCCTGCCTTTGGCAATGCAGAGGTATGAAACTGGTATGTTTGCTCTTTGTAAGACTGAACTTTCCCGGCAAGATACACTGTAAGAAAGGTGGTAGTTTCACCCTTCTGGATTGCTCTACTTCTGCTGGCCTCAGCTCTTGAATTCCTTTCACACACCAGACTGTAAATAATAGATTGTGTCAAAATTCCCAGTGAGAGATTACAGAAGCCTCTTCTGATTCAAGCAGACTATAGACATTTTATGACATAACCCATTGCCACGTATGATGCAGGCTAGAAAATAGAGAGAACGTGTATCTGTGCTGTTGTATCAGCCAATAGTATCCCTGCTGAAATTCACGGAATTACATTGGCTGAATGAAAAAAAAGATCAGGCATGAAGCGCTTTATAAGAGGGCTTGCTTTGATTACATTATGCAATGGACATAGCCAGGTCTTTACTATATATTTTAACAGGTCTGTCTAAATCTTTAATTAAGTCAGGCAGGAGCTGACCCAGCAGAGCTAAGCGGTGCCATTTGACTGGCAGGTTTGAACTGACAGCTCTTCTACTTGAAGTTTCTTTTAGATATGGTATAGCTGAGTTTTTCCTTGTCATTCTCAGTGTAGTTTTAATTAGTGTCTGAACAGCTTCCATCTAGCAGCTTATCTACATTACTGCTGCTTGACAGGACTGTAAAAGTAGAGATAAACCCAATAGCAGGAGGTCCACTGCCTTAATGGTCATTGGCCTCAACAATTAATGAGCAGGGAAAAGGAAAACAAATAGTGAGCACCAGGCCAGGCTGAAGACTCCCTCTGCAAGGACTTCTCCCTGGGTGAAGCATCCCATCACACAGTTTTCATCCTGCTTTATGTGATGCCTCTTTCTCCCCCCAAGAAGTTTCTCCAGTCTCTAATACTATGTAGTCCCTGCATCTCCTGCTGGACTTTGCAGTCCCTCTCATCCCAGCCTGAACCCCCTGCCATCCTCTTTTAGCCCACGCTCTTCCCCCTCTGCTTTCTTCTGCAATAGTTCCCACAGGCAACCTCACTGACATTCAGTCCCTGCAATTCCCATCCCTGCTCTGCCACAACTGCTCTCCATCTCTCTGTCCCCTCGCAGCCAAAAAAAACCCCATGTTGCTCTTCATATGAAAATAAATCATCCTCGCATCTTTAAAAATGGCAAATGTCATGTGGAGATGCCCAAAAGAATAATTATATGTATATTTAAAATAACACTATAAATGACTAAAATGTTTGGTTTTGTCCATGGGCAGTAACTTTTTGTCCCTTCATGTTTTAAATTGAATAATTGCTTGAGGCACTACAGGGTTACATGAAACTTGAAAAATTGTATGGAATATTCCTTAAGAGAAGCAAAGCAGCAAAGACAAACTATACAAGGCAAACATCTGAGTAAGGCAAACATTTTGGGGTTATGATAAAATCAAAAATAACTCTCAAGTGAAATTCATCCTCTAGTTGGCACTGAGCTTTCTCTACCATTCCAGCAGAAGGCCAGGGAATTCACACCACCTTCTGAAGGTCTAGTGCAATCCTAACACACTTCCTCCAAAGAAGAGGTGTGAAGCTTTCGGGATGGTTGTGTCCTGAAGATAAATTTCTCAGGCTTTGTCAGAACCAGCAAATGGAATCATTAGTGAATAACCCTGAAGCATTAACCCTGGTTTAAGCTCAAAGGCTTGCGTGTTTGCAGAGTGGGTAGGATCAAGCGCCTCCAAGCCTGGCTCGTCTCCACAGCCGCGCTGTTTTGAAGCCAGTTGGGATGCTTTCTGCAAACCCCTGCCCAACTCCCCGGCCCGGTGCTAAGGAAAGTGTCCCTCATGAGGTTCTCCAAGAGCCTGGGCTACCAAGGGGGACTACACGAGTTGTTTCAGCTACTCTGCGTCCCCACAAACACTAACACAGGGCAGGATGAAACAAAACCCAGAAAGTGAAACTAATCTAAACAGTATTAGGCAACAGCGTAAACAGTTTAGAGCACTTCTATGAAGCACAAGGAAACACAGTAGCAGGATCTGTTTGTTCTTCCCTGGTAAATATCTCTACTGTGGAAATCCATAACAAACATTCTTTAAAGAGCTGTAGCCCCGAGTAAGCCGGATGGCACCCAGCCAGCATCACTTAGTCTGTAGGAGGCCTGGTTGGAGACATATTTGGAACTAGTCTTGACTGACTGACACTCATCCTTCTCCCTCCTGCTATAAAAAGTAAAGATACATTTGCCTGTGCATTGTTCTAAATGAGCTGCTCTTGATAGTGTTATGGAGGAAAACTAAACATACACAGGATTAATAAGCCATTGAAAATAAGGTGGTGTTACTGCAGCGTCTACATTTCAGGCTTTTCATCGGAAAATACTACAGTGGCTGCTTTAGAAAATGTCAGAACTACTCACCAACTTTTGACTTGGGTTTTCCCTTATTATTATTATTTTCCCCATAAGGGAAAAGAATTCACACAGGTAATATCTAGAGGCAAAGCCTGGTCTAAGCACAGACACCAAAGGACTGGAGATTGGAGAGGTTCCCCTTAGCCTGGAGAAGTGCCTGCTGGAGCTCTATGGCTTAGGATGAGATGGTGGATTGCCTTTCTGGAAAGCCTTACCTCTCTAACCCTGCTTCTTTAGCCCCTCCATCACCAAATATCCACACAAGGCTGCTCCCTTGTCTGTAAAGCAGATGATAAGTCAAAAAAGTTCTTGTAGTGCCAGCTTTGTGATTCTTTCCTCGTTCTTCACAACAACAGGAGAATTCTCAGGACCCAGAAACTAGAAAATCTGTCATGAATTAAATGTGTTTATGTTTAAATGATTTTAAAACACTCCCTCCCTATAAAACTACTGCAGTATTTCAGTTTATGGTATGTACAATTAACCTGTAAGTAGCCATTTCTGCATAAAGGGGTAGGAAATGTTCAGAGTCTGTGGGGGTGCAGGTGCATCTGAGCAGAAGAGAACACTGTGGAAAACACAGCGCAGCGAGATTGCTGTTTCGTTCAGGAATCTGTCACGGGTCCAAACCCAGTGCTCAGAGGAAAAAACTGCCAAGCAGGAGTGGGTAGAGGAAAACAGGGAAGTAGGAACGCTGAGCTGGATTACAAAATTCTGAGTGACATTAACAAGAGGGTACATTCAAGTCCTTATAGTTTCAGTAAAACAGCCGCAAAGTATGTCTCCTTGAAACTCACTTTCCTTTATTGGGCTGTAAATAAACTCTTCCTTCCACAACGAGATTTTCCATATTGAATATAAAGGGCCAGGGCAGTCCCTCTGCTCCCCACAAGAAAGGTGTTTTCTGAATTCTCAGCGTTATCCCTGTGTGCTGGAGAGCCATTCCTGGGGCTGGGGAACTCGAGAGAGGGAGATCCAAGCAAGGATGGCAGGGGACAGAGAGCCACGTGCATCTCTCATCGCCCAGAGCAACTATTAGTGAGCTCACTAATAAGCTGACAGTCTCAGGTGGATTTCCTTTCCTATGTATGTTGCTGCTTTTAGGCCTGAAAATATTCCTTTACAAGGAGACTGGCCTACAAAGAGCATGAGATTTGGGACCACCTGAGCCAAATTCTTAGCCAGGACTCAAACAACATGATTTGGAGGGAAAAAAAAACCAACACAATTAAAAAACCCAAACATAGTCTTATCTTCTTCCATTCCCCTGGGAACAGGAAATCCATCCTGAAGTTACGTTCTCCAAGCTGCTGACATCACGCTTTTTCTCCTCTTACCTGATTCTACTGGTATTTTCATCATTCAATAAAAGTTAATTTATCCACCCCAAATTTGCTTTCTTTCAGAGACAGTCATTTCAGCAGACATGGCTTAAAGTAGGTACTCCCTCCAGCACTGCTATTGGGCTGCTCTGACCTTAGGCAAGTTATTTAACCTCTGCATGTCTCAATTTGCCAGTCTGATGAATGGCGATGAAAACTACTTCATGATAATATACTTTTTTAAAAAAAGTTATTAAATACTTGGCAATTACTGGATAAAGATTATTCTTAGCCCTTCAACACAATTCCATCTCTTACCAGGTATTCAAAGTAGCTATTGTCCAAGCTTGGTGCCCAGCCACTTTTGAAGTGACAAGTTAATTTTCTCAGCAGAACAACACCTTTCTAAGTTGTGTGTCCTCCTTTCCCAGACACATGGCCTTTTCTGCAGTTATTTCTTAAGAGCAGTGAAATACACATTTCTGGCTGCTCAGTCAGACAGTTTCTAAGTCAACCAGCCATGATAGACTATTTGAAATGGGAATAAAATAAAGGCTTGGTGTACTTAATTTTTTAATGTAACAGTGTTCCATTCATTCCTTCTTTCTAGTCATTCACGTTCAAGAATTATCTTTGATTCCATTTGCTCTTGTGTGATTCTCAAATTACCAACAGCTGATCAAATAGCCCAGTTTCTAAGCAGTGACCCCAAATTCTTGGAGAACCACAGAAGACACAGAAATGTGACCTGACCTGCTTAACCCCGTCTGACCTTCCTTGCCAAGCAGTCTGACCCGACCTCACTCCTTTTATTCCTCCCAACACACTTTATAAGAACCCACTAGAAGAAAGCAGTGGGGGGAGAAGGAGTCAGTCTGCCTTAACATCTTATTTCAGAGAAGTGTTTCCTCAACTAAACATTATAACTCTTGACAGTGATTTCCAAATTGCTGGAACATTACCTCCCACCTCGCCACTGTAATCACTTCTTTGCTTGGTACATACTCCAGAGTGCTCTCGAGCCACCAGCCCTTTGCCAGCAGCACCTGAGAGCAAACGGAACACATTCCTGAGTAAGAATTTCTTGATATTGCAGAAAACTTCCTTATTCTGTAGATAAGAGTGTTTGGGAATTTTATCTATCAGCCTGATAGGCACTGCTACTCTGCTTAGATTTGCTGGGAGAGGATGGGCAGGTTTTAGTTTGTCCTCACACTTTGCTGCTACATAAGCCCCACCATAACATAATAATAAATAACCATAAAGAGTTGCAAGAGCAAACGATCCCCTGTAAGAACGAGCCAGGATTAGCAACAACCACACCACTGGATTTTAGCCAGTGACTCCTCATCACTTACTCCCCTCACTGTTTCAAAAGCACAGAGATGCTTCTGCCTTTCCAGGAGACCTGTATTTGCAGGCAAGCTTGAAAACTCAGAGACATAACAGATGTCTCCCTCCCCTTTAAATTTTTTGCTTTTCTCTCCCCTTACATAATGCTAATTAATTTGGGCAGAAGATAACTGAAATCTCTCTTATTCCTTGCTTCCACAGCATCCATTCCAGACTTGCTGCTCTCATAAGCAGTCTGATCAGCGTTACGCTCTATGTTCCTGCCAAATTCACTGTGCTATTTTAGCTAAACTCAATGTCTCCCCTTGCCCCCATAATATGAAATATCACTGCTTTTGAATGGATGTAGTGTAGCATAATCATTTACACTAAGAGGTACACGTTGTTTTCCAGAATATACATTCCAAAGCATTTCCCAATTACTATAAGGGAAGTCTTCTGTTGTCTCAAGGAGAAAGATCTTAAAAATTAGGCAAACACAGAAGGGAAATAAAACCACTGAAATGGAAGGAACCCATGCCAAGGAGATCCTATGTATGGAAATTCAGGCACGTGATGCAGTTCTAACAAAGGATGGAGAGGAACTCACGGGAATATCAAACATTTAGTCTAAAAAAGCAGGTTATGTCATGTCCCTGTGCTGATCTGGAAACCAGGATGGTTCTGCAATGTTGACATCACATGATGTGTGGGACAAGTTGGCAACACGGAGCTCTAGCGCTCTTCAGGCTCTGCTGGCAGCAGGGAGGCCATTTCTCAGTGGCAAACTGGATGCTGGAAAAACCAACTACGCCCCAACCAGAGACTTCAGCAGGTCCAGAAGAACAAAGCTGGACAGAAGGAACCTAGTACCCAAAGCCAGAGCTGCCACTGTCCAAAGTCATGCTAATCTTTAACTGCCTCCTGAAGGGAGGGTTGGAATACAATATAGCTGTCCCAGCAGAGTTAGGGGTAGACTTTTTTTTTAAAGAAAATGAGAAAGCAAACTAGCTAATCAAAAGAGTCCTCCTGTAGCCCTCCCAAGACTGTCACAAAAATTGTCCCAGAAGTTCAATAATGAAAAAGGAAAAGTCACGGCACAGGGCTGGATACCTCATTTTGAAATTCCTAACGCCCACAGCATCATGTTTGCCTTGCAACATTTCAAAGTCCTGGGTAATCTACATATCCCTGTTATTACCAAGAGTCTGGACATCTGTTTGACTTCTGAACTTGTACGCTATGCCTCCTCCTTTTTATTCTGCCTGCCTGCCTGCTTTTTTCATATTACAAATCATTCAAGATCGATTGCCCATTTTGATGTTTGGAAAGCACAAAGCACAGAAATAATGTCACTTCTGCCACTGCTGCCACATCACTGTGACTTAATTCTTTAGCTTTTCACCAATAGAAAAAACAAACAAAAACAGATCAAAGAACATATTTCATATATTTGAACTAAAAATTGGGATTCAGCAGTCTCACCCTGCGCTCTCGTGGGCATCATGAAAAGAGCCAATTTTGGTGAAGGACATAATCTTGTTCAAGAGAAGACCTGAGCTGGAAACCTGAACTGGAAACCAGAATCTGGAAGAGAAGCTGTAACCAGTCACATGTGAGATGCACTGACATAATTTCTCAGGGAAAACTGCACAGTAAACTCTTCCCCAGTGCCCGCCAAAAACCAGTGCTACCCATCTCTTGTTACTGTAGAAACCCACAAAGTCATAACCATTAATATTATTTATCTGTATTGAGGACTGCCCTGAATCAGCCATCAGGTAATGAAAGAGTTCCTGAATTTTCTCCGTACTGCCCATGTTTTCTCCGCCTCTATTGGGGATATCCTTGAACGAGTCTGAGAATGTACCAGTCTGACTGAATATTGGCACAAGAAGAGACAAGATGGGCACAAGACTTTGTGCAATGAATCACCTCCAGCGAAGTCCCGAGCCTGCTGCTTTTAGCATGCCTCTGCTGATCGAGTGTGCAAGGGAAGCCACCGGGAGGTGAGCGCACAGGAACGCTACCGTGTTAGCAAAGATCCTCTCTTGGACTGGAGAGGAGAACGGAGGGGTTTGCTTATTTCTGATGGTCAAAGAAAATTGCCTGATGAATAGCACACATCTTACTACTGGTGCAGAAGGAAGACATCAGCCGTTTGGAGAGAGAGGAACCCGTAGGAAAACGTCCAGAGAAGTTACACAGCAATGAACTGACCCAGATAGTACTTCCCAAAATCTGACAGACATTTCTTCATGTTGTGTGGTTTGGTCATTCTTCACACCCAGATTTTCAGTGTTTGACCCCAGGCCCATTTCACGCTTGTCCCCGTCTTCCTTTCCTGTTAATTGTCCTTTCCTACCTCTGATTCACTTCCAGAGATCTTCTACCCCCCAAAAATCACAAACAAGCACAAGTTTTGCTGCCATTTCCTTCCTTGATCATTTTGTTTTTAACCCTTTGACTTCTTAACCTCTCTATGTTCCTTTGGACAGAGACTACATAGATTTTGATTTCTCTCAGTGGGCTCAGTTTTGGACTACTCAGGACCCTTCATTTTAATAGCAAGTATGTTTGATTAATTAAATACATTCTCAGCACTTCAAATGTTAACAACACAGGAAAATCCTGTTTGAAATTTCAAGAAAACAACTTGGCTGTCCATATATCTCCTTAGTTTGATTGCTCTTAGTCCCATTTCCCTACTTTTATACTCTGTCTTCCAAATACATTTTCTAAAAATAAAAGCTACAGCAAGTATTTCCTGAAAATATTTGCTTTCTCTGCTCCAGTGCCTTCCTTGGCACTTTATTATCTTCTGTGTAAAATGGTTTTTCCTATTTACTCTTGGTTTCAAAAAAAAATAAATCTTTCCTCCACTTCTCTTTATTGTGTCAAAAGCCTCAGCTTTCCAGAGTGGGATGAATTTTTCCTGACCCAGGGATATAAGAAAGCCACCTAAGTTAGATCTGTTGGCTCTGCCCCGGGAATTGCTCACTAGTCTTCCCAGGCCGCAGGTGCAGCCCAGGGTTATTGCTCAGAGAGGATGCCAAAAACCCAAGTTACCAAGTGTCCACCTCCTCAGCAGTCCAAGAAGAAGATGCTGCCCAAAGCCAACCAGCAGTGAAGAGCAAGGACACAGATTCTACCCCTTTTTTAATGATCATGTCCCAGATTCAGATTCAGAGCTAAAGAAAGTCCCTTCCAGGACATGTAACCTGCAGCCTCTCTTCTGGACAGGCTCCTCCTGACATTTTTGGGGTTGTTTAATGGAGATGAGATTACTCTTATTTAATAATACCGCTCGGTAGTTCTGACAGGTAGCGCTCACCTTTCCTACCGTAGCCTCTCTCTGCTGTACCTCTGTGCAGAAATAATTCAAGATTTATTTGGCTAGAAAGGGACAGACTGTTTGTGCATCTCAGTCATTGCAACACACACCTGGAAGAAGGAGTGCTGAGCTCTGATCCTTACTTCCAGGACTCTTCTCCAAGTTCATATTAATCACTCAATGAATAAAATCTATTACCATACCTAGCCCTAAGGAACAAATTCACACAGCCTCCATTTTACTAAAGTGCCTGTACTTACTGCTCCTTAGGCTATCTTTAGACAGTTACTCACTCAGAAACTCCAGACCTTTTGAATCTCCTCACAAGTGCTTGACTCTTCACACTAAATAGACAGGGGGGCTGAAATTAAACTTATAAGGTCCAAATTATTAAATGATTTGGCCTCAAAACCCTATAGACAACCTCCCTCCCCAGGAGCAGTACCCAAAGCTGGCAGCAGGGGAACAATGACACCTTCCTAATATCCCAATCAGTTGGGAGAAAATCATTCCTTGTTTGGGACCATTATCATCCTTGCCTCAAAAAAGCAGGCATTCCCTCAGATTCTGGGCAAAGCTACTATGGGAGAAGGATAAATCTTCCCTCTTCAACTCTAGTATTTCATCCATAGCTTTCACATGTGTAGACACTCAGAGAGGACTTCACCACTGCAGTACAGTCCTTTCTGGAGTGGAACGTGGTAGTCACACAAAGTTGCCATCCACTGCTAAGGGAGATAAAACTGTTCAGGATAATGAGAGTAGAGCAGTCGGTGTACCTGAAACTACAGAGGGAATCTCAGCAGGCAAAACAGAAGAACTTACTGCGGGCTGGAATCTGGCCAGCTACCAAATTTCTCATCTCTTGCAGAAAGCACTAATACGCAATGGGAGGTCACAGCTACAGTCTTAAATCTCATTAGAGAAAAAAATGGCACTTTCAGCAGCCCAAGACCCTCTCACACCCCAGTGCTGCCCATCTGGTCCCATTATACATTTCCTAATGCTCTTGCTTCGACACCGTAACTCCCACACTGTAAGAGCACAGACTACTGGCACCGGCTGAGTCGAGATCTGCCCTTCGCAGGCTCCTGCGGTGTTCCCAGCACAGAGGCAAAGGCTTAAAGAGCACCGCTGGAACGTTCAGTTTGTCAAGAGCAATACACTGTGCCGAATCCACCCTGCACAGATCAGATGAATAATTACAGGAAAGGGCTTGAGGCGGTTCACAAAGAATCTAGTGCGTAGGGCTTTGTTCAAAGATGAAATTTCCTCCTCACCAAAGCTCATAAATATCTTTTAAACCTTAAGCAAATAAATTTGCCATTTTTCTTGTCATCCAGAACCAGTTTTTCTCAGGGCAAAGCTACGGTGGCTCAGTTCATACAAAAATCCCAGTTTGCCCTTTTCTGATTCACAGGTTATCAACGGGCAAAGAGGAGCAGAATAAGCAATTTTTCCTATCAGTGTATATGGCTCATTTTTTCTGTGTCTGTAGTTATTCATGCACCGCAGAACAGTCTGATCTCGAAGAAGGCCAATGGGCAGTGTTCATCCCAGTCCTGTAAGAGGAGGTACTAGAGCTTGTCAGAAATAACCTGATGGCTATTTTTACAAAGGCATTGATGCAGGCAGACGTGATACATCTAGATATTTGCTCAGCCATTCAGGAGGCTTGTACCAGAGCTGAGAAGGGATCCTGGGTCACACAGCAGTCTTAAACAGCATCCAGATCATCCTTCTCCCAGCTTCCCACAAAGCACTTACTGTACACTCGCAAAATAATAAAAAAAATATGAATTATTAAAAAGCAAAACATGTCTTAGAGTTTAACAGCTACGAGGGAGAATGCTCAGCCACAAAAGGTATGTCTTTAATAATTAATTGCTGCTGTATTTAGCACAGAAGCAACTGTCTTAGATCAAAATTAAAGCCTTGTAAATGAGTGCCTTGAAAATGGCCACTCAAAAAAGTGGAATAAAAACTTTTTCTCCAAAAGAAGAAAATAAAAAAGAGTCCTATAGAAGCCTAACCTGAAAAAAACTGAAAAAAAGGCTTCTATTTAAAAAAACAAATTCTTCAAACTCCATATAATGGGTGTGATCCTCATGAATTTACCCCACTTACTGTGCTACCATTTCCACCCCCTTGCTGAAGTTTCACTCCAAGGGCGCAGCAGGGCAGGAAGCGAAGGGCTGTGCCTGCTGTGATTATCTCTCGCCATCACAGAGCCCACATGGGAACGACCCTGCTCCTCACCATCCCCTTCTCTCCCTCACTGTTCCCACGCTGCCCCGCCACCACCACCAACTTCTGCTGGTCAGGGACAGAGAAAATACAGAGTTACTCTAGCTGTAAGTGGAGAAGGCAGCAGAGCTCCTCAGTGTAACGTCTCTCACCACAGGAAGCAGAAAGGGGGAGAATGGGGTAGAGTACAAAATAAATAGCATAGAAAGAGGAAGAAAACTTACTTTTCTTGCTTACTTTCCAATACCTTAATAAAACCTGCTTACTTCGTTTACTCCTGAGAAAAGTACTGTCTCAGATGTGGTTTACAACTCAGTTACCATAATTCTGTAATAGTGCATGGGACTAAGAAAGAGAAAACATGTTAAAATAAAAAAAAAGAGACGAATCCTGCTTTCTAGCTCCCTTAACCAGTTAACAGGCTCAACTACGTGATTATAAAGGAAAAATAAAAAGCATTAGAAACATAGGATCATAGAATTGTGCTGGGTTGGAAGGGATCTTTCAGATCACCTAGTCCAACCATCGACCTAACTCTGATAAAAACCATCACTAACCCACATCTCTAAGCACTATGTCAACCCATCTTTTAAATACCTCCAGGGATGATGCCTCAACCACTTCCCTGGGCAGCCCATTCCAAGGCTTAATAACCCTCCTGTGTAAAAAATTGTTCCTAATATCCAATCTGAACCTCCCCTGTCTCAACTTGAGGCCATCTCCTCTTGTCCCATCACCTGTGCCTTGGGAGAAGAGACCAACCTGTAGCTTTTTAGTTTCTACGAACTTTGGCTGGACAAGGAAGCACAATAAGGTTTTGTTTCAAAGATTGCTGCAGAGGAGACGTACACATGGTCTCATAGGGAAAGATGGTGCTTTTTCACTGCAGTCTATACAAAACTTAAATGTAAAATACATTCTGCCAGTAGGTTATTCTTTGAGCCCCCAGAAATCAAAAAGAAAGCCCAAAATTTTAAATTTATACTTTCAGGGATTGATTCTCTCACTCATGAGCTTGGAAATTACTGCTGACCCTCATGCTAAAGGATGTTAAGGCAGGAGTGAAATCACAATTAGGATTTACAGTCCAGCCCAGCGAGATCCTTTTCAAACTGCAGTTTAACCTAAGCATCGTTTGAAATAGTTTTATGATATTTTGAGTACTTTTAATTGCTTAACTGGTCTTCAAAATCTAACTCTGAGGTGTGGTTTCTACTACATTTTCAATTATCTTGTAGTCATCACTGCACATCATTCGCTGCACTCTCAGAACCAATTTAGAAATCAATATAGATGACAATAAAAAGGCAAAAGTATTGAAAAAATAAAGGTGCCCCCTTAACACAGGAAAATTGAAGGCCTATAACTATGTTGCTACCTTAATGTTAAAAAAAGGAAACCAAATTGACTACTTCTTCCCTCTGTTGGTCTTTTTTAAGAGAAGTTTAGTAGCTGATGCAAAAGGCATGTTGCAAATCAAGCTCAAGCCGCACATGACAGACGTGGGACTGGAATAACAAGGATATCACAGTCTAAGATTCAGCTGTAAAAGCAGAAGCCGTATGAGAACCATCACCTGGGATGATAAGGAATGGAATACGTTTGCAGACTGACAGGATTGCAGCACTGCATGCAGGATTAATACTTGAGAAGAGAGAATTGCAGAGCTCCAGATGAACAAGCGAAACGATGTGAAGAGTTTAAGCGTGCTGCAGCCGTTCTGTTTCACCAGTTAACAGTAAATAAGAATATCGTAATCTTTTCCTTTGACCGGTCGCCTCGTTTGCGGCAGTTGTAAAAGAAGAGGCAGGACTGGTTGCAAAGGGGAGGAGTTTTACTTATGAGATAATTCTGCTCATGAGAAACAAATTAGAAACATTTGGAAAATAGGGTGTGTAAGTTATTACTGCCTGAGGGCAGCAGGAAATTATGAGAATAATAGTGTATGCGTGTCTTTTGCTATTATTTACCTTGGCATTCAATAAGCCATGTGTAGTTGCCAGAGCAACTTCCACATCACTCGGTACAAAAGCTACATGTATATAGTTTCTCCCTCGCAGACAGAGAGACACCCCCATACACTCCCCCAAAAACTTGAAAAAACGGAGCAATTTTTATAAGGAATGCTGGAAGCAGCCAGCCTCAGGACGAATATTCCACTTTTTTGGAGTAAATAAATAACTTCAAGGAATCCCGTTGGCTGAGAAAATGTTCACTTCAGACCCAACCCTCCATACTAAGAAGCTCCTTTAGTTGGAGCATGAGCATGGCCGTGGTGCCACAGGAAATCTGCTTTATCACATGCTCTGTTGGCAAATATTTTCCAGCAGTACTTGTCACAAGTGAATCCCATACTGGGTACTGAATCCTCAGTAAAATCAGATTTCAGCTTGGACAGCCTCTCATAACCTCCGCTTTCACACACTGATGACCTTAGTATTTTCAAAGTCCAAAACAGAAAATATACTGACAATAATAAAAAGTGGGGAAAAAACCCACAGCAGTCAAGGCCAGGGACAGAACTGAACTGAGCAGCCCCAGATTTACACTCTCTTTCAGGCACCAAAGGATCTGGCACCTTCATGTTAAATGTCAGCCGATGACTACCAACTTGATATAGTAACCAAAGGGCTGAAGTTAGACTCCAAACCTGATTCATTTTTCATTAGCTTATTTTGAAAAGTTGCAGACAAGAGAAACATCACGATGCAGACAGCAGACCCTTCCCAAACTTACAAGATCCACGTACAACATTGTAAGTTTTCTTTACGTAGCTGGGGACCTTGAGGATGTACCAACAAACTGCTTTTGCAAGACAATGCCATTCTGCAGAGGAACTTTGGGAAAAAAGGCAAAACCAAGGAAATACATTAAAAATGAAGTGAGGTGCAGCAGAAGGCAAAAAGGAAAGAGCCAACAAAATCAGTTGCTAGAAAGGGAACGGTTTTACATGGACTAATTGTATGGGCTTTTGAGGTGGTCTTAGGAAAAGAAAATGCCTTAAGCTGCGAGTGGGCTTTGTGATTGTGGGTTGAATATATAACAATACTCAGTGGGTGTACACTGCAGCACAAAAGGAGACTAACAATTGCAGTGCAGCAGCCACTCCGGTTGTTTTCTCTAACATTTACTGAAGTGAGGGCTAACACAAACAGCAGGCATGCAGAGCAGATGTTTAGGGAAGAACAGCAGATGATCAGAGCTCCATAACCTAAAATAACAGTGAGATGAGTTACAAGCCTCACTGCAGCGTGCTCAATCTGAAGTGCATGGGAAGAAGGAATGCCAGGGCAGCACCGCAAAGAGTCTGCTGTGAGATGGAGAGGAGCAGTTCCCAAATCTCAGGGCTTTGGCGACAGCATGGTGCCAACGCTGCTGCATCTGGCCTCCTGGGAAACCTGCCTCAGCTTGTAAAGCCAGGATGAAACCAAAACGTTGCAAATTTATATGCACTGGACAAAAAGCTCTTCCTTTTCTCTTCCTGAGCAAGGTTATCCTGAGTCATATAATTTATTCTAGTAAAAACATTCAGATTCTGAAAAGAAAAAGGGACACGATGTTAAGATGAGCAAGTCCAGTGGAAGAGACAGACCAGTTATTGCCATAATTTTTCATTAATTATTCGCATATACAGCAAAGTCTACTTTCCCTAGACTCTCTGAACATCATTCCTCATTTTGGGTTTGACCCTGGGGTCTCAAAGTAGTTTAGCAAAATTACCCAGTTAGAAAGCAGCCAGAGGACAATACTACAAATAAATGACTTGGGGTTTTTTGGCTTGGGTTTTGGGTTTTTGTTGTCGGGTTGTGGTTTTTTTGTGAAAAACATGGTGAATTTTCTCCCGAGCATTCACAATGTGTGGCATTTGTTTTTTTGTTTTTCTTGTTGCCTACCACAAGAGCTGTCATACGTGGGTGAGTGCTAGTGCATTGTCCACTCTCAAGATTTTGCAATGATCCTCACAGTTGTACAATGTTTTCTTAAAGCCCTAGATACTCTGGCCATATGACTATCTGGAATCTTTGTTTTATGAAAATAAGAAGTAAGTTTCTTAGATTTTTCCTGTTGTGGAGAACAGTGAGAAAAGCAAAACCAAAAGAATTGCAGTTTCATTAATCCCACGGGGTTTTTTCAGTTCATTTTTTAAATGTCCTTGCCATAATCAAGTTTAAAAAAAATCAGTCAGGAAGCAGATAATACTATGTAACTTAGGTGAAGTGCAATATAAAAACAAATGAATATTTACCAAAAATATGCCAATGAAGAGAGAGAGATGCAATAGCAGGAGTTAGTTCTCAAAGGAGAGACAAACCTGCAGGAAATGATTCTCTAAGCTGGTGAGACCTCTGGGGTGGCTGTGGAAGTTTTGGCTCATCTAAGAAATACTGAGCACCAACAACTTCCACCGACTTCAGCTCGGTGTAACTGAGAGCTCAAACCCCGCCAGTCAGGTCTGTGAGCGTGTACATTGGGCACCACAAAGGTGACCTCAAACAGTCTCAGAGTCTTATCTTCCTCTTCAAAAGAGGTAGCATCTCTTTCCTGATGGACTGTGCTCTTCAGATACGCACCAAGAGTCCTCAGATAGGAAGAACCAGAATGAGATACCGCAGACATCTTTCTCTTTCGCCTGCAGAAAGGTGTGCAGCCTCGGAGGCCTGTGTAACAGTCTGTTTGCCACAGATAAACCAATCTGGGACTTTGTTTCTTCCCTTATAAAGCAAAGGCAGTAAACACTGACTTCAGAGGATTCCCAGCATATCCCTAGAGCAGTTCTGAGATCTTCACAGAAGGCTGAAGGAAGCCCCAAGGCTGCAGTCCCACTCTCTCCCTTTCCAGACTGAGTGATTGCCTTGGACCAGCCTCCTCCTCTTGATCTCCTCCCAGAAAAGGTGGTGACAAGGGGTTTTACTAACAAAATCCCCCGACCTTTTACATCAGTCAAACCGATGTTCCCCTGAGCTGCTTCTGTGCATTTCCAATGAAACTGATGCTTTCAGAGGTCTGGTAGATCAGGAGCCAGGGCTTGGCTGTCAGAGTTCTGGTGAAGGCAGGTAGAAGAAGCCTCTCGCTCATGCAGTTGTTCCATGGATAGTTAGGGATTCCTTCAGGCACAGGCAGTTTTTGAAGAGGTCATTTCCACAGTGGGTTGAGGGCAGGAGTGGGTGGGTGGGAGCTCAGAGAAAAGCCCAGAGGCATCACGTGCAGCTCCCGTGGCCCGACTGATACATCCACTGTACCTGCTTGCATCCTTCTGCTCACATTTCTAGTCTGCATTGATACATATCATACAGATTCATGTCAGAAAAGCAGAAAAATTGAAAGGCTTACATTTGAATTTACAGTCTAACAACAGGCTTGTTAAGCTGAGGCAGTTTTGAAGGAAAAGTTGACAGCGTCTCCTGAAGGATCCGAGAGACAGGAATCCAACGTGCAGCCATCTCTTCCCAAGCTGGAGGAACACCACGTGGCTCCCACACTCTCGCAGGTAAAAACTACTCTCCTCGCACCGTGCAAAATCAATGAGAATGCTGCAGGGGACTGGGGCTACCAGCTGAGAACAGCTCAGGAGTGCTATTTACTGACAGAAAGGGGACATTTTTCTGCCTCTAACCTGCAACTAAGGAGACACACAGGGCTGCTGGTGGGGCTGTGCCCGTAGAAATGGCAGCACAAAGGGGAGGGAGCACGAAATCAGCTGTTAAGCTCCTTGTCCACAGGAGGGATGAGTTTACCTGCCAGCACAACTCCTGCTAAAAGCAAGCGAGGAAGGAAGAGCTAATGTAAAACACGGACTTGATGCTCATCTCAAAAGGTTCTTGCGCTTTCATCAGGGAAATGCAGAGTCACCCCTGCTTAAATCAGTAAAGATCAGGGTTGGGAGCTCAGTGGGGACAGTTGCTGGAGAGTTCTGCCTCGCTGAGGGCATTATTCAGCAAAGAAGAGCACACCAGACCCACAAAATTTTTAATTCTTGCACACATTGCAAAGTTTTTGAGCAGATTCCTCGAAAACATCCACAAAGGAAAGAATCCATTATTCAATGGGACTTAGGCAAAAACCTGATGATGCCCAGCAGGTTGAACCGAAGGTAATATAAGGGCAGCTGCAGGCAAGCCCAAAGCTCTGAAGTGTTGTGTCTGGGAGGGCTTTCTCACATTTCTCACTTGTTTTCTCATTTTACCCCTCTCCACACTGAGAAAGACCTGGCTTTTTCCTCTCCTGGTTTTAGAGTAGTATTTAGTGATCACTACATTAGAGAGTAGCAGACAGAAGTGGAGAGTGGGCAGGCACTCGCAAGATTGCTACAGTCTCTGCTCTGATTCATGTTCCTGTACCCTGACCTGGAAATCCTAGTGCTCATCCCACTTTCACGGGAGAAGAGCAGCAGTAAGATGCAGAAAGAAAGGTCAAAACTAATTTTACCCCAATTAAATCTAAGGGAGGACTTCCACCGTAACGTCTGTGTTATTTCCTCCCTAGACCTATTCAACCTGATTACTCTTATGGAGCAAAAATTATTATTTTAAATGTGTAAAAGCTGGGTCATGGTGAAGAATTTCAGGTGGAGCAAACAGAACAAAGTCCAATTCAAGCCAGTACAGAATACATCATACCACAACCACCAAGATGCTCCTACCCAGATATATGCAAACATCACTATTTTCCTTTTTTCTTGGCTGATCTTGCAGTATTTTGTATTTTTCACAAACAGCTCCTGACATCAAGAAATTACATCCCAGTCTTCCCTGGCAATTAGAAGATAGTTCCTGAAATATGTAGAGAAGTCTGGAGAACTGAAACCTAAGGGCCATCCAGCAAGTAAAAGGAATCTAGAACAACCACTTTGTTTCTGTGATCTCATTTATTATTTTGTACACTTTGAATGGTCAATAGGAAGAAATTAAGTTGGAGTTCTTCCTCTCCTTTAAAAATTTGGCTTATAAATCAATATGAAGGAGTGAAACTGCAATGTTCTAGGTTTTCCCTGTAGAAGTTTTAAGCTAAAATATTCAGCACTTCCCAGAAATCATTCTTACATGCATACAGGGTGCTTAAAACTCCTTCTCTCTATTTCTATGCACATGGAGTTCAAACTCTCAGTCAATATTAATGTATTTTAATTACATTGCCAGCTCTAAGACAAAGATAACAAAATACTAACAACTACACCAACTAACATTGGAAATCATGTGGCCAAACATCCATGCATTATCAAGCAAAGCTCCATAAAAATTAAGATTTATAACACTCTCACAAAAACAAGGCAAGAAACAATGGCATTAGGAGGTAATAATTTAGACTGGTTCACCATGAAATTCCATAGAAATAATGAGAACAAAAAAGCATCACTTGAAAACAATGTCAGCGCTGCTTTTCTGTAAGAATTCCTTTGTTTCCTCACCACGTATTAACTACTACTTGTGGCAGAATCCCCCTGTCCTCTAACATGATTCCTCCCTTCAGGACGGCTTCAGCCCATGTCCTCTCAAGGTGGAGACGAGACCTCAATCTTTTATTCTCGCACCCACATTCACAGCGGTTCTCTTCTCTCTAACCAAAAATCCAGGATAGGGTCTAAGGGATGCATATTAATGATTAAAAAGAAACAAATACAACCTTCCTATCTCAAAAGAACCAAATAATTATGCTTGTGCTAGTCATGAAGAAAGAGGAAATTATAGACAGCCACAGGGCACAGAGTGCTTGAATTACCCCAGCTGTTCTCTAATTCTAAGATGAAAGTTTTAAAATCTTTCCCTTTTTAGAATAGTGGCAAAAATGATGGTGTGCAGCCACGGGCTGAGAATTTCTGCCCCACCCCACAGATGAAAAGCAGGAACACTTACCTCCAGTTTCCTCCTTCATAAGACTAACTTTTGTGGGGAAGGGAGGGAATTTAAAATCAAAGTTCCCTGAGGTTGTCTCAGGTATCTTTGCCCTTTGAACAAGAGGGAGATCAATCTGCAGCGCGATGCAGAGGCATGTCAGACGTACTAATGACTTCCCATACCACACCGTTTACTCTTCTCACTTCTTGATGGTAAAGTTTAGCTTTAGTCCTTCCCTGGTAAGTGAATTTTCACAAATCTTCAGTTGACAGTTATATTCCTGTATGGGGGAAAGAGGGGTTGACTTCACTCTAGGGATCTGGTAGGCAAAGAAGAGCAGAACTTGCTGTATCTACTAATGTTAATGTGAAGCTGAGGGGCAGGTACAGGGCCGCTCACGGTGTGAACTATTGGGATGAGCTGATATATTGGACATAATTCTTGTTTCTCATCTTTGCATTTAATCCTGACATTTATGCAGCCACTTCTAGCTACATCCTGCAAGTAATTATGTACAACAGGAGCACATCAGCCGATCAAAGTGTACACTAAATGCAGTCTTGGGAGTTCTGCTCTGGACTGGATTTACGCTGGTCCCACGGACTGAGTATCCCTGCCCTATATTTGGTTCAGGGGTATCCACAAGACAGACGACTGTTTTGAATCTTTATATCCCAACCAGGGTCTTTGTTTAAGTGCCTCCAAAGGAGCCCCAGTTAAGGCATTCTAAACCCACTCCAACGCATGGAGAGTAGAGATGATTAGAGGGCTCACTTCAGAACTGCACTATTGCTCCGAATAAAAACACTAATTCAGGTAAAGCCTCTTTCAGATGAAAAGTATATTGCTGATGCAGGGTCTCAGGCAAGTGGTACTCTGATAAGGCTTCATTATAATATCTGCAGCCATTACAATGAATACCAGCAGCTCTGCATCTTCTAACATATAACTACCCTTAATTTACTTAAGTCCCCTGCAAATCCTTCCCCAAACACAGAAAAGCCTCAGATTACA
This sequence comes from Tringa solitaria, assembly GCA_026413425.1. Classification (NCBI taxonomy): domain Eukaryota; kingdom Metazoa; phylum Chordata; class Aves; order Charadriiformes; family Scolopacidae; genus Tringa; species Tringa solitaria. The sequence continues at coordinate 19,155,959 of JAOXJM010000005.1, read as the reverse complement.
CACAATGAAAAGATGGAAGGCTTGTGGCAAGCTATGTCTGAACAAATCATATCCCTTCCCTGGGCACACCATATCCCTTCCCTGAAGAACAGGAAGAAACAAAATTATTTAAAAAAATATTTAGTTATGTTCCCTTGCTATGCATGGGATATAAGGACTCCAAAACATTTTGAGGTTGGCTGTGGTTGATAACTACCACATTTAGGCTTCTGTATCACATTGACTGTGGATGCGATGCACCAAGGTGGCACAAAGGCAGTGATTGCCCGTTGTAAGGATGACAAGATATAGAGGCAGAGCAGATCTGTAGTTCTTCCTCCATTAATACTGGTGGATCAAGAGCTTTCTCTGTTTCTACAGCATAACTGATCTGATCAGGATTTTCCCTGGGTGCCCAAAGCAGCAGTGCCCCCATCAATCCTACCAAAGTTAGTACCTTTAGTCCCTGGATAGAATGTGTAACTGCCCCATGGCAATGGGAAGAGCTGATCTACCCAAATTCTGAGAACGGTACCCAGGACCAAACCTCATCTTACGACCCACTCCACAAAGGTCCCAGGTCCATGAAAAAGATGGTACGACTAGGACTGAGTCTTCGCTGGCTTTGCTTCCTCAGCAACACTTCTGCTGATTTTGGAGAAACGTGTGTAGTCGTATTGCACAAGGGGCATGGGGGGCTGGGGGCACAAGCTGAAATCCTTCCCGGGCAAAATCTCCTCTTGAGGTTTGTAAAAGGTTGTCTATGGGAAAAGATTGAGACTCATTTGCATTTCTCACCATAGGAATGCAAAGACTGGCAACCTAGCGTGAAAAAAAATAAGATTATAATATGATACCTGCCCCTAAGAGCATCCACTGCCAGGCAGCCAGCATAACCTACATAGCTCGGGCTATCTTCGTGATCCTGCAGGATTCTGTACTGCTTAACATTCTCCCTCCAGCAGCAGCTCTCAAGCCACTCAAGGGCAACAGTCTGGTTTAACACTGGCCTTGCTTCACTGTCTGTACTTGTCAGACATCCCCCACTTGGACGAAATGAGATGAGAACCCAGATAAGAGCCTTTCAGGACAACTCCATTCCACTCACCCTCCTTTGCTGCCTACAGATCTGCCCTCAGCAAAGATCTTTTCAGTATTTCTCCTGTCCAACCAAATCAGGCACTCTGAGTTCAATGCTCTCTTTTTATCCTTCCACGTGACACAGGGAAATGGGGAAGAAGAGCTGAGGGGGCAAATGAATGAGAATTCTTTCTTCTGTTGTGTACATTTAAAAATGAGAGGGAAGAGGGATGGTCTGCTACTCTAGGTAATTATTTTTTTTTTAAAATCACTTCATAAACCTCAGCTATTTTCGACAACTAATTTAAGAGCCTCTTTTTCACCTATAAGAAATTCCCACCTACTGTAATCTGTTATTTCTGGCGCATCCTAGTATTCTGCACAAAATGCTCCTCGGGTCTGAACTCCGTTTCTTCATTGACACTACCCACTGGTGCACCAAAAAAAGCATCCCTTTTCCTCAGGGCAGACATCCGCTGCTATACCTTTTTTTTTTTTTTCCTAAGAAAATCCCAAACATGTTTCTTTCATGTATCTTTCAATTGCTGATTAACAACTACTCCCACTCTGGTATATCAGCCTATGTATTCCTTGCGTGTTGTACATCAGGATGAGACTGTAAATCCCTCCAGGCAGGCATCTGCTTAACCTACGTGTTCTAAAAAAATGTAGATTGGGTCAGACTGGTTTTTTTCAGCTGAGGGGGAGTCAGGCAGAAAGAAAGAAAGAAAGAAAGAAAATATCCATAAGATAAGGGCGAAAAGGGAAAACAAAGGACAGTGGAAGGAAGGTAAGAAAGGAGAAATGAAAAGGATTGCTGAAGAGTGGGAATAGAGAGCGAGCTAATATATTGGATGAAAATGCAACATTAGCAAGCGCAGTATGATTTGACAAGTGTGAACAAGCCTACCCCAATGTTAAAAAGCACTACATCTGGCAATGTGTCAATGTTTAAGCAGCGCTTTCCTTCTCCTTCCCATGCTGGGATTCTGCATCCTTGATATTCCCTCAGATCCTCTTCTAAGCTGCTTAGGTCTACAGGAATACATTTGTAGAGGTGGATTGGACAGAGAGCAGATATAAATCGGTAGTAATTACAGTTACTATCATTCTCTCCCTCCCCAGGTTACCTCGTTACAAAAGAAAAGATCAGCAAAACATTGCAAAATGCTGATATCCACCCAATTGCAGGGAATCATTTAAAACAGAAATGTTGGGGTTAACCATATGGCGTTTAACCTGCCTATCCCCTGGTGTATATTACTTTTACTCTAGCAAATATATGGCAATGAGATCACTTGTCTTTTGGAATACAGCAACAGTGCTGGGGCACTAAATTCAGCAGCTGCAGAATCTTAACTAGAGCAGGATACATATGTGAAAGGAATTTTTAAAATTTCCTCTAACAACTTTCTTCAGGCACCCATGTTGATATTTTTCTGAAGGAAAACGAGGCTGCTCCCCTGTTTCTATACAAAAAATTCTGTGTGTAGATATGCAGGCAGATTTGATGGTAAGATTTACATGTTATCAGTACGTACATACACATATGACACACACTTGCTATTTTTATGGACATAAAACTCCTAGATTTGCTACATGTTAACAGTTAGTTTTTAGCAGGTTTGTGCCATGCTGTTTTCAGCTAGGGTTTAAACATTCTTCTACATTTTAACCAGGCTCAATCCCAACATTTTGTTCTTTTTTTCACCTGTGGGTCCATTGGTGAGTGTCCATCATTCCAGCTGAGGACAGCAGGTCTCACCTCACCACATCTCAGGACAAACTAGAGAGCTCTGTTTTTAATAACATAAACTACCAAATCTCTCATGCCGTTTGATTTTGGAGGTATTATGGAAGCAAAACATGAATCTTCAATACTTTGCTCTGCATGAATTGCACTCTGTATTGTACATTGTCAAATTGAAATCACCAAAACCACAGCAAAACAAACTTCCTGTTACTTATCAAGCTCTTGCTCCCGTAAAGCTCGTAGGAGCAGACTGTTGTTTATTCTCATTTGTTAAAGCATTTGGAAACTATCAGTCATTTGGAGGGGGGGCACAAGAAAGGAAATTCCCAAGATTTTGCATGTAGGGACAAATTCAGTCCCTGATTAACAGGTGCAACTGTTGTTGTTTTTGCCAGATTTATTCTTGCTTCTAGCAGGACAGAGCTGAAAAATCATGAGCCTAATAAAACAGATTTATCATCTAGATAAAAATAGTTTCTTTATACTCTGCACTCTGTGTCCTGTGCTGCTAAGGAACTCTTCAAAATTCTTTTGTTTTTCACAATAAAATGGTTCCCATGGCAACACCATCTGATGTCACAGAAACAACGCATGTGAGGTCATAAATCCTTCAGAGGAAAAAATAAAATCACAAAGGAGGCTCAAAACTTTACACATCTGTGATTTGAGGTTAATATTGGCTTCTCTGTTCTGTACGACTCAGTTTCACTCCCCTTCCTTTTTTTTCCCCCCTAAATATTTTATTAAAAAAAAAAAAAAAGGAGTGGAAAGATTTGTCCCAGGAATTTCCTGTTGGCTGTTGTCCAGAAAACAGAGAATACCAGCAATAATGTGAACAATGCAAATTCCTCCTAGGCCTGCTTCGAGCAAGCGTCCAAGTCCTTCTATAACTTGGCTGAAATGTGACAGCGCTTTGGAGAGGTTACTGGGCTCCGCAGCCAGAGGTTTGGACAGAACCATTTCGGTTTCTCTCCCGCTCCTTCCCCCTTCTCCAGGCTCCAAGTTACAGGAATCCAACAGTTCATAGTATTGAAATAAACTTTCTACTACCGCAGAGTGAGGAATACATTAAACAACTGGCTTTGCAAGGGAAAAATACAAGCTTGCATCTGCTATATGATGAAATGCAGGACATGGCCAATGCAGATGAGTAGAGTAGAGGAGATGAGATTTTCAGCCAAATATTCTGTCCGTGGTCAGTTCCCAGTGTTTCAAAGAAGAAGAACCTAGGAAACCTGCAGAAAGCAGGTAGTTGTGAAATACCCTTCTTACTGTTTTTTTTTCTGACCAGTGGTCACCATACCTTTCAAAAGCAGTATGGTAGTAACAGTATATACACACACACACACACGCACACACACATACTGGTTTTTTCCTTTTCCACACCTTGGCAGAGCCAAGCCATTTTCCTCTTGTAACTATTGCCTTATACTCACCGCACCCTAAGAATCAGGCACTTATTAAGTGGTTTGTAGAGTTTAAATAAGGCATTAGCCAGCTCATCGAGATTCTGCCATACTAGTCAGAGAGAGACATCAGCAGATGTCATCAGAGAGACACATCAGGTCATGTGAATAAGATTCTAAGAACTGAATTTTTAATCCACTTGATATGTTAATGCATACTTAAGAGTACAGATGTGTTTTTCACAGCTTCCACCCAAGGATCTGAAAACATTTTAAAATGCATTTCTAGTTTAGACTTTGCTCTTTTATGAGGTAATGCAAAGAACATTCTACAAGTGAGAGGGATATTCAAGCTCCCAAGCAGAGCATGGCAGCAAAAATAAACAAACAATACCTTATTGTCAAGTCCAAACATCCAAAATTTATGAGTCAGAAACTTGAAAAGATACTTGCTTAAATTAGAGACTATATTAAAAAAGAATACTTTTTAAAATTACTTTTTCCAGCCTTAACAGTGCACTGAGTTGCTAATTCAAGCTTTTCCCCCAGCTGAGAAAATCAGAAGCATGCCCTTTATATAATGAAATAGATTTCACATATTTGCATTACTTGAGAAGCTGGAACTTTTTGAAAATCCAACAACTATCCTGAGACTCAATAAAATCATGAGAGTTGGCAGCGCTGTGTTTAGGACAGGAAGTAATGAATGGTAATGCTTTCATTCAAAACTCCAGGGATAGGTAGAACACAATTACTAAAGTATGAATTTACACCAGGCTGTGCTTAAATATGCGCTCTTTAAAAAAAAAAAAAAAAAAAAAAAAAATTCTAGTGTGGCCTCATTTTTGTAAATCTTAATGGTTGCATTATTTATGCCTGAAGGCTGTTAGCACAGCAGAGGCTTCATCTCTTCTCCTCTTTGCATCTTACTGCTCCTGTCCCTCTCCAGCCCGCAGCACGTATACACTCCGCTTCTGGGGACACCACAACCCTACTGCACCAAGCAAGGGCAATCCTCCTCTTCTCCAAGCCAAGGCTCCTAAAGTGAGAGGAGACAGATTTAATCCACAACTGTGTCAGCCTAAAATCTAAGTGTGTCAAAGACCAGCCTGGGTTGAAAGGGTGATATACATCAGGTTGTATGAATTGGCAGTTTTAACTGATGTGTTGTGACTCCAAAGATCATACAATCTGCTTTTTTTAAAGGATTATTTTTTTTTTTTTTAGATTTCCTATTCTTTTTTCCCTGATGGCATTTTGGAGGGTGGACATTTCCTATTCTTCTGTAAATATTTGAACATGTGAAAGTGAGCATGTGTACAATTGATTTAGAAATGGCACCACTGATTGTTTCCTTGGTTGTAATTCTGCACGGGGTCTGATTTCCACCTCACCTCTGTAAATCCAGGAGGCGAGGAGGCTGCAGGCTGGAAGGAAGGGTTGGGAACTGCTGCTGTCTGGGGAGACAGCGGTGTGGGCACCAAGCGCATGGGAACTCCAGGAGGAGCCTGGGTTTGCCTCCAGGGCTGTAGAGTTTTAAATGAGTTTAGACTGTACACGAAAATGTTAAACCTGTTCAGTCGGTTCCCTCACCACGAGCAGGATCCCGGGGCTTTGGAACCAGAAGGACAATTGCCTCATTCATTTCCTGAGGTTAGTTTGTCAAAAAAAAAAAAAACAAAGCAAAAAAAAAAAAAGACAGACTACTTGTAGCATCCACCTAGTGATTTCATGATGGAGTGCATGAATTGGGTGACCTGGATAACTGGAAATCCAGTGGTGTTGCTAATACAGCCAGCTGCTGACTGAGCTCCAGCTGTGCCCCTGATGTGATAATTTTTGTACGCAACAAAGTTTACAGAGATGGAGATTTCTTTTCCAACATGCAGCTAAGTTCAGAAATAAAAAAAAAAATACGGGTAGTTTAGCCAAGATATTTGAAAGCCATTTGGCTTTTCACTATAATTTAAAACCTTTGCGTCCTACGCTAGTGAATCTAATAAAAAAACCATAAAATGTAATGCAAAAATGACTAGTGCTAAGAGCGAATTTGGCTCAATTCTGCCTCTCCCTCTCTCAGGCCCAGGGAAAATACTCCAACAGAAGTCCAAAAAAGCTTCAGCATGATGGAAAGAAAGTTCCTTGTGTTTCAGGTAGCAAATGCTACTTCAGCAACGGAAATACAAGATATTGATTATGGCAGCTTTGAGAGGCGTCGTTTTGGTTTAGATGGCTTTTGCCAGAAGTCAGGAAAACTGAAAAAAAAAGTATTTTACGTTAGACCCATAAATCACCTAAGTGAACAAAAGCCAAGGATAAACTGATATGGCTTTTGCATAGTAACAATTAAATTTCATTTATTAAAACCAAATGAAGGAGAGTTTTGCTGATGTCCCTTCCAAGAACAGCGGTGGGTAAAAGCCTGACCCTGAGAGACACCAGCGGGTGCTGCCCAGACACAGCCCTCTCCAACCGGAGAAGGGTTTCGGGTCTGACCCAGGTCCTACTCTCAACCAAGTGGGATGGGGAATTGCTGCTGGCACCCAGTGCCTGGGAGAAGTCCAAAAATCAACCGTTAAAGCAGAGAGAAACCACATTTCAAGGAAATAGGACATGATTCTAGAAAATAATATATCCTTATATTAATTCTCAGATGAATTGTTAACTCGTGGAATTTACTGCTATGGGGCATGAGTGATTCTGGTAGGACTCTGTTAAAATTCACTAGTGAGGTGGGTATGGAAGACATCTAGTCACTACCGGTCAGATTTATTTAAAAGTTATATACACCTGCAAGCTTATGACATAACATAGAGTGTTAACTAGCAAAGAGTAAATCTAGAGGGTATGTATTTTGTGTGTGTCTGGTATCTGGCTTCTCGGGCTCGCTGATTGCTGGGCAGGAACTGTTGCCAGGTGCCGCATAAAGGACCTCCTGCTTTCATTTGGCAAATTTTATTCACCTGTGTAAGTTTTTCTGATACAACCCAAAGCGCAGGCAAGGCTTCTGGTGTGTTTCTAACCAGGTGTGTGATGAGAATTATCAAATCTGTCATAGGATCATAGAACCCCAGGCTGGAAGGGACCTCAAGGATGATCTCCTCCAACTTTAAAGGAGGGAAGGTGTAAGGTGTGAGGAAGATGAAGGACTGAGAAAGATGCTGCTCTATAGAACCTGGTGGAGGGGGAAGAACTTTCTGTGGCTGGCTGGGTTATGAGCAGAGGTTGTGGAAAGGGGTTTCTCTGCCCCTAAAAGGGGCTTTGCTCCTACCTCAGCTCATCATCTCTCAAAGGGGATGCTTCTCCAGGGGGTCTGGGCTTGTTACCCGTTCCCCATGCCACTCTTCCCAGGAGGACAGATGTCACTTCGCGTGCCACCGAGTGGCTTAGGCGTCTCCTGCCTTCCTTCCCTTCATTTCTTTTCCATCCCTCGTAGCACGACAAACATTTCCCGGCGGCTTTTCTTGCCACGGGCGACGGCGGGATGGGGAGCGGCGACTTCTTCCACGCTCGGGGTTGTGAGAGGAGGCAGGAACTCTGGTTTAAAAAGAAAAGATTAAAAAATAAGAAGAAAGTCAGCTGACATTTTAGGACTACAAATCATAGAACCCTGGATTGGAAGGGACCTCAAGGATGATCTCCTCCAACCTTAAAGGAGGGAAGGTTTAATATGTGAGGAAGACAAGGGATTGAGAAAGATGCTGCTATATAGAACCTGGTGGAGGGGGAAGAACTTTCTGTGGCTGGCTGGGTTATGAGCAG
>JAOXJM010000005.1:19137618-19147879 GCA_026413425.1 Tringa solitaria | reverse complement strand
TAAAAAAAAAAAAAAAAAAAAAAAAAAAAAAAAAAAAAGGAAAAAAAAAAGACTCTTAGGACCAGAAGAGGCAAAAGTTACCAGGTGTGTAATACATCATTATCAGCCAATACCCTGTACTCAGTGAATCCTGCAGCTATGTTGAAGCTACAGGTCAGAACTGGCTTCAGGAATACTTTCTACTCTGCCTCTGCTTTCTGCAATGTTTGGCATTCATCAGTGAAAATCCTGACTCAGAGCAGGGTAGCTTTGGAGATAACAGGATCACAGCACAAACACTACAGCTTTTATACTAGTGGGATGTAATATAGTAAGGCAAAGTATTTCAATCAACTGCAAATAGTGGCTAGTCCAGACACAACCCCTCACCAACCAGCTCTTTAGTAAGTGGAAGTTAAATGAACTATAATCTAGCATTATGCCTACAGGTACAGATTACTTTTCCATAACAGCTAAACATATTCAGAAGGTGAAAACGGATGGTGGTGAAGCCCTTGGATGTGTATTTCAGAGCGCTTTGTCTGCGGAGTAGAATTTCAGGCAGGGCTGTTACCATCCTTTGGATGTTGGCAGAAGAGGGTAATTACCAATGATGACCTAAGAGTGCTATATATATACTTATACCACATACGTGGTCATGGAAACCACCACAAAAACTGCTGTATTTTCAAAAACATGATATAAATTTCAAACTATTATATAAAGTGGCTTTATACTTCACTGCTAGGGTGCACTAGCCTCTTTCTATACCATTCACAGCATAGTTACTATAGTAACTAATGCATTGCAAAAGAGAGGAAGAAGCTAAAAAGAAGCTAAAAAAAAACCCTTAAAAATGATAAAGACCAAAGAAAGGAAGTGCCTTTACGAAACCAAAAAACACACTGCGAGGAATGCAGGCATGGTTTTTATGGCCATTTGTTTGGAACTACCAGCACCACATCACTCAAGATGTTGTCACTTGAATTCATGTAAATTGTTCAGCCAAAGAGTTCCGTGGCAGCGAGCGCTGCAGTGCCAGGCACACCTAGACTTCATGAAACAAAGATTTTATTCCCTTCATCAACATGTAGAAATGCATGAAGAATTTTCTCCATCTTCCAATTCATGCTGAACAGCTTTAAAATCCATGAAAATTTCTATAGCTTGTGTTAAATGGTACGATCATCTTCGGGAGGGGAGATTAGTTTCTGAAATGGGTGAAGAGTTTAAAATTTCACATCTTCAAGTTTCAAGTGCAAAGCAACCATCTTTGGCTTTAGCAGGGAAGTGTGGGAGAGACAGATCAACACACAAAGTAATAGAAACTCTTACAGAATATTACATACTAACGAGAAGAAACCTCAACAGAGCATAAGGCTCTCTAAAGTCAGGGATTAAAGCAGTTTTATGCATCACTTTACCTGCGCGTATGTGTATATTCATACAGCGCAGAGGCTGGTTTTCCACTATCTACTACATGCAAATCTTCATGTAGTATTTTATATTCATTCCCATTGCCATTCTATAGCTACACAATGCAAACTAGCTATGGGACGGTAAAACTAGATACGAAAATAGAAATTCAGGAGCTTCAACTAATTCAACATTCCATTGCTCAAGGATATTCCTGATAAAGCCTATAGCGCTCTCTCTCTGTCAGCAGTTCTCTTTCCTCAACCTTCTTTGATATTGTCTTTGTAATAGAAAAGCTATCAGCTAGTATTTTTTGGCTGAAATACTATTCTGTTCTCCTGTGTCTCCACGACACTGTTGGGAAAAGCCACTCTCCCCATCATATGCTGGACAGTCATTCAAAGAATGCTTTCCACAACTGACATTCCCCAAACACTTTTCAGAGAATGGGAAAAGTGGTAAAAATGGTTTCTGCTGAATCTCTTGGGACCAGATAGGTTTAGCCATTAGCCAAAGGCTCTGGCAGCTGGTCAAAAATCCCATGTCAACCACAACATTCGGATCAAAGGCAGACAAAGAATACATGGAAAATTGCCATCACAATCAGTTAAATAATAAAACCAGAGCAAACCATTTGGAAATTTTCTAAGACCTTCTTTCAATTTGCAAATATGTTGCAAACCTCAAAAAACAATCAAAGTTCAAAACCAAAGGTTTTGCCGCGAGATATTTTGGTTGGCTGCAAGAAACACTAAAGCTCAGCTTCGGCGTAGTTCAGGTATCAGGTATCGAAACCTCACATCTCACTCACCACTGAACTAACGGCTACAGAAATAAACCCTAACAATCAGTGAGGGAAGAACTGCACAGAAACTTAACTCATATCCCCTTTTCCCTCCGTATCTACAATCTCAGTGGCAGATTTCAGAATTTTAGAAAGAAAGAAGGGAAGAAATTGAATTTCCTCATCACCCAAACTAAATCATACAAAAAGCATCTAACAAAAAGTTCTAAGCTTTTCCCAGTGAACCTGAATTGACAAGTTCACCTGTATTTCTCATTCCTTTTGATTTTTCTCTTTCCTTCAACACACAGAAAAGATAGCACATACTCTTCAGACAGTCTAATATTTTTTTAATCAAAAGGAAATTAAAGAAGAGGCAATGATGTACATTCCTTCTGGGGAAAGTAGAAGCCTCATTCCTATCCTGTCTTAAAATAGCCTGATTGAACTACAATATTTGCATTACAATTCTGGGTCAGCTGCACCATGGGATTATGCGTGCAGATCAGAGGGTTGTTTAGTTTTTATTTTCAGCCTTGTAGATTTTTCACATTATATCCATTCTGCTGCACATTCCTCCTGATATTATGTATCGATGCAGTTTGGAACAATTGGAGAGATTTACTCCCTGGATATTTGGAGTAGGAAACAAGGCCTATGGCAGTTTTAGTCATTGGAAGTGCAAATCTTTGCTGCAGAGTATCAGGTGTCAAAGGAGACAAAAGAGCCTTTGATTCTTTTCAAACATTGATTCAGATTCTGATATTCACTACTTCTGTATCAAATCATAGCATTCTTGGCTGCAGTGCTCTGGATTTTACCTGGAGTCTAGAAAATGAGGACCAAGTAATGCTTATGAGGTGTCATCTGGTAAAACGTCTGCCCTGTCAACTGCAGCTGAACAAATGTCTGCTGCAGCTCAGCAGAAGTTTCCAATTAATTTCCCTTTCTTCACATATTGTATGTCAAATTCTTGTACAGAGTTTTAGTGGAGTAATTTGCAAACTTACTCACTGGGTAATTCTTAATCTGCTGACAGGTCTTGGTGGACAGTTCATATATACAATTCAGGCAGAGCTACATAGACAGGTTTTTGGGTGTTTTTTTTTAAGGTGTGTTGACATTTCTCTTCTGGCAGCAGTGACTCCAAGTAATGCACAGATCTTGCAAAGGCCCATCTACTTAGAGCTCCATTTCATACTCATCTTCCTGCACCAGTTTGTGTGTAAGAAGCCGAGCACTTGTTGACCACAACAGGGAATTTTAAGTATTAATTAAAGCTATTTAAAACCATTTGCTGAAAGGCGCTGCAAGCATATGAAATCTTATTATCTGCCATGCACTGAAATAGTGAACAAATCCACACAATTACAAAAACTGGAGATTGAAGAGACCATCTAGTCCCTAATCCTGATCAGTGCGGCAATTAGTGTATTCTAAGAATGTTACTCAGCCTTAGTCAATGACTGTGCTTCTATCATGTTTCTTAGAAATGTGCTCCTCTGTACGCTGACTCATAGTCAAGAACAAATTTCATCATCTCATTTTACCTCAAGAAATTACACTCCTTTGTATCATCTTTAATGGTTTTTCCCCAGAGTTTTTCCTCAAGGTTTTATGCTACATGTTCTGGGTTTATTTTGCAACCTCCCAGCATTTGTGACTTTCTGAAACATTTTAGATTATCAGACCATTTCTCTCTTACATTTCTCTTCCAAGCTGTACATAAAAAACTCTTTTGATTTGCCTCCATGAATCAAACCTCCAGATATTTCATCCTTTGAGTTGATGCTGATATGAATTTCCCCTACTTCGTGAAAAATCTTTCTTACACTAGAACTTGTACACTGCCTACAATGCATACATTTTTGGGAGAAAATCACTGGACAGGATCTCAATGGAGCAAATGAAAAAGAATACAATCTTTTCCAGAAGAAGTCAATGTTCTTGACTCTGTACCACTGAAAAAGATGTTTTATTTTCATTAGATAGCTTATCCTTACCACATCACTATCATTTCAAAGTGAACCCGCTGGTGTAATCACCTTCCTGTTTTGAGACGTGAAAACACCAGGATTTATTTTGATAGCAAATATCTTTCCATTTATTAACATAAGAAATGGTCTAGACAAGGCCAAGCAGTTGATGAACTGTAATTACTTTCATGATTGATTAATAATACATGGGCATGTCCTATTATTTTTGTTACACTTTTATTATCATTACTGATATACTGATACATAGGAACCTCACTCACTGATTTCTATACTCGTGTGATCTGTGTCAAGCAAACTCAGGGGGGAAAAAAGGGCCACTACTCCCCTCTCATGCCTGTAGAAGTAATTTGATCTTCTATAATATGGAATTCTGATAAAGAAGTCAGAACATGACATACATTCCAACATGACTTACACCAAATGGATTAAAAACTGGCTGATAGGCCTTAAAAAGTAACAATTTGAAAAAAGCTCCCCCTCTCACCCTGCTTGACATAAGTCTTTGCTTTGAGTGTTTTCTGGATATAAAATATATATTCTACAAAAATATATGTACATCTTCTACAAGAACAAAAAAGATTTGATTTTCTTTAAAGCTACCTACATACGTACTCAAAACAAGTCTCTTTTCTGCTTTCCCTTTCTCTCTCTCACTCTCACACACACAGCTGAGACCTGAGATGGCAAAGCCAGTTACCTCCTCGGCAGAAAACAGTAACAGCATTTCATGTATATTAATGAAGATGCATTAAACATCTTTCACTGTGACTGAGCAAAACAGTGTTTGAAACCCCGAAGTTATTGGAGGGGAGAGCAACATTATAGAAATAAACACAAGCAGCCAAGGGCAACACACAGATTTTTTACTTCCTTCACACAAGCATCAGTAACGGAAAGAACGTATCACAAGTCCTGTCAGGTTCTATGTGCTGCCTGTGAATACAATACTCGTGAGAACTTTTTTATGGTTTAATTTTGTTTAATGTTATTGTTGCTAATACCCACTTAGAAGCACGGAATTAAAATGTTTTTTGTTACTACTCTCATATTTTTCTGTTTGGCAGACTGATTAGTTAGTCTTTGTTTCTAATGGGACTTGAAAGGAATATGATGTTCAATTATTTTTTGTGCACAAGGTTTTTGCTGGGTGTCTGGGTTGAGCGCTGCCCAGGGTGGGTTAGCAGTTAACCTTCACTCCCTCTGCTGGCTCTCAGGCATCAGAGCAGAAGGCAGTATTTTCTTTAGGTCCTATAAAAACGAAATGTGTTTACTATTACTTTTATATAAAACTAATGGTAGCATTTAGAGGAAATTCCTGACACATTAAACCAGTTCTGGATACACTGTGTTTATGCATTTTGCAAGTTCATTGAATGTTTTAATCTCCCTGGGCTTTCCAAGTCACTCTTCAGGGCTTCTAACCAGCCACTCAGGCAGCCAAGTCTGGCAGCCCAACAGAGTCAACAGCATATTCATTGCCAGCCCCAAATTTGATGTCATAGTGAGAATCTTATACCATCAGGCTTTTACAACAAAAAGAGCACATTTGACATAACTATCGGCCAAGACTATGATGATCCTTTGGAGAAAACCAGCAATGGTTACAATTTTTAAGAGCTAAGTATGAAAGATGGAAGATGAGTAAACCAATAGCGTGTAGAAGGAAGAGACCAATTAATCCCCTGAACAGCAAGGGGAGCTCAAATTGAAATACTCAGTCATGCAGGCCTACAAAAACTGTTGCCAACAGCAAAACATGATTCCTGGTGATAATACAACCCTCTTAGCCCATCATTCATGACTCTTTTTTCTGCAATAATTGTGGAATTAGTGCATATAAAAGCAAGGATACTCTCAACCATTTTGCAGCATTATGCAAGAACCACCTCACTATCTGCATCTAAAATACAAAGGTCTTTTTCAGCCTTCCAGCTTGCCCTTCTGCTCTTCCATCATCACAGTTGACACAGCTGACAAGTTTATCTCTCTTAACTGTACTCTCCCCTGCTCAGCAATAATTGCTGACAAGTATCTCCCTGCCTTCAAAACAAGCTGAACACTGGGTTTTCTGCAAAATCATGTCTGGAGTGTTCAAAGGATCCTGTACTCACCCTGAATCTGTTTGGGAAGAGTCTGGTTTTATTTCTGCTGCTCTTCATGATCCTCCAGAGAACTCTCATCTCCGACAGTGAGACCAGTTCCCCCAGGGCTGCCTGCACAGGAGGCTGGGATCTGTGGACATGACCATATGAGAAGGACTGACCTTCCATCTTGCAGTAAGTCACCTTCTGCCGAAACCTTCCTGGCCCTGCGAAGACACCGACAGCCCTCCTCAGAGTTTGTCAGTCAGCAACACCAACATAAAAGCCTTTGGATCAAGAGATCTGAACACAAACCTGCTACAATGTTCTTGCAGTATCTATGGCAAACTGTACAGACAACCTGGTGGATAAAAGAGAGAAGAGAAAGCTCAAAAAGAATCAATTAACACCTTCTTGTCACTTAAAATGCACATCGGTTCCTCCTAGGTGGTCTGTTTCCAAATGGCAGAATGTAGAGATGGGGAAAGTAAGAATTGTGTCACATTGAAAGAGCGGTGACCGCCAGCTACAACAATCAATAACAACAGAAAAGCTTCCAGTAGCTACAAAACCTGAGTGCCATAAAGAGATGTCTAGAGACAAAGGTTATGATAATGACAAACAGACCCAATGCATCCTGCAAAGCAAAATCCAGGCCTGACGCAGACACATTTTTAAGGATGGCATGAAGTATTACTGAAAGGTTGCAGAGATACCAAAATGGAAAAAAAAATAATGAAGGCATCTTTTAAAATAAAAATTGGGTTTTTTTCAGTTCCTTAACAGATACCATCAGAAGTCAGCTTTCCTTAGGATTTCTCCTTTTCTGCTTTTCTGGGAAAGTCTAGAAAGTATTTTGGACTTGAAGAAAACAAACATGATTTGACTACAGGTCTCTCAATGATAATTTGAAAGACATCCATGTTCAGTGAATTTCTACATCCAGAAATGTTCTGAAAATGGTTCATATTGTTGACTTCTGGTTGGAGTGGCTTTATAAGAGATACTTAACAGTATGGTTTGGGAATATTACTAACTTCCCTAATATTAATGTCACCTGGCAGGTTGGTGTCCACTGACCACAGTGGCTGCTCCTGCAAGGTGACCTCCTGCTCTTGTGAAGAGGAAGTAACATGATCTCTGCAGAAGCGCACAGCACAGCTGAGAAAGTCATTAGAGAGAGAACTGCACCTACCAAAAACTCAGGAGCTTTTCCTTTAGTATATTAAATGAAGCCCTCTTGAGGCAAAACAATAGATCAAACTACCTCCCAGATGAACCAAATATCACGTGGGACTCTACAGGTACGTAGAGTCTATCATTTTTATGGGCCAAACATAAACCCATAGGTCATATATTCTTCAGATCCTGGGGTCTATAACACTGACAACCTGATTAAGAAATAAATTGTACCTAAAAGGAAGTGCAATTAAGAGCACTACTATTTCTTGTATTAACTTCACCCAACAAGTGCTGTGTAGAGTGCAACTTGAACTACCTGGCATATACTGGCAACACATTTGAATTCTGTAGTTTCCTGCAAATAAATTGGACATGTGTGAGCTGACAGATCCTCCTTCTCCTCTTTGATGGAAAAGGTCATACCCCACAGTCCTTGGGAAGGCCCAGGAGGTCAGGCTCAGGTCTACGTTACTATAAAATCCACAGAGAAGATAAAACGTGGACAGCTCAGAAATACCTTCTCAGTTCCAAGCTTCATTTATTGTCATTCCAATCACTGCGTGTTGCAGCTTCATTCCAGCAGAGCTAACTCTAACGAGGAAGATATTTTCAGTTAATAATTCTGCTTTTTCAATACTGCATTTGTGCTGAAAAGAAGTCAGAAATGCTCAATGTAAGGATTTTTTAAGTTATGAAACATAACTGGAACACTCAATAATACCCTAGGCCCCACAGACCAGAAATGTGAAAGAGGACTGCAGTGACTGACAGTAGGTCTGGCCCATAACTTCAGCTGAAATGAAACTCAAATTTGTGTGGACCAAATCACAGTGTCCCAAGAGAAGTCCAAATCCACATTTTCAAACTAGCCACTCTGTTCTAGTACTCCAATGGTTTGAATCAAAACTCTTAATATAAATTCTTCTAAACCTCAGAATCATTGAAATAGACACCTAATTTTTTTAAACCCACACCAGAGTAATAAAGGGTTAACATTTAGAGGTTTAAGGGTTTAACTAAATACTCAGGAGGACATTGATATTCCCAACCTGAGAGAAAATTTAAGGCAGCAATTACCTCCTGCAATCTGCTCAAAATAAAATAAAAATAACAGTAATCTCGATGAAATAAAAAAAAAAGAAAAGCCCTGTTTCTCCACAGTGATCCTTGAAGAGCAGAGCATGTGAGTGCAAAGGAAGGGAAGCCAGCACTTGGCTTGTAATGCATTAGTGCTCTATCACCTCTACTGCCAAAGCGAACCATTACTTACTAAAAGTGCTCTCTAGACGGGCCCCTTCTGGGACAACGTACCCATCACTTTCTGAAGGGTAGTTTGGAGGATTCTTCCCTTTTTGTTGGACAGTCCCCTGGGTTTCCAAACCTCATGCATTATGGATAGGATCTTAATGGAGACTGGCTGCCTAAGCACTCCTTGCCGAGCCTCTCAGCTCGAGACAGCCATTGCTGCTCCGAGCTTTCCGCTTCTCTTTCCGTCTTCCATCTGCCAATTAGACTTGAATTTGATTTCTGTTTTTTCTGTATGAACCCCATTAAAACCCAATTCTGCTTATTACCAACAGCTCTCTTTAAATGAAACTACTTTCTGTCTAAGGGTTCTCCCAGATTCAGAGGCAAATCAATCTGCAATTACCTGCCGTTGCCAGTCCATGCCGCTTTGTACCGAGAGGGAGCCTCCAGCTCACTGCCACCTCCTTGGCGCTTTGCAACCTGCCACTGCGTTGCCCTGTCTGATAAAAAGTGACAATTCTTGTACATAAATGCCCTCAAATTACATCTCTGCTGTAACCCAATACCAGAATACTCTCTGTAGCACTGGCCACACAGGCATTAGTTCTAAGTTAGTGGTCTCTACAAATGCACCGATGATTTAACTTCAGACAGAAAAGAAGCTTGCTTATAAAATATTTGTGTATACCAATAGGCAGTTAATATCCAATAACCTCTTAATGAAGAGTCTCTCAGATTATAATGAAGCTTTGTAGCTATGTCCTAATCTTCTTCAGCTAAGAAACTGGATATTTTACGGAGGTTACGGAACCTCACTGTTGTTACAGATATAGAGAACGTGAATGGGTTCATGTCTTCTCTTACAGAAAAGAAAGGGGACAAAAGAGAAATATTTCATTTCCAGAACACCAATAATCTCAGTTTTCTATGACTCCTTGGAAATGAAAAGAAATAGCTTCAAGAGGATGCAGTGAGGCCCTCTTCACGTCTTTTCCTGGTGACGATTATAGCTGTTAAAAACAGAAAGCTGCTGTTTTGAAAATAATGTCAGTGTAGCTTGATAATAGACAACAAGATTGTCTACCCTGTGTGATCTCCTCCTTTCTCCTCGCTGGTTAGCCATCCCTGCTCTTTACTATAAGTGGGTATGAAACTCTTTCTATTAAAAGATGGCA
Organism: Tringa solitaria; assembly: GCA_026413425.1. NCBI lineage: Eukaryota > Metazoa > Chordata > Aves > Charadriiformes > Scolopacidae > Tringa > Tringa solitaria. The sequence continues at coordinate 19,138,017 of JAOXJM010000005.1, read as the reverse complement.
CACTTTTACAAACAATTGGAAACAGAAGGTACTTCAGATTTGGAGGAGACTCTGCAGTGACAGAACTATCTTTGAAATCAGGCAATTTGAGTAACACTTGAATTCCATCCAGTACATTGATGCTGAAGCTGTTTACAAAAGACAATGAGGCCTGATGCAGGCATGAATATTTCTCTCCCCAGAGAGGCTCCGTCGGGAGAAGGCTGATTCCCTATGGAAGCTGGAGGAACCAAAGGCTTCATACAAGAAACTCAGATGGGAGTGGTTTTGCTGACATACTACCTGCTGATGGGTACATTTTATTTGTAATATTCTTGGCACAGTAAAGTATATCATAGAATCATAGAATGGTTTGGGTTGGAAGGGACCTTAAAGCCCACCCAGGGCCACCCCCTGCCC
>JAOXJM010000005.1:19072690-19137518 GCA_026413425.1 Tringa solitaria | reverse complement strand
AGGGACTGGAAGGGGCTCGAAGGTCTCCCTGGAGCCTTCTCTTCTCCAGGCTGAAGCCCCCCAACTCTCTCATCCTGTCTTCAGAGCAGAGGAGCTCCAGCCCTCGTGCAAAAAAGCCCCCATGCAAAAAAGTGTAATATGATGTCTTCCCTCTCACAAGTTCTCACCTGAAGGTTTTTACATGGAGGGATTTCCCTTTTAATCATCCCTGTATAGGGCCAGCAGTAGAAACATTTCGGGCTGCTACACAGAAATGACACCCAGCCCTTCCTGAGCTGCTCTGGTTTTATAGTCTGGAACTAATCCACGAAGAAGGAACGGAGTCAGACTAAAATGACTAAGAAGCCACAATAGAGATATAGGAAGTAATTAAAACTTATGTTGTAGTTAGAAATAGTGAACTCTTTGGAGCAAGGATTCGTCTGGCTATTTTAAGAATTGTAGCAGGCCTTTGTTGAGCTGTCTAAATGAGTAGCACTTATGTGTACAATAGCCAACAATAAATATAATGATATTTTATAAAGTATGCATATAAAATCATAGTATGATAAAACTATAAAATCAGACAATAAACTGTATTTTGCATTAAACCCTGGCACCTCACCTGTATTCTGTACACTAACCCTACTCACCAAGGATTTATCCTATTCCAGATGCTAAGAACAGTTTGAAAAAAAAGTTGCTACTTAAAATACAGAATGGGGAAAACTGGCAGAAGCTGGCAGTTTTCCTTTCCTTTCTCTTCCTCTAGTTACACAGGTCCGAAGCTCCAGATAGATACCGGTCACTCTCACATTAATGTGAAGTTCAAAGGTCTATTGCTTTCATCGACAAGGGCTGGCTGTGGATGCTGTAAAGGAACTGGCCCACTGCTGACGAGTCCAGGGGAAGGCACAATTCCTGAGAAAGGAGAAAAAAGCAATCACAAAGTACTTCCTCTAAGCCGCTGGTTCCAGCTAAACAAAACTTCCTGCTCACATAATGATTGAGAAACCCTGGGCTGCTGCTTTTTCCACCTACGAACACCAAAACTTGGGTTTAACTGTGGCTGCAGCCTCTGGGCATCAGCAAAGTTCGTCTGAGTGCAGAAGAGGGTAGGAAGCTGTATTTACTTTGGGGAAATTCTGAGTGAAAATGCCATGCTTGTGTGCTCTGTAACAGATGCACAGCGACCTTCTCATATTTTCTCTGTAGCTTGCTTGCAGCACTGCCCATTGTTCTGACCAGGCTGCTCAAAGTCCAGGCAAATGGATAAAATCCTCAAATATCATCCAAATATACTTTTCAAAGGGAAAAAAAAGACATAGCCAAGATGACACACATATACAGTTGCCTTAAGATGGGGAGCTAGGACTCTAGTTACTCCTTAGCTTAGGAAAGGTCAAATACAGGAATCCAATTTTCCTTAGAGTAACAAGAATGTTTCTTTCTTATTTCCCTTCACCAGCCACCAGTTACTCCCTTAAAGCTTTCAGCACTTAAAGACCTTGTATCCTCAAGGATATGTATGACATAGACTTACTGCTGTAATAATATAACTCCCCGGGTGAATGTTTTTACATTGGAATAAGCATATCCATATGGAGATATGCCAGGATAGCCAGAGTATTGGAATTGCACCTCGGTGGGTAGGTAGGTCAGTAGAAGTTTCTAGGTGGACCTCCATAATGTCCTCCTGGTCTAACACCAACAACACAGATTCAACCAATTTCTAATGAACTCTAAAATACTGGTTTCCGCATCTGATGAATTTTTAGATCAAATCCTTATGATCAAACACAAAGGCCTTTTTGAAAGCACATAAATGAAGATATTTTTTAACACCTCTGTGCATTATTATTCCCTGGCACCATGGGTGGGTGACATTGGAATGAAGAGGTTGAAGGGAGAAAGGAGTTGGCTAGCACAGTCTGCAATGGCTTGGGAAGTTCTCTAGGCACAAAAGGCAAACAGTAATGTCAAGCAGATGGCTAAAAACAGGAACCAAAGCAGAAAGAAAAAAAAAAAGAAGTTGGTTGAGCAACACACACACATTTACAAGGTCTCATTGGCAAACCAGGACAATGAGTCTTTTGTACAAGGGAAATAAATTATACAACATAGAGCCATATCACTCTCCACACAAAGCTGCATTAAATGAATTGACTGATTAATAAATCAGACATCAAGAGCTACTAAAAACTGTCCAGGAACTCTTCCTGCTGTATCCTTCATACGTACACATAAATGACAGACTATTGTTTTAAGTGGTCAGAATCAAATCTTATCACATGTGAACATCATAAGCCCTTTATAGCAAAGAGCCAGTGCAGATTCTTTTTTTAGCCTAAATGTTAAGAGCCTTTGCTTTTGGAACAGGACAGTTTGAATTCTATCTCCAGTTAACCACAAAGCCCCAAGTGACTATAAAATGCAGTAGTGACATCTGTACAGTTTCAGAGGCCACAGATTGTTTCCATATTCTAATTACTACATATCTTTACAATGAAGAAAAATCACTTCTTTTTTTCAGTCACAGATGTGAAAGGAAGATCTTGCGGTTGACGTAAAGGAGTCGCAGAATCCAGAGGCCAAGATATTTTTTCTCCTTCCAACTATATTGCAGACTTCCAATGCAATAACACTCACTTTCTTCCATTAAGTCTTGGGAGACTTAACAAATCTGTGTTCATAAAGCATTTTGAGGTCCTAATTTAAATGCCTCATGCTGTCAAAAAATACATAAAATACCTTACAAGCAGAATTTTTATTATCACAGATTAGAAAGTTTAAAAAGAGGAGATACTAAATTTATTCTGTATGACTGATCTTTTTTTTGTGTCAACTTTATTTTCAGAACACCAGAAAATTAGGAGATATTGTACAGTTCTTGAATTTCCAAAATTGTAATACTTGATTAAATCACAGTTATGCGAACAAAGTCTGTACAAGATAATGTTCAATTCATGCAGTTCTGGGAACCTACTAGCCTTTATAGGGCATCCCAGAAGCATGTAAATTCAAATATTAGTTCAGCCAGAAAAGAAATGTCACTGGTATGACCAACCATACCATGATGGGGTTTTCAACCCAGTGCCACATTCTACTAACATAATTGTATTTGAATTTAACCCAGCAATAAACTGGTTGCCTGAGATTGACAGGAAGCTGTGATTCTTCACCAACATTTATAGAATGAAGCATCTTCTTTGGAAACACGAAGTTTCAAGTGAATACTTAAGCAACAGCTGGCATGATAAGGCACGCATACTTGTGTCCAGAAATATGTGCTCTGGGTGCGGCAGGAGGAACAAGGTCACGGGACATGTGCCTTCAAGCCTAGGTACTGGCTGGAAAGTGCTCTCATGGCACAGGAGCAATTACCCAGTGGGACCCAGTGGGCCAGCACTCTTCTCAAAGGGTTTTCCATACTACGTGGCTTTGGAAGTCACTGACATACTGCCAAGGAAGTTAATGAGATTTACTTAGATAGGGGTTTTTAACAGCACAAAAAACTCTCTGGGGATGAATCTCCCACTGCACCCCTAGAGCCAGAAATGAAAAGCCCTCTATGAAAAACCCTCATGTGATTTTTTGCCAAACAGGAGCAAATTAATTCAGAGGACACTCCATACACACTCTTAAACCTGTCCCAACTGACAAAGGAGTTGTGCAGACCTGCAGGAGCTCCTGTGACCCACCACCTGGAAATGTAGGTATTTCCCTATTGCAAAAATTCAGCCTCATTTTGTCTTGGTGGGGGATCTCCAAGCGTGGGTCACCCTCACGGAGCTGCCACTTTGGGCCTAAGTAGTTCAGCTTTGTCACCAACAGATGCAAAATCAGAAGTCTGAGGTGTCAGTCCCCACTCCATCTACAGTTATCCATTCTCCCTCCCAAATTGAGCTTGCATTGACATTTTGCAACACACAGTTAACTGGAAAGTGAGTGACATTATGGTGGTGACACCAGATCTGTGCAACCTGAACTCTCCAGTATAAACAAAAAGCAGAAATGAATCCCCTGTCTCCTGAGCATTAGTAGTTCCTGAAAAGAGCAAACGCAGAATTGCTTTGCTTATGGTCAAAAATGAATACGGCGAGGAAGTGACTGGAGGGCATTTTAGATTTCATGTTAAAGAAACAAAGCACAAATTGACTTTTTATAAAGGTCAAGTGAAAAACTGGATATCTTAAGGCTGCAGAGAATTTCTACTTTGTGTTCAGTTCTGTTTATATATATATAAAAAAAGAGGAGAAAAATATTGTCATGTCCAGCTTAACAGATGATCTGGCTTGGGACAAAGGAAAGAAAAAAGAAAAAGCCGGTATTTGCAAGACCAGAATTAGGAAAAGCACTGTTTATATTAATGTTCCTTGACGGAAAATATTATGTTGCCCTTTCACAAACAATTACAACAGTAACAAAATCTATCCAGTTTGGTTTGTACATAACCTGAAGGTTCCAGCATTTGCCACAGGTTTGTGAAGTAGTTGGTTATGTGCTGAAACAGGTATTTAAGAGATGTAATTCATCCTCTAGGCTAAAAATACACGATGTAAAAAGTAATACCCATACCAAAAATTGTATTTTACATTCCTTTCACAGGGATTAAACTGTGTCCCGTGTGAACTGACTAAACAGCTTTGCAGCAATTTAAAAAAAAATAAAGGAAAAATAAAAGGAAAAACTCCTCAAAGCGATGTTTTACCTAAACCAGTTTTAATCATTATGCACTGGGAGTGACACTCATCCTACGGCATGCTTTGTTCACACCATAGATTCATCACTGTCTCAGGACACTCTGGTTCATCTCCTACGTGTGAGATGAACATTAAGAGCAAGGACACCCCAGGCTCTGTAAAGGGAAGCATGAGGGCAGCCCTGGGGAAAGCATGGCAGCACTGATGGAGACAACAAAAATCTGCATGATCAGAAATACACACACAAAAAAGATCCTTGGGCTGCTCCCTTCCCTACAGCCTCAGAGTCCTTCCCTCTCCCTGCCACAGACAGTACAAATTTTGTGCGTTCACTCGGGAAGGAGGTTACTCCCTTTCCCGAGATCACAAGCACATTTCACACAGGGCTGAACAAGCTCTTCAGAATAGAAGCCGCTGCCCCCAAAATGTTCATCTCCCTCCATCTGTACACAAGTCCTTCCTTCCAGCCCCCTTTAAAATTTTCTAGTCAGGGAGATCAGGGTTGTTGGGTCTTTAATCTCCTCCTCACAGTTTCACATACAAACCTTGGCTTCAATATTTGGATACATTTCCTGCTTTCTTTTTTTTTTAAATACTCTTTTGAAGCCAAGTTGCTGAGTGAATCGTAAAGGGAGAGAATTCCAAGAGCGTTAGCTTCTCTGCTGTTCCCAGGGCAGGTCTGGGCCAAAATAAACCCCCGCTGTGCCAGCAGCAGTTACTTACAGTCGAACACCAGGCATAGCAGCGCTCTGCAGCTTCCCAGTCCCAGCCCAGCTCCCATTTCCCTTAATAGATAAAGCGTCCGGAGAGATCTCCCACTTTCCTCCAACTGCACTCCTTCCCATGTTTTCCTTGAGCCACAACATAACCATCAGAAAAGAAAATGGTGAGAAGGTAAATATTCTGTCTCGGATCCAGAAAGTCTCTGCCCAGAACATATCCTGCCTCGCTACAAAGCTTTTCCATTCCCACCCTCATTTCTAGGCCATAAGAAAGGATTTGTTCCCAGTTGCAGAAACCAGTGGTTTACATTGTGCCTTCCCCTCCACCACTTCTGCTCACACAGAGAATTTGGATGCCTAAATCAAATTCCTGCTACAGAATTCAAGGAACAAATGGCCACTGCTTCATTGATCTCAGGATTTCGGTCAGACAGGACTGAAATTCGAAATCTGGGCAGAGAAGTCTCAGGAAGAAATAAGTCACCAAAGTCAGTCACTACACAAAAGGGATGGAACTACTTTTACCTGCTGGAAATAAGCCTAGTCTTAAAGTTTAAGCCACAGTAAGAAACCCGTTTCAATGGCTATTTGATCAAATTTAAAATTATTCCAACTTTAAAGATGCTTATACGATTTTCTCACAAATTTCACAATAATTTGAAGAATTTTCACCATGTTTACTTCGTTCTTCTACGCAATTAGGTGAATTTTACATCCATTTTACATAAGCACCGCAAATTCCAGTGACTATCACGTTTGCAGAGAGTGAATTTCAAATGTTTACGGGCAAAAAGCCTGTAGGGGAAATGCCTGAGCATTTGATCAAACAGCAAGCACAAACAATACCACGACAATTACAATTTGGGTGACTGTCAAATAATAGCATAAAACTGTCCATAAGCAAGTCTGAGAGATCCAAAATGTCACAAATTGGGGAAAAAAAAAGGTCTGACCATTCATACTGCATAAACAAGCAGAACACAGGAAACTGGTTATATTAAAGGGGCAAATTATTCCCACAGTTGCCCACTCACCTTCAGTAGAGAGGGTGGGGAAGCCCCATGCTAATTTGCATTCAGGAAAATATCATTGTCCAATCTATCCAGAGAGCCTATTTCCCTATATATATTTTTTTGCAATTTCTCCACACTCCTCTCCACCAATAATTTCCTCCCGGGAAAGGCTGGTCTGAGAAACAAGAGAGTTGAACTGCTCTAGATTCCCATGGCTCTTCCTTAGGAAAGAACCATTATTCGGATCACTTTGATTCTGCAACAGCACCACTGCAAACCTCAGGCTTTTACAACACGAAGGCATCAGGGAAAGCATCCTCCTTTGCATGATCAGAAAAACCTGATACTGTTTTGGACCATTCTGTCGTGGACTGAAGTTTCTAAGTCTGAACAAGGCGGCAAAGCTGGTGAGTCCTCATTCACTCACACACGTACACACACACACACGTGCACTTTTAGTATTTGGCTCTGTTCTGATCACAGCTCCTCCTTTACGCTTTCCTCTTCTCTGTATTTCTTTCTTAGCACCCCCAGCTCCAGATACCAGCCACTGCAGCAAATCCTCCAGTTCTCAACGGCAGTAACAGTAGAAGGGACTTTTTCATTCAATAAAATATCTAACAAATCACAGAAATTAATTAATCTTTTCCATCTGTGTTTATTTCCCTCGCGGTTGCAGTCCCCTCTCACTTCCACCATGATCCTTTTTTCTATTATCCCTTTTTCTCTATTTCTGTGTAAATGTGACTTTTCCTCTTCCTCCCTCCTGTTCCAGCTCTCTCTCTCTGTGCCTCACAGTGGTGCTGGAACATGCAGCAGGAATATGATGGATGATCACCTGTCACAGCTTGTTTATTATAATTCAGACAATCAATTACACATCCCTAATGCTGGTTGTCCCGCTGGAAATTTACATGCTCGGCACAGACCAATGTGAAAATGGAATCTCATTTGCCAAATGTCTTTCCGTGGGTACAGCACGATGATTACAGCCTGGTCGTTTCAACAGTTGTGTGTGGCTGACAATGTCATCACTTACTGCTTGCCACAGGTCACATTGCTCGAAGGCATTATTTATTGGGTTATGCAGGCAAGGCTTGCAGAGGACAAAGATGTTGTTAAAGCCACTACACTGGAGGCAGGTGGGCAAGGGAGATCAGGCAGTGGGCACGCAGCTTCGGCACCCATCACCTGCCTTTGTTTCCACCGCTGGGAATCCTCCTGCCCTTCTCCACCTTCTTTTCTTTTATGGATGACTGCCTTGCATTAAAGGGCTGGTGAGCTCTGGCACTGACAGGCAGGGCTCTGGCGGAGGGAAATGCTGTTCAAGCAGTTAAATAATCCCAGGACAGCCTGGGATTTAATAAGGAGCAAAGGACTGCAGAAAAACAAGACAAGGAGGAAAGCAAAAAAGGCTTGTAAGTGTTTAGGTAAAATTCTGTGCAGTAGGAGGTGCTGAACAGGCTTGGAAAGGGTGAAGTGCATTTTACTGACTAATTGAGCGGTAGGGTTCATTCTGCCATCCAGGGTGAGAGGAGGTGGGAGACCCCACAGAAAAGAGGATGTAGAGTACGGACTGAGCAGCTCATCCTGGGCTTCAGGTTAAATACTGAATTTGATCTGAAGTAGCCAGAACTTCCGGAAAAAGAGGGAGGACTTAAATTTCATGTGTTGACTGTGTTTATGAGCAGGTTTAAGAACACACAAGTTTCTGTAAATGTTGGTTTTATATCCATATATGTGGGATGCATTAACAACATGCCCAGCGATGCACAGACATATACACATCCAAACATGCACAAGATATAAAGGAAGTTTCCTCTCTGTTAACAGGGGAGAAAGGCAGGGAAAGAAAGACACCTTTCCTGACTGGGAGCCAAGGTTCTAACATTTTCCTGTTAAATGGAGAGAACACCACAGGAATAGTCCCATTAAATCATCTTGCTGACTTACACTTGCCATTCTCTCACCCAGCTGCTTCCCTCCGCCTTTTTCTGCTCAACCCAGACAGACTGGTTTGGGTTTTGTACCTGAATTGCCTGTGCTCTAAAGCACCCACAAACTAGTCATTCCTGGAAGCCTCAGGTAGAAGACGGAGAGTACACTTACTAGTCTGATTTTCTAAATGCCAGTCTCAGTTGTGGAGGTGGCTGAAATTTTTCAATAGTCTGCCAGGTTAACTACTTTGCTTACTTAAAATTATTTTTAAGTATTCAACACCTAAATGGTTAATCCAAAGATCTGTGACCACAAAAATCTGTAGAAAAGCCATGGCTTTTATGACATACAAAATAAAAACCTAGATTCAATAATAAGTTTTTGCTCCTTCAATAAACAGGAATAACCTTAAAGAGAGATGGCCTGTTGTTCAGAATAGTTATCAAGGTGGAGGAGAAGCAGCGAGTCCTCTCAGGCAGTGAAATGGTGTAGCACTGGTGATACTTTTTTAAGATCTTATGATCCACCTCCCAGTGTTATTTTCATTTCTGTGTGCGCATGAGGTCAGAGAAGAGGCCCTTTATTCTTCCTCACAACATAAGGGCAAAAGAAAGTATTTAGCTTTCAGATAAGAGCTCCGGTCCCTGCATGAACAGACATATGAGATGTAGTTGCCTGTGACAGCAGAGGACTGGAGCGGATGAATTGGGAACACCCTCTGGAACCTTTGTTCTTAATGATACTATTTGTGTATCCGTGGGATAGGGTTCAGCAGGTCTGTGTGTAGCAGATCATGTTGGGTATTTATTCATGTTAAAATCTCTGGCTCAGCAGCACTGTGAGAAATAATATTGGTTGCAAATCCTGCTGAGTCAACCCAAATCATGACAAAGCGCTCTCACTCTCTCTGCATATATATATATACACACACACGGATTGGCTGTGGTGGTTTTGGTTTTAAATAACCTGTTTTTCAACAGAGGATCAGCTCACTTCGTTCTGAGGCTACATGTGCATCTAATTTCACAAATGATACAAGAGCATGTGAAAGGGCTCAAGTCTTTCTTACCTAGCACAAGGCTTCCTGTGCTCCTGTGAGTTCTGTATGAGTTGGCATAAAAAAAGTCTGCTGAGGGGGTAGGAAGGAAATGGAGCAATCAAGTGTGTAAGGAGTCACTGCTACCCACAGAGGCAAATGTTATTCTGAAGCTGGCTGAACTGAATCATATTGAACCTCAACCTCTTTTCTTTTTCTATTTCTTTTTTTTTTTTGCTTGCTCCGGTCTTCAGAAAGAAGCATTAGTTACAACTAGGAAGAAAAGTAAACAAATATTAGCTCTTATTGCTATGAAATCCTAATTGTGTCAGTCAAACAGCCTGGGATAGGGAAGGCCACCTCTGCTGTGTTATATGTGGGACATGAAGCTGTGCTGAAACTTTCTGAGGGAGCGCTGCATCCTCACTGCTACTGGACTTGGTGTAATAGCAGGGCTGGGAGGGTCAAAATAGTGTGAGCTGTCTTTAAGTGCGCAGGGAAATAAGATCTCAAGACGGACTCCGTAAAACAAGGCATGTTCTGAGACACTTTTAGTGAAGATACAGCACTTTCAAAGCCCCCTGCTAACTGCAGACTGGCTTGAACAACTGCAAGACTATTCACAAACCGGGCTGCTGTCTTTGGCAGCCAACCCTGATGACTCCTGTGCCTGGGACTGAGGCAAGGCAAGGGAAGGCACTCACCAGCTTCAACACTTACATTAGGAGACACAATGGTCCTTCTGTGCCAGAGTCCTAATTCAGTCTGTTCTGCTTGGAATGGGAAGTACAACTTGCCTCTACAACAGGCAGAATACCTAAAGACAAACTGGGGAGGGACTCTTTAAAAAGGGAGGGGAGCGATAGGACGAGGGGGAAGGGTTTTAAACTGAAAGAGGGGAGATTGAGATTAGATATTAGGAAGACATTCTTTGCTGTGAGGGTGGTGAGACCTGGTGTGGTGGGAGGTGTGCCTGCCCAGGGCAGGGGGCTTGGAACTCAATGATCTTTAAGGTCACTTCCAACACAAACCATTCTATGATTCTATGAAACACAGGCTTATGTCAGGGGAGGTTTCTGTTCTCCCAAAGGAAAAGAGTTTTCTCGCTCTTCTCCATTAACTACAAACTCGGGAGCTGCCACAAGACTCAAATCCAAACAAAAGTGCTGCCAGAAAATCCAATCAATTAAAGAACTTTTTCCTCCTAAACAGGCAAATGACAAAACTGTTACTCTGTGAAACAGTCAAATTCTCATGTTTATAAAGAAAGTTCCTTTCCTGCTGCCCCCAACAACCTCGCTGCAACTGGAATTTTAGTTTGCTTATTAGAGTGGACTCAAATTACACCAGACGTTTAATTCCTCCTGACTCTAACTGGTATTTTGCTGTTCATGCAAGTCCCACTGTGTTTTACAAAACATTCATTTTTGCATTATTTTTGTTACTTACTTGTAGTACAGTAGTACTGAAAAGTTTCTCCATCCACTCAGTTTTTGGCTGTTAGACACTATACGATCGCATGAAGCGTGACCACTTTTATATCAAAGAATTATAGTCAAAACAGACAACGCAGACAAAGGGCAGAAAATCAAGAGACAGCAGAGAGAGTTTTACTTGTCCAAGGTCAAAAGCAGAGCTGGTAATACAATCTTCCTATTCTTACTCTGTTACTCAAACCACTCGGCAAAAGTGTCTTCCTAGCCTCCCCTCTGACCAGTTCTTATCCACCCTCTAAAAACCCCAGCTCTGCAGCATGTAAACATCCTACAAATCAGGAACATGTGGGAGAGGTCAAATGCTACCCCATGCAAAGGAGATGATGAACCTGTCTGGAAAAAGTGACTCAAGGTACTTATGAGACATTGCATATTGTCATACAAGTATAAAAATGGCTCGGTTTGTTCTGTAAGGCTAGTCTGAAAGAGGCTCTCGTTCCTGCAGCACCCCAGCCTTCTATCAGGTTCTTTCTAGATGACTGAGTACTTTTACAGACATTAACAACTTACAAACACGATATATTTCTGAAATAAAGACCAGGTATTTGTTCCCTCTTTGTGGGCACGCTCCCCAGAGCAAATGATTCGAGTCAATGGAATCTAAACCCCTCTGTCCGTGCGACTGAGCATCTCTCTCTTCCCTGGCTGCAGGAGGTAGTTGAGGGGACCCACTGCTTTGCCCCGCAGCATTCCTAGTCTTGCTTGAGTGCACTTTTTGAGTGTTAAGGCAGGAGATTTGCTGAGTCAGGCAGCTCCCCCAGCTGCTCACCGGAAACACAGCTGTTAGGCAAAAATAACCATGAAGGGAAGGACTTGCACTTTTTAGAGAAAACAAAAACACATTGACCCGCAAACTCCACAACAGACTCCTGCAGCTATTTGATTAGATGCAATCTCACTTCATGTGCTTCTCTCATTCCGGGCCAGAGTCTGTGCCCAGTGCTGTCCTACTCCTTTTAGGCTGTGTCTGGGTGACAGGACGGGAGCCGGAGCCATCTCCCCTCCTGATTTTGTTGATCCAAATTGGGAAACCTGAGCTCACTGTTTAATTAGGAAAGGACGGGGGAGGGTGTCAGGCAGGTGGACAGCTAATAAGCACAACCCCGTGTTGCGGCCCATCGCCTGTATCAGGTTATGGAACAATATCAAACCAGTGCCGAACAAGCTGCTGTTTCCTTGCGCCCGTGTCCACGGCGTCCCCAGTTGTGCAGTGGCACCTGTTCCTCTGAACGCGGGCACAAGCTGTTCCCTCCACGCTCCAGCACAGGCGAGTCACGACTCCCAGATTCAGCAGCTACTTGGATAATGCCCCAGCTTCTTAAAGGGCTCCAGCTCCATTGCTGCCGGTTCGCTCCCTATCGCCCCGCTCCAACAGAAACAGCTCCAACAAAAAAGCTGAAGCCTGGGGGAAGGCAAAAAGCACAACACAACAGCAGAAAATGGGGGAAGCGGAGAGCTCACAAGGGAAAAGGGAATTGCCTTAATTAGGTACCCTGCGTAAGAACTGCAAGGGTTTGTTGATCTCGAATGTGATCTGCACTGAGGCATCCACTACATGAAAGCATTTATCAGGGTTCCCTGTGTTATAAAAAGGGGAACAATTTACCTGGAAACGCTCAGGAAGCTGGGGAAGATGGGGAAAGACAATGGCTCCCAGTGTCTTTCTTTAAAAGCCAGTGCAGGTAGAGCCCGCCGTTGGGTTTCTACACGGCAGATGCTGTGGATGCACTAAACCCACCAGAGTCCTGCCATCCAGGTAAGAGATGGGCAAAGACACCATTGAAGCCCCGGGCACCGTGCACTCTCTGCCTCCAGACTGGCCCATTAAAGGTCAGTCCTGAACAACCTTAATCTCATTTCACCTCTCCCCGGCCACCAAGAAGCGAGCTGCCCTTTCCCTCACCATAAGGCCAAGCTGCCACCCAGGGAATTTCACTTCGCAGTCCCCCATACCATAATTAATTAACAGATTAATTCAGAGAGGCCCAAACTGACAGACAAACAACAAATGTCCCGTGACAAGCCCCAGAAAGAAACACGATAATGACCCTAGAAATCAAAAGGAAGAGCATAATTAAACATAGGCTGGGAAGGAGGGAGCAGACAAGAGGCAAAAGAAAAAAAAAAGTTATAGTGGTCAGATCCAAAAAAAGGCAGATAGCAGATATCAATCTGCATAATAATTCTGCAAACAACAATGGGTGCCCAGAAATTCTATTTAAAGGCTGCAATATTAATTTAATGGGGAAAATATCTAATACAATTCCCACAGAATTTTTCCATTAAATTAATACGATGGGCTTTAATGGATATCTTAAGCAGAGAGCACGATTAACAGAAATACTGCATAAATTACACTTATATATTTTTATAAAACTGGCACACAGCCTTGCCATGCAGAGGACCTTATTCTAAACTCTGGCATCCAGTTGTATTTAAAAGAATTTCCCTGCTCAGAGATGAACCATTTCCTCTTGGGATTTTTATCTTGCCCATAGTCTGGGATAGTAGCAACGGGATTCCAAAGAACAAGGAAGAACTGAAGGTAGAGGGGTTTTTTCCCTGTTTGTACAATGTCTAGGGAAATTGAGTCTGGTCTGTGCACAGGACTTCAGAGTTGCTGCAATACACCTAATATATTATTAACAGCTGCTTCCTGCAGGAGGAATACACCCTTCCATCACTGAACACCAGGCAGTCCTGTAGTAACACAAACCCTGGCAATGTAGCAAGGAAGCATTTTAACGATACGCTGCCCATCCCAACCATAGCACCATTAACACAGGTCCCAGCACCATGAACACAAAACCCAAGGTTCTAAGGATGGTGGAAATATAACCCCAGCATCCAACTCATTCCTCTACAGAACAGTCTTAACTGACTTTCAGATAAGCCTCTCAGGCTGTATAGTCCCCAAACAAACCCTGAAGTGTAAGGAAATACGCTGTTAAATCAATATCCCATCTCTACTCATATTACAAATTCCCCTTCTCAACATCAACTACCTCCCTGTTACCATCCACAGCCCTCACAGATGCACCCTCATCCTGAACAGCAGCCAGCCTTACCATTTAGACCAGTTGCACACGATGACACTTTAGCAAAGTGTTGGTGAGGTGTTCCTAAAAATCCCACTCCATTTCTCCCCCCTACTTTTTCCACTAGTGCATAATAGGAAACAAGACAGAGGTGTGTAGTTGCAAATGTGGTTGTGCGTTACATTACATCTAGTGATTTAATTCAGGCAAGAGTTGCAATAGTAGATACAGTCTACAGAAGTGCAAGTGCGAAGGGGGCATTGCACACAGTCAGCCTGGACTGCTCAGAAGTAGCTCCGTAGTGTGCCAGAAGGGCCATTGCTCTTGTGATTTCAGGTGGCTCAACACCATATTAATTAGTGAGTTTTGTCATTTACAGATTTTAAAATTCAGGATGCAGAGGTAGGAAGAATTTTGTGGAAGCTCAAAGTATTAGCTGTTGCAGCACAGCTGCTTTCAGAAGCTGGGTGTATCGTGCATCAGATGAGCTCAACGCAGTTGTACCCTTGATCTAACATCTTTTTAGATTATACCCACACAGCAAGCTAAATTTTATCATAGAGATACCACACATACATTTCATACTTCCTCCCACATAATCCACACAGAGATGTATTCAACAAGCTTTATAAATATTTGAATGAGAAGAGGATCCTGCAAATAAAATAGATCCTAGTTTTATTCTCAGCTTAACTACTCTCCAAGCCTGTTGTCCCTTTGATCAATTACTAGCCATAAATTTTCTGCAGCAGCATCTTCTCAGCTCATTCTTAATTTTGGAAACCTGTGGCTCCAACTCTTCAATTTCTTAGTAATTAACCCTTTTGGCAGAATGTAGGAACAGATATGCTCTGAACCACAGGACCCCTTTCCCTTAAATTAAAATTCTGACATTTAAAATTAGTAGTACTTTTGAGTATTAGACAGGCAACAATCACCTTTTTAATTGTGAACTCAGTTCAGTAAAAATTTACCAATTTCATGGTCATGAACCCTAATAACTATTTCTCAGAGCAATTTAAGACTGCTGGACAGCAGGTATTAGTGAATCCTAGGTGCTATTATTTTTCTTGTGAAAATCCCATCAGCAACTCTGGGCTGTGATATCTGGAAGAACAGCTTCCAATGAAGAAAAATTGCTTGTCACTTGCTGCCTCAAGATGCGAGATAGTTAAGCAGAAGCCATATTGCTGTGTTTCCTATTTCTTTCATAAAATACAAATAAAGTACCCTGTGGAAATATGTGAGCTGAAGTGACAGGCGTCTCTTGAATGCTTTTAATTGCTGCCAAAAATAGTCTGAAGCTTTCACCAAAGTTAACGCAGACAAAATTTCCATGGAAAGCATCAGTTCCATGTGAAAAGAAGTGAGCTATTTCATCAGTTAAAATAAAAACTGCAATTACACACTTCACCTCTTCTGAAAATTCCATTTTGCCTTACAGAGAGATATACAGATAATACTGTGCTCACATCAGTGGAGAACACAAGAACCTAAGAATGCCATCTTACTTATAGCACTATATAGTAACATCAACCCCCGCCACTAGTAGGCAGATTTTAATCATCTTCTTTTCATTATTGTTACAATAGCGCCTAATAATGCTAGTCAAGGACTAGAATCTCATTTGCTAAACTCAGCATAAAGACAAAATGCTTCCAGCATGTTTGACAACAGACATCTTTAAAATCATGCATTCAGAGCTTTTAAAACCTTGTCCCATTGATAAAAATTCAAGCTGAGTTAGCAGATTTGCTCCCCAGTTATGAAAAATTAATCTTGCCTCATCATAAGTGTAATCAGTAAATGTTCCCCAGGTCAGAGGAGAGGATCTCTCACTGTGTTTGAAGGCCGATGCAGTGTAGTGTCAGCCACATACAACAGCTTTGGCCAAAGATGTTGGTACCACTCTGACGGCTCATCTCACCAGCATTAGCAGACCACAGAGTGTATCTCACACTGCAGCTGGGCAGAGAACAGCTTTCTTATCTCACAAAACTGGCAATTACCTTTCTCTTCATCTCCCCATTTATCACCAGCTCTCGAAGGATGCATTGTTTGATTGTTTCCCACTCTTTCCCTGAAACAGAAGGAGACTAAGATATCCAGGTACTCAAGGCACTCATGTGGAAAATTGTCACTGACCGCTTCAGACCTGTGACCTGACCTACATCTTCAACAGCGCAGGTAAATTCTCCCAACATGAAGCTATTATCATTATGAGATAATATTCTGGGACAGGTCTCTCTTGTTTTAGCTAGAAGGGTCTGGACCCGAGGGACTACCCTGGAAGTGTTCCCCAACCACATTCTTGACAAAGACAATCCATTAATGGGTGTTTTCTGAAACAAAACTGTTAAAAAAACCCCAAACATCCTGACCAGCTGTAGCCAAAAACCTGTATTTCCTGAACCCTGACAACTCCCAGTCAAGGCAATGAATCCACAAGATGTACAAGATGCAGGATCAGGCTCCTTGTGGTTAAAATTACTGTTTTTCCAGTTTTCTTTCTTTAAATTTTACTTTCCCAGTATCCAGAACAAACATACATCAGTATGAAAAGAACCCATTAATATGTCTAATGTTTTCCCCCTAAAACTACCATGATCTCACCACTCCCAAAGCCCAAAGGAAATAAAGCACAGCTCAAGAGGACGGCGCTGAAGGATACACCTTAAAACCCAAGAAAGCTGGGAAATTTCTGTGCAAAGGCTGCAAATCTGGGCTTGGAAAGGAAAGAAGCTTACAATGAGCTGTAATAAAATTATTCCAGTCCGTAACCTGAAAAGAGAAAGCCTGCCATTCAGCAAACAGGAAATCCCAGAATTTATAGATGACCCTGTTACAAAGCAAATGTTTTGGAACAAATCGTTCTTTCCCTAGCGCCTGTTTTCCACTGTTTTCTCTCCTGCACTTTCCCCTATAATCCAAGGGCCAGAGCAGCCCCGTCTGGCTGTCGCTGGTAGTGGCACTCCTCTGGCCTGCACCCACAATCACAAGAGGAGTAACCTCACAAGGGACTCTCGGCCTGAAAGCATGTCTGGTTTTTTTCAGCTGTATCAGTTAGCATAATAAAAGGTATTACCCTCTCCCAATTAAATTTGCCTTTTTTATTCCCGTTGATCATTGTAACTGGAGCACAATTAGTTTTCTACTAAAAAAAAGTGAAGTTTGGAAAAGCTTGCACATAGGTGTGTGATGTGGACAACTTCTGTCCTCGGCCAATGTGAAATTTCACATACTCCTTGTGCATATGACAAAGGTGACTGCACCAAGAAAAAAAAAAAAAAAGAAAAAGAAAAAACAATTAAAACACCCTTACCAGCTTCCCTACCTTTCTTCTGCTTGTTATGTTTCCAAGACTCAAAGGCACTGGTGAGATAATAGACGCAAAAGAAAAAGGGGGGGCTCTCATCACAGTAAGCAAGGTGCTCAGGAAAGAGGAATGCAGTCTAACCAAGACAAGAAAAGGAGGAACTCATCTGCCCTCTTATCTCCACTGCACTTCTCATTCCACAGCCAGGAGCTGGTAAGAGCCATGAAGCGCACCCCACTAAACCTCAGATGTCCACGTCCCCACCCTAGTGAGATGAGCATCATCCAGAGGTTTGCAGCACAGCTGGAGTGGCACTCCAGTACTGCAAAGTGCCATGTCCCCAAAAGCCTGGCTTGGGAACTCCTCCTTCCTTGCTGGTCTCAATTCAGCAGCAACCAGGGCAGGCAGATCTTCCCTGCTGAGGCAGCGAGCACGTGTCCACACTTGTTTCAACCAACAGGGTCATACAGCGGGGACTCTCTGTGGTACCTGTGGTTTCACAAAGGAATAAGCGTGCCAAGGAGGGCTGGGCCCAGCTAAACCCGGGAGAGGAAAGCACGTGCTCCCAAAGGACAGTATTCACCGTTGAGCATGACCTAAGGATTTAACTCCTGACAACAGGAAAACCATTTATCAGAGAGAATCTTTCTTTTCTGTTCCTTTTCGTTCTCTCATCCTATCCCAGGACTATTTAAAGTAACAAATAGAACCTTAAAAAAAAAAAAGCATTTTTCCTCTGTAGCTATCAAATTGTCTGGATACCTATACACTTTAAAAAACAGATATTGAATATATCTCTCCTCAGCAAATTTACTCTGTAGCATAAAGCATTCCCCACAGGAAGTCTGTGAGGCTCAATCACTATGACACAGTCAAGGGAAATTTAGACAGTCAAGGAAAATTTAGACTGATGTTTGAGAAGCCAGAACCAAAAGGATCAGCCCTTCTCAGGCTGAAGAAAAGGTGCCTCAGCTAAGTGGGGCTGGCAGACCAGCGCTGAAATACTCTTCAGATATGCAATTACAGTTATCCCTTGGGGTTTTGCTTTTGTGTTGTTGTTTTTTAAAACCCTTCTCCAGAGTCAACAATTTGCCTGAATCGCTTCTTATTCATTTCATCTTCATGACTTCTGAAGGCATCTAATGAGGCACTTTGAAGTTTGCCTGGAAACAAAACAGAACAAAAAAAAAAAAAAAAAAGAAAAGCAACCACCCTGAGATGACATTAAATCTTTCTCCTGAAACTATAATCTTCAGGATTACAGCTCAACTTTGGTTTGTGTTAACCCCATGCTGTCTTTGGATTAATAGGCTTTGTCCTTCCTATGGTAAAGTATCTTGGGTACCCAAATCCAAATTGTGGCACCAATACTACGGTTATCCAGGCCTGACTGGCTGTATATAAAGTCAGGGCTGGGTCTGAAATTTACAATTTGAGGTAAGTATATTGTTATTTCAGGTTTTGTTCAGAACAATGTCTTAGCCTAGTTGGTTCTTAAAACACTTCAGATAGGATTGTGTGTAATTTACAGCGAGTAAATTTGTGTAATTTGTGTTTTTCATCTGTAAGTTTTAAATTTAGAGTAGCTTGAGTATATAATCTGATTCAAATCTCTTAGCCAAACCTCATAAAGCTACAGAAGCAAACTTTATTCCCTGACTCCCTCCTGAATATCTCTCCACAAAGACACACACTTTTGAGTATTTTTTTTAAAGAAGAAATCAAAGAAGTGGAAGATCTATGGAGATATGACCAGTCTCTGCAGCTTGCCAGATCAATCAGCTTTGTGATTATTGCCATCAGGTGAAGAACTTTCTTCATTTCAAGGTAAAAAAAAAAAAAAAGCTTTTCTATTTTTGAAGAAAGCTATCAACATTTTGTTAAGCAAAAACATTTGAGCTGTCTTGTGATGGGCCCCGTTGTACTGTGAGCTTGTTCTTCCTGAAGGGAGTCTGCAGGCTTCAGCCAGTTTATTCAATCACCTGTGCAAAGATTGATAACGTAGATGTCAGTAAGAGGCTGGGATTTTCAGCCTGTCTGAACGCTGACAGCTACTGACAGATTTTCAAAGCAGCTCAGCTCCCATATGTAAATGGCCACTGTTTAAAAACTGCCTTGCACTTAAGAGCCCATCAGCACATTGGCTGTTGAGCAACTTTGGAAATCCAGCCCCAGAGCGAGTGCACGGAGGTGGCCGGTCTGCACTGAGGGAACCCGTTCCAGATCATCACCTGGCAGCACTGTGCCATCCGTCCATGTGGTACAAGAGGAGGTTTTTTTCACGCCATATTTTGCTAAAGCCAAATCCTAGGAAGGAAGTGAGTCTTGGCACTAATCAGAGTCTCCACGTTGTTTCAAAATACAGGCCGGAATGGTAACAACTTATCTCACTATTTGCCTACATTTTGCTTTCTGCAATTGCACACAGAAGTTAAGTTTGTAAATTTTTCTGAGCGCATCACATGTTCTACTGTTTTAACTGATCGAAGTTTGATGGAAGCAAGAATAGAGCTGCTGGTGGGATGCTCTTCCACGCAGAACCTCAAAGCGTGTCCAGTCTGACACATGGATGGGATTAAATTTGATTTAGGTTCCTGTAGCTGACACCTCTACCCTTACTTCTACAAAGTAGGAATTTGAAAGGGTCTCTCATTGGCGGCACCTTGTTTTCTCGCTGAAGGGTTAAGACTGAAATTTCTGGGTTCTTGTACGGCATTTCCTAAATAAAAAGAAATGCTTCACTTCAGAATAGGTCTCATATCCCAGCTGAGAGTGAGTTTGCCAGGAACTGGGAATTTTAGCCAGTGCTCTGTGGTTTCTGTGCGCAGTTTTGCTACGAACAGCAACACATGTAAGTAGTGAGTCACATAATGAAGCTTCAGTTCTGGAAGGCAAGGAGGGCACAGCAAGCCACACCTTTGACACTCTGCCCGAACCTCTGCTACTCACACTAAAACATCCCTAGCTGTGCAGATGCTGTTTGGGAAGACTTTCATAACTTCATGATGCACCAACACAGTGTTTGAGACAGCCCGTACCTAGATAGTACGTACCCTTTGTTCCTCGATGGCAAATTCAAAAATACTACCTACAACCACTGCAATCTCTCTGAATTCATCTACTCTGAGGAAGCTGCACAGCATTAGGCACAAATCTTAGTGTAATTAAAATATCTTTCAAGATATATAGGCCGTATTACTGAAAGATGGAATAGGGACAAATGAAAAAAATCACAAAGTAATTGTTTGCAAATGTGCACAAAAGATAAGTCGCTTTATGACAGCTCTCTTACCTGAAAGTAGCATTTTGGGCAGAGAAAAGTTCTTTATTCTTCAAGACCTTGCTTTTCAAACACATAAATATAAGCTACTAATTCATTATTCTGACGTTGATAAGTAAGAAAACAACCTCTACCAGCTTATTTATGTGCTTTGGATAGCAAATTTTGCTCCAAAAGTCTGATAGAGAAGTAGCTATTTCATTTTCCCAGCTGTTAGAGCCTGTTCTAAGACACACATATATTGAACTCCCTCTTGGGAGTTTTGTTACTATTTAACCTTAGATTAGGAGGAAGCTTTTTAACAAGTATTTCTGAACCGAAACCATATGTCTGTCCTCTGCGTATTTAAAATAGAGCAACTGATAAACACCACTCAGCACACTGCAAAGCTACTTCAGTGACACTAACGACTCCTCCAGTACTAGTAGGAAACTTAGCACAATTTCTTATAAGTTAAGAAACCACATAATAATATTCTCTCACGCAGGCAAAGATGTACTCTGAGCCCTACTTGAGTCCAATGGGGATGATGGGGTCTGGTGGCCAAGTGTCGTATGACTGTTAGTAAATCTACTTCCAGGGAGGGTAAAATGTAAAAGACTGGTAGTAGTGGACTGGATCACTAAATTTGTGAAGTGGCAACCATTTAATGATCTACCCTTCTTAGGTGCAGCTCAACAGCAGGCTTTAGATCCAAGAAACTAAAGCATTCATAGAGGAAATTCATATTTCAGTTGAGTTATTGCAATAAATAATAAATGGGAACTTAAGAAGCTGACTGTACTGTGGAAGCCCAAGTCAGAGACATGACAAACTTCTATTAGTGGATAAGGGTGAAAAAACCTCCTTTGTATGTTGATTGAAGCTCTAGAAACAGCAGGTACGTTGACTTTGAAGCTTAAAAACAGAAGTCTGATTGAACTCTATTATGAAGATACACTGAACTACTTTTTCTCTTCTTTGCAGCGTTTCCAGTGAT
Source organism: Tringa solitaria (assembly GCA_026413425.1). Taxonomy (NCBI): domain Eukaryota; kingdom Metazoa; phylum Chordata; class Aves; order Charadriiformes; family Scolopacidae; genus Tringa; species Tringa solitaria. The sequence goes on along the minus strand of JAOXJM010000005.1, from coordinate 19,116,018 downwards.
GCCTTTCAATTCAATATCTCTGCTCCTACTTTCTAAATTTACTGAAGTGGCAAAAGAATCCCAGCTATCAGCCTAAAAAGATTTGGGTAACCAACAGTATCTTCTGTTAATAAAATAAAGCCTGGACATGCATAAAATCATGGCCTTCAAACATTTTGTCTGGTAAAAGATAAAATTAAGATAGTCGTACTTCCCTCAGGTCCATTTTAATTAAGCAAGAATCCTCAAGGATAAATGAATAAACTTAGCTCAGTTTGGAGTAGCTTTTTAACTACATAGTGAACTCCACTGACAGGTGAGAAATCTCCTTGTCTCTAGTGAGACAGGGGATCACAGCATTGGTCAGAAAAGGTACTTGAGATTTTGCAAAAGATTCACACAGACTTGAAATATGTCTTTAAGTCAAACCTCATACTCAGGGCATCACAAGATTCACCTGCCAGCACAACCTGAATTCTTAGATGCACTCTTCCTCACGTTTTCTTTTAGTATTGCTGAGAGAAGACTCCCAAAAATCTGAATGTACAGCTGCACGGCAACTACAACGTCCTGTTTATACCCAACATAGACAAACAGTGACCTAACATCATCCATATAAAGTGGTATGTACTTAAGGGAGACTATTAAAATAAATATAAATGCACACAACAATGACATCCTTAATTCCATGGCATTCGAAACTCAACTTCGCTTGCACCCCTGTGCTAGTAACTGAGAACTTGCAGATACATTAATCATGAAAAATGTGCATGATGCCTTTCTTCATGCATTTTGTTGGCACTGTCTTCAAGATAAGTGAATGCATTTGGCCTGATTTTCACCCACAGCTGCACTGATTTAAGTAAAGAGTGACTTCAAACCCATTTAGTCAAATACTGGCGAAAGTCTGTAAGATATGTTTATTTTGGTTTAGCTAACATGGATTGGGAATACACAGCAAACCAAAGCTGAACACGAGTAAGACCCTCTTAAATTGATATAAAGTTGTCTGCATTGTGAATGCTTAAGTAAAGCTGGTTTAAAATTCTGCTCCAATTGAATCAGCCTCACTTTCCCATCCAGATGAGGCCCCTGTTTCAAAGGCGATCTTTTTACCTGTCAAGTGCAAGGTAGTTTTGTGGGTTGGTAAAAATTCTGTTGAGCAGTTCTGAGAGAACTGCAGCCCACTAGATACTTCGGGGAAAAGATTTGTTAAGTACCTCCCCTCCCCCTCCCCCCCAAAAAAAAGAAACTAACCCTTGTGTTCTGTTTAAAAGAAAAACAGTTTATAAACTGTAGGTGAACCTCTTATCTGGTAAATCTCAAAATCCATGAATTGGCTTGGAAAACAGCAGTGCAGAGGAGGAAGGCAATTATAAATCATCCAGAAGAAGAAATATAGACCAGAGTCCATCTCGTTCTTGCTGGGCAGAGAATATACAAGTTTTTCTGGCTATTGAATAATGCCTTTTTTTTTTTTAAACTTTTACACAGGCAATCACCACTGTATGTACTATATCAATCTAGAATCACCGGAGCGGAGTTGCAAGGGAAGAGGGGGGGAGAGGGAGGAAGCAAGAGGCTGCCAGCACTGGGCTGCAGCTCAGCCAATGCTTGATTGCAGGTATAAACATTACACGCTGTATCAGCAAAGCTGTAGAGAGTGAGCCATAAACCTCCCAGGAGGGGCTTTACAGGGAAGGCTGACAATGCAAGTTCAGAGTCAGTGTGTTATTGGGAGACATCCTGAGCAGCTAAAAATACATAGCAGGCTTTAAGAAGAAAGCAAAAGGGAAATACTTTCCTCTTTTCAGTACAAAGGGGTGGGGGGGGAAAGGAAGGAAAGAAAGCATTATCAAAAAACACATGGAACACCTAGCTTGGGGAAATCCTCCATGTGCATATGCAAGCAGGGAAGCCACCTGTGCTACCAGTTGTAGCAGTAGGATCCTGAGGCTTGAAATTTCTTTAAATGTGGGAAAGACTGTAGCCAGGGGCTTGCTCTAATCATCATCGTACTATCACCTTTAATAACTTGTCTCTGCTTGAGCACATCCAGCACTCACATAGCAGCTATTAAAAGTGAATTGCTTTCATTAATAGAACGTCCACATTCTCCCTGTGATGTACTCCAATGTCCTCTCTACACCGAGCTTTACCATAAGAACTCACAGAAAAAAAATATCCCCATTTTATAAAGTGTGACAGATAGTAGAGACTTGCAATGTTGGGCCTAGAACATGTCATCAGGAACTCTGGCTTATGTTTCATCATATCATGTTCCTCCCATGAGCTGCCAGTACTTTGCTGAGACCCACAGTCTGAATATGTAACTGGGCAAAAAACAGCAAAGCAGTTATGAAGGTAAGAACTTCAAACTGGTTCTTAGAAGTGTGGCCACGTTTTCAAACAATTCTCCTCTTGGTAGGACCCATTCAGAAAAACTGTTGGCAAGGGCAGTTCTGCAAGCAGCCTGCACAACTTGAAAAAACCTGTACTAAGAGATGGGGTCTATGCCTCATTTGGCGCGGGACTAGAAATATTCTGTACTAGAAGGAATGACGGGCAGAGTATTTATTTTTTCTAGGTATGAAGGAGCCAGAGGGAACCCACCTTGACTTTCAGAGTCTGAATCAGTTTCGAATCTGCAGGACTGCACCTAGGGTGGTTTTTTTAACCTGTTAATGAAGTGAAGCTGATTTGCAGTCACTGAAACAAACCTGGAATCTAGAAAGGTAACTATCTAGAAAGATACAGCTAACAAAATGCAAACTGTTAACTTTCAATAGAGAAGCATCCATTAGGACAAATGTTCAATCGTTCATTAAAACAAGAAAGGTAGAAGTGGGATCAGCTGGTATTAGTTCTAAAGGGTTAAAATGCCTGCAGTGTCAGATGCCCTTTAGAAAAGCATTTCTAGTTCTATCTGACTAAATAGGAACTATGTTTTCTAACCTTCTTGCTCTAATGCGAATACAATATGAAGCTGCCCCAAGGAATCTTTCTTCTAGAACTGCCCAGTGTAAGACCTCAACCACTCTGGGAACTTGGGTCAGGACTCAGAAAAGCTTTTTTTTCCTGTTACCTGAATGAGAGTTACTCTGGTCGGTAAAGCCAGAGGGAGATGTCACAGGTGGCATTTCATATTCAATGTGTGTGAGTATCTCAGAATGATACTGTGAGAATAGACCTTGATTACACCTAACAATCAAGTGAGATTATGTAAATTCAGAGTAAATTATCTGCATTATTTTAAAAGGCCCTATGATGTAGGATGAGGTAGTGAATAACTCGTCTACAAACATAACTGAGTAAATGGAGTTAGTAATTCCACTGAGTAGAGATTCTGTAATGCCATAACTACTACAGAGAGACAAACTGCAATCTTGATAGAAAAGGTAATTTAGAACGTGGCTTGTGTTGTAACGTTGTCTTGGAAATAAGTTTAGAGCAGTTCCTAGTGCCAGGAGGAGTTCCTGCCTCTGCCATAGATGTTATGTGACCCTGAATAAATTACTCAGGCTTCCAGTTTATCAGCCTATACCATAAGGATGACATTTATCTCAAAGGTGTTTAAAGAATTAACTCCTTAATGTTTGTAAAATGATTTGAGATCCCTCTCTAGACAGTGCTGTAGAAGGGCAGACTTATTACTGTAGTCATTATGGCTTTCAATAGATTTTAACTATGATAAGGAAAGCTCCTGCAGGAATGCACTGCTAGGAAACTTAATGCAGCTATTAATCCTGGAAGGCTCCGATTTGCAGAACTAACTCCGGAACGTGCGGTTGGGCTGTGAATAAAAATGATCTTTTACACACATTCTCAAGCTTGAGTAAGCTTGAAGGACCCCAAATTTGGAGTGCAGAACAAGACTGGGGTGACTTAGCACATGCAATTGCTATCAAAAGGTGAGAGGCCTCGATTTTCAGAAAGAATAAATTTAATGAAGATCCAAACTAACAAACTGAATATGCATCTATCTTCGCCTTGTCTCCTTCCTGCCTCTTTCATTTCCTTGGGGAAGATTTCAGTTCTTGTTCACCTCTGTTGTGATTCCCTTGAAGCCTCAGCTGTTCCAGGGAAAGTAAATAGGGTTTAAAATTAATTATCAATTAAAATGAGGTTAATCAGCACCAGGCTTGTCATCTATTATCCTTGTAAGTGAGACAATCCTGTCCTCCTGCAAAACCCCTACAAGGAACAAGGCCAATAAGACTCAGCAACAAAGCCTGTTCCCTCGTGACCTTTGCTATGTTTAGGAAGAACAGCTAAAATAAGATCTAATCCTCAGCCAGGCCAAACACTGTTGAGAACAACTATATTTAACCCCTTTGATGCACTGTGTATGCAAAGTGTCTGGACAGCAGAACATGTTTATTATCCTATATGGCTTGTTGCTGTGTTAGTTATAATATATTCACTGGATATGGCCTTCCACCATCCCAGCATGGAAGCAGTTAACTTCTCCAAAGCCCTTAGCCACAATATCAGAACATACCACACCCTGGATTTTTTGGTCTTAATGGGCTATGCTGGCTTATACAATCATTTACACAAGGCCTTTGTTTCAAAAGCCTTCCACATCTACTGTGGTGATCTCCTCATTCACATGAACAGGACCTGCTCTGGCAGGGTGTTGGACTAGATGATCTCCAGAGGTCCCTTCCAACCCCATGGCATTCTGTGTGAACAGGACTGCCCAAGGAACTTACTACAAAGCCAGGGAGTCTGAATACCCTCAACTTTAAATTGTTAGAGAAGCAAAAAATCTCACGATTGACACAATCTATGAAATATAACACTTTTTCAGACATATAGCAGATATATATCATGCTTGAGCCCTGACCTGTGCAAATGACTCATCTGCCTTTACATCCAAGAAATCTTTTACAGAACCACAGAATTTATTGACCTATCAGTTTCCACATCTGTAAAGTGGGAAAATATTTAGCAAGGTAAAAAAAAAAAAATTATATAATTAAAGAGAAAATACCCATGAGTGCAGGATATACCTGTGTCTCAGGATTTCAATTTACACATATTTCTATTAACCAGGGGATAGGCACAGACACGTGACAGGATGCCTTGTGTAATGCCGGTGCTGCTTCAGAGGGATCCTTGTCTAAGAATCCCTCTGAGTCCCCAAAGCTTTTCTTAGGATTGTATTGCTTGCTACAAACATGGAGAAGGAGACTTTCAGAGGCACAAGTAAGAGCTGAAAGAACTCAAATCCTACTGAGTTGAAAAGACAACATGAGCACTTTGCTCCCTTTTGTTTAAAATCTCCCAGAATCAGTTTTGGACCTTGGACCTTTAACACTGGATTAGAAAAGAGCACTGATTTTTCTGAATCTGGGCACTGCCTGCTCTTCCTTGTGTTCAAAACCATCAAACAGAACAGAAAGACGCGTCCGTTCTTTAGCATCTCTTTAACCTCTATTTTCATCTGTTTTTTTCTGTTCCTATTTCAAAGTAATTCAGTAGTGAGTATGTGTGTGCGTGCACCAAACTTTAGTCTCAAAATATGTATTTTTTAAAAAACAAACAAACCACAAGAACAATTTGTTCCAATCTGCTTCTGCAAGTTGTTAAGGGGGAAGCTCAGCTGCCACTGCCCTAATAGGCTTTATGCAAAGAGCTTCCTGCCAAGAACTGCCACAGAGCTTCAGCCTTTGCCTTTGCTAAGCCTTGCTGTGGGTCTTGAAATAAACGGAGTTATCAATATGATTGGGAGAGCAGCACGCCAGAGGATGCAAAAGCAAGAGGTTCTAAGACCCAAAAACCTTGACGCCCAGCTATGCAAAGGTGGACCTGGCCCCTATTTGTGACTAGGAGATGCTGCAGAGAAGCCCCAAGGAGCAGAGTACAAACAGAGAGGGTACACAACGGGTATGGAGTCAATTAACAGGATGGGAAAGCAACAAGTTCTCTAGATTCCTTCAGTACAGTCCTTTAACCCTGATGTAAAGATGGCAAAGACAGAAAAGAAAGCAAGCAAATATGGTTGTGGTGAGGCTTCATTTGAGAACCAAACCTGGGTGAAGCCTCACATGAAAACATGTTTGCCTGCTGCATTTTTTTGTCTAAGGGAGACCTTTGATGTGACACAGATATTTATATATGACTACAGGAAAACGGCCTTGCTGCTTGCCTAAAGTGTGTTAAAAGGAAACTTTTACTTACAAGAAGCCTTGGCATGATAACATAGGGTTACATGGTAGGAAAGAAAAGAATTAGCTTTTGCAGGGATTTACAGCAAAGAAATTCTGGAGAGCCCAGGATATCTGCATCAATGGTTTCCCACAGGCAGGTAACTCAACTAATAGATTCCAGTCTGAGACCAGCTCAAGATAAATTTTGCCCGGGCATCAGTGGGACACATAAAGTGTTTTATTTAATGAATTTTTGCTGAAGCTCCTCTATTCTTACAATTTTTGCACTGAGTAGCCGTGGCCAGTGGACCCCACCTGGCTATCTCACTGGAGCCAGAGCTGTACACTGCTGCTTTGTAAAGTGGGCCTTAGTAAAATTACACAGTAAAAGATAATTTAGTATCTCTCTTCTTGGAGAACAGTGAGATATGGAAACAGGTCCGTATTGGAGTGTAGTCTGCTCAGTATCAGTGAACAGACATTACATTCATCATCTTTTGGGCACCCAAAAGCAGACCTCAAAATCTGCCTTCAGAGGCAGACACATATAACCACCTTCTAAAGATCTCAGCTAACCACCACTGCTCTGGGAAACACGAGGGCTGGGAGGCAGATGTGCACTCCCGGAATCCCACTGTGACTTGGATTTCTGTATCCAGTTACTGTCTCAACAAAGACATTTGTAAAATGAAGCTGTCTTCACCCTCCCCCTTCTCTCTTGCTGCATTACTGGTATCTATTTTTGGTTGGGTTTTTTTTAAGTGTTCCACTTAGAACATTTCGCTATGTTCTTTGCCACAGCGCTTGAGACCTCAGGACATCCTGCTCTCAGGATGCAGGCGGCATGTACCTGACTTCTTTTACAGAAAGCTGGAATCAGAAAGGAGTTCTCCTTGGCTTGCAAATTCCAGACTTAGTAAATGGAATAAAAGCAGAGAATAAAACCCCCTGCTGATCTGGATGCTTTTATTTTGTGTACTCTTTTGTACACACCAAATATGATACTGCTTTTTTTACCTAGTCAAGTTAAACTAGTAACATTCCCACCTGTGCATGTGGACATGTACAAAGATCTATTTCCATTAGTATAATATTGAAGATTTATATTAATTTCCCGAACAGAAACAGTCTGTAATACTTCAGTACTGGTACAATTGCATTTACAGTACAGACTGAATACATGCATTAGTATTTCATAAGGAAAATCACACCCTTATTCAGTCAGTTTTACATACAGAAAACCATGAAGACAAAGCCCAGGGAGCAGAATGGAGTTGGGGTCCCTGCCTGCCTGCCCCTCCGCCACCCTGGGATTCACTGCTGGCTGTGGCGAGGTGTGGGATGCCCTCTAGTGATGCAATGCTCCAATCCTTGGAAACATGTTTTTGCTTCCTGTGTGGCATTTCAGGTCTTTGGACAGAACACAGCAGGTTGTGGCCTAAGCAAAGCAAAGCAGTTAAAAGCATTAGTGATAACACCACCACATCCTCAGCCTTGGGCACAAAGAGGCACTGGGCACATGGCACTTGGCTGTTGTGAGTCCTGCTTTTCTGACAGCATGGAGTGGGGTTGGCAGGCTGCAGGAGGAGCCTCACACACAGCACCTCTGTCAGAAGGAACATCTGTGTGACAGATACCTAGCAGGAGGAAGGGAGACTGAGTCCTCCTAACCTTCAGTTAATGACTGTGTCTGGTACAAAGTCCTGTCTGGGAAGGTGGATTTTAAACATGGGCCTCTGATGAGCAAGAATGTCAAGAACATAAGAATTAGGTACAGGTAAGAAGGCTGAAGACAATACTACGAGAGAGAGGAAGCAATGGCCCAGAGCTTGAATGGTCAGTAGGGCACAGCCTCTAACTTCAAATCAGTCTCTGGAGTGTAGATGTATACAGGGCTGTGATTTCTGTTTATCATGCCTTTAACTTCCATTAGACAGGGGATATTCACATGCACTGACAACTACCAATCTAAGGACTTGGCTCATGTTTAAACCCATTTTCCTACTTCTCCTGAATCCCAGGACCAGACCCTCCACCTGAGACTGGAAAAGCAGGAGCAGTTAGGACAAGGCTCTCATCGTTCTGCAGGCACAGAACGTGAGCGACATTGACATATAATGGAAAGCGAGTATGAAGCATACTCCAGAGACTTTCTGCAGCGTACTGACATCTGTGAGGAAGCTGTCATATCCCAGCAGCTAAGCAGGTACTCTTCAACGGACTCCCCTAAGGGTACTAAGGCACTCCCAAACTGAGCTGTTGCTGTCAGTACCAACTTCAGTAAATCCTAATTTATTCTAGTTATTAAGGATCACAGGGTATTTGCCATACTGGAAGTCTGGTAAACCTGGCCAAATTAGAGGTAGTGCACCGATCTTCATTTTCAGCTGAATATTTTCTTTTCAAGAGGTTTTAGAACAGCTTAGAAGAGCCAGGACGAAGGGGGATGGAGTGTGCCCTTGTACGACTGGATCAGCTCCATCGCAATTATTTGATTCCACAAGAGGTCACTAACAATCTGTGCCCTGTGCCTCTGCCAGGACACAGCAGAGAGAGGCCGCTGCCTCCTCTTTGGCACCAGAAGAAGCATCATGGTGCCAGACACAAACCAGAAGATCACTTCCTGAAAGGCGAGCTCTAGCCAAGTGTCCAGCTGCACTGCCTTCAGAATGTATGAAAAACATGGAGCATTAGAAAAGCTCTGTGGAAGATGGCAATTAAAGCTCTTCTACACACTAACTAGGATTAAGTCAGTTTTAAAAGAGATAGATACAGCCAAAGAAGACATGTACAAAGACATGTACACACAGACTTGCATTGAAAGAATTTCATTGTCAGAATAAATCAAAACAGATTTTAGTTAATTTCATTCAAGGTGTAAGTAGACAAGCCCTTGCTTTTGGAACCACAGTAAAAGACACAAATTAAACTTGCCTCCAAGTAAGATAAGCGGTAAATACATTGATGTGCTCAGGATCCCACTAAACTAAGAGATCTGAAATTCATCAGGCAAACTCTCTTACATCATACAAATAATGGCAAAATACTTGGTGACATTCATCACTTTCTTTTAAAATGTCAAACACAAGTGCAAGACTGATAGTCCAGCAGCGCTGCTGTTGCTGTCAGCAATTCATTTAATCAATGGAGATGTTAATTCTAATAATGTCCTGGACTCCATTTAATTTTGATTACATCATTGTTTTTTCTCAGTCAAATTGTGCACTGCTCAGGTTTACAAATAAGTGCTTGATATTGTCTTTCTCCATCTTGAATCCTCTTCTTTGCCACTTACACTTTTGTTTAGCTCATATATTATTTGGCTGAGATTCGAAAAGCTAAAGCCTCATCTGCTCTGATACTAGAGATCCAACAGTACATTTAATTTTGAACAGCCACTTGCCCCAGATTCTTGATTAAGATTCTGACCATGGATAATATTCACAGCATGCTAGTTCCATTGTCACCTTCTATCCCCTAGATGGTGGTGCATTTCAGTGCCACTAACAAATATGAAATACTGCTATTCTTGACATACCTTCTATTCTTGTTCTTTCAGATCTTTTGATCCCCTGCCATCTACATAGCTTCCTTACTTCAACATCAAGAATCCAAGCTAAACTCCAGTGCAAGCCAATAGGGAAAATAGCTCCAAACCTTGTATAATAAGAAAAAATAAATTATTTGGTATCTTAGCTGTTCAGCAGCTTATATGAAAGCAAATAAAACAATGTTCCTTCTTATTTGAAGCATAGCAGGCAATTCCTTTCAGAAGACAAGCTGCAAGTTATTGCTAGTGAAATGATAACTCTTCCTTAAGGGTCAGCAGCTATTTCAGGGTCCTTCCCACCCCGCTCCACCCTCCATGAAATGGACTTTGAAACAGAAGATATAAAAATCCAATAATTTGTGTTGCTTGTATGAGTAAAATTATCCTTCAACATAAACACACAGATATGCTAAATACAAATTGAATGTGGCCAGAAGGGATGAAAAACAAAGAAAGAATTAAAATAAAAGCAAATGGAAAAATGGGAAGCTAGCAAATACAACTTTTAAAATAGCTCCTGTGGTGATTGCAGAGCTTAAAACCCACTTGAATACAGCAACAGAATGTTTATCACCTCTGAAGAAGCAATCTTATGAAACCCAGGCCTGGTAGTTTTTTAATAGCAGATTGCTGAGGTTTTTAAATACCAGTTCAGTAATTAAAAGCCCAGTTGTTTTATATAGGAGTAGATTTAGAGCGTTTCCATACTTGCAGCTTTGCTTCTACAGCCAGAAGAGTGATAACACTGTCAAAAACAGGTGCTATTGCAACAATCTTCCTAGATTTCACTTGGACTTAAAAATTTATATCTGTTTATGTTAATATTATGTTAATAATTTCTAAGTTTTGCTAAAGACAGATAAAATTTTTATGTTATTTCCCAACACACATGAACGTGTGGAAGTGGTCCCAAGGCTGAAATTCTGTATAATTGCCTTTGTGGCAGAGTTCATCCTTCTTACTCAGGTACTATAACTAATTTATTACATGTGGCTTATGTCTGAGCTTGTCAGCACTTAATTATATCCTAGAGAACCGGCTCATCTGTCCTGCCAAACTACCGCTCTCCATGTTGCTGCTCTTATTAAGACATGGAACACTCGTAGCTCAGCATTATACAATCAGTAATGAAACACCAAATAGATCAGGATAGGCTGCAGCCTCCTGGAAGCCAGAGCTGCGCCATCCGAATGGAGCAAGAGGTTTGGTCTCTGCAATGAGGTTCCCAAGAAACAGGAGCAGCTGGGACCCAAACCTTTGGGTTGGGCAACCATCCAGCGAGCCGGGCAAACTCACCAACCAGCAGGCTGGAAACTGTACTCACACAGGTACTTAGATACACATACTTATATACTCTCATGTTTAAATCATTCAGTCTCACCAGAACTCTTGTAGTTTAAAGCCAGTTTATACCTTTAGGTAGCTTTATCTGACCTTTTAAATAAGACAGCTATGTTTCAGCCACTTACCTTATATATTTGACCCCAGTAACTTGCATTTGGCTAAAGCACATCTTTCCAGAAAGACCTGTAGTTTAGATTCATAACAAAGTCCCAGCTTTGGGACCCTGAGAATCAGTACAAAGCAGCTTCTTCTGAGCAATGTTAAATTTTTAGTGGCTGCAACAATGCAGTTTAAATCCTATGTGCCATTTTGCAGTTATTCTGGTTTGTTTTGTTTAAGCTTTTCAACAGTGACTATTTTATTCCACTTTTAGCAGACTTTCATATTCTATGCAAGGGTAGGGTCAATCTGTCCATTTTAAATTAGAAACAGTAAAGCCTTCAGTCCAGGGCTAAACAACTTAAATTACTAATTGCTAAATATATTTTCTTCTACTCATCCTTTTATTTTTTTAACCACTTAGTAATTTAGTTTTTAACAATGTCACGCCACTGCCACTATGGACACCTCACTTCCATTTTCATCAGAAACAGACCCACCCTTTGCTTGAAGAGCTGCTCCCTGAAATGCCACATTTTTTGTGCCCCCCTCTTCCAAGGAAGCACTGAGATTATAGGGAGGATCTGTATGTTTGGGCTTGGATGCTGTGACCTTCTGGGAAAAAAGGAAGTGGCCGTCCCTCCTTTGTGTGAAAACCTCAAGGCAGGGCACATACGTGCAGGAACAGGCACAAGAATATGCTTTGTCACATTAACTTTATCCACACAGCAGCACTGAAACTTTGAATAGTTCACACAGCCTGAAAGTGGCTTAGAGAAAGCATTTCTGGGTAGCTTAATGTCTATGCCGATAAAGCCGTTGGTTGAGCTGGTCTTTTTAATGCTTTGTGTGCCTTGGAACACACTTTAACTACATGCAGTAGTGTATCTTTGAAGGCAGCGAAGGTTTTGGATTGGCACAGTTATAGCGCTGGGTGAATTGTAACATCCTGGAAAATCCCTTTTAAATGCCAGACTAGGACTTGGAACGCATCCAAGCATTTGCAGGCACAGCAAAACAGCTTTTGGAATTTAGCCTCCATGCTAGGCAGACACTTAAAACGGTATAGACACGTTCAGTAAAGATAGAAGCACTTGAAGTCAAGCAGCACAAAATAACCCGAGACACTAGATTAACTGGTGTAAGATTCTGTATGGGGAACTCATTGCCTGCTGGGTGACCAGGGGAGGGGGAGATTGCTTAGGAAGCTAAGCCTCACATTCACAATAACCACACTTCCAGCAATATCAATTCTCCCGCAGTGGCTGGATAGGGATTTCTGGAGGAAGACTTTTTAACTAAGAGAAGTTGCAGCTATTTGCAGGGACTAGTGGTCTGAGTATCCCAAGTGCTAATTGATAACGAGAGCAGATCTCACCCACAATGTGCTCCTTCTCACGCTAGCAAGAGAGCCCTCCTTCTGGCTGCAGTCAGCTGGCTGCTCAACAGAAGAGCTGTTTCAGCTTCAGGCTGCCAGCTGGGAGGAAACTTTCAGATGATACCCTGCCATCAGCCATGGCCTGAGCAGGAACCCCTACACCTATGAACTCATTTGGGATCTTCCCCAAAATTAATAAGGCTGTAGCTACAGATCTCCAAATCCCTAAGGCAGATCTGACTGGCTAGAGCTCATTTTCTTTTAGGTGAAGAGCAGCTATAAAACTTCAAGCCAAGTCCCTCAATTACCTTCTACAGAAATTAAAACTAATGCTACTATATATTATATTTCTGGGTCCTGCAAACAAATGGTCAAGCTGTGGGCATTGCAAAGCAAGCTCAGTTTTTGTTAAGAATAGCTATACACCTTTAAAGCGGTCTTTCCTGTAGGAATACCTTCCCCTTGCTGTTACACACTGTGGTATGCCATCAGTAGGTAGCTCAGTGCTTTGAAGGGATATTGTCTGGTACACAGGGGCAACACTGGCAGGTGAACCAGTGTCTTGCATGCTAGTATTCATAAGTATTTCTGAATCTTACTGTTTGAAATGTCTTTGGAAGTGCTAAGCTATGGGTTTATAACCAACAGCGAATCTGAACTATTAGCTACTGCCATGCTCACTGCAATGAGAGTTCAGCGATAAGAATGTGTGCTCTGGTTTTAGACTCTTCCCTGACCTTCTGATATCTCCTTTATTTGATGTTATCTTTGCAAGATGAGCCAATATTAAAGTGTATCCATACCCTTAACTTTTCTTTCCACCATCCACACCTCAAGTGGTATAGCAGTAGCTTTAGGCAGTCGTCAATCACTTCTCAGAGGTTCCTTTTCGTGACTTAAGGTAGTCATTACAGATCATTTTCCAAGTTATTTCTTCTGTTTTTTCATTAGACTAAGAAACGCTAGAGAGGCCTGGAAATATTTCAGAGAGTTTCCTTCTCTAGATGGCATAGATCATAGCTGTTTGGTGATTTGAGCCCTTCCCACGCTTACAACTTCAGTACAGCTCAGTGCCTGTTACCCTGGGGCACTGTTATCGCTGCTCATCTGAGATACTACCAAGAAAGACAGACTGCTTTAAGCCAGGGCAGCACAAACTAATGGAAACAAGGAAGCCACAAACTCTTTTGCAGAGCTTTGAGAGCTTTGCTTAATACTTATTCACAAGAAGTAGATCACTAGTTATGGAGCCTTGGTGGTTTGTAATATTGGTATACAAATACAATCTTTGAAACATGTATTTCATCATCCAAGAGAAAGTAACCGAAGAGTAACACTACAGAAAAAAGAAAGCAATTATATAAATGAAAGGACACTTCTGTGCTCACTAGAAGGTTTATACAAACTGTCTATGGAACATCTAGTATGAGGCAAGCTTGTATTTAATGCAGTGTTAACTGATTTAGGGTTGCGTCTTGTGCAAGTCTCATGTCCCTAAAAGGCTAAAACGACAGGGTTTCAGCAGCATATAAGGGAAAAAGAGAAAAGCAAGCATGGATGTGACAGTATGGATAAGCAACCGATGACAAATTGAGCAATGTAACCCAGTTTTTTACTGTGTTCTAAAAAATCGAAAGTTCAGAGTCATCATCTCACCAGGAACAGATCTGGTTTTGCCCAGCTCCAAGGAAAGCCTGTTTTCCTGTTTAATTCCACAACAACTGCATGTCACTGGGACAGTGACATTCTGGGATCCTATACGTCGTTCGGGGCTTGGACTAGATGATCTTTGAAGGTCTCTTCCAACCCCAAACTATTCTATAAAGGTGATGCTAAGGCCTAACATAAGCCACGGTGAACATGAGGAAGACATTCGGTGAGCAATCCTGGGAAATCAACATAGCAAGGCAGCAAGATGCTGCTTTTTATACACAGGACAGGAAATCACAGGTCACAGAAGATGAAAATGAAAACAAGGACTTGATGTGGGGAAACAATATCCACCTGTTCTCTTTACCCTGTCCAATGTACGATGCTTCTAGGCATCCTAATTGTTTTGCTACAATTTCTGCTCGTTGGGTAGATATATTTTTGAATTAAATATTTAGACAGCCTGCTCAATATTTCCTTAGAGTCTATCAGCATACTACATAGAAAATGCCTAGATTATTTTTGCCTGCATGTAGTACTTGACACGTAGCCAAATGAAATTTCATCTACTGTAATAATGATTGTCCCAGTGATTTACTTTGCATGGGCATTACAAGCTCCATAGCTTTTACCCACAAATTTTGAAAGCTTACAGTCCATTTTTTCCAGGTCATTAATAAATTTAAGATGTCAATCCCAACAGTAAACCCTAGAATGCTCAATTATTTTGTTTCAATGCAAGGTGTAGTCATTCCTAACAACTATTTTCCTTAATACTGAATTTTGTGTTGAAACCACACGTTGAATCTCCTGTTCTAAGTGCTATCATATAGGTGGTATCTTTGTGTCAAAACAGTGAAGACTCCAGACAAAGTGTAAATTCATATGACAAAATCCTCCTCAGTATTTGTTGAAGTTCTGGCTCCAAGAGGTCAGCTGAAGATGCGTTCAAAAAAATAAATAAATAAAATACTGTTGGTCAAAACTGGAAATCATTTAAGAAAACCCTGATATACTGGGGGTTTTGTCTAGCAAGGGAGGATTGGCAGGAAATTTTTTATAGAAAATAATACATTGAGAGGTCTGCTGCAGCGTTCTTACATCAGAGCATCTTCAGGGGCTGTGGTTGGAAGTAGGATATTTGCAATTGCTTCTGTGACATGAAAACTCTAAACGACTCGCAGTGGCTGCTTAGCACTCCCTCTGAAACATGTAAGGGAGCCCTGAACGGAACGTTTGCTGGGGTCAGCCGATGCTGCGAAGGCAGAATTATGGACCTAGTTGGCCGTGAAAGGGACAACCTTCCAGACTGGCAGCCTCTCTTGGTTTTATGCCACTATGCAGCCACTTGACAAAGTTACTTTATGGGGTTTGGGGCTTTAAATGGAAGCATTTACTTTTGAAGTAACATAAAAGAAAGCCTCCAGTGTTTTCCCCTTTCCCTCCAAGAGGATTTTTAGGTCTTGACTAGCATATACAAACAAAAGATGATTGATGAGAATATTCATCCTCTGCTGCTTGTTTCATTTATGAAGCACTTGGGAAGCAGAGAAAAAATGTAAACCAAAACAAATTCCTAGTATTTCATGTGCGAGAGAGGAAATTTTTTTTTGTAGAATGCTCTGATAGTCCTATAAAAATGTTATATCTGGAAAATAACAGCAGCTCTTTGGGAAAGGGATTTGTTGTAGAGATGACTGACTTCCCAAATACTTCCTCAGAGTTCATGATTCATATCTGTGAGCCCTCAGTCAGAAACTGAAGGCATTCAGACAACTCACTGAGTTACGAGCACACCACTAGCAGGACATTACCAAGGTGTTCCACGGAGTGCTCTTGGTCTGTTGACAGCAGAGGTTATCACATGCTGAGAGCCAGTACCTCACTTCTCTTTCTTCACAGCACTAAAAAAGAGATTTCCACCAGGAAACTCTTGCTACCTGATGCCATGAAAACACAAGTAAATGAGCAATTTTTATACCCAAAAAATCAATTTATTTCTCTTATGCTCCATCATCCTAAACTGTCAATGCTGCCCCATGCACAGGTACTCTACAACCATCCACTCACTCAGAACAGCAGCATCTAAGGCACAGTTTTTGCTGATGGACAAAGTTAACTACCTCAGCAATGGGACGAAATTAAAATTTATTTACGCCAAATACTCTGTTATTCTGAAAGATGCAATCCTGTTCGCTCTTACTGCACTGGCAGCCAAGCTCCAACTGCCCCAGATGGAGTAGATTAATTTTGATGCATTCCTCCTCTCTGAATGTCACTCACTGATCATGGCTCCACAGTCCAAAAGCTTCACTCGTAACTCTATCGAGTGTCAGAAATTATGGTATTTATTAAATCTCATTCCACATTTAAGATCAGCAATAGCTTAAAGAGTAGGGTTATATATGTTACAAGGTCAAAGACAGTCATAAAACAATACAATAAATGAGGCTGGCTGTGCTCATCTTGAATCATGTGTCACTGGGGAGAAAGCGTCCCCCAGAAGGGAAGAACAAACCAAGTATACGGAAGGCAGAATTGGAAAGACCACTGCAAAACAAGCTTATTCCATTTTCCCTTTAGAGGCCTCCCATCTGGAATGGTACGGGGAAGAGGAACGGTTCATATTGTTTGTGGCCCATTGCTAGCAGTAGTCTGCCATCTGCTGATCTCCACAGCTGTGTTTATAGCCTTCAAGGTAAAGCAGTCATCCATCTTTTCTCACAGCCTGCTCCTATTTCAGCATACGCTGGTACACGAGAATATGAAATGCAGTGTCTACTCATCTACGCTACAGTCAAACAGAAGCCAAAGCCAAAACCACAGGATATCAAAGTGCAGCTGACCATTACATTAAGATACTTGGATCTCTGTCAAAAAGCCATTCCCTAGACTTACAGCTTTGAACCATGACCAAAAAATAATAATAATAAAAAAAAGGCAGTTTGCCCTAAAGTAGCTTCCTGCAACCGACGGAAAGCAGTTCTTGATACAGGCCAGCAAATTGCTGCCTTTCTGAGTACTGCTCCACAATCTAGCACAGTTAACCCCTTCTTCCTATGCAGGCAGCCCCTACATTCGTGATGTGCAATTGTTACTTCCCCCTGCTCAGAGCCAGCATCCTCCCAGCAATCCTTCCCGTGCACCAGTCCTGACAGAGCATGTGGTAACTCCATTTGCTGCATGTGGCCAGCTGTACAATTCCATTATGCAAATGACAATGCTGATAATTAAAAGTGTTTATCAAGTAACCACAGAGGAACAAGGCTCTCCTCCATCACCAAGTTACACTC
Organism: Tringa solitaria; assembly: GCA_026413425.1. Lineage (NCBI taxonomy): Eukaryota > Metazoa > Chordata > Aves > Charadriiformes > Scolopacidae > Tringa > Tringa solitaria. Next base: position 19,098,570 of record JAOXJM010000005.1, on the reverse strand, counting down.
TCCATCACCATGGGACTAGATAATGTGCCTATCTGTTATCTTTGCTACAATTGTCTGAGCACTTATCCAGGACACTGGCTTACAGTCAGTATTTTTCTAGGGTATGACTGACTTTCACAGGGTGTTGACAAAATAAGGGGTCTGGCATTTGAGTTTTGGCATTTAACATCTGGAAATTAGCTTTGAAAATCTAGCCTATTTCTCCCTCCTTTTCTAAAGAAATTCACTTTTGAAAGATGAGAGCTACAGCTAGAAAAAATGGAAGGGCATGCCCGTCCAGGTCATATGCAGAAAATAAGTTTCTATGAGATCTATTGTAATGTTAGTGTTTTCTCAGATTTCTTTCAAGAAAAAAAAAAAAGACAAAACCCCACAGAAAATCATAAATCAAGATGGCCTTTGAGTATCCACCAGCAATGTAAATTTTAAAAGGAAGGTGGGATAGAATGAAGTATTAAATAAACTCTGAAACCGTTTGACTTTCACACAGGAATATGGTATCACAATTTTTTCACTCAATAAATGGAATTCAAGGGCAAAATTGTGTGGAATTCATCTGAAAGGAAAAATTGGCAAGAAAACAAAAATGAGAGCAAGTTCAGAAATTTTAGAGCAAATAAACCAAAGCAGGTCGACAAGCAGAGAAGTCCTGAGAGAGAAGGACTGGGGAGACCGGAAAACTCATGTCCCATTTGTGCACATTGCTTGGGCAGCCTGAGCAGTAACATTACTCATTCCACCAGCTGAGTGATTTAATCTTCTACCTGAGTAACCAGATACCTTTGGAAGGAGATTGTGTTTTACTTTACATATCTATGATGAACTAATTCCCATTACTTTGATTAGCCTTAAAGTTCCAGCTGGGATTCAACCAGCTGTTTCCTGGGGTATAAAACTCCAACCTACAAAGTGATTGTGAAGCACACCAAAAGTTATCAGTGTAAAACCTATTATTTGTGACTTGGACTGCATTTAAGCTGGCACCTCTGAAGTTCATCATTTTCTCAAAAATGTCAAAACAAGTTAACAAATTTGCAAAACCAAAACAAATTTAGTAATGCTTTTGATGACCCCGATAAGACTTTCAAGAAAATGTTATGGTCAACATTTTCCAGATATCCTGTCTCTGAGTTGCTAGCACTTTAAAAATAACAAAGATCTAAAATTGATTTTTATTGTAATGAAGCTATTTTACTCCTTTCTTGCTACAAATATGATATGCTATTTCCTATATTCACTTTGAATTTTTTTAGGGGGTAAGAAGAGTGACAACATCAGCATAACAACAAATAAGTGGGAAGCAGCCTTAGATAGATTCAGAGAGAAATTACGAAGATTCCCTAACCATCGGACAGATGAGGTTCTCTAATAGCTTTACAATTCTGCAGTGACAACAAAATGGCAGAACTGCTTGTTAAAAGAAGTTGGTAAATTTACTGAAGACATTGTATGACCTTGACATCAGGTGCCTGAACTTGATGACATGGGTTCACACGGCTTGAGCAAAAAAAACCTGATGGTTCATCTTTACAGCCACACCGTGGGTCTGATATTTGATCCTCAGCAACTCACTTAACTTTTGTATGGATCTCTGTTCCGTAGAGATCGTGGAGAGGTTCATTAGATAATACTATAAGCAGGCTACGACTCCTCAAATATAAGTAAGGTAGGAGAAACCCAGATTTACTCACATCTATAAAGATTTTTGACTAGTGCTGACAGTTGTTAATTGCCACCTCTGTTATTTTTTCCCTCCCATTAGAAAACACAGTCTTCAATAGAATTTAGTCAGAATTTATTGAATAATATTTTGAGGGGAGAGAGAGAGAGAAAAGGTGACAGAAAATGTTGCAGTCACTTGCAACTGTTAAAATGTGTCTTGCTGGCAGCTTCATTTGGAGGAAAAATATAATCTCCAGTAAAAGTGATTTATCACAATGACACATCTCAACGCAGAGCTCAGCAAGAGCCACTTACTACACATACAAAAATGAGAATGAGAGGCAGAACACAGAAGAGAATAAAAAACCTGCATTTCTGATACCTTCAGAAGTGACAGTCCTCCTCTCCTCCATTTCCCAAAAAAGAGGTAGCTTTCTCACCAGGCTCCCAATCCAACCCTCTATCAATTGCACATGATCCATTCATCTGATTTTTTCTTCATTTGAAAGGACTTATTCTTTTATGTTTGTTTTTTATTCAGAGTAAGTTAAAAAAATATATCACATAAAAATTTTAAGAAAAAATATCAAATATTCTAAAAGTTTAGGTTTCTAATTAAATTGCAGTGGAAACATCTGGCTACAATTTTCCCCTCAGAAATCAATATTCTTAAACCAAACCTGACTTTTCCTTTTAGCATTTTCATTTAATCAAAAAGCAATTTTCTTTGGGAAAATTGGAAAAAAAAAATTGGAAAAAAAAAAGGATAGAAACCTTTTGATGAGACATTTTTACATAAAACAAATGTATTAGTAAGCCCTTACGAACTTCCTGGTTAACACTGTATTTGTCATGATAGCAATAACAGAATTTTGGTCTGTCTGTTCTAAAAACACAAGCTTTGCTCTCGCATGTAACAGCCAGTTTTCAGGAGGTGTCAGCAGAGGAGGACCAGACGCAGCTGAAGAGGTCTGACTGCACGCAGGGGGCTGGGGCACACACACCCCACAGCTCCTTCACACACTGTCTTCTGGTCACACAACTCTAGTGATGCCTTAAGACAATGAGGGTAATGTTGTACAAGAATTACTAACTTTTCCTCTTCTCAGCACCAAGCACTTGGTCAGAAAGTCCACAATCTTTTCTTATGACATTGTCCAGGCTCACAAAAGGTGACATTCCCAGTCTAGAGGGCGGCACAGTGAATGCAGTATATATCTCCCAATTCTGTGATCCGGCCAGGGCACAGACAGGACCATTACGGTGCTAAAATGAACTACAAGTGTGAGACAAAAACATACTCACAGCTCCTTTCCCCTCTGTGAAGGAGTCACTAAAATATTTTCCAATGCAAGATGAAAACTGGCCTGATGACAACTCAGATTTAAGTCATCAGACATTGTCAAGGCTTTTTAAGAGGGGGAAAAAACCCCACAGGTGTAGCACTTAGAAAGCTCAGTACCTTGCCAGCCACAAGATTCACTAGTATCCGACTGCCTGCTAAAGAATGGCTCCATTCTCCCACCTGCAGCATAATCCTCACAACAAGGCCAGCTATTCAGTCTTGCGCCCTGAGCAAAATCATACAAAGGAAGACAGTTTTATTTGGCATCGGTTGCTATGGGTATCAGTACATCTCGCTTTTAAATTAGCTCAGGTGTGGTTTAAACAGTAGAAATAAGGGATGTTGTGGAATTTTAGAAAGCCTGAGGACACAATTCCCTTTGGAGATCAAATTTACAGATGTTATATTCAACAGCATTTCCTAAAAAAGAATTCCTCAATAGGTACAAACTCAGTTAGTAGTTGCATTGGGATAAAACTACAGTAATTCCACTACCTTAAAAGTCCTTCTCAGTTTAAATCACTAAAAAGACTGAGATTTATGCAGCTTGGTTCCAGATTTTCAGTTCCATCAAAAAAAAGCTGGGGAAAGAATAAAAATAGCAGCAAAGCTATGGAGTGAACACTCTCTTTGGCTACTACTCTACAGGTTACCCTAGTATAAAACAACAGAACCAGCAATAAGCAATAGCAGAGCAGCAGAGTTTGTGGGAATTAAGTAAAACAAAGCACATGGATTAAACAGGGAAATCGGTGAAGTGTCAGAAAAAACTGCTATTTGAATACTGCATAGTAAATACTTTTAATATAGTAATATAAATTTATTTCTTCAAATAAAGCATAAGTGACCAATACGAAAATAAAGATCAATGAGGACTTAATGGTAAGCAACTGAAAACGACTGCAGTTGTATGTTTTGCCACCTTGTATACAAAATACCAAAAGAATTGCCCAACAGATGCAAAAATAAACAAACTAACAAATGATTAAACAGCTCCCTGGCTGGGCTTTGTCTGCCAAATCTCTGCCTGGAGAGGACTTTTACGTCCATGTAATGAACCCTCAAAATTATGGACTTACAAAGGAAACAGCTGCTCTAACCATAATGGTAATTACCCTGGTCAGATTGCAGAGCACCCAACCTTGAGGCTGTGGCTCATGGCACCCGCCTCGTGCAACACGCGACGACACCGAGATGGGACTGAATTAGTGTCACTGCACAGCGCTGGTAGCTGACTCATCTGTGTTGTTTGTCACAGGTTGAGGAACAGGAGGAAGCGGTGTGTGTGGCTGACTGTGAAGCAGGCCCTCCCTGGCAGGATTAAAGGCTGAGACTGTGCTCGATACAGGCCACATGGCACCATCGTAAAGCGGTGTGGGATATGGGATGTGACCCGTTGTGGCCCAACTCACACATTCTACAGCTTCTGGTAGTTTTTAGATCACACAGAGTCAGTGAGGGCCAAGTTCTTCTCCCACTGCCCTCTGAAGCTCACCCAAAACCCACTTTCAGACAGCATCTTAGCCTCCAGAAGCAGACATGCTCCCTAACACCTGCAGCATTAAGCCTGAAATTACCATTATTGCACTTCTGTCATCCCAATGACATATGGACCTTAAAGAAATTCTGGGTGCACTACTGTTCATCTTACTGCTGACTGTCACTGACCTCCTCAGAAGGCAGTGCAGGCCCATCTGCTTCAGTAGCATTGGTTGTTTGAAGAGTGTGCAGAGCATGTCCCGTCACCCGTATAATATGGGTCCTTCTCTAGCAAATATTATAGTTGGGGCACACCTAGGTAAAAACTAGCTGAGTGTTTTTCTCATGGTCACCTGGCAACTTGGGAATGGTCAAGCCTAGAAAGCAGGAATACTGACTCTCAGTTTTCTATTCTAGCTACCAGAAAAAACACTGCTTCCCACAAGTGCTACTGTCTGTATTTACTTTGATGGCCTATATAACTATGAAGAGTCACAAATACAACACTCTCTAAATTCTTCTTGTTCTCACGTTACATTGTCCAATTAGATGGAGGCTGAGACTCCCGTTACCACAGATCCTGATCTAACCAGTGGAAGGCACCAAACTGAAGTGGAAAAGCACTCTGGCCTGCACAGAAATTATCATTTAGACACATATATACCTGAGATAAAATCATCAACTACTTATTCAGCAGCTGACAAAGGGTACTACTTGCTAACAACATCTGCCCTGTAATTCCATACTGGCAGGACTATTTTTGGCTCAGGGATCTGCCATGTTAACTGCACAGCATCACCTTTGAAGTGCACCCACGGTACACAGAAATCTTTATGTATAAACTGCTCATTCCAGCTAAACCAGTACTCAGGCTGTAAAAGTTGCTAAAATACTCATATTCACAATAGGGTGCTTTTAAGCGTGTCATCTGCCAAATACATTTTCTGACAGAAAGTGATTGCTGATATGATACTAGATAATTTCTGTCTGAATGGAGTTAAGCATGGCTTGTAAGAGACCAGGACAGCAGTGTTTCAAGAAGCAGACAACAGATTAGAGACAAGTGACAAGGCTGATCTCTGCAGCTGCAATTAACTGTCTCTCCTTCAGTCTCTCCTGCACAGTTCCAAGAAGGGCTACGTCTTCCTCCTGCTGATGAAGGTTGATTAGCAGTCAGGTGGGGAGAGAGGCTCTGGGGATGGCATGACGCATTAATTAAATCACTTCTACCAGCTAAGTGATGACACTTTGATTTATAGCAGAGCTCATTCAACTAGACACTGGCATTTCCTGGGCACCAACATAAGGAAAAGCCAAGCTAGGAAGCAGGTGGGAGAAGAGGGGATGTGCACATAAAGGAAAAAGACAAACTGTGAAGCAAATACCTGCAGCTGATAGAGACTATTTTCAAAACCGAGTGCTTGCAGGAGTAGTAGGAATGACCATGAAACACAAGCTGAAAATTATTTAATTCACGTTGCTTACACAGAGAGTATTTCATTTTGTCTGCCTCTATAAGAAAAGCTGCTTTAGAATAGAGTCTTGTGAAAATCTCACAAATCAAACATAATATGAATTATTTCATAAGGCACATTTCAACCTGACATACTCAGTTGGTGACTAGGGACGTGAGTCAGTGCTATCTTCAGGCACAACAGCAGCAATCTCAGAAGAGGAGGCAGAAATCTCCTTAAGGCAGAGCAGGACAGTGATCCAGGGGCCAGTTTCAGATGCTATGCCCCAACGTGCTCCTGCTTGCATCATCTGACAGGGCTGATGTCTCCTAAACACTGCGTTTCAATTTCTCCCTCTGCCAAAGGGCCATAATGTTATTTCACCAACCTTTGTAAAGGGTTACCTTTATCCAACTTTATCTATTTTGTTTAGGATTTTGACATTTGAAAAGGCTAACTTAAACAGTCTTCCTATTAGAAAGCTTTTCCTCTGGTGACAAGTCTACATATTTTTCCTTGTGAACTCTGTGGTCAAAATCACAAACCTGCATAAGGGAGAAAATACTTCTACACCCCAGAATCTGAAATAGGTCAAAGCATGATTAATATTACTGTAATTTTTCACTCCCTCTTCTGAGTCAATCATGCTTTGGTAATTCTTGGCTTACTTTTTGCTTTGAAAACCTATGGCAAGCTTTTTAGAATACTTAGGGTCTAAAACATTCCACTATACAGCTCAGTGGTACCTTTTACTAAGCCTTATCTTTCTATATTTTTTTAAAGAATGGAGGTTTGTTTGCTCACAAGATTGTCTGAGGTGAACATGATTTATTAATTTATTTTTTTTTATAAAGGCTCTTTAAAATATATGCAAATTTTTAGCAAGAATCATTTTGGACCTCAAACTACACCAGGCTCTGTCTAGGTTCATATATGAAGAGGGAACATTTAAGGAAAACATCAAACAATACAGTTGATTCAGAGGATCCTCCTCCTTTTCAGACTCAGAGGATTCCTTTTAGTCATTATTACTATCTTTCTAGTTAACCTGTGTTGCTACAGCAGACAGTAGCCTCAGTCCTGTCTGAGGCCACATCATGGTGGCTGCTTGTAAGAAGATTTAATAAAAAGAGAATTCTTATTCTTTAGCCTTTCACTAGTAAACAAACAAAAAACCCCACACAAACCACCTCAACTGATATGGCCCCCCTAGTAGTGACCCATAGCAAAATAACTGCTTTTATTGTAAATCCAAATTCTGATCAGTAAGAGATCTCCTGAGCCTCTTTGCTTGGTGCATGCATCACGTACATTTGTCTTATCTCATTAACTTTTGCTTATCTAAATTATATTTCTTCTTTCAGCTCAAAGCCTTGCTATGTCTTCTATAAACAATTGCCACCTCTCTCTCAATGCTTCATCTCATTTATAGGTGCAATTGATAATAACTTGAACTTTCGTAGCACACCCCCTAGGACCTGCAAGTGCTTCATGGCTAATTTACTGTGGGAGTCAGATACGAGAAAACCTTTCCAGAAGCAGCAGCAACACAAAAATTTGGGTCATAAAGGAACTCTGTGGCAGACCAGAACATAGATCAGTGTTTAACCAATATCATTTGTCCTTGTTAATGTTGTATAATGCATTTGGATTCTTTAGCATCATGACGTCTTAATAACAAAAGACTTTATTTAACACTGAATTTAGTAGGTAGCTAGGTGGGGGGCGGAAAAAAAGGTAGCTTGCTTTTAAATAGATCCGCATGCATCTCCTCTTCTTCATCATTAGAATAAATTTCCAGAGAGGTGAGCAGAGGTTTAGCTGCATGACTCTCATTAATGTTAACTTTATTTCAGTAATGAGGTGAAAGTACAATCACTGGAGCTAATATAATCAGAGTGATGAGACAAAAGTCTGCTGCTTTAAATACTGCTGAAGAAGATGACATTGACAATACTGATAGGTAAGGAAAAATAGGTGTCAGTAGCAAAACGATACAGTGAGGGTAAAGACTTTGCCTTTGGGTATAGCAGTAAAGCTTAAAACTGAGAAGAGCTGTTGCATGGATGTGGCTGCACTGACACTGGTGAGAGCACTGTCTGGCAAGACACTGAGCACGCCAATACTCAGCTTCGCTAGCAAAAACTGAGGAAGCAGGGGGCAGGCAGTCCTGTGCCCTTAGAAGTCATTTAGGAAAGATAAGGAGGATTAACGTAGTAGCAAAATGGGAATATCGAGATAAAAGAAAACAGCAGGTGTAGAAAATCAAAAGCTATTGGTGACAGCCCCAAAAGACAATCCCAGTAATATATTGCACCAGAAAGACCTTATATAATGAAAAGTGCGAAAGCCATCATGCCACTGCACTCCATTACTTTAGCTAATAGAATGATCTGAACAGAACAAGGCTGGGAAGAATTTTATAGTAATTAGCAAACCTGTTAGTGCCCATTTTTCTCCGGCACAACACCCGAGCAAAAGAAAATCAGACACAGCTATTAAGGGAAACTGACAGGAAGGAAAAGTGGGAAGACAGACAATGCGCTGGGTACCTCTGCAGAATTAAAAAATAACATTTAATTTTTTTTTTATTACTACAAAACTGGAAAGGAGGATTTTTAGCTCTGCGCTAAAAAAAATACACTGCAATATGAATACTACTAAATATATAGCATGTAATCATCCCCATCCAAGTACTGGTGGTAGAGAACAAGCAGAGGAAACATTATGTATATATCCACTCCATATAATTCTTGCAACATTCAGTACCACTGTAAGCAGATCAGTATAACTTTATCCAGAAACTATAAACATTGGGTTTTTTAAATCATGTGGAACTGATCCATAGCAAGCTGCTTGTACTTAATCCATGATTTTAACCTTATAGCTACAAATGAAGCGTATTTATAATGACACGAACAAGATGTGCCCTTTTCACTTGATTTCAGTATCTTACCGACCCTTTGAAGACCGCAGCAGAATTGCTCTGAAATTGCTGATGCTCAGCAGCAAAGGTAGGTGGTAAACCCCCTCACTTTTTGGATTACGACAAAGCATATTTGGTTTTGCCATCCTGGTTTGCTGCATTGTCCTCGTCACTGTTATTGCAGATAGCCAAACATAGCAAGAAGAGCCATGATCAATATGTCTTTGTTGTGTAGACCTGAATTAACTACATCTCACTTTCCTTTGACAGCGACACAGATCACATGCAGCTGCTGCTTCCACGATGAGAAACACGAATTCTGGAAAGCATATTCATTATCTGGTTGTTAAAAGCAACGGAGCATGCAAGCCTCACCCTGCCTGGGTTACCTGAGAAATCAACATCTCCCTTTGATTAAGTGACTGCCAGCTAGTCACCTTCTCACTCTAACCTTGATGTGGCAGGACTGTGACAAGTGCATGAGTGTAACATCACAAAACGTTTCACCGATGCCCACAAACAGATAGCTTAATTTGTTTTAATAGCCTGGTCCCTTGCAGAATTTCCATTGCAAACTCTGGTTTTGAGGGCAGAATACATGAACTCGGTATATGGAACCTACCTGAAAGCCAGCTGGCAGGAAGCCAGGGAGAATCCTGATGAGGTCCAAAGCTCTGAGTCTGTCCCAACTTACAGCACTTAATAAATTCCAAAGGAATTCCCCTTCCCCCTCCCCATTTCTTTTTTTAAGTTGTAGGAGTCAGGATCAGAAAAAATGGCTTTATAAAAATTGCAGTTCCTTAACAGATCTTCTGTAGCTGTGTATCAAAGAACCCCAACCGTGAATGAATTTCCATTTTATATACAGAAGCAACTAAGTCCTTATAGAGTGAAGTTTAATTTTTATTTCACTCATGTTGCAGAAATAACAGGGCTGTCAGTCACCAACTCCCACAATGTTTTCATAAGTCTCATAATATTTGTTACTTTTTTCCAGTTGCAGCTGCTGAGTAAGGTGGCCAGACAGAAACCTCCCTTTTTACACAAGAAAAATTAAACCTCTACAGTTGTAGAGAAGAACTCAGAACTTTGAAACTTCATTAGTCCATCTTCAGATGATAAACAAGCACAGTTCTCACTTATTTTTAAAAATGTTATAGCCTTCGGAGTGGACCTGGCTTGTGACTGAACTGTTAGGTTCGTGTACCAGCAAATCATCTCACTTCCAACTGCAAAACTTTTATAAATAGGAATACGTGTGATACGGATAGAAGCCAGCTTGAATTTACAAACTAGCAGGACAGAAAAAAAGCACGTTGAACACTAAGAACAAGTCTTCCCAGGTACCATGAAGCAAAGGAGGAGATCATTGCTTATATATAGGTTTTTTAAAATTACTTTTCAGCATAAGGCTGGGCTTCCATACAGTGAGATGAAGGTTCATGAACACAACTCATCTGGGCCCATTTTGAGATAATAACAAAATTTTAAGTAACTACTCAAGAAAAAGTTTAACTGATGCTGCTATTTTGACATCAGAACAAATTCTAAATATAAATTTTTCACAATGAAAGATCGAGATCAGACAGCACATACACCTTTCTTTTTTCATAAGTCATATTTCTCCTGCAAGCAACCTCATGTGCTGTTGGCAGCAAGCTAGGGCATTGTAAAATTAGGACAAATGCGTTCTTCAGCAACCCAGTGATTTTCAGTAACTTTCACATAGATTCAGAACTCTTGTTACTGAAAAAGTAAATGTATATTTATCAGAGAAAAACCCATATATGTGAGATGCATTTGCCTAGTGGGATCCAGGTCCAAGATCTGCGTTCTTAGGGATAAAGGCAACGTTAATGGGAAAATTCATACACTGCTTCCTAGCCCAGCTGACAGCACAGGTGCCGAGAAACTCTAGTTTTGTCTCCCAAAACTTTGGATGGGTATGCCTTTTAACATGCACTGCAACCACAATATTACAAAATTTTGCAAAAATACTCAAAGGTGGACTGAGCCACTGGAAAGCTACAGCCCGCACCAGAGGAAAGTGGGGGCAAAAAAAATTGAGAAGGGGGAGAAAAGGAGTAGAGAGACCCCTTATTACCTGAAAAGCAAGGGGGAATGCTACACCACCTCTCCTCACTGAGAAAAGCAAGGTGTCCTTCAAGAGGGAGAATAACTGCTGTGCTATTTCAACCTTCAGTAACTACAGCTGAGACAGATCCAAGGCAGAGCAGGGGAACGAGGGGAAAATATATAGGGGCCTGAGGAGAGGAAAGGAGGGGGAAAAGATAAACCAGAGCGGTCATTGAGCTGAGAGATGAAAAACGAGAGCCGGTTTAAGGGTGGCAGGAGGTTAAAAAGCAGAACCAGAGGGCAGCTGCAGGCCCGGACCTCCCCCGGCCATTCCTCGGGTACCAGGGACACAACAGGTTAAGAGGTTAGGGCTTAACTATGTGTTAAAATACGGCCTTGTGCACGCTTGTTTCAACAACAAAAAAAAAAATTAAAAAAAGGAAAACAACTTTTTTTCAGTCAGGACAAGCTTCCATGAGACCGTAAGCAAAACTAGTGCTGAAACACAGGGGCACCTCGGCATCGAGGCCCCTCGCCATGAGCCCTCTGCCGCCGGGACGCCGCCTTACCTCGCTCCTCCCTGTCGGAGCCGCCACCGGGCGGGGAGAGGACGCTCCTCCGGCCGAGGTCCGGGCACGGTTGTGGAGCTCTGTGAGCTGTAGGAGCCCGGTCCGAGCGCCCCATCCCAGCGCCCGGTTCGTTACCACAGCGGCCGCCTCAGCCCAGGGCTCCCCTCGCCCCCTAACAGGGGAAGATCCGTGAGGGGAAAAAGGCGGGAAGCGGTGCCGAGGGGCGATGGCGCGGCCCGGAGCGGTTGCCCCACGCCAGCCCTTCTCGGCCCTGGAGGAGAAACCCCGGCCTCGACGGCAGAGCCGTCCCTTCACACCTCCGGAGCCCGACGGGGAGGGAGGAGCTTCGTTCACCGCCTTGTCAAAGCGCGGTGTGAGAAGAGCCGCCATGACAGGCCAGCACACAGGAGCCATTGGGCAAATCTCTCCCATTTCTCCCCCTACCATCAGGGTTGTTTCTTTTTTTTTAATTAGTATTATTATTTTAATAGAACAATTGTCAAGCAGGTTGCCCCAGTACCGTGGCTGCTTTCCCACAGAGCACCCAGGCCAGTCCTCTGAGGTGAGTTTATTTTGCGGGTTCGGGCGGCCGGGCCAAGGATGCAGCAGCCGTTCCTGTCAGAAACTCCACACGTTTTCCCGGGGCACCGTAACCGCTCGTGTTCCCTTCTTCTAGGCTTGTCTGCATTTCACCAAGCGAAACCCGGCTCCACAGGCCGTCTGCCAGCTGAGGAGGAGCTTTTTATCCAAGGCCTGTGGTAGCCTCTGCTGGCTGATCGTCGCCATTACAGCGGCCCAGTCACCCTGTTAGAAGCTTGCAGAGCTGAGCAGACAGAAAGACATCAGAAGAGGTACGTTACATGTACTTGCTCATGCTTCTGTATGCATTTGCTCCTACAGAGGACTGGGGTTTATCAATTTAGTGTGTATTTCAAGGGCATCAGCGATTTAGATAAATTAGGACCCTGTTCTTCCATGTATGAACACGTTTATTTCCTCAGCACAACTTTTATGACTAAGCAGGTCTGTAACTCTAGTTTGCAAATAATCTACATTTTTTCCATTTGAAGACGTGGATACAGCATACCCAGTGTCATCTTTCACAGCTCAGCTGATGAATCCATTTTTATGCACATGACAACAGCAATAGCTTAGGATGCTACGTTTTTTGGTGTTAAAACAAATGTGTCACACCAGTAACTCATACTCAACCTTATCCCACTTCTTCAAATGGGGATATTTCATATCTGTGTAAGACAGGTATTACTTTTAACAATAGGTTCATTAAAGGCCCCTGGTGAGGCCCTGGTCAGAAGTCGTAGGAACTACAAGTGTACAGTTATGTTTTTGCTCTTAGGAGTTTAAAATCTAACCAGATTTTGTGCAGGACAGAAACAGAACACAGACAGTTGACATGATTCCCATTCATCTTGATTCCTGTTAGTGTGCCTCACTCTATAGGTGCATGCAGAGAGACAGAAGACACACAGGGTAAAGGAGCACTGGATTTTATTGGAAGCTTCCATTAAATTGGCAAGAAATCAGGTGCTGGTCCTCATTTCAACCATTAACAGTAGAAACAGATTGATTGTCATCTCATCTATGGAAGGCCTAACACTTGCCTCCTATTCCATTTGCAACTATAGCTTGTGGTCTTCTATCCCCTTAATTGAAATACATACTAGAAAAGCTTCTAGGAGGCAAACTTTTCAGCCAGAATTAATTTCTTATTTTCCTGTACCCTGCAACATTGTGTTATTTTACCATAGACGAAACAGCAGACCACAGTAACAAACATGCTTCAATCTCAAGGCATCCTGAGAATTCTTGCTTAAAACCTATACTTTTAATCTACTAAGAGCCATGATTTTTAAGAAAAATCTGTGGCCATGTGACTGCCTCGAAAATGGAAAACATCATGTAGACAGTATGTATGTTGCTACAAGTCAGACCTTATTTGACCAAAAATATTAGATAGAACTGCCTCTTTAATTAGACACGGATCAAAAATGAAGAACTAAGTACTTTCCCATCATTCCCTGCAGGTTTTGAAGTTGGCTTCCCCCCCTCATATAGTTAGCTGTTTGCCTCAGGTTGTAAAGCAATGCAGAGGGCTCTTATTAAAGCACCAATAATTTGCTGAATTCCATCTTTTGTGGAACTTGCTGAGTTAGAAAATTCCTTTTTACCTCCTCCCCCACCTCTCCTTGACTAGAATAACTGAAGAACAAATATCACATTATGGTGCTAGGTTAAAGAATCTAGTGTGTTTGCAGTTTAAGTGACTAGCACAAGACAGAACAAATCCTAAAGCTCAAGCCTGTTCAGTTAAGTGACAAGGGAAGTGAAACATGCATTTGCTTTTTAAAAACGTATCAGAACAAAGTCTCATGTTTAGGATTTGTAGTGCTTAGTGCTTTATATCCTCAAATTGACTGCTGACATAGTTTGTTAGTTCTCCAAGCAATCTGGGCCTGAACACATATGGGAGATAGAAGAATTACCACTACAATGAATGAGTCTGAGAACGCAGAAACCATGATCCCAACTCATCACCTGTTTAGTGTGTGCCTAAAGCCAGAAGGCTGCATTTGCCTTTTCAGAACTCCAGTCCACCACAATAAGAATTTTTATCCCGTTTTCTATGTACCATCCCAATGGAGCAGTACAGCAGATTCCTTCAAGGCCAATGGCTCAAGTTTAAATTCAGCTATGATGGCAGTTACTGCTTTACCCTTCTGCCATTGATTACTCTCTCCAAATTGGTATACCCAAATACTATACCTGTTCCTCATTAGATGTCAGCTGCTGTCATTTTTCACTAGCATTAATACTCTTGTAAACTACAGAAAGCAAGGAGTACACAACCCGTTCAATTATCCCCAGCATTGACCTCAGTGCAGATAAGCAGAGCTAGTGGCTCCATTGAGTGCTCTCATCAAATCTGCTGCCAAACACAAGTCTCTTAGCTGACAAATAGAAAAGATATGTCAGACAGCCACTGACAACCACAGAATCACCAGGCTTTTTTGCAAGAAGGATTGACATCCCTTAATCCACACAGAGGTATTACCAGGAAGCACTGGTTCGACATTCTCACCGAATCTTCACAATATGAAGCCATCGTCTACCTTCCTTTCCCTGCTTAATCTACTTTTGCAAAGGGCTGGATCTTTCTGTGCACCACAGCATACTCTTTTCAAGGATTGAAATGAAATAGATCTTCTGTTTGCCTCTACTTGCTTGCCTTTATTACACGTATTCAAGTTAGTGTCCCTCTCTGCTGCTCTGCATTCTTCAAACTTACATTTTGGTACCTTTGCCGTGTAGTTCAAGAGACAAGAGAACAGGCAGTATTTTGGAACATAGATAAATTTTTAATGATTTAAAATATAGTATAGACACTAGTTGAACAGCTCAACAACCAGGGAGGGAGGATGCAGTTTCTGTTCCCTTGACTGGACAGTGGTCACAATGCACTTCTGATCACGTCTTATTTTTCTAGGAGAGAAAGGGGTCAGGAATTACCACTAATGTTGTCCAAATTACGTTGGTTCTTATGATTTCATACAATTACAGCTTCAAGCAGCAGTATCGCCTGCTAAGGAATTAATACCAAGTTGAAAAAGAAAGCAAGAGCAAGCTATCAATATCTTGATCTCAGCAGTTGTGCAAAACCATGAAGTGCTGGAATACATCTCAGCAGGAATGATATAATAGACCAACCTGATGGCCTTCCCTGAGGAAAACAGTTATGAAGTGCTGGAACAGGGGTGAAGAATCTCTTTAACACTGAAAAGAGAAGTAACCTCTGCTACCCTCTGAAGACAGGATTTCACACTGCATCTTCACACTGTATCATGTCTGCTGCAGTGAGTTGCCATAGGATGGCAGCAAAGGGAAGAAAGATTTTCAGCTGAATAAACTGCTAACGCTAAAGCTTTTAAGCTTTTGGAAAAAACAAGATTTTCGAGAGAGTCTGCTAATGGAACCATTATCTCACTTGATGACTTTTGGGAAAGAACAATGAAAACAACGCAAGTGGATATTATCAGATGACTGGTAACACTACTTTTTTTTATATTATACGTAATTGCAATAGCATTCTACAGATCTTTTGCACCAAGATACTCCACCACTGTGCTTGTTTGGTTTTTTGTTTTTGTTTTTTTAAAGCCTCTGTAGATTGTTTTGAGTCAGGGAATAGAAAGTATCAGTTTAAGCAAGCATCCGCAAAGTCAAAATCATGAAGGAAATGGATGGGGTAAAAATAAGAGAAATGAGGCTCTGTGCATAGAAAAGAACAGCCTGATTTTGTCTAGTGCTTGGACTTCACCCACCAACTTGCAGAGGGAGCACAAGTTTAGTCAACATTTTACAGGTTTTCTACCCATCTTTTCTGTGTTGAGTGGCCCTAAGAGAGAGAAAGTTTAAACTGGAGCTTCACAAAGCTAGGAGAAATTGTGGGAGAACCAACCTTGTTGTAGTGCCGTTCTGATCAGGCTGAAATCCCAGAGTAGCCAGTATGTCAAACAGCAAATCAAAAACATCATCACTGTTCAACTGATCTCATGCAACACATTTGTCCTCAGAGGAGGGCTTGAGTCATGTTCTGACATTCCTTCATGCACAAGGACATCATTAAACTGAAATCCTAGAATAACTCCACCCTTCTGCCTCCTGCACAACCAGGAGTGAAGTACATTTGAATTGCCAAGGCCTGAACAAGTACAAGCAAACAAATATTCAGTGCTCCCTGTCAGAAAGCAGACCAGCAGAGAGCTGTTCACAAGACTAAGACTCCTCTTCGAGGAAACTGCTGCAGAGTAACAAGGAAAGTGTTTACAGACAATAAACATCCCATCCCAGGCAGATCCCTATTCTTTTCTTGTGCTATGGGACTTGGACAGAATAACAACTCCATTGGAGTTCTGAACGCTTTAAACTCACTACAAGGAACATAAGCACTATAGTGACAAATCCCAATACAATTCCTTTAGACTAAGGAGGAAAACAATCAACCAATTTTAGTCAGGATGTAAAATATCCTTTCTACCTGACGTAACAAAACAGGGACTGAAAGGCATCAACAACTAGCTATGCAAAGCATCAATAGTTTCAGCTAGTAATCCATATAAAATGAATAAATAATTCATAATTACGTATGTAGCGTACACCATGCACGTCAAGAAGCGCTCCAGAGAGAGAAGCACAACAGGCACGCTTTACTCCCTAAAAGCAAGAAATCCTCCAATTATTACTGTCACTCTGGAAAGTCTCTGCAGTCCAGAGGCACAATGGAACTTCCATGTACGGCTGCAAAGCTACATTAGGTATTCTTCCTATGATGTTTTATAGCCTAGATCGACGCCATGCATCCTAAAACTTAGAGGAAGTATTCAAAGAATATACCAGTGCTCTAGTCCTTCAAAGCAGGTGTGTAACAAACCAAAGAGAGCCAGATTCAATCCCAGAGAATATAAATCCATACGCCTCCGGGTTTGTCCCCGGAAACAACACAAGTCATTTACACTGAGGCTCTTGTAAAAAAACAGCCGTTGTCTTGCTCTTTTGGATTCCAGTCTCCAGTTCCTTCCCTTTGTTGCTTAGATTATGCAGCTTTCAAACAGGCAGAAGCTCAGGGGGATATTCGCCATAGCAGTATTTTGCAATTGGATCTCTATAGGTGTTTTCATGCTGCACGCTCTGTCAGAAAGAGGAGGAGAAGCTTTAACAGTACACACATAATGAAACAATACATCCCCTCTCTGAGGGCCAAAACCCAGAGTGTGTATATACATGCAAAACACTGGCTCCAGATGAATTTGGGAAAACACCACTGCACTCCCAACATATAAAAGACATTTGCTATGTTATAGCACCTTAATGTCAAACCATACCCAGGACCTCCTTTTCAGGAGGCTACCCAAGTAGGTGGGAACAGATTCAATATTAAAAAAATTATATATGTTTAGGCAATATCATCAGATGTCCTAAGCAAGCAAGGCATAATAAGCTGCTACTTGAGATAGGTGCATTTTTCTTTACAAAGCTAGAGTTCAGATACTTTGGATAAAAAAAAGAAACACCACCTAAACCAACTTTGGAGACATTTGGAACTAAGTCCTTTGTTTGCAATCCATCCCTATTACTATATTAAATACTCGAGCTGCATTACATCTCCAATTGCGCTTTCTAAGAGGGCTGATGCCTGCTTAAACCAAAATTTCTAGTAAAAATCACACGGGTAACAGAAGTTCACCTCTGTTCTTAAAAAGCAAAAAAAATACAAGATACTTCTTGAGTTACTGTGCAGACACTCCTCAGCATATGGCAAGTCTAAAAATGTACCAGAAAGTAAATAGCATTCTGAAACTACTGGGAAAAACTGTCACTGTTCTCATCCTTACAAGATCTTCCCCAGAACTCATTGAGATCTTCACCAGCCATTGAACTCAGCTAGTTTCTTTTTATTTAAGTACCTCTTTTTTAAAGAGAGCGTACAACTCACTCTGCTCTAAATACACACTTTGCCTTTCATTTACTGCTGATGTTACTATTTCACCTGACAAATCAGAGATTGCCTTCACATCAGCTCCCAGCCATAGCTTCAGCATTCAGGAAAATGCCTGTGTGCATGCAGGCACTACAGACCGGCCATTCCTAGGACCAAGGCCCATTTTCCAAGGGTACTTTTGGGGTATTTTTCCATTTTTGAGCCCTGGACATGTACTCATGTCTTACCTGTGATGAAGTCCTACATTTCGCCAGACACAATTCAAAGCGATCTTCCACTGCCATGAAGAGGTTTTGGAAAGCAATAGCTGCCCGGTTCAAGAAACGTTCCAGAAGATGTTGCTGAAGTGGTTAGCAAAAAAAAAAGAGAACAAAATCAAAGACCACAAACACCATCAAGGTGTAATCAACACCCAACAAGGAGCAATGAAAGCCCACCTTAACCTACACAGCTCAAGTATCAGAGTAATAGTAACTCACTTAGAATTTCCAGCAAGCACTGAAAGGTCAACACATCACAGAAGCCTGGCAGGAGGAAAAGTATCTCAAGAAACTAACAGAACACAGGGAAGTGCTAATTCCAGAACTGATACTGGCTGGAATAGCTTTTCTGCAACCATTTCCCTTCAGCAAATGCAATTCCCCTGAAGTTGAAACATTTTACAAGGCTCTCAGTACTTCCTCTCAAAGGTGGGAAGGATGAACGTTTCTGAAGCTTTATTTATAGCTTGCCATATGGTCCTTACAGGCTTTCCTCATCCTTCCAAGGAAAGGAACTGTCCACCTCTAAGGAAGAAGCTCCACACAACCAAGTGCTATTTCACGGAGGAGCCTGGGAACACCTGGACAGCAGGAGACAGTGTACACACCTTGCTGGGCTGCAGGCAACAGGAAACGCAGTACTCGTACACGCTGCAGCAGCCGTTGGGAAGGCAGCTGTCACAGCTGTACAGCTTTGTGCTGGGCACGTTGACATTACAACAGCCATTCACCAGTAGGTCCTTCCTCTCACAGATATAGCCTGAAAAACAAAAACAGTAGTAACAACTGGCAAGACATGCTCCTTTTTATGTTCCATAGAAATCTATAGCAAGAATCACATTACTTAAGGATGGGTTTATTTATTGTTTAGTAGATTATGATCTCCTTCGATTCTTTGAAATAACACTGAGACACAGAGCTGAATTTCACAACAGCCTGGTGTTAACCTGCACAACTATTGTGTACCTACTCTTGCATGCTGTAAGTATGAGTATTTAAATGCAGAATGTTTAAGTTTTGATTTCTTTTTGGTGTAATTCATTGTTGTGACTGGAAGGGGGAAAGGTGATGGGTGATGACTGTACTGGAAAAAACTGTAACGTGTTACTTCAATTGGTCTACATCTGGATAAGTCTTTTTACGGTTCAATATGAAGAGACTTAGATTTATCCATGCGGGATAGCTGTAATACTCATTGTTGAGCAGAATCCTTCATAGTATAGAAGCACAGCGTATGTCCTTACAGAAGCTGTGCTACCACAGTGTTAGACTGTGAAGGATATCTGATTTTGGAGACCTCAGTGAATCAGCAGTAAGCATCATTCATGCAGTGCTAAATTTAACACTGATGCAAAATCACAGGAGATGTGGTGGCTTTTCTGCAGCCTTGATTTCTGGTCAAGAAAGGTCCAGCGCCTGAGCAACAAGCACACTGGGGAAGGAGATGTGCAGGGCAGGAATTGCTCCGTGCTCTTAAAACAAGTGGTTAATATAAGAACCTGCAAGAAATATCCTTGGGTTTACAAGGGTCAGATGAGCTTGTTAACTCTGACTGACCACTAATTATGCCAGTCCTGAGCCGCCTCCATACAGGGCCCATCGGGTTTCCTCAACTACTCTCCCTACTGTAGGAATACACTGCAGGGACATAGGAATAGCTCTGCAAGCAACCACACAAAATTGAGCCGGATTTAACATTTGAGCTTTGTGCAAAGGTGACTGGAGTTCTTTCTATCTAAGGGGGTCCTGGAAACAGTATGGTCCCACTCAGAAGATTCCGTGCCTGAGCTGAGCCCAGCTGGACCCAAGCCAACCGTGCACAGAATCCGATCAGCCACAGCAACATTAAGGATAGAACAGCAGCAGCTGAGGTTGTGCAGTAAAAATGCCTTCATAAGGGGCAGTTGTTACTTGGAAGTGCCATCGACAATCAGACAGGCAAAGCAGCATTCACCACTGCAATACGCAGAATAAATTCTTAGTATCAGGTATACCCAGTTCATCTGTAATGAGGAGCTTCCCCTGCACAGAATTCCTGCACTGGTTACTCGGCTGACTGCTGTTTCCCGAACTGAACTTCACCTTCCACAGGATGGGCTGCTCGTGCTCTTGCACTTGGAGGAGATTCCGATCTCTCACCGTCCGCTCTTCCTGCGGGGGAAAGACGGCATTGCAACCAGGCACACACATCCCTTCTGCCATCCCAATCCACCTGCTATTCCCACAATTAACAAATGCCTACTCGTGAATGCCACAAGAGACACAAGTGTCAGTGGAGTGAGCAACACGCTACTTGTGGGTGGTTCACTGTTTGCTGCAGAGATGAAAGGAACGTAATCCAGTAAAACAGGTGTGCAGGTTCACCACAGAACCAGCTAACACAGCTGAACTCGGTTACTACAACCAGAAAAGTAACATATATTACATTAAATAACCCTAGGTACGCATATTCCTCTTTTCTAAGTTCTTTGCTGCTGGAATCACAGTTCCCAAGAGCTATTTCAACAGAATAATCAAGTCCCTTCAAAACTATTTTTTCCAGTTTTGGCTCGACACGCCATTGCTGTTGAACACAGTATCAGATATGGCTTTTTAAGCTCTTTATTTAATAATTCCAATGCCCTTCTCTCCCCGGAGTTCAGCGACAGCACTCGAAGAGCAGAACTCACCCCGGGATAGGGGATGTTGTAACCCGCCCCGCAGCGTGCCGGGCCCGGCCCCGCACCTCCCGGGGGGGCTCGGGGGAGGCCACTGACCTGCTTGAAGGTGCTGGTGAGGAAGTAGACGAGGGAGAGCCCGAAGACGACGCCGAGGACCCAGCGCTTCCTCAGCAGCCGCCGCCACAGCACCGCTCCCCAGGGCACCATGGCGGCGCGGCGGGCGGCCCGGCACCGGGACCGCCACCCGGGCCCTCAGCCCCCCGCCGCCGCGCTCGCCCGCCGCAGGGAGGGAGAGGAACGGCGGGGACAGCGCTGATCCGGGACCGGCATCACCGGCTCCGGCGGAGAACCTCGGCGCGGTCGCTCCCGGGCGCTGCCACCGGGCCGCAAGGAGCGCGGCCCACTCGCTTCCGCCGGCGGCGGGGCGGGGGAGGCGGCGGCCGCGGATGTGCGNNNGCGGAGGGGGCGCGGCCGCGGAGGGCGAGGGCGGCGCCCGGCATCGGGGCCCGCACGGGTAGGTACGGGGGGGCAGCGGCCGCCGGGGTCGGGCCGGGCCGGGCTTGCTGCTCCCTCGAGCCCGGTTGCTCCCCCCCACCCCCCGGGGCATTAAGCTACGTGGGCCAGCGGGAATCTCCTTCTCCCGCCTAATTGGGGAAAAAAAGGCCTCACCTCCATGTCTCTCTGTGCGCGCATATATATATGTGTGTGTATGTATATAACTGTACTTATAGATATATATCTGTCTATATATGCGTGTATATATAAATACATTGATGTATATATTTATTTATCACGCACACGTGTGTGTGTATGTGTACGCCATGAAGGCAAAGTACAGCCCAGCAGGCGCCGAGGGGAGTGTCTGTGCAGTGAGCAGGGCTGCAGGTGCCAATCCCCGAGGAAAACAGCCTTGTTGGGTCGTGCATGCATTCTGGGGTTGAAGCACTAAAGGTTTCTGTTTCTCTCTGTCTTTTCCAAGGAGATGGAGAGATGAAACGCACTGTGCTGTGGTGAAAATTACTTTATACATGTGCTTCTTACAGATGCGCTGGTTTGAGCACTGTGATCCAGGTGCCTTACAATCATCCGGCTTGAAGGACCTGTGATGAGTTTCAAATTTGGACCATCTTGGATTATCTGAAGGACTCCACGTATGAGATGTCTGCACCCTCTTGAGCTTCTCTCTCTCCCACCATGACACCTTGCACCTCTGGTTAAACCTGTTATTCAGGTACTGCTAAAAATGTCCAAGTGTTGCAAGATGTTCCCTTAATCTGGAAAAGACAGGACCAGTCAGTATTGAAGCTGAGAGCCTTTTGGAACAAAGTCCACTTAAATTCTATCTGATCTTAAATCCGTAGGACTCTGGGCAGAGCAGATGATTACATCTCATGAAGTCCTGCATCTTCAATACTTCACATTCATGTCACTGCCCGCTTTGTGGCTGATGCCAAAAAGTGACTCTCCATAGAGCTGTGTATCATTTTGGAATGTGATTTCACCCCACATTACAATCCAGATTACAATCTAATTACAATCATTAGAATGGTCTAGAAGATAGGGAAGGATTTTCCAAGCTTCAGCGTTAGCTCCACGGTGACTCTAGCTCTCAGTTTGTAGCATGGGCAGATGGACAGATTTCTTTATAAGCAATGGTCCTAAAGTTGTTCACACGTGGGACAGCTTTGCCTGCATGGATCAGCCTGTCTTGGCCTTTTCATCATATCTTAATTACTGTTTTGGTTAAAAAGAGGATACTATTATATATTAAGTTGACAGTGTCAGGTTAGAATTAAATAACATTTAGTGCAGGGAAAGCATAAAAAAAAGAAGTCCTGGAGTGCTAAGTGTTGTTACCACAAGTGCAGCTTTAAAAAATCTGCAACAAAAATCTTTAATATGTATTTTTTACTGTATAAAACTTAAAGACCCTTATAAGACAAATTTTGGCCCTGAAAACACAACACAAAATATATAGCTAGAGATTAAAAAACTGCTGGCAGTTTCAAGATAACATTTGCGGTTAAGAGAGTGTTGGTAGTTTAGAGTGTCAGAAAACATCAGTTAGAATTAGGTTTACGGTACTCATGAAGGCTTCCTGCATCCTCTATAAAATGTGTTAAAAGCTGTGTTTTCCTTGCCATATGTGATTATGCCAAATTTTATTTACATAGATAATTTTATTTACATAGATAAGATATTTATATTAGCTGTCAAGGGGATGTCTAACCTTGGCATCTCATTTTAGAACCTCCGTGTTCTGTCTCAGTGATGACTCAAATCCAGTGTTGTCCCAGTTCAGCCCACTTGATGGGCTTCTTCAAGATCCCGGAGTCTTTCTCTTTTTTGCAAATGTAAACATTTTTGTTTTATCCTTTTAGAAATTCAGTACAGTTACCTGTGTGATTTAACTTAAGTACCATTTCCTCTTTCTTATTTGTAACTTATCTTCAGGACTCAGCAAACTAGTTGTACTTTTACTGCAGGTGCACATAGTAAACACAACTGTCTGTTTATGCACTGCGTGATTTGGACATCATTAAGGGATAACATTTGTATTTAATGCAGGTGACTGAAGGTAAAGAATATGAACGAAAAGGTGAAAATATAGTGGAAAAAAATAAATATTCTGGATTTGCTGCTTCTCAGCTCCCGTACCTCTGCTTTCAGATAACTAGGAAAAGTTCTCAGAACCATTTTGCCTTTACAGAATACAGATACAGGGCTACACACTTATTTCCATGTATTCTTACCATTTGAAATGTTATAAATAATGTTACAACTTCAGATATTAAAGAATATTTACAACCTTTTACGTTTTCTTCAGTAGCTATTGTAGTCTAGGGCTGAGTAGGATCAGACTTCAGTATATAAAGAACATCTGTCCAAATCTTCTATGAAATGCTTCTGGAAACATGGACTAATCACTTGCAAAACTAGCCATTCCTCAGGTTTTATATAACAAATGTAACACTAATCGGTGTAAGACTATTTGCCAGGTACTCTGTGCTGTGCCTTAATGATGATGATTCCGCGTTATCCTTTGCTTTTGAATTAACTTTATTTTTAAAAGGTGTAGTGCGTTTGAGCTTGTTACCTTAAAATTAGATGTCAGAAAGCAGAGATTTAAATAACTAAATATAAAGAACTTCTAGAAAAGTTCTAGAAAAAGTTCCTGAAGTTAATACCATTTCAATGCCTTTTCATTTCCCACTCCAGACCTGACTTTATGCTGACAATTCTGGAATGAGTGGAGCAGGCACATGTGATCTGGTGCATATGTGCGTATCATTTATGACAATTGTGCAGAGTCTGCTAATGGCGCTTTTGTGGTTTAAAAGGAACGAGTTGCTTATTTAAAAAAATATTGTTATGACCTGATTGTATTTTATTAATAAAAAAGGCTTATACAATTTCTTTTTTTCCTCCCTTTCAGTTTTGCTTTACAAAGCAAGTTTCTTCAGAAGAGGAAGAAGGGCTTTCATTTCCAGGGAGCATATGTCGACTGATGTGTCACATCAAGAGCTACTCCATAAGTTGTCCTCAAGATCTTTAGCAGAACAGGTCATCATGCAGCCGTTACCTCCTTGGGACTGCCGCATACTGCAAAAGCGGATCTGAGTAGTCCCTGCCCTGTTTGGAGAACTCTGTATGTTTGCTTCCATTTGCCAGTTGCAAGTTGTTTCTTCGCAAGTGTACTAAGAACAAACTGCAATTTGAGGTGCTCTGTCGGAGAAGCAGGTGATTTGTGCCAGCCATGTAACTAGCCCGATGGGTTTCACAGCCCTCTGACTCTGTGGCCCTTTGTTCGTAGTCACGCTGGGCATTGTTGACCTACAACGTTAATGTTGAGCGTGTTGTGTTTTAAAGTTTTGAGGAAAATGCAGAGACGGCATAGCAGCAACACTGACAGCGTTCCTCCTGAAAGGTAAATCCCTTTCCCTCTTTTTTCCTTTATTTTCCTCTCCTGAGGGGAATGTTCTGATTTAAGTGTATGGTGTGTTTTAGAAGATGAAAGCTCAAAATCGTGAAAAAAACATACTTCCAGACAGAAATGTGCCCTTGTGGCCAAGAAAGCCAATGGCATCTGGGGGTGCATAAAAAAGAGTGCAAAACACAGACTGAGGGAGGTCATCCTGCCCCTCTGCTCTACCCTGGTGACGCCACATCTGGAGCACTGTGTCCAGTTCTGGGCTCCCCAGTTCCAGAAGGACAGGGACTGGCTGGAGAGGGAAAGCAGACTTGAAAGCTAGAAGTTCCATCTAAACACGAGGAGGAACTTCTTCCCTTTGAGGGTGGCAGAGCCCTGGAAGAGGCTGCCCAGGGAGGTGGTGGAGTCTCCTTCTCTGGAGACATTCAAAACCCACCGGGACACGTTCCTGTGCAACCTGCTCGAGGAGGACCTGCTTTGGCAGGGGGCTGGACTGGATGATCTGCAGAGGTCCCTTCCAACCCCACATCGTTCTGTGATTCTGTGAGTTAAAGTGAGAGAAGGAGAGTAAAGCAGAAATCACAGTCGAGCCACTGTGGACATGCAGTTTGCCTGTGCTTTCCCTCTGCACGGTCCTGGGGCCATCCCATCCCAGAAGGGTACAAGAGAACTGCAAAGGCGCAGAGAAGGGTAACCAATATGGTCAAAGAGAGGGCACGTCCGCAACAAAAAAAGGAGGAATAACCAGGCCAGGATGGTTCCCTTCAGCACAAAACCAGAGGGACGTCTGAGGTTAAGCAAAGACTGACAGGGAATGGCCTGGTCTCAGGGCGAGTCGCAGGAGACATCCTGGAGGATCTGCGCGGGGTTTGGCTGGGGCAGAGTGAATTTGGGTTTGTGCTGGAAAGTGTTGATAACACAGGGCTGGTTTGGTTACTGCTGAGCGGCGCTGACACAGCACCAAGGCCTCTCTGCTCCTCACACAGCCCCCTGCCAGCAAC
>JAOXJM010000005.1:19047840-19072590 GCA_026413425.1 Tringa solitaria | reverse complement strand
GGACTGGATGATCTGCAGAGGTCCCTTCCAACCCCACATCGTTCTCTGATTCTGTTGTTCCTGTGCATGTAGTGTGGCTAGGGTTTCTGATTGAGTTTTGAGAGCTTGAAGACAGTTCCAGAGCTCCAGAAGAGTTGTACGTTCATGGTCCTGAGGGTTTCTTGAGCATTAGCAGTCTGTATGAAGAGAGGCTGTTTATACTTCTGTTAAGAAGTTGTTTAAACAGTCTGCTGGCCTGAAACTCCCGACTACTATGACTTAGTATTTTATAAAGATTTTGGGTGGTCCTTTACATCATCCCAGAATCTGTATCTAGCTTCATGTATGTGGATATTTAGAAGTAGAATACCTCTAATTCATTTCAGTGATTATAACATCAACAAGGGAGGCTTGCCACTGTTGTTGTTCGGTTACTAAATGTTCCCTTGTGCTTTTGCAGCGTTAGAGCTTGCCTTTTTTTTTTTCCCTCTAAAGAAGAAACTAATCTAATTACTCTAAGACAAAGATGGAACTAACAAATTTTTTGTCTCTGGCCAAGCTGAGATTTTAAGTGAAAGATTGTGATCTCAAGCAGTCACTAAGGATTTCTTCGTGGTTTTGCAGGTAGAGGTGCAGCTTGGTGTCATGACCACTTCTAGCATGGTACTATTCTTAATTTCAGGGGAAAAGAAAGCCATCTTTAACTTTTTCTGCATGATGCTGCCGAAGTCTCATTGCAGTCTGTGGGTTTTGCATCAGCAGGCAAGCCTGAGGCTTGAGAAGCACAGAAGATGTTGTACGGGCTTTCTCATCTGCAGCGAGGAGCTCTCTGACTCTGTAAAAACCTGAGGCACTTTAGGATCTGTTTGAATGGTTAAAATATCTTCAGAATAGGTGTCTATTATTGAGTGCAAGGGATAAACAGAGTAATGTCAATTGGTTTTCATAAATGCTTCTGGTTTTTAACAGTGTAAATACATATTGTCAGTAACATAGGCTGAAGGTTTTCTAACTTAAGAGTGCTCTTGCCACTGTCTTGACTTCTGTTCACTTCAGCAGACTTGGAATTTTATCCTTGTTTATTTGTTTTTAAATACGTCCCAAATTAATTCCTTCCTGCTGAAAGCATAGCCATGTGTCCTGGTAGTATTGTTCTAAACAATACTTATGTCTTTATCTGTCACACTGGGTTCCACCCAATTTGTTTGTTATGTTCCCAGACGTTAAGTACTGTCACATTATGTCCCCATCTTGTGTATACATCCCTGAATTGTAATGTTGGGTATAAAACTGAAAATATGGTTGATGAGTATTTTGAACCAGAAAGAGGTGTACAATATCTTGTTGACTTGATTCCTTGCTGGAGCCTGTGGAGAGACACTGGGAATGGGGTGTAGCTATAAAAAGCCTTATTAGGAGTTTACTTAGTGGGAAGGTATGCCCAGAGGGGTTTGAAGCTATCTCCCGAATGAGATGAAAGGCAGTGCTCTGTGCCCTGTAAGGTGCCCGGGGAGGCTTTTGAACCCACGGGAGAGAGAGGGTTAAGGGCCCTGTAGTGCCTGCATGTGCTGTCTCAGCTTGTGACTGCTATTTCTAAAGTTAGAGATCTCCAAGGATTAAAATCAAGAGAGACTGAAGTTCTGCAACATGCCCTATTTGTGGGCTTTGCCTCTTGCTGAGGTTAATTTACTCTCCTTTTGCAAGTTAGAAAGGTATTTGGTCTCTGCCCAGGCATTTACTGCCTACTGATTGTTCTACTTATTACCTGCATTGTCCCCTGTCATCTAAACTTCCCATGTATTCATTTCAGTACCACAGTATAAAGTTCAGGTGAAGAAAGCCTTTTTTTTTTAATTAGGATGAAGATATTTAAGACTTTCTTTTTGGAATCTGGCTATAATCCAACAAGCTCAAAAAGTATCAGTGCCAGATCTAATTCTATCCAGTGCCCAGTAGTTTGGGTACACCCATGTCCAATTTGCCGAGAATATCAAAATAAACAATTTCTCTTGACCCATGAGCACATCCTTCACTTAAAATATTTGTTGTGTCAGGAACACTCAAGCAAGTCTCAACGCTTCTGTTCCCCAGTTGACTCTTTCTCTTGTTTGCATTATTCATCACTAGGCAAGTAGCGATCATCCCAAAATAAAGCCAGAAGAATTTAAGGGTAGGTCATTTCTTTGAGTTAGCTTGATTAATTTCTTTGTATATAATGTGACCTGTCTTGGCTGTGCTGTATAAAGTTACATGGGGTTTTATATGTTTTTCTTAAAATATTAAAATAATTATAATTATAAAAGGTGTTGAATTTGATATCAGATGTATTATTTCTTTGGTTCCTCCAAATTTAAGGGAGTGTTCAGGAACTCTGCTTCTAAGATGAAGGAGCTGGTGCATTGTGATCACTTCTTTAGAAGTACTCTGATCTTATCTTAGGAGTCTTGGTTACTGGCCTCTAGTTCTGCACTTGTGACTTTCCAACAGCAAATAGAGGGAAAAGCATCTGTCAGCTGGAGACCTGTGTATTCTGATAGTGCATGAGGAACTCTTAAATGACTACAGTCAGGATTGGGCTAAAGGACTGAGAAGTTCTGTGGCACTCATTTTTGTTTAATCACATTTCTCTAATCTCCATCTACTGCAGAAACCGGAGCCAAACAGTCAGTTCTGAAACCAGCGTGGATGAAAGTGGGGTTTTTGAAAGTCTGAAGGCTGAAGCTTCCTCCCCACAGCAGCTGTTCTCAGGCCTGGCAGGTATCCCCTCGGGCACCATCACAGCCACTCCGTTCCAGTCAGGTTTGGTTCTGGGCTCTTCAGCAGGAGGTGGGGAAGTTTTCATTCAGATGCCAGCCCCGAGGGACGAAGGGACCAGTCGTACAGAAGGAGCCCCGTTTCACCACCGGCAGTCATCCCATCATTTCCACCACGGCCACCACCGGGGTTCATCTCTGCTGCACATAGCAGGAGGGGACCGCCATGGGCATGCTGAGGAAGGCAGTGACGAACAAGCTGGAACTCCAGCCCCAGCTCTTTCAGAGTTAAAAGCTGTGATTGGTTGGCTGCAGAAGGGACTTCCCTTCATCTTGATCCTCCTGGCTAAAGTTTGTTTCCAGCATAAGCTTGGTAAGCATCTATCCTTTCTAGATTTTAAGTGTGCAAGAGGGTGGTTAGGAAGCTTTATCATGCTGTGGTGTCTGATACATTTATCGCCATGACAGTGTCTAGAGGTAGTCTAGTATGAAGGGGACATATTCAAATGCATGGGATAATGCATTTGATAAATTCATCTTACATTCAGTCCAAGCTGTTTTCATCTGTGTGTCAGTCCCATCTGTTTCCTGTCCTGACCTTTGGGAGATCAGTTCTGTACTTTTCCCTAATCTCTCCTTGACATTTCTGTAGGGACTGGGGGTGTTACCAAGGCTTCTTCCTCAGACCTCTCTCTAGGAGAGATGAGGAGAGCTCACATTAGTGATTAGCAAAGGCCTCTGTGTAGCACAGAAGGGCTCAGAGGGATGAGACACTTGTAGAGCTAGAAGAATAGTACTTGTGAAATCAAGCCAAAGAGCATCAGCAGTTACACATTGCAGTCCTGGTCTTCAGAGTGCCTTAAAAATATGTCTATCCAGGTTTCTTTATTGGTACCTGAGTTTTTCAGACCCTTGGTGGTCACATAAAATCTGTTCATCTAATCCTGCTCTTGCTACAAAGTTGCACGTGTGGCATGTCTGAGGATCCTTACTCATTCTGGGAGTAGTATGCTGAGGTTATTACCCCAGAGAAGCCAATAACGCTTGAGTTTAGTCCACTTACAGCTCTGCCAGTATTCCCAAAAACGGGTATTGATTCATGTCTGCAACATCTTGCTCTTTGGACCTGGTATCCTGTTTGATTTTAATAGTGAGCCCTATCCCCCACGAGCTGCTGAACTGCTATTGTAATAGTGTCATGTAGCTGAGTTCCATTTGTGCAATGCAACCACGACTTGCAGACTTCTGCTCTGCTTCAGCACAGAACCTGACATTAGGACAGTGTTTATATTGGGCTGGATGGCAAGTGCTCACTGCAGTAACTTCATTTTCATATAACTTGAATTTGAACTTCATAAGAGTCTGGGCTGCCCTGTTGCCTATATATTTTAATTTCCAGTGCATCCAGAATACCACCTAGTAAATTTCTTTTCTAAGCTGGAGATGCTGATATCAAATAGCTTAGATCCTGAAGATCCTCCTGCCCAGCTGTATGTATTGACAGTGTCTTTCCCTGCAGGGATTGCTGTGTGCATTGGTATGGCCAGCACATTCGCATACGCCAACTCAACGCTCCGAGAACAGGTTGCTCTGAAGGTGAGTACAACATCTTACTCTCTTACGTTCCCAAGCAGCATTGCTCTTTGTATGCAAAGCAATGTCTATGCTGAAGCTTCTTTTGCAATGTAGGGATGGATGCCATTATGTCTGTCAGAGTGAGAGTACTGTGCTGTAATCCATCCTCCCTTCCCCTTCCTGCTTCTCCCCATTGATGCTCTCCCACGGTTTCCATCCTGCTTTTTTGTGAAAGTGTGGCATTGTAAAATGGAGAGAGGGAAAGTCAGCAAGATTGTTATCTGCCTCTGGTTCTGCCTCTGACTGGCAGTGCATCTTCAAGCACTTTTCTCTGATGAGATTTAATTTATTAGCATTTAGATTATGTTTTGAGATGTTCAGCTGAAGGATTCTGTAGATATATTGCTTGTTACCATCTTTATAATGGTTAGTAATATAAAGAAACCAGCAGATCTTTTCAGGCCTTCTGATCTTCAGTGTCAGCAGAATACTTCAATAGCACTGAAAGCACAAGACTAGAATTGCTTTTTTTTTTATAAAAATGACATGGGTGGCATAAGTGTACACTTATAGCTACCAGCAGCAGTGGAATAAATGGGATACAATGCTGAATGAACAGATAAATTGCACAATCATGTAATAGATTGCTGTTGCCTTGCACTTTGCACCTCTGTCTTTCCAGCAGTGTGCCCCTTAATCTGTCTGCTTTAAATCTCAACCTAACATCCCTGGCTGGTGAAGAGCTGTTTTCTTAATAAATCAGTTCACAAGAAAAATGCTGGGGTTTTTTTTCCCTCCCAGGAGTAAAATTTACTTTCCAAAATTACACTGAGTCAAGACCCAGGACAAGCTTTTCTGCCATCCAGCTTCTGTCTATAATGTTCCTTGTCTTTTGAAATGCAAAATTTGCACTTCTTTTGACCTTTAATTAGTTCTTCGATCAAAAATTCATGTTCTAGAACCTCCATGCATTCAGATAATATTAAGAACTGCTGCATGCAGTGCGGGGTTGTGTTATATTTAATTTAACTAAGCCTTCTTGTAAGTGACTTTGTATCTATTTGTGAAACAACTCTTTCAAGAAGGGTCATTCCAGAGAGGTGGCAACTCAGAATTACAGTACAATATACAGAACTCTTTGGGTTTTTAATCTGCTTTTCAAGCTGCATTTTAAATATCAGGAACATTTAGATATCCCAAGAAAGATCCCAACTTTTAAAATTGTGTTCAGCAAGTAAGGCTGTCATTTTCAGCCGTGTATTTTGAGTAATTTCTCTGAAGTTCCTTTATTTATGAAGGTTAGCTGAGTGAGAGCCATTTCTGCTTTTGTTTATATATGTCTTTACCTAGCAGCCTATTTCTGAGTCTTAGTCCAATGTAAATAAACTAATTACCGATCACTTAGTTGCATATTTGTGTCCCCTGGGTTAGTCTTGCATTTTTTCAGCAGTTGAAGGCTCAGTGCAACCCTTGAGACTTGGAATTTATCTTTGCTTCTTGTTCTTGCTCAGGAGAAGAGATCAGTGTTGGTTGTCTTCTGGATCCTGGCCTTTCTCACCGGGAACACCTTGTATTTGCTTTACACATTCAGCTCTCAGCAGCTGTACAACAGGTGGGCAAAATTTACATTGTGCATGATGGCAGCAGGTGATAATGGCCAGGGAGGAGAAGAGGGAAGCCCACTTTCCCCCACACAGAGGAAGTGTGTGAACTTAAGGTATCTGCCATCTTTGTCACACCTTTGTAATTCCTTTCAATGGAGGAAGAAGAATTGCTTCTACCAGTGGACTATGCTCCTATCAATAAATGACATAACCAGGGTCTAAAAGGGCCGGGTGTGATGATACACTAAAGTGTTACTGCTTGAAACACCTACACTTGCCATTTTCTTATGTATTGAAGCAGGGTGGATACTTTTCTATAGTGGGACTTCTGAATTTCCATTTTGACCAGTGTGGCTGAACATAAAGAGCAGGTGTTGGAAGCAGATAAGAAATTGACCCACCTGATTTTCCTCTTCCTGTAATGTTTTCTTTTCAGTCTATCAAGTTTCAGCCAATTACAGGAGATAAACTGGAAGTACAATAGTAGTGTTTTACTTCAGGGTTTGGAGGCATTTGGATCTGAGGTAATTAAGATAGCCTCAGCTTTCAAATTCTGACTAAAGCTGTTCTCAAATACAGGAAAGTTAGTGCCCGTGGATTTGATTCATTACTATCCCTGCTTATTATAAAGCAGGGATTAAATGAGCCATAGAAAGCAAAGATACAGAACTTAAGCAAGGGGATATTAGTAGAATAAATGGGAAGAAATGGAGCAATATCAAACGTGGTTACTTGAGAAAGCAGCTAAAAGTGTATGAATTATCTTCCCAATGAAAATGTTATTTGTCCCACTGAAGGGGACTTAAAACTTCAGACTGAAAATACAATGTTTGTAACATGCATCAGTTGCATTATGGCTAGATGGGTATGTTTTTTCTGTCATTTATTGCCCTTAATGTATTTGGATCATTGGAAAGCTGTGCATGTAAATGCTTCTAGAAAGAGCGAGAGATGAGGAAGCTGTATGTGTGGGTCCCAATGAGAGATGGCAAACCATGGGATATTCTGTATAGGGAATGTGGGAGGGAATGGAAGAGAAGAAACAGGTATGACATAAAAGTGTGAAAGCAATTAGAATAAATTTATTTGCACCCCAGGGAAACAGTGTGTCCCTAAGAAGGTGGTCAAGGTTAAAAGCATGAATGGAACCAGTTTAAAATAAAGGATAGATCATCTAAAATAAAAGGGTTTCAGCAAATTGGGGCCATCTTATACACTGTTCAGGGTGTGGTTTATTAACAGTGAACAGACCGGGCAACAGCTTCCCTGAAAAGCCCTGCTCCTGCCAGCGTTGCAGTGGTGCCTGCTGGGCCATGCTTGGTATCTATTGCTTGTTGTGTGGGGACCTGTGACTATTTGTGAGGCAGACATGCAAAATCAGAAATAGCAGCTTCAGTTTTGTCTCTTTCTGGCTTATTTTTCATTTCCTGATTTATTTACTTTTTGCTTGTTTCTAGTGCATGAATAGTAGTAAAGTCTCTGATTCTGTTTCTGTTTTTAGGGTATAATTTTACCTGTTGTGCTGTGCCAGTGTTGTGAGTATTTTGAATTCACGTTCAGGCTTTTTATTCTGGGTTGGTTATTTTACTTTTGCTTTTTTTTTGTTTGTTAAATTTTTGCTTTTTACTACGAGGCTTTATTAGGTAAATATCCTGAAGAGGAATCCCATTTTTTCAGTCTGAGTAGGGTGAAGTCCTCATTGCTGCTCAGGTCAGTAGCTCCTGCCCACTGCTACGTGAAGTTCTGCTGTCTTGGACTCCCCTTCTTTAAAGGGCAAATGTTCAGCCCATTCAACAACATTATATAAAGGACACTATATTTTTGGGTCTTTGGTTTGGCTAGGAGTTGCTAATTAACACAGTCCAGCTCTTGGTTTGCTTCAGACAGTGGCAGAGCACGAGGCATCTGAAGTTCTGCCCTCTCTGCCACATTTAATACACTGCTTCCTTTGTCACCAGTTTGTTTCACATGCACAAGTGGCTTTAGAGACTGCTGTTTGGGTCCTGTTTTCTGGTAGTGGGCAAACCTGCTAACCTCAGCAGAAATGGGCAAGAACAGACAAAGTCAAGAGGCCCAGAAGAACCATGGGACTACTTTGCATGTCTTATTCCTATCGCCCTTGAGAACTTCACTGAGGTTCAGTGCAGTTTCTGGGCTTTCTCTGGCCAGCAGTGGATAGAGCTGGTATTAGGAAGCTTAACTGAGGTTCTCCTTATTGGTATTTGAGCCTTGTCTTCATGCTTTTCAGCCTCATCTTTCTGAAACCCAACCTTGAGAGGCTGGATTTCTTCGACCTGATGTGGATCGTGGGGATTGCAGACTTTGTGCTGAAGTACCTCACCATCGCATTGAAATGCCTGATTGTCGCCCTGCCTAAGATCATCCTAGCTGTCAAGTCAAAGGTAAGAGTCTTATCTCTTCTTGCTATACAGATGATTGTCTTTCATAATCTAATACCTTTACAACATGTCTGCAGCATGAAATATTGCTGGAAGAAAAAAAATGAATAAAATTTCTGATAAAAATTTGGCAGAAAATCACCTTGGTGGTGAGCTTTGGTTTTTGAGCCATCACAGACCTCTCCAAAGGTTTGGTAATGGCAGCAAGTAATTAAACTGCAGAGAGAGAGAGAGAGAGGTAAGCATTGCTTGAGAAGGAGCAGATGCTAGAGGTGAGACAATTGCTTTTCTGGTTCACTTTGTTCACTTTGTTCTAAGTCTTGTTTTCTGAGTAATCTCTGTAAACAGGTATTTCTTAAGCACAAATCTCCTAGTTTAGTGGAAAGAAAATGCAAGTACTTGTGTCTTTGGCTTTCCACTTGGGTCAAAGAAGAAAGAGTATTAAATTGAAGCTACTGATGCCACAAAAGGCAGCACCAGTTCTAACCATGGGTGAAGAAATACTGTAACAAAATGTTTAATGTGCTTAAATGTTTAGAAAATCCTATGTAGACTAGGTGTAACTATTGAAACTTTCTCACTGCGTTCTTTCTCTTTATATACTTTTTCATGGTTTTTCACTCTTACAGGTCTTTCACACCACCCCTTCATCTGCTCAGTAGCGTCTGCATTTCAGCAGTAAATGTAGCAATGTGTATTATTTGCATTTGGTAAAGAAACTTCCTGGCAGCTGAAGGGATGAAAGGCACTATATAGATGCAAGATATTATCATTCATCGCTGAAAGTCTCAGACAGGGCACTTAAGGGGATATCTAAACTGGGAATAGTTTTGCTTACAAATGACATGGGTGGCAGGGGAGTTGAGCAGTTTGTTCCTGCACAGCAGGGCTATTTGAGATGGTTATTAATTTATTTCTGGCAATTGTCCAGCTCTTTTTTTTTCCTTCTTCTATTATTATTATTTTTATTTTGGGAGATTAATGTGCTAGGTCAGAGCATAATCCAGCCTGGGGAGGGAGGGAAAAGTGATGTGAATAGTCTTCCCAAGATAAATTGCAGTGTTGGAAAAGGTTCACAGCCTTTGCTTGCTTGTCTGAGAGCTATCCCAAGTACTCATTAATCCTTGTCGGGAGAGAAGAAAGAGAAGGGGTCTTTATTTGCAGCTACAGTGGGAGGCTGGTAAGATCACATCTGTCAAGGGCCTATAATGACTCAGAGCACAGATGCTTCATTTTTAATACCTTTTTCTGGATAGCAATATTTCTCACTTTTTTTTAAAGTCCCTTTTTGTCTTAGGATGTTGTTGATGGTCTCACTGTCCCTTGACATCTGAGACTGCTGTTACCTACCACTATGGATCTGGATTTATTTTTATCCCCCTTCTCTACACTGCATCCATTAAGCCAACCAAGGATGAGATCTGGTGTAACAAATTAAGCGAAATCAAACTGGGATGGGAGAGCTCCAAGAGAACCCCAGGATGCCATAGAAATTGTAATTGGTAACCACATAGCTGAGCTCTCTCCCTGAGCCTCATGACTTCTACAGGCCAGCTCAATGCTGCACATCTTATTTTTCAGATGTTTTTTTTTTTAAATGTAAGCTTTTTCTGATAGGCACATTAACTTTGACCAGATTATTACAGAGTTATTTGCTATCTTAATAATTGCTAGAAGCAAAGTTACTCTCTTCCTCCCCATATGCTTGTAGTAGCATTTCTGCTTGAAGCTTAGCTTGTAGATCATGAACTTCTGCATGGTAGCAGGTAGCAAACTGCTGGAGAAACACAAACTGCACTCACAGAGTAGAGCTAGAAGATTTATTCAAGAGAATTATACTGAGAATTATTTCTACCAATATAACTAGTCAGGACAGCAGCTTCTAGGTCCCCATAATACAAAGCCTGAAGTGGAGATTGCTCCACTGGCAGGGATAGAGTTCAGCACAGCTGTGAATGGGATAGAGGTATTTAATCTTGAGCTTCCTTGCAGTACCTTCTTGCTGGCAGTCAGTAATAGATGATAAAACTTGCCCATGGATGGTATATCGGGGACTTTGATCAGTCTGCGTTCAACTTCCAAGCAGGCTCTTCAGATTTTCCTCATTTTGGAAGTTCAAAGGCACTTCCAAAGCTAGTCTGGCTTTTCATGCTGCTCCTTGAGATTCTAGTCTTCTCTGAATACTCTGTGGTTTCATTGATGCTTGCATAGCCTTTCTAGTATGAGGCATCTCCTTCTTTTAAGTCT
The DNA here is from genome assembly GCA_026413425.1 of Tringa solitaria. NCBI lineage: Eukaryota > Metazoa > Chordata > Aves > Charadriiformes > Scolopacidae > Tringa > Tringa solitaria. The sequence continues at coordinate 19,062,033 of JAOXJM010000005.1, read as the reverse complement.
CTTACCTCTCCACATCCATTGTGATTGGGTTTTTCTTTTACACATCAAAGTCTTCATATCTCCCCTCAGTCTCCTCTGTAGACTAAGCAACACCAAGTTTTTGAGTCTTTTCTCAGAGATCATTCCTTCCAAATCTGATTATTCTCTTCTGGACTGTCTTCAGTCCTCCCTGTTTTCCAGACCATTTTTCCAGTCTGTCAGGATGAATTTGGATAATAATCCTTTCCAGTGTGTTTACAGTCTTTCACAGTTTAGTGTCAGCTGTGCATTTAATAAGACTACGCTGTTCCAGCAGGATCATTAATGAAAACAGGGAGTAGTATTAAACTCTGCTTATTTCAGTTAGATGCATCTTTTCATTTCGTCAGTGAATACATTAAAAATTTGGACTAGAGACCAAACTGAGTCTTCCAAACTCTGGAGGACTCAGCTGTCCTAGTCTAAAGTACTTGAGTTATGTATTTCTAGTACAGACCCATCACACGAAGGGCAACATTTGGTATAAGATGACATCAAGAACCAGCTTGGATTTATAGCATCAGTTTATGCTTTAACTGAGAAAAAGCAAACTAAAATTAGGTTTGTTTTTGCAATCAGGATACAGAGAACAGTAAAGATGATAATGAGCATGCGAAGTGTTAAGCATGAAGACTGCTATATTATCAGGATGCAACTAGCCAGAATTCTCCAAGCTTGACTACCTCAGAAATGGACTACCTCTACAAGCAGTGCCTCCAAGGAATGTGGGAAGATTGAAAATTTGACAAAATAATCCCAGACTTTCCCAGGTTCCAAACCAGCCTGAGAAACAGTGTTAAGATAGGCTGAGAGACTACAATCAGGACAGAAGGTAGGGAAAGAAGAGCTTGTGAATAGGGGAGAAGTGCAGCAAATGGAAGGTAACCCCAACATCAGACTCCAGTCTTACACCTCTGCAGTCAGTGGGAGTTTGTGGGAGAAGGAACATACCTGTGGGTGAAGATATCCCTTCCTCCCTATGAGCTGCGATCGGCACAACAAGCCGAGGACAAGTTTTAAGAGCAGCTGGGCTCATCATTCCTTTAGAAGGGGGGCTTGGCTCCCACCCTCTGTACTGAAGGGTCTCCATTAAAAAAGGCAAATAAGATCATTTGGTTCAATATAAAATGAATTAAAGTAAATTAAACTGCAGGAGCCATGTGGCCTGCGGAGGCCTCCATTGTTGTACACACATAAATGGCAGCTTTTCATTTTCATTGCTAAGGAATGACAGCTTGAGGGGGGTGGAATTAAAAATAAGGAAATAAATAATAAAAAGACACAGTTGCCAAAGATTTCCTTTAGGAAATCCCAGATGCCTGCAAGTCTCCCATCCCCTCCTCATGGTGTTGTCAGCAATCTAAGCTGATATCCTAGAGGATGGAGTGAAGCATGATGGGGGAGGAGGAAGAAAGAGACCCAAACCAAAAGAACCTGGGATACCAATCTATCCCCTGTCTTTACAGGGGAGAAAGGTACCGAGGACACACTTTTTTCCAACAGTCTTTCTGGCTGGTATAAATGAAAGGCCCTAAGAAAGAGTATTCTTTGCACAGTCAGTACAGATGTGCAGCCAAGTTACAAGGGGGTGCACTTCCACAAGATTGAAAATATAAAAGGAAAACATTAACATTTGTTGTTGAAAACACAGTAGGAAATTACCATTGAATAAATACTTGTCAGTTTTATTTGAAAGCTGGATGTAGACATTGCAAATGAGCTTTTTATTTTGTGGCAAGACTGGCATTACTCATGAGAAGTTTTTTCTTTATGCTTTTCAAATGGTGTCAGGGGCCAGTGTACAAATACTAGTCCACACTCGTACTGTGGACTCCTCACTGCATCTTTCAAAATATTTGCTTGGTGGGTTTTTTTGTAGTTTGGTTGGGTTTTTGGTGCTTTTTTTCTTATTTAAAAATACGATCTCCTCAAATCAAGAAAACTTGGCCTGTATGTAGCAGCCATTCTTTACAGTTTTGCTCTAGGACTTTGGGCCAGATGCCCGTTTCAGGCACACACTGTGTTTCCTAGCATAGATTGTTACAGCTCTGCCATGTAAACAGGCACATTAAGCTTTCCATATTCCTTCTGAAGCTGCACCTTGGACATGAAAGAAACATCAGAATGTCTTTTCCATGAAGTAGTATGATTTGGATCAGCTGAAGCAAACTTTCTTAAACTATCTAATATGTGATACCTGTGTATTCTGAGTCTGAAGCTCGTAAGGCTTGATTTTGAGTAGCCCCGGTGCCCTTCCATGTTTTAATGGAGCACAACCACAGTTGCTTTGGTTATCATGTCACCACTGTTTCTGTGCACAGCCTTCTATAATTAGACAGTTACTGTAAGGAAAACAAGCACTTACCTTTTAATGACTAGAATTGTTCTGCAGCCTGCCTCTATGTCGTGTCAGAGCTCAGCCTTATGGGATACCATGGTCCAAAATCCTGGTTTCCAGCCTTCCTCACTGGGCAGGCTGACCCTTCCTCCATTCCATGAGCAGTTGCACAAATGATTTAACATGTGCAGAAGATTTATGCTCCTCGAGCAGCAAGCTCTTCTTGCACTAGGCATTTGTGTAGAACAACCCATGACACAGAACGAAGTCCATCCTTTTGCATCAGGGAAAAGAGGGCAAGCTGGAGCAGTTTGCTGCCACCAAAGCACTTGCTCTAGGCCATGGCCTCTTCTAGAAGGCTCACATTAGGAGAGAAGGTGCCAGAGGGAAGTTGTGTTAATTGTGCTGATGATGGCAGCAGCTTTCTAATGTCCCTGCAGCAGCTTTTTCATCATGGGACCAGATACTTATCAATCATTTAACATGAAGTTTGTACACATTTTCTTTTGTCCTGAGAAAAACAAGGCCTCTTGGAGCACTTGAGACCTCTAGATGCTGATCAAAAAATATGGAAGCATTAAAACAAGCACTGGGAGCAAGCATATAGATGATGCATTACAAAAAAATAACTGGGTAAAGATCTTCCTGTTCCTTGTCTGTGTGATATGCAAGTTAATCCTAGTCTTTAATGGTGTGGCTGAAGTGGTGTTTCCAGATAGGTGGTAGCCTGTCCTCTCCTTGATGATCTTAGATGCAATTTGGGGAACTCACTCAGATTCACTCTTCTTGGATGACAATCTGAGCTTTGATCCTCCAGAGCCACAGAAGCTACATGATGGTTCTGTAAAGACCTGTTCTATTGCAGCTTGGGACAGATGTGGTGTCCCAGAATCATAAGTGTGGGATTTATTACTTACAAAAGAAAAAGAGAAACTAAAGCATAAGGTTGAGGAACTGAGGACTTTTTTCAGTCCTTCCCCCAACACACTTTGAAAGTCAATATTAATAATTTTTTTAAAGGTATCATTGCTCTTAGGTGTCTTCCAAGTAAACTTCTTGGTTGAAGATATCCAGGATGTGACTAAAAATCTCATTTTCCCCTCTAGTGTCACCTTGGAATTACTCCTCATTAGTTTTGCATGGATTTTCACCAAAATCCTCCATGCCACAATCCTGTTTACTGCTCCTACCCAATGCTTTCTTATATTGGCAATACAACCTGAAATCTCAGCAGAGACTGCTCTCCTCTGATCCAAATTGGCAGCAGGTCTCAAAAATTTTTTCTAGCATCTTCCTGTTTCAGAATATGTCCTAATGCTGTTGGCAACAGAACAAGTGAGACTTGGAACTTCCCTTGGGTGCTAATCACAACTTACAGTTGCCTCATTGCAACTTCTCTCACTTCTCTGACATCCCATTTTAATTCCACTGTGTAAAACCTTAGTGTGCCTTTCTGTTTCCTTCTGTGGAGGCACACATGCACACTTCCACAAAGCCTTATGTCAAAAGAGATTACAAAGTCGATGCTGGGTTAGGCTGTGTGGGAATTAGCATTGCATCTGTAGTTGTGTTTTGCCCCCTTTGGTGTGTATATATTGCAATTAATTTTTTAAGTATGTGATTCCATGGTATTTTTCTGCAAGATTTCTCCTGTCCATCACCAGTGTATACTGTGCCTTACGGATGAAGCAAGATGAGCTATTGAAAGAAGCTGTTGTAGAAACTGCAAAGTGCATAGAGAACAAAGAGACCATTGGAAGAACATCATTCTACAAGTTAAAGTTGAATGCTAGAGAATTGAATTCTGCCCTTTTCTTTGCCAAGTAATTCCTCTGTGATTCTAGAAAAGCCATGTACAACTACAAACTGAAGTCAGCAGTTCAGCTTTTAATGGTAACGTGATCTATAAAATTAAGTGCTTTATATAAAAGTCTAATCTCAGACATCTCATCTTGGACTCCAAAAAAACCTTACCTTTACCTTAGTCTTTCCATGTCTCAAGTTTTCATTTAGGAAATGCAGAGAATGGCTGTCCCTTATATCAGCCAGCAATGTGAAATTTATTTAAAAAAAAATCTTTTACTGTAGTGGTAGTGTCATAAAAAGACTGAAGAATTTTGAGTAATTTGCTACTCTGAGCAGATCTCAAATAGCATGAAGTGATAGGATGCGGATCTGCCATCAAGTAGTAAGGGTATAACAAGGTACTAAAAATCACACGCTTAATGAGTATCACTCACCCTCTGTGAAAAAATAGTATGTGTTCACATCATTAGAGCCTGCATAACGCTGCATGTACAGAAGGAAACTGCAATTGCGTGGAAATCCTGAATTCTGCTCTTCCAAAATAAGCGCTTAGATTTAAAGTATAAAAATGGTCCTTCTATGTGGGGAAGGAGGTGGAGGAAAATGGAGGGTTATACATGAGTCATTGACTTAGGTTTTTAACAAAGCATTCTGGAAAAAAAATAAAAAGGTATCAAAATTTCACCATGTGGTATCACAGGGCTCATCAGCGGAGTTGCTATAATTAGATCCACAGCACAGTCCTTTGCCACTTGTGCTAATGAAGTGCTTGATAACAGGAGCAGCAGACTGCCAGCTCCTACCGTAACCTGCCGAGGAAGCAGGGTCAGCATGTGCTGCTTACATTTTAGTCAGGAGTTAACTCCAACCTGTTGCAAAGGCTGGATGAGAACAGGAACTTTCCTGGTATTGGACTCTACCCTAACCAGGAGCTGTAATTTCAGGTAATATCTAATTTAATCTAATCTCTACGGTCCAGAAAGGAGATATACTTGCTCTGGAGGGCTGGGTCTAGCACAGTCCTGTCATCTATTGAGACTGGCTCAAAAATAGCTTTTGCTAATCTTAGAGAGCTGCTCAATCTCTGCAGAGTATATTCAAGAGAAGATTCTCAGATTTACGTGGATTTTTATGAAATAGAAGTCACCTGACAGAGGTGGACCTTGCCTTATTTCAAGTTGTCCTTCCAAGTCAGATGCACAGGAGAAATAACTGTATTTGTGCTTGATATAACACACAGCTCTTCCTAATCTTGATGCAAAATAGCTGAAGTGCTTTAGCTGAAGTTTTCAGACACAGTACAGCTCAAGACAAAGATTTGGCTTGGAAATCTTCAACCTAGATAGCCGAGATATAACAAAGCTGCAAAGCAGAGGACAAAGGTATATTGAGTACACTTACCAATGCCATGTGCAATGAGTTACTGCTATCAGAAGGCTAAATTTTGCTGCTGAAATTATAGGGGAAAACCCATGCTTTCTAAGCTTCTGGCTCAGAAGGAAGACCTCACTCCCGCTGCAGCCCTTTATAGAATTAATTCTGATTTTCTAGGCACTTTTCCTAGTTTAAAAAAGGGCTGGTGTGTTGCCCTGAGGTGCCTGACAAACCTTGTGTTTCTGTAAGTGTTTGCCATAGCACTAGTTCTCAATGATGCTCAGTTGTTCTTATATTGCTTCCCTCCTCCTCACTGTAATCACTCTAAGCTTATCAATAGGCCTCTCTTAAATGGTCAAGTGAGTGGTGTTAATGGGCTGGATGGAGGGATGCACCCATTTAAAACTCAATTTTACTCTTATGAGGCTGTTCCCAAGTATCTAGCTGCTCAGGAATCCCAATATCCTGCAGTTGCCATTGAAAACTGAGCACTTGCATTAGATAAAGGCATTATAAAAGCTCTGTAAAGGGTGTAGATTTATGGGGTTTTTTGTTAGAAATTTGAAATCTGTCACTTGCTGCAAGATCATTTTAGAGCCACACTCTGCCACTTCCAGTCCTGCAGCATAGCTGGACCTCTAGGGATTCCTTTGACCCATCTTTCCATATGTCTTCCTGTGGGCTCTAGTGTTTTTAGTGCCTCAAAAACTTCTGTTGTGGAAGAATTTCAGTTTTGATGCCTCACGTGCTGAATCCCGAAGTTCCATCTGATGCAATGAGAAAGCAAGCAGTGACCAGCCCAGCCTGCTGGGGAAGCAAGGCTAAAATAAAAGAAGCTGACTGTGAGCCTGGTGAGAGGAACGAGTCAGAGAAAGCAGTTTGTTGCCTTTAGCTTGCTGGTAGCTTTCATCAGAGCTGGCTGAGGAGGGGGAGGCAGAGAAAGAACTGCCTGTGAGAAGGGAAGGAGGTGACAGCATAGTCATTAGCAGACTGCGACCCTCTGTCACAGGGGCTCCTGAAATAAACGATGATTGTATTAAAGCACGAGGCTGGATAGAGACCTCTGCGCTAATTTAATAAATTGCTTGCATTTAGGCCCCCAGATTGTTGCTGTTATATTTTTGCTATGTGATGCCACCTGGGATTAACAAGGAGGAGGGAATGGAAGAGGAAGAAAGCAGCCCAGGTCCGTTAGCAACCGCTGGTGTGACCTCACTCCTTGTCCCAGGGGGGAAATGAGATCATGAGAATGCCAGAGCTCTCTGAAGGATTCGATTTGCTCGCTGCAGCAGGATGGCCTGCGAGTGATCTCATCTCCGAGACCCCGGGGAAGGGCTGCTGCTGGCCTCGTGGACTGCGGAGGACTTAATCCCCACTCCAAATCTCACCAATTAACAGTTGACCTGCGATGACATCACCGATGACAAAGCTAACTAGGACAACGCAGCAAAATTCCAGGGGAATTTCCCCCTTCTCCACGATCTTATCAAATAAAAGAATTTTGACATGTCAAAACCAAATCCATCAGTCCAGATAATGTCATTGCAGGTTAAGCATAGTGCTGGGCTCACAACTTGCTCTGACCTAGTGGCCTGTCACCAGCTGTCCCTTTTAAATAGTGTGGGACAGAACATAAACAGGTCCTCATTAAGACTGGGGTGGGGGGGAGCTAGCTAAATTAGATAGCTTTATTAAGCCAGCTCCTCAGCCCCAGTCTTAGGTGCTTCAAAATAGAAATTACATAGTAAGAAAAAAAAAAAAAAAATCTATTTCAGTTGTTGCACATCATGGTTGTAGTAAGCCAGGAGGGAGTTTGTTACCTTACAGGTGTCCTTCAAGGAAGGAAAGCTCTCTAATTGGAGTAAACACCAGAATGGCAAGGACATCTTTGGTGAAGGTTTACAAAGGATGTTGCCCATTCTTTGAGTCTCTTTTGAGAGAGAAGTGTTTCAGCCAGCATGCTTCCCCCCTTCCCTCTTCTTTTTCTTCAGGTCCTTGGGAAGGTTTGGTGTCTCTGAGTTTAAAATGCCTTGAGGGTGGTGGGTTTTTTTTCAGAGCCACAGACTTTTTGTCTGTGTAACGTACAAGATCCAACACATACCTGAGTGGAAGGGGAAGGATAATGGCAAATAAGTAATTAGTTTGATTCTTCAGGATGATGAGAAAGTTGTCAGGAAGACTGATGTCACCCTGCATTTAAATCCTTGTACCTTCAGAAGGGGGTGTAGGATCAAGGAGACTTACCTTTCATTCCTTTCCTTTGTTAATAGTATCTACAATTGACATCACATTCATCCCTGTAAGCTTTAAGCTCTGGTGCTAGCGTTCAGTAGCATTGCACAGATACACAATCAGGTGGGTATCCACAACCTGCTCTAAAAGTTTAAGATTCAAAAGGGTAGAATAGCTGGATAAATGACAGAGCAAGAGGAACACTAAGAAACAACAAAGTGACAGTTATCCTTTCTAGGCACTGAGTTGAATGGCTGCAAAACAAGTTCCATCTCATGAATACTGGTCTTTGCACCATTTAAGTGCATAGGTGGGCAATGAACACAAGTCCTGTAAGCCCTGCACCTGTTAAGTGCTCTTATTTTGCCTTCCTAATAGTAATCACGTATCACTTGTTTGTTTTACAGGGAAAGTTTTATCTGGTTATTGAGGAGCTGAGCCAGCTGTTCCGCTCCCTTGTCCCCATCCAGCTGTGGTATAAATACATCATGGGAGATGATCCATCCAGCAGCTACTTCCTAGGTGGGATCCTGATCATCCTGTACAGCCTGTGCAAGGTGAGTACCACCACATTAATAACCTCTATGAGAGCTGTAGCAAGACCAGAGAAAGCAGCACAGCAGAGGAGAACAAATATACCTTTTTGATTGTTGCTATCACTTCCCAGGAAGGAAAGCTGCACCAGCTGGAGACACCATGTGCTTGAGTTGCTAAAAGCATTTTGCTTCACCAGTATGTGGGCATTGCTGAGCTAAAGGAAGGTCTGCAACTGCTCATGTAGTGTTGCATCAGGCTGATGAAGTCATTGCTGCTTTCTGATGCCTTTCTGTAAAGGCTAGAGGAGAATGGGAGTGCAGTGTTGTGGAACCAGTACAGGAAGAGAGGTTAGCTCTCCAGCTTCTAAATGCAGCACCGAGAGGAAGGTTGCAGGCAGTTACATGTTTCTCTCTAAGCCTTCCTCTGCCTTTCAGGGCAGGGTAGGTACTCTGTCACTCAGCACTGAATGCAGCAGGGAGAGAAAGCATCACCCAAGTCCTGCCTAGGTAAACCAGGCACAGTGAATAGATGGGGCTTATTTAGAAGAGTCCCAAGTGTGTAGGAACAGAGCAGGACCTGAAGCAAACAACGATACACCTTGTGTTGGCCTTTCTCAGAGGGATCACTAAATGAGTCAAGGTTCCTGCAGCCCTGATGCTTGCCCCTGCCTAGGAGAAAGGGGCTGTGGCTTTGCATAGGCAGACTGAAGAACAGCAAATATATACGAGCTGAAAACATCTCCAAGGGGCTAGTGGATTGCTGAGCAATACAAAGTCATACTATAGCTCTTACATGAGATGTGGCTGCAGTTGCAGCTATATGTTGCATATATATGCATATATATGTCGCATATATGTGGCTATATGTTGCATAGGAATAGGCCAATGCAACCTCTGCTGCCCAGGAATTTACAGTTTTTGTCAGCACATTAGGCAGAGGAGCTCCTGGGAAGTGAAGTGACTTGGTCACAGCAGGCCTGTGATCAGGCCAGAAGCAGAGCAAACAGTGCCAGAATAAGAGACACATGAGACCAGCATAGCTCTCTGCACACCCATCCATTCTCTCAGCTCTGTGTTTCCTGCTCTTTGTGCTGGGGGAGAGGAATTTTGTCCCTTCCAAAGATTTCATTGTCTGGATCCCCTTTAGACAACAGTATCCAGCCCTTCTGTCTCACGAGGCCAGGTATACAGATCACAGGTACAAGGACAGATTTCAAGTGATCTTTCAAGTATCCCCCCCAGAGAAGGGATGCTTACCTGCAGTTTCACATGCTTTTTCTTATATTTGGAGAAATCATCATACCATGAAGAAGCACTGGGGGCCATCTGCTCCTTGGAGAAAGGGGAGCCAAGCACAAAACCATGGCTGGCAAGGCAATGGCCTCACCAGCCAGGGCCCAGCTCCACAACACCCAAACAAGGCAAGCAGGGCAGGCCTGGAGATAATAGCCAAGATCTTCAGGTGGCGAGGCAGGTCCAAGGGTCAGACACAGTCCAACAACCACAGGGTATAGCCATAGGGATGAGAGAGGTTTAGGGTCAGGGTGGGAAGTCATTCTGTCTGCTGGGGCACCCAAATCCATGGGATCTATAGCTAGGCACAGGGATGACTATGCCTGAGCTGGAAACTAGCACTCACACAGCACAGCTCAAACATGAAATATGGACCTTCAGGGCTGAGCTTAAATAGAGCTCCTGGGCCTGTGGGCAGGGATTGGGGCTGGTGACCCCAGGTGAGGCTCATAGGGGCCAGGAAGGCTTATTAATGCACTCAGGGTGCTGACACATTGGTGCAAGCAGTTATTTGTGGGCTAGCTTGATCTACTGTGAAGCCTTTAAAAATGGTGGTGTGATAATCTAGATTGGAAAAGCAACCTCATTTTGAAAAGTTCTGTCCATCTACTATTTAAGAGCTCCATGAAGAGGGACAAACAGCTATTTACTGGCCTTGAGTATAACTTAGGACCAGGTCTGTGGGGCACACTTGTGTGAAAGTGCCTTGGCAACAGCATATGCCTTTAACATGCACGTTCCTTCATTCAATTCATCTAGTTCATCAGAGGTGTAAATGGATGGATAGCCCAGCTGAAGGGTGATAGGTGCAGGAACATGTCCCAGGTCATTGTGTGGCAACTCCTTAGTACCACAGAGGTGTCCATCTTAGGGTTAGACCTCTGCATGCTGGAGACTTTGCTTGGAAGGGAAAGAAAAGTGGGAGCACGCTCTTCCAATACAGATCATGAAATACTAGGTGCGTGCATCCCATTTACAATCACAAGAGCTTCAGGTCTAATTCCTTGCCTAAGTTACTGAAAATATACCCAAAGGAGTCCACATTAGCAAAGCCACAAACCACATTAGAAAAACCACAGAAGCCAATTTGGCACTCAGACCTTCTGTGCTCCTGGCAAAAATCCAGGGCTCCGCTAGGGCTGTATCCCCTTTCCCTAGACAAAGGGCAGGCTTGACTCTCAGAAGGTTGTAGGTAGTGTAGCTGATGGGAGCTCTCTTGGTGTCTCTGTCTGGACTGTGAATCTCTGATTTTTGCATCCAGGTGTTATTTTATACTTGTCTTGACCAGAAGCACTCACTGGCTGTGAACCCAGTTGTTGCAGTCCTATTGTCAGAAATAGGATGCAACATAGGCTTCGGTGCATGGGGTGATAAGTGGATATTGAAGAGAATACTGAAACCTGCATCTTTTGGGGGTACAGGAAACTCCAAAGAAAAAAAAAACAATGAAGGGGGGGAAATGGACAGGGAGAAGAGGAGCCATCAGAGACAGAGCAAAGGCATTGAAGGCACACGATCAGCAAAGCAACCAGAAAAAGCTGTGAATTGGACTGCGGGAAAGAGCTGGTCCCTATCCTTATTAGAAGATAAAAAGTCTGTAGTAGTCGGCAACTCAAGTGCTAGTTGCTGACTGGAAGCATTACTGGAAGGACCCTGGGAGCCTTTTTACGTGCTGACTGGAAGCATTATTGGTGTCTTCATTTGATTCTACATCTATTGCATGATGATCTCATTGGCATTCCCTGCAGTGAGCCCACTTAATCATGCTAACCAAAAAAAAAAAAAAAAAAAAAAAAAAAGAAAACCCAACACCAGGCATACTGGTGCCTTTGTCCTGCGAGTCCACTGCAGCTCTGCACATTCTGCATCGCATCTTCCCCTGCCCTCCCCGCTTCTCACTCAGGTTAGAAATGGAAAGGTCCTGTTATGTCATCTGGCCCTTCTCCCAACTAATACAGAGCTGCTCTTCATTTCTCCATATCTTGTCTAGGTCATAGTGTCTTTTTCCCTGTGTTCTGCCAGCAGATAGGGAAGATGAATCTGGCATACCAGATTGGGCTTTCAAATTGTTTTCCCTTTTATTAGTAGTCCCTTTTCTTCACTTTCAGACTGCTGAGTGTCTCCTCTCTTCCTCAGCCCCTTGATATTTGTAGGTAGGTAATTGTCTTTTCCCCCCACTTTCCTACTGCTCAACCAAACTGTAAATATTTATGTCTTTTAGTCTCTTTGCAGAAATCATTTTCTGCAGGCTCATTTTCTGCCCTTCTCTGAACTGCTTTTAGTCTTTAATGAGGAGCCCAGAATGAGCACTGCTCTCCAGATGCACTTACATCATGTTTGCTGGGCAATGGAGGGAGGAGGGAAGAAGACCTGGTGTTGCCCCTGCTCTTTGGGAGGGTGCAAAGTACCAATGTGCTGGAAACTCACTCCTTTCGTGGCTTTTTAAGCTTCCCACTCTCTAGGTGGATGGGAGCAACTCAGCCTCAGTCCTTCCCATTTCTCAGGCTGTTCTTCTCTTGGTAGCATTTAATCACTGCACTCCGCTAAGTCACTCTCTGCAGCCGGACAGGCAATTCCCACCCCTTCTTTCATAGTATCATCTGGGCCTTGAAGTGTCAAGCTGTGTGGCTGTGCCTGCCCTGGAAACCCCCCTTTTCCCCAGAGGCTGAGGAAAGCCATTTTCTGCTTCTTCCATGTGAAAAGACTGCCCTTCCTTCTCTCTTCCTCAAGCTGGCTCCAGTGTTTTCTAACCTCACTTCTGGGCTTTTCAGGTACTCACGTCTTAGGGTGGGAATTTTAGTCCTTTCCTCCCTCAGGGGGCTGGGAAATTTATCCTTCTGCAACCCCCCAATGCCTGCTCCTCTTTCTGTCACGTAAAGTCCCCCTGATGTGCAGTCTGTTGTTACCAGAGCTTTTTGGACTACCCTTCTGCACTGTTAATTCACATTTATTACATACTTCGTGATCATTACAAAATATTTTTTGGCACCATTGTTACTCAGGATTTTTGTTCCTTCCAATATCCATTTGGAGACACTGTACCACGTGTTTCCTGAGTTTCTGGATTGTACACACACGTGTGTGCGCGCGCACACACACACTTTGTGAAAAGTTTCTGAAATTGAATGTCTTTATTGCAGTCTTTTGACATCTGTGGTCGTGTGGGAAGTGTCCGGAAGGCACTGAAGGTCCTTTGCACCCCACAGGTAAGCAATCAGATGTATTGCACCAGTTTCATAGGTTACTTGTTACTATTAAATGATGGAGTTGAAAATTGCTCAGTGTATCAAGTTCACAGAATAAAACAATCCAGTATCATGGCTGGATAAGCTGGTAACTCTTCTCAGGGATGTTAGGAACCATTTCTCATACCTGCTCTGTCCCAGCTACGGTAAGAGTGTGGTGCTGGTCTGGCCTGTTTGGTCTGACTGAAAGCCCTGTGTAATATGGATTAATCCATTGAGACCAAAACTGCAAGAAGCTGACAAGACTTTGTAGTGCAGAGTGTGAGAAAGACTTTAAATGGAGGTATGTAGTGCCTGCTGTGCAGTGACATTGAAGAGATCCTGCAGGACACAGAAGTTATCCCAGGCACGGCATTATGCAGTGCTGGTATTGAGATCTGTTGCAGTGAAATACTCTGGTTTATATTTTAAAATGGTAAAATCAAAGACTGTAGAGGAAAGGAACATTGCACCATAGAACTTTGTTAGAGCTTGTCTTGCTTATTCTGTGGGCTTGGGCTGGTCATTTTTCCTCAGCATGTTTCCTTTTTCCCTGTTACTGTTACTAAAATAGGAGAAGCAACATTTACCCTCCCTGTATTTAAAAAGAAAAGTGGGAAGCCTGTGGGTGCTGCTCCTGTTATTCTTTCTGCTATTGTCTAACTTGCTAATAATAATACCTCCCACTAACTAAACACCTCTGCAAATGATGCTGAATTAATCCTTTCAGCTCCCTGTTGAGCTCATTAAATTTCATTATCATTGCTCCACAAGTAGAGGCACTAAAAGATGGAGTCAGCTCGAGGGGAAAACAAAACAGAGAGCAGAGAGCTCCAGACTCCCTGTGTTCTGTGTGTTGGTGCCCAAAGCTCCCTCCCCCATACACAGTGACATAACACCCTTCCCAGGACACGCAGAGAATCTGGGTGTGAAAAAACGTGTCTAAGTGTATGCTTAGCCACAAACCAGATTATCTTCAAACCCTTTGACATGGGGATTTTTTCCCACCTCTCCCTAACAGACCTATGGAGTCCGTGCCACCAGCCAGCAGTGCAGTGAGGCAGGTGACATCTGTGCCATTTGCCAAGCGGAATTCAGGGAACCTCTGATCCTTCTGTGCCAGGTAAGACCCTGAGCTTCCCACATCATGTTCCCCTGGTGGCATTCATTTGGTTGACTTCTGCAACTGGGGAGAGGCACACTTAGCCTAGGTACTCCTAAAATCATCTGCTGGGTCTTGATCTAGGTCCTAGTGGATTGCCCTCTTCCAGATAGCCAGGGTTTCATGGTAGCTGAGCCACTCTTCAGGGGCTGATCACAGAATCAGAGAACGATGTGGGGTTGGAAGGGACCTCTGCAGATCATCCAGTCC
>JAOXJM010000005.1:19030256-19042186 GCA_026413425.1 Tringa solitaria | reverse complement strand
AACCCCTCCAGGGATGGGGCAGCCACAGCTTCTCTGGGCAACCTGGGCCAGGCTCGCACCACCCTCACACCAAAGAATTGCTTCCTGAGATCTCACCTAAATCTCCCCTCTTTCAGTGTCAAACCCTTCCCCCTTGTCCTCTGGCTCCCCTCCCCGAGGAGGAGCAGCAGGACTGCAGCTGTAGCAATATTTAACCAAGTTGTTTCTTTCTATTTTGTTTTCTAATTGTTTCAGTGGGGAAAGGTGCCCGTTTCTGAGGACGTAGCGGTGGCACCGGTTCAGCCAAAGCTGTAACCCATGTCATCAGAAGGATCTGCTTCTGCTTTTGCAGTGGAGGGAAGACCCTTATAATTTCAGCATGATATAGAAACAAAGCAAATTCTCAAATCGGATTAAACTGATTTGAGAAGTGTTTCTGATTTAAGTAAATTGCTTTAGTAATGGCCTTGGCTAAATGAGGGTAATTTCTGCGTGCCGACCTGCTCTGACACAGAAGTACGATGGGTTTCTCATCCCTTATCACTGGCTACTCACTGATTTGGGGGATTTGCCATATGTTTTTATTGGGTGATGCCTCTCCTGGGCCCATGAAAGTGGTCACAAAAGGAGGCCTTGCCGTACAACGCAGGAGGTAGAACCGGTGCCACTCCCTATTGTTTTTTTACCTATTGAAAATAATTCTGAGAGAGAAGAGGAAGCAATCTGGAGTGAATGGGTTAAATCATGTCCCGGGTGTAACCCAGCCGTCCCCAGGCAGAGAGCCGTGCCCTCCTAGAATTAATTTGGCCAAAGGATGTATTTAGACGGGCAGGGGGGCAGAGGCTGATCAGCAGCCCGCACTACCTTGCTTTTTTAACGTGAAACATGAAGTTCCGATAGGCGATGGGAGCTCTCTTGGCAGAGCGCTGCTTTAAAAATTAATAAAGACTTTCCTCACAGCCACATTATGCGGCGTTCGGTGTAGACTATGATCTCATAACCTCCTCCTCGGGCTCGCACACGCACCGTCTGCTGAAACCTAAGCCGAGCTCTTTTCTTCTTTATTTTCTCATTTAGAGAGCACTCCCCAGCCTTCACGGCGGCGCAACTGCGAAGCTCATCAAAATCAATGGCTCCTGGGCTGCCGGGAAAAAAAACAACACACCACCAGCACCAAACAAAAAAAAAAAGGGGGGGGGGAAGCGTCGAGAGGAGGAATTGTGCTGGTTTCCCACCTTCACCCCGCTGCTGCAGTACAGGGAGAAGAGCACTAGGGGAGTAGACAGCAACCTTGCTTTTCCAATACAAACATCGAGCGGGGTAAAATCAGGGATTTAAAAAAGGATAAAAACACCCCTTGTCAAAAAATGGAGGCATTTGAGAGTAACAATTAGACCAGAAAATGTAAGGCTTTGACAAATACATCTTCCCTCTAGGAAGTAATTCCCTTTATGTACAGTGAGTGCTGGCTATAAAGCGCTGGGAAGCTCTTTCTCTCCCAGCAACTAAAAGAGATGAAAGTCTCCAAAACTTAACCCTTAGTTCACACTAAACATCCAATTTAGAATGCAAAAATCAAGATTAAAGCAGGATTTGGGATACTGGACCTGCCCTTGTTTGCACTTGGGAAGCAGCATGGATTTGGTGGTTGTTTCATGAGAGTGACAATTCTGAACCACCAAGGAGGAGATTGTACCCCTGGGAGTTCTGGGTTTGGGGTTTTTTTACAGAAAAGCCTGTCCACGGAGGGTTAGGACTGAGGGAGAGGAGCCAATCCCTTCGCTGCTGAGGTCGATCACTGATTTCAGGGGCTTTCTCAAGGTGGGGCCTCTCTGGTAAGAAGAGAACTTTCCCTTCCCTTTGCTGTAACCTTGCAGGGGAATTGCCTCTTTGGGAAAAATGCTACAAGAATTCTCATGGCCGCAGCTCCAAATAGCTGGAATAGCAGGAAAACCAATGGGCAGCGCACGCCCTACGCACAGGAGATGGAAGGGAAAAAGGAATAATGCACATTCCAGGTGAGAAATTCGTTAAACATTCAGAACTCGGGAGCTAATAACTGGTAAAGGTGAGGGAACTGCGGGAGAGCTCTCTCTCTCACCCTCAGGAATACACACAGAGGGTGAGGGGGGAACCCGCTGTCCCTCCTCCACAGCGAAGTGCTGCGTCCCCTCCTCCTGATCAATTATTTTCGCCTCAAATTGGACTTGTGCGATACCGCACACGCCGTTTCACTTCCTCCTTTGAGTGATTTGCAGAAAGTTGTATTTCTCAGAGTCTGCCCGCATCCGGCACTCGCAACGCTGGAATCAGCTGAGGCTCCTCCTTTTGCTGGAAGAACTTAACTTCTCTCAGCAGGAGAGCGAGCCGGGACGGGGTAGAGGATGCCGAGTATTCCCCAGCATCAGGCCACAAATGGTAGGAAAATGTTTTATCGGTCCCTGTGGTTCTGAGACCAACCAAACTCCATCAACAGACAAACTACACTCAGCTACAGGATCCCTCCCAGCGCCGCACACACCATAAACCGGGGCAAGGTTATTCATTAGCAACAATTTGCTCTTTCAGCAGAGCCCTTTCTGCTGGTTGGGAATGGACTTGGATCGATAATACCCAGGAATAGGCGTGCAGGGGCCCAAAACACGTGGGTGAATATTTGATAAAGGGAGAATTTAGCTCTTAGATTGCTTAGAAACATTTCTCCTGCAGGAGTGAAAGAGGTTTTCACCGGGACACAGTGGCCACTGGGCTTGGTCCTTCACTGGGGAAGGGTTGGGAAGTACTTTTAAAAGCCAAAAAAATTCCAATTTCCTTTGGAAATTTAGCTCTTAACATTTCTTTATGCCTTTGACAAGTCCCCCCCCGCCAAGAGAGGGACAGTTTTCTGGTGCAAATACCTGAAGCTGGGAAGAAATGTTTCTAAAAACCTGTGCATAATGATTGCTGTAAGTAGCATCGGGAAGGTATCCTGGATCCCACAGGTAGTTTTGGCTGCGAGGAAAAAAGCGCTCAGTACTAGACTGAAAAAAGCCCTTTGACTAAGGACAAGTTCTCCCGTTAACCCCTAATCTATCCATCGGTTTAGATAGAATTCTCTGCCCTGGTTCAGAGGATCTGGGACTGCTTCAGTCACCAGCCAGGAGAATTCCCAGCTCCGGAGCCACAGGAGAGCAGTGAAAAGAGCCAGGCTGGCTTTGCCACCCTGCTGCTTCCCAAGCTCCCAAGCGTCAAAAGAAAAAGAACTGTCCCCAAAAAAATCAGTTTTATAAAGTTCTGGGCTTGATTATTTGTTTTGTCTTCATTTATGCAGAGATTGAAAGAAAGAAAAAAAAAATAGCACCTTCTCAACAAGTATTATTTTTTGCATCTTGTGTATAAATATTAATAACCAAAATAGATTTCTCCTTGTCCCGTGTTTTAGAACATCCTCTTGGGGAAACTGTAGCACCACAGAGAGGCAGTTTAGCCCCAGACAAATATTAAATGTAGCACCAGAGAAACTAAAGTCATAAGAAAAGCTCATCTCACCTGGTGCCGTAGCGCTTAATATATACACACACAAACTGCCTGTCGCCCAGGCTGCCAAGCACCCCTTCCCCACCACTGCTGCCTGGACAGGCCCCTTGGCAGCAGGTTTGGTCTCCCAGGATAGGGTTTAACTCTGGATGTATAGATTACTTTTCACCCTGCTGCATGGAAAGGAGCGTTTACGCTGCCATCAACAAGGCGGGGTGGAGAAAATGCTCGCATGACAGCAAGGACATCACTAATCTTCTGACTCAGACTGCAGGAGCACGAGTGCTCAGACCACCATCATCTACAAGGAATGTTGCTTACGTTCTCAACAAGGCATGCACGTCTTAACGTATGCATACAGGAGGGTTTACATTCTTCTATATATAAGCATGTATGTGTCTCTGGTTTGCTGCTGGGCCCTTGAACAGCTCCTTCTGTGCAAATCCTTCTTCACGTCGCCCAAAGCGCTTCCAACATCTTCCACTTCTTTCTTTATCCCCACTCTTCACAGCTGCTGCTCAGGCTCTGGATTCCCTGTAGGAAAAGGGGAAACGATTTTCTCCAAGGGCACAGGGTTCTCTCCAGCCTAAGAAAGCAAAAGAATTGTGTTTGGTTTTAATTATATTGATGCATTGGTTACAATAAAAGCTTCTTTTAAATTTATGCTTGAACCCTCCTGCTAAATTTCCTGACGAGAAGAGGTGTATAATTTATGGGGAGGATGGTTTTGTGGTTCAGCACGAGAGATGACGCCTTTATCCCTGTGCTACTGCAGGATTCCTGCTGCCCTCTCTTTTGCAGGGCTCGTTCTTTTGGCTGCTCCGTCTTCATTTGCATCACGTTAACAAAAACGTTAACTTTTAGGGAAGCCATTAATTTTGTTACAGGTAGGCAACGGGGCGCGTTGGGTATCACAGGAGACCGGGAGAACTCACTCGTCCCTGGTTCTGCCACTGATTAGATTTGTGGCCGTTGGGCAAACCACTTCTTTCAGCTGCTGCTGTAAAATGAGGGCAGTAATGACTTATTTGCCTCATAGGTGGGCTCCAAGCCTTAATTAATAAAGTGCTCACAGAAAGGCACCCATCTAAGTGCAAATTAGCAGGAGAGGTGCCCAAGGGGCATCCACTCTGACATTCCCGCACTTACACCTCGGTTTGTGGGTGCCGGCAGTGGCGGGGGTGGGTCCCCCCTTTCAGAGGGTGCTGTCTGGCTCGCGGAGACGGGGACGAGGGAGTGATCTTATAAAAACCTCAGCGGAGAAATCTCTGCCGGCCTCCTGGATGAGGTGATTTCACCCGGGTGGGAGAAAGGAAGGGGGGAGCAGCTGACTGTGCAACTGCATCAGCTATGAAGTCAGAGTGTAATTAGGGCTGGAGAACGGCTTGGGGGCAGATTCCGACCGGCATTACTCCCCTCCAAACCCAGCATCGCTCCCCTTCCTTCTCCTATCACAATCTGGAGCCGAAACCTCCGTCATGAGGAGAACGGGCAGGTTCTGGTGCTTCAGAAACCTAGAACGTCTCCGGTTCAGCTTCCAAAGACTTCACCACATCTGCTTCATCCCAGCTCCAGCTGCTGCTGCGCACGGGATGCGGCAATCACAGCCTCTCCCTCCCTCACTTTACAGTCTTGCTTTCTAGTTCCGAGGAATGTGAAGCAACGGCAAAAATAGCTGGAAGGACTAAAGCCAGAGTGAATCATCTCGACTTGAAGCACGTTTTCATTTGTCTCGCTGTGATCAAGGCTACCAGCCACACGGTTTCTAAGGCTTCAGTATCTGCACGCACACAGATTTCCACACACACCCCCCGCCATGGTCTGGAAGTGCTGGGGGTATTTTAAAAGGTTTTTTTTTTGCAGAGCTACTTAGCTATTTTTGGCAGAAAGTAAACAGGAAAAGGTGTTTACTACTTGAGAAAGCGTGAACATGGCACTACTGGCTACACAAAGCAGCCAAGAGAGCACAGACCCTCAATAAACAGCTGATGGTGCGTAGCCCAGGGGTTGAAATTCGTCCCCGCTGGGTCTCGTGACCTGAACGGGTGGGAGGGAGCCCCCCCTGCAGCCCCCCCAACCTCAGCCCACCCTTCCAGAGCCCCACACGCAGGTCTGGGACAACGTGGAGCATGGACATGGATTTCTCGAGACTTGTGAAATGTCTCAAGGAGGAGATTCTGGGCACCTGCACTTCTCACCCAAGGTGTCTCCATGGATGGAGAGGTCTTCTCCACTAACCCCACCAGCCCTGCTGGGGTGGGGAAGCGGGGCACAGCCGGAGCTGAGTGCGGGGTCCTGAGAAACGGGGCTGGCCACACGGGGGAATAGAATAGAATAGAATAGAATAGAATAGAATAGAATAGAACAGAACAGAACAGAACAGAACAGAACACCTGCGCTACCGTTGCTCGCGCTCAAAGAGGTGAGATATTTACTCAAGTTACAGTGGAATAAAGACTTCAGGAGCTGATGAAAGGATTTCCTCCAAAGCAAAGCCATTTAATCCTTATTTATTATTTCTCCTGTAGTAGCACTTCCAAACGCCAGCTATGAACCCTGGTCCTGCTGTGCCATCTGCGGCCCACAACCGATCATCCTTGCTGTCATTATATTTTACAAACTGTCTCTCTGTGTCACTTAGCGTATAGAAAATCTATAAAAACCTGTAAAAGTTGATAAATCCTGGGACGTCTTGAACTCTGAGTGATAAATCTGCTCCGGGGCAGGCAAAGAGCTCAGACAATGTTTATGCCTCTCACAAGCCCCATTCTACGAAGCTTAAATGGCTCTTAAGTTTTGCATCAGCCTTGTGCCGGCCGTCTGCATAAAGGTGAATTTCATGGAAAGAATAAAAGAGGACCCCAGAATCCTGGCCTTCGGCCCATCTTTCAATAAAACAATTTTGAATATCCTAAGCTGTGTTAAAGCCATTTCTGGGTGCATATTGGCTACATTGCCAGTATCTGACTCATTAATGGAATATACTTTGAGCCAAATTCTGATCTCATTTACAGCACTGTAAATCCAGGGCAACCCAATTGACTTCAGTGGAGTCCCTCCAAATTTCCCACAATAGGCACTCAGCAGATAGATCAAAATTTGGTACTTTGGGTCTGGAAAAGGCTGAGGAAAGCCAAACTACATCCCATTTCCAATCCTGGGGTGGATAGCAAGTTGGAAAGTGTCATGAAAGAGTGCCATCGTATCCCCTCTGCGGAGCTGCTGAAATTGTTTGTTTTACATGTCATTCGTACAGTGTTGAAACTTTGGGGGGGGGGGATTGTCCACTACTTTCAAAATTTTTCATTTACTTACAAAAAAAAAGGAATTCCAGCTGAATTCCTATATGAAAAAAATGCGGTGTCTCTTGAAAACATGGATTGAAGTGAAGAAGACAAAAATCACTTGCTTGGAAATTTTTCATGGGAACCAACGTTCCCGCTGGTAATGCATCCCTCTCTTCCCGGTCATTTAGGGAGATGGGGCTCCTGCTCAGGAAGTTGCTCTCGTTCATTGCACCTATTAAGCGATAAGGTTGGGAGATGACAAATCACGTTGGCTGATACCTTCAAGACCACCTCAGCCAGCCTCGATGCGTCCCATTGCTTTTAATAGATACGGGCGTCTCGACTTCTCAATTAATTTGGACTCTCCAGCCTTAAGCCCTGCAGTTTTATCACACAGCTCGCTAAGCTGGTGTTTACCAAAAAAAAAAAAAAAACCAACCAAGCCGCTTTTCTCCGGGATGCTGA
Source organism: Tringa solitaria (assembly GCA_026413425.1). Taxonomy (NCBI): domain Eukaryota; kingdom Metazoa; phylum Chordata; class Aves; order Charadriiformes; family Scolopacidae; genus Tringa; species Tringa solitaria. The sequence continues at coordinate 19,034,939 of JAOXJM010000005.1, read as the reverse complement.
GTCGGGTGGGCATGAAATGACTCGGGTAGGGGGTCTCTAGTCTCATCTCAGCATTTCTTTGACTAATCTTTATTCAGAGACGTGAAGCGAAGCCGTGCTCGGGCACCACCTGCATAAAGCCGTAGGAGAAGCCGAGCTCACGTCCCCTAAAGCAGTTGGCAAAAGGAGTTCTGCTCACGGCTGATGTGTCAGCACGTAACTTCTTGATTTAAATGGATTACACAGGCAATTCAGTTGGCGCACATTCCACTCCTAATAAACAAATAACAGTTATTGATATATTTAAACAACAACAACAAAAAAAAATATAGAAGGGCTTGGATGGCTCAGGGAGAGCTTGAGGCAGGGACAAAACGAGGCGCTCTCGCTTCCTTCCTCACCCAGCGGCAGGTTAATGAGAAAACAAGGGCTGGGCAAGAGCCCTGTCAAATTCCCAAGCAGCCTGCATCCATGTACACTCACACTTCATTAGCATCTCCGCGGGGGACGGAAGGGGAACTTGGAAGACCAAAAAACAATTAGGAGGGGGTTCAAGAGGTAAGACGAAAGAAGAGGAGGACTACTGGGGCAGAACTGGGAAGAGTGGTGTGGCCGGCAGATCTCCACACAGGGAGATCAAGGAACCCAGAGAGGGTAAAGAAATATTTTAGGGCTCCAATTTTTCCACAAAGAAGTGGGCTGCTTGGCCGTAGTCCACCTGTGGAAAGAGGCATTTCTGGACTGCTGGTGGTTTCTGAAAACTCTGCTGCTTCTTTCTCATGCGAGTTAACGCTAGGGGTTTGTTTTCCTTCTGCAATTGAGCTGTGAAGTTGGGGTGCGGGCGGTGGGAGGGTTTGGCATTTTTCAAGCAGGAACGCTTGCCACCAGGAAGAGCGGGCTCCGTCCTCCGTATTTATCCAGGAGGATAAACAACAAGCGCTCGCTGCTTTCTGTGGGGGACGCACACGGGGTGCAACGGGCTGAACGTCTGTCCTCGTGCGAAGCTGCAGCTCACTACTGAGCTCACCGGCTCAGCCCCGCGCCAGCTCTGCTGCCTCTGGTCCTTCATTTTCTTTGCGCTCCTGCACGGCTCAGTGTGACATCTCCAGAAATCTTATCAACCCAATTTTAATACAGATAATTAACTGCACTGAGACTTTGGACAGAGCGGCTCCGCGTGAACCTCGCAGCAAACGGTGGGGGGAATTACTGGCAACACAGTGGGCACGGAACCAGGCTGGTGAAGCTGGCAGGGACAAGTAGGGTTTGATTTTAATACGCAGCCACTTCTGAACTAATAGAGCGAAATACAAGTGACATTGTATGCCAAGCTGGCACGTGACAACTACACTTCATGCCCTGGCTGGGTATTTCAAGGTGATGTCAGATTATATATTAAAAAACTGCCATTCGCAAAGCATTCATCCCCAAACCCCAAGCATGGTCCGCAGACAGGAGTTGGTGAGGGCACTAATGCTGCTGTCACCGGCACCACCTGGGGGCTGTGGGGGCAGGAGGAGTTCCCTGGTGCACAGAATTACTCCCTGAGCTGCGCTGTTGTGTAAAGCCACGGGCACCTGAGGGAACAACTACCAACCTTCCTCCTCAGAAACGCTACGTACTCTCACGGCAGCCAACGCAAAACACCACCTGAAAAAGCAGGAGGGGAGCTCAAGCAGTAAATTGAGCTGAAAGTGGCCTTTTCCTCTGACTCCTCTATTCCTTCTGCAACCACCAAATCACAAGGACAGCACTGACTTTGCAGTGCATTTATTAAGTGTACAAGTTCCTCTCCTCTTACAGGCCCTACCATGAAATGCCAAGATCATGCTCAGAGCCTGGACTTCCCACCTTGCTGAAGAACAACGTTATTATCGCCACAGAGTGTCTCTGGGGATGACAGAAACCCACATATTTTGTTCAGAAATACTCTGCTGAGTTAATAAAACATGGCTCTCTTACCACATCTCTGAGCCTAACCCAGCTCACCACACTCTCGCTTGGGCTTGGAGACACTGCAGATAATCAGGTACCTCCACCAGTGTGAGCAAATTACTGCTCAGGATGAACAGAAAAGGTTCTTAATGGCAAAAATAACCCAGAAAGTGAGGTGTAAATTGTATATTTAATTATTCTGGAGTTGCATTGTATTTTCATCTGCAGCTTGGTCACTTGTGCCTTATCAGCTTGCCAAGAGTCGGACGGGTCAGTCCGCTGGGCATAGGGGCAACCAAGAGATGGCTACTGGCTCGTTAGTCTCCCACATTGGGCCTCTTTATCCCTGAAACCACTTCACATCGCACACAGGGAGCTTCTTTGCAGAGACTTGCATTTGTATTTGTGTCCACGAAGCCCCAGAGCGTTTGGAGGCAGCTCAGCACGTGCTGTCTGCGGCAGCCTTTGAAGCTGGGAGGAAGGACTGTGCATGCCAAAGGAGCTGGCCTCGGCCGCGCTGAGGATGATGCTTTGCTTTTCCACAGTGTCTTTATCAAAGCAATTTATAAGCAACTGATTATTGTTGAGCCTGAAGTGCAGAAAGCCAGATGGAGGTGAGGGCTCTGCAGAGTCAACAGCAGAAGAGATTGGGGAAAAAAAAATACTATCTGCCGAAGCACAGCTATGCAAACCTTCCCAAAAACTAAAAATCTCAACAGCCCATGACTCGTGGGACTACCAGAAGTGTGGGCTGAGTGTGTGCAGGGATCCACGGGGCCACGCACGGGCTTTCTCTGCCAGCCCTTCTCACCCACCGCCTTCTCTACACAGGATGAAGGCCCAGACTGGGCAGGGAGGAATGTCCCCAGGCTCCTTGGAAAGAAAAGGACACTTGAGACACTCAATAAGGGAGATCACTGCAGTCCCCCTTGGATTTTGACTTTTTTTGAGCTCACAGAGGCACACAAGTCAAGATGGATGGATTTGCTTCCAAACACTAGAACCAAACTTGGCCCAAACTGATGGCATGGGAAAGAAGATCTCTAAGCGCTGCTCCTGACCACAGCCCCACTCTCTAACCCTGTCCCACCACTGACACTACCTCTCCAAGGGCCACAGCTCTGCAGACACCATCCCAGAATCTCTATGCTGATAATGTTATAGAAATTGAGGCTTGGATTCATCAAAAAAAAAACGGTTTTGTTTTCAAAGAAAGCTTTCCAAAGGTAACTAACTGAACCCGTTGACAGACGTAGCAGTTGTGGCTTAGACAGAGGACACCAATACCCCCCCACACACACACCAATGCATAAACACACACACAGACAGTGCTGCTGGAAAACCTTATTTTAAAACTCTCTCAATAACCATGCTTTTTCTGTGCACCATTTAATGGTATTTCATGCACCTAAAAAGCACGCAAGAATAGAATAGAAGACCTGACTCCCGACAGCCAAGGCCAGGCCCAAGAGTTGCAAACAACCCAGTTAAACTAAGATAGTATGAGGTCAGTTGTAGCATGGGTGGCATTTTTCAACTGATTTCAAGCTCCTGTCTGAACCCTGTCTCGGCTGGTGGGATACGAGTGAGCGCTGAAAGTTAGACGTGCACTTAAGGTCTTTCCCGAACACAGAGAGACATTCACAGGTATAATTTAAAGCACCCAAAATAGGAGCCCTTGCTCCTCATGCCTGTGGGGAGAAATCCATGTCCCAAAGAGTACTTCAGAGCTCCCAAAATCGCTGAGGTGACCCCACGTATGCTCAGATATTGCCCTCGGCTGGAGTCTTACATTTTAAGGTATGTGGGACACGTAACACACACACCCCCCCCCCCATACAAGGGCTGTGAGCAGCTTTCCTCTGTGAGTCTTGGTCCCTAGGAGATCCCTGGTGCTTACAGGGCAGAGCTGTCCCCACCAGCTCAGGAGGTGTCACTGGGATGACAATGAGGGTTACAGGACTGGGTATGATCCGTTTCCCTGCTGCTGGTTGCTTGGTGGCACTGGAGCACAGCAGAGGCTCTAGGAACCAGCACTAACTGGGCTTGGATGCTTTTCCCTGGCTGGTGAGTTGGGACTCCCCTTGGGGAAAGCCTCTGGCACTGGGCGATTCGTTATCCAAAGCACAGAGCCAGGCATAGCCAGCCAAAGTCGCAGGCTGTCCCGCTGGATGGTCCTGTGGTGACATCCCACCACTCAGGGACCTTAGCAATGGGTGCCCCTCAGCACCTGGGGGTCTGAAGCCCACCGGGGGATGGCAGGACCCGAGGGAAGTTCCTCCACTGTCAAGAGGGCTGGAGCTTTGCAGGCACGGCCATGCAGCCTGGCCAGGAGCCTGCCAGCATCCTCCATCCACCAAGGGCCAGCAGTTGGGGTGCTGGGGCCACAAGCTCAGAGCCAAAAGTGGCCCATGAGAGCACGGATGACCCGGGCTGGGGGAGGCACAGTGCTGGAAACTGCTAAAGTTTAAGGAAGGGGAAAGGGGGCGTTTGGAGAGTCCTGGGAAAGGGGGGGAGAGGAGAGGAGACAGGGAAAAGGGAAGAGGGAAGAGGGAAGAGGGAAGAGGGAAGAAGAGAGAGGGGAGAGAGGGGAGAAGGGAGGTCGGTGCCACCTGGCAGCGCCGGTACCGGCAGCCCGGGGCTCCGTGCGCTGCCGGGGCCGCGATCCGCCGCCTCACCCCGCGGGTACCGCGGACAGCGCGCTCCGCCGGGCCGGTCCCCCTCCCCCGCCCCGCACCCCGTCTCCACACAAGATGGCGTCAGCGGCGG
>JAOXJM010000005.1:18992247-19007496 GCA_026413425.1 Tringa solitaria | reverse complement strand
TGAGGCACCATCCCTGGAGGTATTTAAAAGACGGGTTGACATGGTGCTTAGAGACATGATTTAGTAATGGTTTTTATCAGAGTTAGGCTGATGGTTGGACTAGAAGATCTGAAAAGTCCCTTCCAACCTAGACAAGTCTATGATTCTAAATATGGACACAGGAAGGCTTGGGAACTTCTATGTTACTCTGTGAGGCATCTCACGCTGTGGTAAATGTATCTGAGCTCTCCATAATCCCTCACTTGAGAGGAGTTGTGGGTCTTAACGTTGAGCATAAAGATGATGATAGAATCCATTTAATTTCAGTATTGTGTGTTGCAATTGAGGTATTTTTGATGAAGAGTGGTTTTTTTTTAAATCGAACAGGATGAATTACCACTGTTTTACTTGAGCCTCATAGAGAAGATGAAGCTTAGGAGCAATTGGAACCAATTGGTACAAAGGCATTTGGGCTTGGGTTTCCATGTTTAATTGGACCTTATTCTTCAGCCTACCAAGGGGGTCTCTACTAGTTACCTTAATTAAACACATGAAGGACCAGTTTGTTGCTTTTGGTGAGATAAGGTTGAAAGGTCCGAGATGCTTGTTGCAGCAAGACAATGCAAAATACTCATTATTTTACTTGCTTATCAACAGGCATCTGTTTAAACAGAGCTATAGCTTGAGACTGTTACTTGAGCAAAATTCCTACCGACTTCAATAAAATGCACTGACATTGTAAGGACTTCATAATAAGATCTGTTGAGTATTAACAGATGGTCACCGACTGCCTGAGACAAAGTTGTTGGGTTTTTTTTGTTTTGTTGATCACTGCAGGTATCTGGAAACTGAACAGACTTTGCCTTCTGGAAATCAAACCTGACTGTGAAACAAAGGTTTTTCTTTCTCCTTCCTTTTTATTTTCTTGCTACAAATTCTTTAAAGAAAACGGGGCAAATGTAAACTGATTTCTGAAGCGTCTTATCAAGAGACTTTGGTGTTCAGACCAATTTAGTGTAGTAAGACTTGCCCTGGAGCGCTGTGCTGGTGGCAGCCCACAAACTGGACGGACACCAGCATCCCGTTTGAGCAGAAACCCGGCGATGGTCTAGTTGACCCGCGTGTTTGAAGTGAAATTGTGCAGTGCCAGCAGTAAGCAAGCCATGGAAGAAAGCAGTTTGTCTTTGCTGCTGCCACGGACTGAATGAGCGAGTCTCGACTGTTTTGAAAATGTTCCTGTTAACAGTTTTTCTTTTGTGTATTTGTCAGTTTATATATTAGTTGCAGTTGTACTTTGCACAAACACTAATTAGACAGCCATCAACACTCAGGGCCAAAGGCTTACTAACAATGCAACTGTGATAGCAGTGTCTTAATTGGTTGAGTATAATTGTCATTAGGCAACGATAAAGACATCTGGGGCTCTGGAGAGAGATCAGCCTCCCCCCCCTCCTCTTCCCCAAATTTGTTCTGGCTATTGCTATCCAACGCGGTTGAGCTTTTTCAGATGAGATTCTGTGTTTTGACCAGTTTCCTGATGTTTTTCTCCTTGTGAAATCGTCTGCCTCTTCAGCACCACTTCATTAGAGCGGTGCCCGGCCTCCATCTCTGCTTCCTCCCACATGTGCTCGACACTTCACCACCTGCTTCCCAGCCATCCTGGGACAGCAGCAGCTTTTCACCCCCGGCTCCTGCTCCTTCCCTCTCCTGCTTTTCACTCACGTGAGAGGGCACCAGGAAATTGTTCATCTTATTATGACATTGCTGCCAATAAAAAGTAGTTGAAATGGTTTTGATTAGTGAGTAGGTATTTTAATTAAAGTATGTTTGTAGATAGCATGCAAGATTAATCTTTTTCAGTTTCTCTATACCATATGCGTTCCACCTCTTGGTGCTCCATTTCAGCAAGAATTTTTATGCATATCTGTAAAGCTTAAGCTGAATTTGCAGACTAATTTTTACAGATTTATACGTATCTGTCCAGAATTACAGAACTGGCTTGTCAAAGAGAAGTACAGTTAGAAAAATATAGCTCTTGTCTTTTCTCCCACTGCTGCTTCTCATGCGTATACACTGAAATGTTGAGAAGAATGGGAGCGGAGCAAAATGGAAGTCTCTTAAAGCTGAATTACTTGGGTGGAGAGTCTCTGTTGGCCACCAGGAGTAGGGTGGCAGTGTCTGATGGATGAGGAGAGAAGGATGTGGACTCAGAGCCGAAAGCTAGGTACCATGTGGACCAAACACGTCGGGAGGCATCAGGGCAGGGATGTGTGGAGAGGGGAAACTCGGGGGTGATGGCAACAGACTCTTTCTTGCTGCTCCCCGTTGTGCTTGGGAAGGCAAGACTTTGAACAGCTTTTCTAAATGAAGTAAATCAAGTATGGTCTCTACATCTTATTTTTTTTCTTTGAACTTGAGAACTCAGAATTTGTAGATTTTTGGGGTGGGTTTATTTGTGCAAGTGGCTTCTATCAGATGTTGGACTATTTACCTGCCACTGCAGTAGTCATCTCAATACCCCCATCAGGGAACAAAGAAACCAACCAGCTGCTGAATGCTGTTGGTATTATAGCAAATAGAATGTATTTGTTGTTATATTAAACAGTTGTTTTTCTTCCACTCCAGGAGAAAACTATGGGGGCTTCTCATAGCCATCTCGATAGAAGATTTGGTAACTGAATGAGGTTGGGGGACTGTGCGTGTTCGGGGGCAGAAGACTTAAATCTTGGGTTCTTTCATTCAGGAGCTGGTAATCCAAACAAATTTTCATGGTGAAGTATAAAGGCTGTAGTAGGAAATGAATAGAAATGCTGAAATTATCTAGAAGTAGGTTCCGTACAGTGCAGTGTGTTCTTCTCTTCAGCCATCTATATTGATATGGCAGATTTGCCAATTATCTGCAATAAAGCAGCCTTTTTATTTTTTTATAGCAAGGCAATGCTTTAATAGTTTAAAAGCCTTTTGTTGTGGTTACAAATTGAAAGTGTGCTGCTCTTTACAACAGCATTAAAAGCAGGGAGTTGAACCATTAAATTTTTTAGTTCTGAATTGGCTTCATCTGTGTTTGAAATTCTTCCAGTTCAGTTCTGGTACGGTCCCAGTGAACGCTGGAAATGGGCATGCAGTGGTGGTGGCCAACGGAGTGTGTTGTCAGCTGAGGAGAAGGTTTATATTTCCCATTTGCCCCTGCTGGGTCCCTGCCCAAACCTAGACCTCCACTTGTGTTTTCAGCATGGTCTTGTAACGTCTCTCCAAACCCTTTAGTTTTGCTGTGTGGGACCGAGATGCTGTTGTGTGCTCTGGGAAGGATGTGGTTGGTGGTGCTGACTGAGTAGTGGGGTGGGAGGAATGGGGGCAAAGATGCCCTACTGCCCTACTCCCCCCTCTTTCTGATGAAGCTAAAGCACTGGTCCTGTCTTGCAGTGCACTGGTGGGGTTTATGGAGAGCCACAAATGGAAGTAGGGTTTGCTGGGTGCTGGTGGGGTTGTCTCATGACAGAATTGGAATGAGCACTATGGCCAGGATCCTCTTATGGATTGTTCTGTGATATGTGAACCTACTAGAACATACCCAAGGTACATGTAACAAGCTCTTGTGTTCCAACAGGTCCTTGCTGGGGTTGGAGAACAGCACGGCTTCATGATATGGAAGTGAAAGCTCTTCAGCATGTATCTGTCCATCACTGGAGAGGAAAGGGGTGAGGATAAGGAGGCTGTAGGGTGGTCTGATGCAGAGCCTACCAAACAGAGGCAGTTCCTATGATTAACAGGTCCCACCGCAAACACATTGCAATTTGAGTCAAATTTATTTCCAGCTGATGGTCAGAAACATTTGGTGGGTCTGTTCCAGGTTGAGTTTAGCTATAGAGGTGGTTCAGGTTCTTCAAGAAGGTTGAAGAAGTTCAAACTAAATGTTGACTTTGACTCAGATAAAATTAAAGCACTTAATGTGGCACTGTGGTGTTGGATCTTTAATTCCAAGATTGCAGTCTGTGTTAATTTTTATGGATGGTAGTGTGTCTGTAGCCCTGGCTCACTTGAGTTGTGTGCTGTGTAGAAAAACCAGAAGCTGCTCGGAGAATTAGCCAGCCCCGTGTCTCTTCTCTATTCCCATCATTGTTTTCTCCATCCATTACTCTTTTCTTTTTACATTCCTGGACTGGACTATGTGAGAGCGAGTGTATATATGTATGCACTAGGAGGAGATGCTGTTCTTCCTTGCTTATTTGGGGATGAAAATGAATATTCTGTCACTTAGTTCTGACAGTTCTACCGGTATTTTATGTCTCCCTTGAAACTCACTTTTCAGGGTCATGTGGTGACAGGAGAATTTTGGCTTCCCCCTTGAGAATACTCTGCTACTCTTTGTAGTTGGAAGAAGTTTAAAAACATGACCCCAGCCAACCCAGACATGAAGGGAAACAAAAAGCAGCTCAAAATTAAAATGCTTTCAAAGCTTTACGTCTGTGTCTTGTTGAATGGGACTGCAACAGGTTTGTGCAATTACCTGTCCCGTTGTGTTTTATCTCCAGGTTTAAAAATATTCAAAATGAGCGCTTTTCAGTTTTATAAACTGAGGATGTTTGTTGTGGACTAATCTGGACTGTTTGTTCAGTCCAACATGAATCATTTTGCTTTGCTTTGGGGAAGCTTCTTTCTTGATCTATTCTTTTTAAGTAGTGCTGCTGTTAATTGGAAATTAAAGCAAGATTCGTGGAGGGATTTGAGCCTCATTTGCAGAAGGAGGAAAAGGCAGAAGTGCTGTCCTACCCTATTCTCTCTCATTTTCTTCTGTTTTACCACGTAAAACACTGAAGAAGAAGCCAGGTGACAAGGACATGGTTTTCCTTTCTTCCCGATTCAGTGCAGAGAATTAATGTGCATCTCTTTCTGCTTGACAGGCTTCACTGCCCCCTCAGGCACTTAATTAGTTGCATAAAGTGGAGCATTTTCACTCGGAGCCATTGGAAGTAATCTGCTCTGGAGTATCTGTAGCCTAGTTGCATGGTACTCCCCAGAGACCAGGGTAACCTCAGTCCAAGTCCAACGTCTTCTAAACCGTTATTAAGCACTTATCTTCACCTCCTTTGTAAATAATTACTTTCTTGTTTTCCTCATAAACATAGGATAGCCAGATTTCTAACCCGTAGACCTTTGAGGCTTTTAAGAATCATTCCCTTGAAATACTTTTCCCCCAAAAGTCGGGTTATAACAACCAAGCTGACAGAGCAGGAAGCACTTGTTATTTTCCAACAGAATCCAAGGCTTGGGTATGGCAGAGAAGGAGATTGGAGACTGCTTGATGGTGTTAATTGTCACAGTTCTGTCAAAATGTATCTTAACTGATTATTGAACTGTTCCAAATAACTATTTAACTATGTTCTTTGGCCACTCATAGAGGGAGCTTCTCCTCTACTTTGCCTGCAGTGTTTTTTTAATTTAATAGTATGTTGTGTGCCCCAGCATAGATGGCACAGAACAGTTTCTGTGGTGCTTGCTGTGTTACAACCTTCATTATTTCAGATATATTCAGTATTATCTGAGATGTTTAGTTCTATTTTTTTTATTGTCTCATTGGCAAACTATAGTTTAATGTGAAATGATAGTTTCTCTGGTGTTTCACTGAGAGCTCTTTCTGCAAATAAGACAGCCTTAATTCCAAAGACAACACTTAATTGTATTAATTAACTGTGTTAAGTCTTCAGAGATGTAGGCAAATCTGATCTGTTGATGAGGCATTGAGAAGTTTCTTTCTATAAAGAGCAGTGGGTTGGATGGGTGGATGTGTGTGAGCTCTTGTATGTATGTACATAAATGCTCTCGTTAAACAGTCTTTCTTTGGCACAATCACATATTTTTAAAGACCAGGAGGAAACAGTTTGAAGTTTTGCCATGATGTAATTTAGACTCGTTACTGATTACCTTCTTCCCTTGAGCCCTGCTCTCCTTGCGTTCCAGTTGTAGAGCTAATATCGATAGCTGGTAACCTGTGGTAGCTCAGTTGTGTTCTTCTTGTAGCTCCAGTTTACCTGCCTGTCCTAGATATGATGCTACAGTCAATAAATGGGAATAAGATAAGCAAAACTGATGGGTTTGTACACAGACTGTGTAAACAGGAGAATCACTCTAGGAGCTGTAAATGGTTTTAAGACGCTTTTTTGTTTCTTCCTCCTTTCTCCTGCAGCGACCTCTTTTCAGATGTTCTGGGATGAATAATAGCCTTCTTTTCCAGATATACATCAGGAGAAGTGAGGTTGTGGGACACTCGCACCTGGGACTACACAGCCCCCATCCTGGAACCGATGCACGGTCCTGGTGATGCTGGACCTCAGCCACATGTCTCCTTTGTGAGGATAAACAGCTCTCTGGCTGTAGCAGCTTATGAGGACGGTAAGTAACCACAACTCTCCTCCCTATTTAAAAAAAAAAAAAGGCAACAGCAACAAAAAAAAGGCTTTACAAAAATGAAGCAGCTGTGCTCAGCTTTTTGTGTGTCTGTAATCCTGTATACACACACACACACGCACACACTTGCTTTTATGTGAGAAAGTTGGCCAATAACCCTAAATGCATTAGGAGGCATTGGAACATAGCACCCATTAAAACTGATGTTTAATTCCTACTGGAACTGCTACACAAAGCTTGAGTGCCAGGCTGTAGTCCAGCCAAACTATCTTAAGCAAATAACTTGTTTTGCTATAAAAATATTAAATATTCTTGCACCAGCCTTCTCCTCTGTCCAAAACTCCCTTGGGGTGCTGCAAAGCTTTGTTATGGGAATACTGGTAAACTTGCATGTCTGACTAATCGGGGTCCTCTATTGCTCTTGGCATAGTGTGTGGATGCACATTTCCTTAACTGAAGTATTGGTTTGTAACAGTGGATTATTATGTACTTTGATATAGAAAAATAAAAACTGTGGCCTAATTTTTAATGAAACCCTAATAAAATCTTGCTTATATGCGTTGTTTTAAATGTACTTAAATGTTTATAGAACGAGCGACAAGAGCCAGAGACCAACCGTACATCTACTGGATGTGGGAGTGGCAATTAAAAAAGTCAGGTTGGGACAGTGCTGGCCAATTGGGATCCGAAGCTGAGTTGCTCAGGCAGAACTCAGCTCCTATCGTCTTTCTTTAAAATGTAGGATTTGACACATAAAAACCTCACCTCGGGTACGAATAAAGAGCGTTTTTGAAGTTAGGGAGCTTTGTACACATACCATCTTTGATCCTGGCACTTCTGCATGTGAAAACAACTGAAGATGGGTAATCCAAACAAAATCTCTAATCCATGTATTTTATTTTAGAAATAAATTAAATGCTATATACATGAAAACAACTGTTTTGAAGTGATCAACATCCTTGGCTGTTTTTCTAGCATGGATGATGCTAGAACGGTTTTCTGTGGCTAAGAATTGTTGATAGCTGATGTTTTCTGACAACAGCAAGTCTGGTATTTACAGAATACTCATTAATATTATTTATTTGAGTCATAGGAAATTATAACACGGTGATAGTTTTAAGTGTTGGCTTTTTGTCCAGTGTGCCAAACAGTGACTAGCAGAGGGTCTTTGTTTTCTAGTCTCCCACTGACTAATCTAATAATTTGTCTAGGGTTCTTTTTTCTGTCATATTCCTTGTTGTCAGACCTGTGTGTGCTGCAACTGAACTAGTTTGCATAAAGCTCGGCGTCTTTTATTCTTCTGGGCAGAAATTTTAATGGGCTCTGTGATATGGCAGTTACTCTGATTTGAGAAGCCTGGTCAGAATAGATTAGTTTCTATGTGAACAGGGAATTATGAAGACTGATTTTAGAAATGTTTACTAACTGGAATCTGAAAGTGTATATTTACAGTTTGGTGGAGAGAATTATTTTAAACTTGGGAAGGGAGAGGATGACTTTGAAGATAATGTGTTTGATTGTTCTTTGTTGTACTTTTCCAGCTCCCTTTTTCTCTTTGTTTGTAAGTTTGACTAACACAGAGAAACCATCTGCTCGTGTTGGAGGTGGTGCTGTCAGGCAGAGTCTAGACTTCTCTGTCGAATCCCTGGCTAGCAGGCTTGTTCAGATAACATCAGTTTCTCCCAGTTCAACAGAGCTCACGCAGCGATGTCCTTGGCATCCGATCACAGGGAAGAGCTCACAGGCAGATTCTGCTCACGCCGTGCCTGCCTCACAGCGCTGGTTTGCTGCTTCGGTAGTAGCAAACGCTTCCCAAGGCGTATGAAATATAGCAAGGAGAAAGATTAGTCTTACTGGGATGCCTGCATCCAGCATGAATTGTAACTCCGCGAAGAAAAATTGAATTGTGACTTCTAGTGAATGTTCCCGATGGTGTCAGCCTCTGAGAAACAAACTGCAAGGAGAGGTAAATGAGAGGAAAAAAAATGTATGGGGAGAAAATGAAGTTCTCTCCGCCCATGCCAGTGCTCAGTGGGGGCACTGGATGTACACCTGGGGCAACGGGACTTGGCAACCTGATCCACAGTTGTGATTTTTGAATTCCGACCCACTGGCCTCATATTTCTTCTGCCTTGTTTCCTATTGTCAGCACTGGCAGCCCTCCAGTTTGATTTTACCACTAATTGTGTTGCACGTTACCGAACTGAAATGAATCAAATCAAAATGCTTTTCCTGGAGCATTAGATAAAGCAGGCGAGGGTTCTGGGTAATGAGCAGATGCTGCTAATGCAGGGACAGGAGAGGCCTTGCCAGGACTCCATCTGCTCCATGCTTGCCTGGCTTTGGCTGTGAGCCACAGCTTTTGGGAAACAGCAGTCTACTTTAGCCATCCCTCTCCCCCCAGCCCTCCGGAGCCTCATAGTTTGACTTGAAAACAATGTGCTGCAACGAGAGAACATACTTTTCTGGGTTTTTTTTTTTTGGTGTTTTTTAAATGCTGCCCTTTATACTCATGCAGGGGAGATGCCACGGTGTCCCCATTCGTGGCTTTGAGACCCGTTGGAAGGAGTTAGTGGTACTTCACAAGTTGCAGAGTAACAACTTGGGGCAAAGGAGGGTGGTTTCTGCAGGGATCAGAAGTGCTCTTGCATGTTGGCAGGCTCCAGGAAGGGAATTTTGGCAGTGCTGCTTTCTGGGACTTGGAAATCTGCTCTCTTGTCCATTCTGATGCCCTGAAAGCTGCTCGCGGATATTGTCCCTTTGGTACCCTCTTTGCAAAGACAACCACGGAGTAATGTTTTTGGTGCCTTCCCTGAAGTGCCAGGACGTGCTGCAGGACAGCAAGAGCGGGGAGACAGGCTGGCTTAAGTAAAGGAAAAAGTTTTTGAAGAAAACCTCATGTAGCAGGTGGTATTCTATTTATTCCCATCCAGATACAGGTGGCTGTGGATGCAGAACTCTTGGTTCGGGTAAATGGCGTGTGATTTCCCATCACGGGCAGGAAAGTCTGCCTCCCGAGTCCCCACATTGGGAACAAAATACAGCCCTTCTTCTCTGGTCTCTCTGGGGGGCTGCAGAGGGACGGTGCCATTTGGAAATCTCTGTGGAGGTAAAATCTGGCAGCATTTGGTGGAAACTGATGGGATAATCGTAACATAAAGGCACAACTCAAATGACTGAGGTCATCTCTCACTGTGTAGTATGGCAGGTAGCTTGCTTGACCCACTGAAAGTTGAGAAACAGCATTGGCAGTGAAAATAAACTGTAAAAATTTAATAAACACCAAGCATCTACTTAGGGACAAGTTTGTGGTCCCTCTGACTAGAAATGTTTTTGGGAGAAACTCGAAATTCAAGACAAGCAGCTTTGAGACTTCAGACCGGTGCTCATTTCCACCCGTGTGTTTTGTTAACTGTACTTCATGGAAGTATGATGTGCCCTGAAAATTATAAGGAAAGAAATTAATGTTCCCAGCTTAGAAGAAAAAATTACATGTAAGAAGTGTTTTCAGAAGGTGAAAAAGGATTTTGTTTCGTTTAAATCGAGATCGGAAGCGGCAGGATGTGACCCACAGACAGGAAAAACGTCATGTAGATGATGTGCATTGAGCAGCTCCTGCCCTTACCATGCAATTGGGTTTTAGGAGCTGAGATGAGTGAGCATGAAAATTCCCTGCTCTAGCATATACAGAATTCTCTTTGCTTTTTTTTTTTTTTTTTTGCAGATAACGCATGCGTAGATTGCTCTACATCTTTTCTAAAGCTGACAGCAACTGCTGGCCGTATCGTCCTAACGTGGGAGAGCTGATGTAATGGGTCACTAGGATCTGAGCGTAGGATCTTCTGTGCCCAAACACAGCCCTCCCTCCGTGTAGCCCAAGGGTTCACTCTTAACAGGGACATTTTTTTTTGCCTCTGTGATTATGTTGCTTTCCCCTGTTACAGGTTCAGAGCATTTTATAGGAAAAGAAATTTATTTAAATTTTTTTTGTGGCAAAAGCGTTGCCTTTTATACCAGAGAGAAACCCGTGTGAAAACAGATGGAAAAAACAGCTGCTTTTGTGCTTCCAGCTGCGAAGAAGGGAATATACTAGAGATGGCGAAGAGAATTTAGAGAATACACTCTTAATGGAGAAGAGCTTCCAGCCATTCACCTCTGATGGAGCAGGAGATGTGTCAGACTGGCTGATGCCTACGGGAACTGCAGTGTGGTCAGGATCAGCAGTGCCCTGTGTGAGACACAATAGTCTGAGTTGTGTGTTTTATCCAAACCCCTTACAATCCAGGGTGAATTACAATAAATGGACTCGTCGTCATGCCACGCTTCACCAATATATCGGGTTAGAAGTTACAAACCCAAATTCTTTGCACAATCTGGGGCGAAGTGATAAACAAGACGACCGGTGCAGTGATTGTAATGTCAAGTGTCAGCAATTATACTGTCTTCATCAGCTTCTTGTGCTTAACTTGTTTCCTTGAGCCAAGATCAAATACAAGGAAGCTGTAAATTCTAAATCCATTTCAGGAGTTATTGTTAAGAGTTCAGTTGGAATAATCAAAACTGCGGTGCAGATTTTTAGCATGCTGTGAAAGTATTGCTTGTAATTTTGATTTAGTGACTTTCTAACACTTTTAAAATTACAGTATTAAAAAAAAGAAAAAAGTTCCTGTACACTTGCAACCTTAACTTCACCTTAGCAAAGATATTGCGTTGGAAATGAAGTACTGGTCACTGCTGGAGGCAGGAAGATAGACTGTAGAGTAGTGATCTCATCTGCACTGGTAAATCTTACGCCTAATTTTTTTTTATGTTGCCATACTAATAACTTTAACTGTAATGGTGGCTTTTTTTTTCCCACTATTACACAAACATGATTGACTGTTGCAAAGGCTTGCATGCTAATAAATACGTTTTGCTATTTCTGCGATGAAATGTAGAATACAGAATATTCTGAGCAGCACTTTTAAACCTTGTAGTAGCTATTGATAAATACAGTGGAGCATTTGCTTTTTCTGTGTAAAATTGGTAATATTTCCCTGCTGTCGTGCATGGATGGATACACCTGTTTTGACAGAAGGTCCCTGCACGCAGTGATTGAGGCTTCCGACTGGTAGCAAGTAGCAGATGATGAGGATGTACACAGGGAACCATACACTTTTGGAGGGAGGGAGAAGCAAGGGGGCATGAGCAGTCCTTTTGTGAGCAAATAGTTGTTCATCCTATTGAAAGAAAATAGTATTTCTCCTGCTCCTTACCTTCCTTTTCAACTCCTTTTTACTCCTTATGTTGTGCTGCTTCATTAAACAGATGTTAAGGTGTGACCTAACAAGTCACTTGTGGTTTTGATATTACCAGGGATGTTTTCACACCATATTGTGCATCAGGTGTTGCACACACTGTATTTGCCGGATAATGTAGATATTTTGAATAGATTTTGCTATTGAACATCTGGTGAAAAAAACTATGTGTCTCGAACCGATTGT
Organism: Tringa solitaria; assembly: GCA_026413425.1. Lineage (NCBI taxonomy): Eukaryota > Metazoa > Chordata > Aves > Charadriiformes > Scolopacidae > Tringa > Tringa solitaria. Next base: position 18,995,629 of record JAOXJM010000005.1, on the reverse strand, counting down.
ACGACTGCATCAGCTGTTATTGCTGTCTTCTGTTTTTGTGATGCTTGAGATGCAATAATAATAATATTAGCTTTGTTGCCCAAATTTGGAGGGCAGAACTCTAAATTCTGAGTTTCCCCAGTTTGCTCGTGTGGTCAGAAGAGGGTTGTTTGACTTGAGTATTTCTTTTGTATTTTGTAGAACTTTCATAGGTTAATACACTCCATTTAAACAGTGAAATGCTCATCGCAGAGATGTGTAAACAGAAGAACTTCCCTGAAAGCGAATTCAACTTCCTTTTCCCCTTCCTCAAGGTGGTCTTTAATTGGGATAAATGTTCTGGGAAAAAACAAAGCTGAAAATACTCTTGCCCGGAGGATCTGGGCAGCAATATTCATTGTCTGATGACAAAGTTCGGTTATAACATCCGTGATCTGATATCGCTACAATCTTTTATCATTGATGGCTTTTTTATTTGCTTGTTTAAACCTGCCATCCTGGGGGTGAGACTTCACCCCTTCCCCTCGGTTCAGTTTGGAGCCGGGGAGTCGCTGTGGAGGCACAGAAGCGCTGCTGCTGAGCCTTGGCGTGGGCAGAGCCGGCTGCGCGGGGACTTGGAGCCCATGCTGTCCATTTGTATTTGTTAACTTGTTTTAAGCGTAAGTGCGTGCAATATTGAGCTAGCATTCTGTTTTTCAAAACCAGTTCAGCAGTTATTTACCTTTTAAGCAATTAACATAATTACCATTATGCTAAGAAGTAATTTTGGGAAGTTCTGCTCTGAGCCCTTATGACTCCATCGGGACAGTTTTAGTCGGGACTTATCTTTTTGATGGAAGCCTAATTGCAGTTTTGGCTTTGTGTAAACAAACAGAGGCAGCTAATTGTTTAGGCAAATAGCAGATTAATTTAAATATGCATCCCTAATAAAACAAAAATGGTCCCCATTATGGTACTCATTCCCATGGCGAGGAATATAAATATTCAGTGGGAGTGCCATTAGACAGGGATCTTAAGGATTATCTGCATTATTTCACATCGGTAGCACTTTCCAGATACCAAATAATCTTTACAAAAACAAACATAAATCAATTTAAACTCATTTAGATACCATTTCACTATGTGCAGTTTCATTACCACACTCTTGCTTCACCTCCTTTGGGACACGGGAGGAGTGTTTGCGAACTGGCATTGGTGCCCGTCCACAGCTGTCTGTCAGAGCTTTTATGTCTCCTTTTGAAGGAAGAGCTCCCATTAATCATTTCATCATTAATGGCCACGCTCGAGTAGAAGGAAGGCTTCTCCAGCTCTGCCTGTCACGTCTGAAGATTGCTTCTCCTTTAATTCACTGCAAAGGTGGCCCAGAAGTCTCCCATTTCGTCTAGCCCTTCTGTTCTTTACCACACTCCTGATTGCTTCAGATTCCTCGTATTCAGATTGTTGCTTTAATGTACCAGCTTTTAAATAGAGTATTGGTGATCTTTGCTGGGGAAAAAAATGCAATGGCAAATGTATTGTCTTTTCACTTATACTCCTGTATTCTTTGGGATTTGCTTTCTTTAGTGTTGTGAACTTCTCTTCGCTTTCTGTTTTTCCAGAGCATCAGAATTAGGAGTTTTGTTGCTGGGTGGAAACTATTAAGAATGGTATTAAAACCCCCAGATTGCTGTGTGTGTGGACCTTCAGATTCTTCACTTTAAAACTTTATTGTGTGTGGCAGAGAGACTTAAATTTGAACATGGGTTCTGCCTCACTATTTTATTAGGGTAATTGAGGGCAAGTGTATAGTAGAACAAGAATTTAGATGCCTCTTTAAGTCTGATCTTCTCCAGATATTGAAATGTGAGAGAAGTCAAGCAGTCTTCCGCAAGGCAGATACCAGTGTTCTCTGAAAGTCAAAAATTAGGAATTGCTTACAGAGCAAGAAAGCCTCTAGTGCCCTAAATGTAATTTTGGAAGGTTTCCTCTGAACCTGTTATGTGGTGCTCTGCCACGTCCTGAAGTTCTGGTTTCCTGCCCTGCAGTCTTTTCTTTATATTAACTTTTTTTATTAGAATGCTTTTAAAGCATACATCTTCAAGTGATCTGTTAAATGCTAAGGTAAAGCATAGTGGTTTATGGTGGGGTTTTTTTGTTTATTTTTGTATGCAGGAATGGTCAGCGTGTGGAGCCTGATGTTTGGGCGGGAGCCCATCCATCGTTACCAGCACAATCAGAGGATTCAGGCTTTAGCTCTCGGTGCAGAGGGTGCGACGGTAGCAACAGCATCTGGCTTCGAGGTCAAAGTGGAAAGCCCTAATGACAGAGGATTCTGGCAAACTACAGAAACATTTGAAATCCAGAAGTTGGTGAGTCTCCAGGCTACTCAGCTTCATTCCAGGAGCTCCTGATCCACTAATTATTGTTGGTACAGTTAAGAGGGATCTTATAAAAATCTTACAAGAGCGTTGCCTCAACTAGATAACAGCATTACCAGCTAGAGGCTGTGATTTTGAGGCAGGTTAATGGATCAGACTTTCATCACCGAAGAGCAAGGGTGAAATGTTGGCTTTAGCTACAAGTGAAAATGAATAAAAAAGTCCATATGGTGCAGGAGGTTGGCTGTTTTTAATTATTTTTTTGTCAACATTAAACTAAGTTGGCTCATTTTGTAAATCAGTTTTCTCGCGTAGAATTGGAGCTAAAACTCGAGGTCTCATTCCAGACCAACGCTATCTGATTAATTCTGAGGCAGGATATTGCAGGCGAGCTAATAGTATCACTTGTGAAGCTGTAACTAGTTGTGCAGCTTCTTTAGGTTGCACCTTCTGTCACTGAAGTTTTGAGACTACTTTAATTAAAAATCAAAAGCTGTCCCATTCTCTGAAGTTTTATTATGTCTCAGAATATCAACATCTTTTTGTGTGTGTGAAAGGGTGAGGAAGCGCGTAGGAATAAATTGGGTCTTGCAGCTTCTCTCCTATTGCAGGAAGCTACTGTGCAGCTCATGGGTACAAAGTTGTGATTTAAACCACTCCTGATTAATCCCCTCTTTTCAAAGCTTAATCAGTCTTAGAATATTTAAATATTCGGGGATTTTATTTCTCAATAAAAATGTTAAAACAACACTACTTGGCTGGGAAATGTCACTTTGCCACACATGACAGACACACTCAGGACACCATGCTCCCTTCTAGGGCTGTTTTAGGAATCAGTTGTGCTGTTCAGGAGTTTAAACACTTCCCTGGTGAGGCTTTTGAGAAGTGTCTTGAGGTTGTTCAGCCTGGAGAAGAGAAGGCTCCAGGGAGATCTTAGAGGCCCTTCCAGTCCCTAAAGGGGCTCCAGGAAAGTTCGGGGGGACACTTGGTCAGGGAGGGGAGCCATAGGAGGAGGGGGAAGGGTTTGACATTGAAAGAGGGGAGAT
>JAOXJM010000005.1:18981314-18992095 GCA_026413425.1 Tringa solitaria | reverse complement strand
TGGAGGGGGCTTGGAGCAACCTGGTGTGGTGGGAGGTGTCTCTGCCCAGGGCAGGTGGTGGGTCTGGATGGTCTTTAAGGTCCCTTCCAACCCAAACCATTCTACAAGGCTGTGATGATTCTATGAAATAGGAAGAGCAGCGTCATTCTGGTCTTGTGACAGGGGATGTGGTACTTGGGCTGTACTACTGTCATGTGATGACTTTTCTGTTAATTAGGCTATATACACGGGATTGCAGGGTAAGCATCAACTCTTCCATGTTAATTGCATGAGTGTGTTGCCTCTTTCGGAGGCATTTCTATTCTAGCCACAATTTTTGCTTTCTGTGCTTCAAACTTACCGATTTCTGTTTCTCATTTGAGTAAGTCCATTAAGTCTTGCTCCTTTCTTCGACATCACATTTTGGTTGTTCTGTTATAATGTGTTCTGATTAGTTTTTTAACTGGTCTCATTCTAAAGATTCATCATAGGAGCCAAACTTTCAAAAGCTCAGAAATAAAGTTGGTAATTGGTCTTTGTGTGAAATTAATCCATAATTGGTGTGATTTAAGTTAGCCGATAACCACACGTCAGTAGTTTGCTCAGCTTAACACACGGCACTAGTGACGTGAAAGAGTTTTTGGCTGTAATAACAATAAAAAGTCTGCTCTTTTTAGGTCAACTTCCTTAATCTGGTTCCAGATGTTACGGGGAGTCCAGTGACAGTCGCAGCTGCAGAAGACATTGTCTATCTCCTGAAAGCAGAAGATCCTGCTGGCAAAATTCTCCATTCTGTCTATGGTCAACCTGTCACGTGTCTCGATGTGTCGGCTCACGAAGCAGCCTTTGGGGTCAAAACCTTTGGCTGGTTATTGAATGAACCCAACAAGGTATTTAGTTAATTTTTTTGGGTAAGATTTGAACACCTTCATAATTAACATTCATTCATCCTCTGCTCCTCAGCCAAGTCCCAGCTCATTCAGCTGGATGCTGTGTCAATGACCCTCTAGGGGGAACCCATCTCAAAAAAAAAAAAAACCTGAAAAACCCCAATAGACAACCCCTGCCCCAAAAAGCCAAAACCTCCCTCAACCTCAGGGCACCCTGAGCAGTGCGTCAAGCCTTGTACGTGTAAAAGTGCAGTCTTAGGAGGATGCTGCTTCTTTTTGTCCACTTGAGTATTTGAACTAAGTCTCTTCCAATTTGGTGAGGATGGTGTCACTGTTGTATTCGGGGAAGCTAAACAATAATCATAGGTTTGAAGCCTCACGTGACACAGACTGCTTCTTCTAGCAGTATATCTTAGAAGGGTAGATCCAAACCAGACTGGTTTTGTAACCCTGCCGAAGACTCAGGGCTGAGGAATGCTTCTAATGCAGCTCTTCTCAAACTTCTCCGCTTGCAGAAGGTGTTATTTTGGGTTTTCAGACCCAAATAGGTAGCATAAATAATTGCATTTTAGAGGGGCTCAGAATCCTACCAGAGATCCCAGGTAGCTGGTGGCAGTGTCCTGCTCCTGGACACAGCCTCACTCCAGGGCAGTGACCAAGCTGCAGAAAGACCTGTTTTCAGATGCCTTGAGAAGAGTTTCTCTCTTATTTCTGCATCTTTCTTAACTTTTTCCACTTCCTAATTTCATTCTATTTTTTTTTGTGTGTGTGGTTATACTTCAGGCATGTGATGGGCTATCAGGAGAGAGGGAAGGAGGAGAGTACTCCAGGCAGGTGGAGAAAGAAGCAGGAGGTGAGCACCCAGATGAAAGGAGCTGTGGGCTGTAGTGTAAAAATGCAGCATTCTCCTTGGCAAGTGGCTAGGACAGGAAAGCTTTATTTAGGACTACCTCTGCGTTAGGAATTAATGTGTCCAGCTGCATCTAATTTCCCCTTAAAATTTGCACTCACCGGGGAAATGCTGAGGCCACCATAAATACCTCTAGGGTTGAGAGATGCTGCGAGGCCGTGCTGTCTTTATTAATTCCTTTGCTCTTCTAATCCAATTCTTTTCCCTGCAGAGGTGGGAGGTTAGAAGGTAAGATTGCCTCATTCGGGGGCAGTACAGCGGCGATCGCCTTTTGTGCCTCATAAAGGAATAGAGAAATCTACTTAGGCCCCCGAGCGTCACTCCGTAAAGCCGGACATATTTCCTAATTTACTTCTGAACTCTTTGGCATTTGATGGCAGATTGTATTAAGCCCGTGCATCAGCGCGCATCCTAATCAGGGAGATGGGACTGAAGTCGTCCAGACGGCTTGGGGGGGGTGTTTGACAAGGACGCTGGCTTGGCATTGCCGCACCAGCTGACATCACGCCGGAAATTAATTACTAATGTCTATTATGATAATTACTGGCCTCGTGCAGACGTGAAGGGACTCCGCATTGGCTGATTACGCCGGTCACAAGTTGACAATCTGTCTTTAGGAGAGCTTTCGGTCTCGGAAACGTAATGAGGAAGAATTCCAGCCCCAGTTGTGACTGGCTGTGCTGCCGGAGCAGGAAAGCCGTGCTTCTTCTCAGTTTGGGGTTTTCTATGTTTTTCCTGAGGGATATTTTTTTTTCTTTAGTGTAAGCTCACAGTCCTGATGCTACTGACTATTAACCTGCTTTCTGAGGAAAATATAGTTAGGGAAACCATCTTTTCCTCCTCTCTTTTTTCTTAATCGTTGTCTTATTTTAACCAAATTTGACAGCAGAGTGGAGATCTGAGGCATAAATTTTGTAGGAACTTTTATGTCGGAGAGAAGAAAAACATCAATTCCATGGCATAGACTTGCCTACTGTTAGATGACAGACATCCATGCAGGAGAGAGGGGAGAAGATAAATACTTCAAGTGCGAGAAGTTCAACTTTCACTTCATTAAGCATCAGACAACCCAAGTATGATGGTGTTTCTGGAAAGTTTGTCTGTTTAGTGCTCCTGGAGCTCTTTGTTTTATGTTAAGCTGAGAGAAATTTCTTTAGTAAGGGTTGTTTCAGCTGTATTAACTTGATGTGGAATGTACTCTCTCCTTTAGATTCCAAATCCTTGAAATACTGAGATCTGTATTCCCATCTAGACTCGTATGTGGATAATTATATAGACCAGTTAACGAACCACAGGGAAAACGCCAACCTTGGCTGTCCCCTTCCACCTGAAGTGGTGCTCGTGACATCCAGTGGACATGCCTCGAAGGATGGTGTGTAGCGAATAACACATTACCCTGTGTCATGTGGTTTGGAGACCCCTGATCTCGATGTTGCAGCAGCATCACAAACTCTTGGCGTTCGCATGTTTGAATTTTGGGTTTGAGCATTGTATGTAAAATTAAATCCACAGATTTAAACTAGAGTTGTCTTTGGCCATGTCAAGAGATAAACTTTTTAAATAGGGGTACTGTGACTGTAAGCATTAACAGCATCTGATTTCTGATGCAATTATCTTACTGATTGTAGGATCTGACTGAAGCTTTTCTCGTAGTTGGTGTCTTGATAAGGTTCCCTGAACAGACCATCTGCTGTCGAGTAAGTCTGGTCTCCTGCTGTAGCTTCAGGTGGGCTCTCTGCTGCTTGTGGATTATTTCTAGGAAACTTATAGGTGATGGTAGGGAAAAACCTCTCTTCTTTTTCCCTCTTGGGGTGGGAAAAAACCTAAAACCCAGCTTTTTCTTGTATTTAAAGCTTAGTTGAAATTTTTTAGTATTTTAACAGTTTTTGGTGGTAGAAGATGATCAGCATGGGAGGATTTGTTGTGGGTTTTTTTCATAGAATAGTTTGGGTTTGAAGGGACCTTAAAGCCCACCCAGTGCCACCCCCTGCCCTGCACAGGGACACCTCCCACCACACCAGCTTGCTCCAAGCCCCCTCCAACCTGGCCTTGAACCCTCCAGGGATGGGGCAACCTGGGCCACCAAAGAAATGTCATATAAGCATGCACGAGAATTTTACTTTAAACTTACGCAGCTGAAGAACTCTTTTAATGTCATGAGTATAATAATGTGTGGGTCAGAGTGTGTCTGTGGGTTTGGTTGCTTTGTGCACAAACCTGAACCTTGTTTCCGAACAGGTAGATGGGGAAGAGCAGAGTGAAGGGAGGACAGAGATGATTTCAGAGCCTCCAGCGTAGAAACAGAAGGCTGGATATGTTGGGATCAGATGTCTGGGGAGTTGTTTGTTATGCTGTCGGTTTTTCATCTGTTTTGAGCTGGTGATTGGCTTGTATTTGATGAATGGTGTTCGGCATCACCTGTCTCTTCTCATCAGCGGTTGAAATACTGCCGAGTTCTGCTCCTGTATCTAATGTTGCCACGGAGTTCTTCAGCTGCTTGCTGGTGCGAGTATATCCAGTAGAATTAAACACTTGAAATGGATGTTATGAACTAATATTAACTGAAAAAATTAAATTACAAATTTTGAAGTAATCCTTTAAATAGACTTTCATACTCTACAGTCTCTCTTGGGTGACATTTTCAGGTCACAGCTGTTTTATATAAGCTGTTACATCTTTCTTGCACCTTATTTTAACCAAAATTCTCCTCTTTGCACACTGGTAAGCTTACATTTTCTCTTCTGGTGTTGTAATGTCTCCATTTCTCGTGGAGTCCCAAAGACTTCAGTTTTGTGTCTTTTTTCTCATATAAAAGGTGTGCTTTTCATGTTTTTAGCTGCTGTGACCCTTGTAAACAGTCTAATATTCAATAAATTGATCTTTAAAAACTCTTTTATTCATACCAGTAAAAGGGCAGGTCTTACTGGTGACTGAATTTGAATGTATGGGACTTTCCCAGATGTTTCTCTCTGGGGAGCCGTAGGACTGCAGAGAGTTAGCAGATCTTTGAAGATGAGAGGTGTTTTAAATACCTTTTTCTTTATAAACTCTTTTGTACCATATAGGAGCAACAGAACTCTTTTTGAGGATCTGAACTGGATAGATTATAAATCAGGCACTGCAAAGAAGTAGAGAGAGACACCAGAAATTTTCCTTGCCTACATTTTGCATGATGTATTGATTAATCCCTCTCTTGCTGAAAAGTAACAACCATCCAGTTGTTTTTTCTGCATTTGTAAATGACCAGAAATAATTCCAAAAAAATAATAAAAGAATCTCTTTTGTATTGGCTAATGTTAATGATATTCTGTTTTGGGGGTTTTTTTTTCCTCCTTTTTTCCCCTATTCATACATTTATGTGAATACCTCAAAATTGGCATAGCTCCTTAGTGAAGTTTCTTGGGTTTTGAAATTAGAGCCACTAGGATGTGCCACGAGTGTTCAAGGTGATAATCTATGAAACGAAACGAATTCATTCAGTTTTTCAGAATTACCTTGCCTTTTCCCTCATCTATCCTTAGCTTAGGGAGAAGGTGTTTCTGGGCTAGGGCTTGTTTTTTAGTGGATGGGCAGCTCGGTGGGTAAACATCCCATCCTTTCCTCTTTGGGAACCTGAGCTCCTCCATCACTCTTCAGCCACAAGTCAGAGGAGCCCGGTGACCTCCGTCCAGGTTCTGGCAGACGTCTGTCCACAGGAGAAGCCCGTAGAGGCTGGCAGAGCCCTGGCCGCTGGCAGCCCGGCCGCGGCCAGTGGCCAGGGCTGGAACATCAAGGGCTGCAGGTGCTTTGGCAGAACCACGTTGCCCAAGCTCATACGCTGCCCACACAACGCTTGGCTCGGCTTCTTCCTACCAGCTTGGAGCCTTGCTTTGTAACTCCAGATGAACTCTTAAAAGGAGAAAAACCAAACCACGCTCATTTTTAGCTTCACGTGTAACTTTTTCAGCAGGTGTAGATGTTTGAAGGACCATGTAGTGTGTGTGTGGCTGGCTCAGTTCGGCTGCTGGATTTGCTGCAAGCCCTTCAGACTTTATTTTCGCCATCCTCTGTGTGGGTCTTTAAGCGTTGCTGGAGGCTGCGGGCGCAGCTCAGCGCATGCGAAATGAAGAGCTCTCATTTGCCAGTGTAAAGTCACCTTTAGGATGGCATGAAAGTCAATTTTCCACATGCTCAGAGAAACCGTTGTGTTACCAGCTTTACACAATGACTTATATCTGGCAAGAACTTGCAAAATAGTCTCTCTGGCTGATTGTCAAAAATTACATCATATTGGAGTAAACTGCTTTTAAATCAAACATCCATTATTCATGTATATTAACTGCTTTTTTTATTTATTTTTTTTTTACTGGCTGTTTTGTGTATGATTTACTCTTTTTCTTTCTCTCTGATTGTCTGTCTGTCTCCCTCAGCTGCTCCTTTTAAATCTTAGCTCATCTTTAAATTTATGGAGCCAGAACACTTATCTCTGTGTACAAGTATCAATATGCTGACCTTGCGTTTGTTAATAGTTAAATTTTTTTGTTGTTGTTGCAGTGTTACGTGCCATATTTACAGTAGGCAATTCAATACATTTGCACTGGGAAACTGTGCCTCTGAGGCTTGTAAACTTTGAAAATAAGGGTTTTTTTTTCAACATCCTTTTAGGAATAAAATTCAAAAGCATTGTGTACCATATGTTGTACTTAATTTGATGATTTCTGCGCAAATGTAGATGAAATAGCCTGGTTGTTTTTATAGATACCCTTTGAATTGAAGGGGTTTGACCTGAGCAAAACCCAGATCGCCTCTTATTCATGGTGGCCTTGAAATTTCACGACCCTTTCTTTTGTTGGCGATATTTGTGTGTATTTAGGCAGTGTTTTTTTCTAGCTGGGAGAGGGATGGGCAGAAGGAAAGGTGGAGAAACATAATCTGAAATTAAATGGAAATTCTGTTCCCAGTCTCGCTGCTTGTTCCTCTGCATCTTTGAGCAACTCAGATTTCTTTTTTGTTTTCATCTTCTCTCTCTAAAATGACAGAAACCTCTGTCCTAGATGGTTCTTTTGGAGAACGTGGTTCTTTAATGTATCCTGTGTGTTATTCGATAAGGAAAAGGATGTAGGTTTTGTGTGTGGTTTTATGGTATACCTTTTGCTAATATTTATGCTACTCCGTTCAATACTTTGCCTAAATAAGAATGAAATATTCTGTATATACAGAGTGCTTGGCCCAGTTCTGAGAGACAGCGCGATTTTTACCAAGTGTGTGATGTGGTGACTTCTGACGAGGAGCAAAAACAGGCTTGGGGAGGGAAAGGAGCTCTTTCACAAAGCAGTTGTCTGCTGGCCTTTAGCCAGGACAGTGGGTTGAACACCCCTGCTCTTGTTGAAAGTACCACAGGCTCTTTGATAACAAGTGCTTGGGGATTTGTTGTTTTAATGTTCCGTCCAAAAAAGACATCTTCAACAACACAGGATCCCAAAACACCTGCTGGGGTATTGGACATGCATGGAAGAGTTCCATCAACAGCATTTCCTTCAGTTCCTTGGTTTTTCTTGGAAGTATCTCAACCAGAGTACATCGACCATGCTTGACCTCACTTAGCTGCAAGATGTAACAAAGCTCACAGCTCAGCTATTCTGGCTACAGAGACTTTAATTCTTTGTGAATTAATTTAGTCTTCTTTCTCGAGTTCTTGGACAGCATTTAAAGAGAGTTCCCTGTACCCACCGCTCTGCGGTTTCCTCAAGTACAGCAACTTTTCCTTTCTTCCCCTGCCTGGGCTTGTGAACTCGCCAGCTTCTGGGCGCATCTCTCCAAGAACGGTGGCCACAGGTTGAGACTTGCCCAACTCACGCAGTAAAGAGGGGAATTAGTCTAATGCACTGCCTTAACAAAAGAGAGAGTACGGGCATGAATAATTAATACCACTAGTCTGTGGCAATCGGATAAAATGAAGTCCCATTTGCTCAGCCTTATTAAAAGAGAGAGAGAGAGAGGGAGAGATGGTAAAGGTCGTTAAGGGACTTGTAACATGGAAAGAATCGCCTCTGAGATGGATAATGTGTTTTCTAATCTCTGTGGTCTTTAACTAAACATAATGGTAAAGGTACTCTGGCTATTTCTGGCTTGTTGAATTATTAAGTATTCTGGGAGATTGCTTGGCTCTTACCCAATAACTTAGACTTTTTCATTTGAACAATGTTAATAGGTAACACTTTTTATTTTGTGCATTGGGTCCTGATACATCTGCACCGAGTATTTAATGCTTTTCCTCCCTTGTGTCCCCCGGTCCCACTGGGGGAAGGGATGCTCGTTAGTGTGTTATCCCAGGGGACTTCATTTCACACCCAAATGCTCTTGGTTCACTTACCTTCAGTTCGGTACCTATTAGGTCACTGGTCCTGGGCATCCATTATAGGATTATAAATATCTTTAAAAGGGTAATCCCTTTGCAGTGTGCATTATAGGATTATAAACCTCCTAAAGATCTTATGCTTTATCTGCCCTTTAACATACAGGCCCTTATTTCAAGTCCCTATTGACCAGGTATTTTCATTCTTTCTCCTTGGCCTTTGTAAAGAAAATCCTTGTTGCCTTGGGATATTATAGGAGAGCTCATCAGAAGCGTTCTAGCAACTTCAAAGTTGTCATCAGTATGCTTTTAAAACCCCTGTCATCAAGAAGTTATTATTCAGACTTAAAAAAAGCATTCTGAGTTCTTTTTGTTGCTTTACCTATCGCTTTGTCAGGATAAGGTTTTGAAATTCATTTGCAGACCATAAAATTGCTCAAGACAGATGTTGAATTTAAAGGTAGGTAAAACCTGGAATCTTTCTTCCAGTGATAGAGCTAATTGGCTAGAAATACACATGTGCATTATGATATTCCAAAAAACAACCCAACAATCTTTAAAAGAATGGAGACTGATGCAAGAAGGAGAGGATCTGGAGGGAGTAGAAGATAAGACGAAAGCTTTTCTCCTACTTCTGCGGATCTGAACCTTTATTTTTTACAGATTCTCTTTCTTAGATACAAACACTTTAAACTGGTGGCCATCTACAAGTTATGTGAGGAGAAATAAATAATTTTTTGGATGGTGCTGCCTATAATAATCCTCTTATATAAGAGGATTGCCACAGGTCTAAAATTGAGACCGCAAGCGGGAGAATGTGTAATATTTGCTCCCATGTAAAACAGGGGAATCATTAAATGCTACGTCGAAGCAATTTTTCATTATAGTCTTTCATGGCCATAACTGAGTTCTCAAGTATGTCTCGTATGTTTATAGGATAGATGGGAGCTATGGTCATTTAGAGAAATTAATAGTTTATGGATGTTCACTTTAAGTATTAGCCCTAGGGGACTTTTCAGAAGGCAGCGCTTGGCCCTCTCCTCTCCAGAGCTTACCCTGCAGCTGGGAAGGACTGGTTCAGGGGCTCAACTGGGAGCTGGAACACATTGCTGTTGACCCAATTGTTTATTGTTTGTAAGTTGAATTCAGCAGTTTACTGACTTTTGTTCAGAACTTTTCCAAGGAGGAATTCGGTTGCCAGGCACAGATATTAATTTCCTTTGCACTGAAAACCGTATAAAGGACCTTTGCCAGAACGTCGTTATCGCTGGGTTTGGTTAGTGAGCAGTTGGAAGCAGTGCTGCAAGTGAGAACAGGCTGTAAATTGGTCTTTACCTTGAAGACTAACATTTTCAGGCAGTTTGTAACAGCTTTTTTGTAGGTACGGAAGTTTAAATTGTTTTTTTAGCAACTTTTATGTCCTAAGTCTCCCTACAAAGGTAGAGTCTTTCTTGATTTACAGAGCTTGGCTAAAATTGCTTTTCTTTTTTGGGTGTTAAGGATGAAAAATTGCGTGCTGAAGACTGGGATTTGAGGCATAGAGCTTCACAGAGACAAAGCTGGGAAGGGGAACTGGTTGGGAGATTATAAATATAAGCAACTGAGGAAGTTGGGTCTGAATGTGTTGATTCTAACTGGGAGCTGATGATACATCTGAATAAAACCACGCCTGCTCTTTAGTTGGGAGAAATGGCAAGTGGAGGAAACCTGCAGTCTCTGCCCTCCTCTCAGTATTCCTAGAGATTTGTAAAGGTTCCTTTTGTTGCCTGGAGGCATCCATCACAAAATTACCTTCTTCTCTCCTCTCTTAATTCAGCCTCTCAGATGCTGACTCAAGTTGCACAGATAGGAAGTGAGAGGCCAGGCAGCATCACTGTGGTGTTTTGGCAAATGTTGAAATAATAGGTACAGGTAGTGTAATTATTTCTTAAACTGCGTGTGGATATAATCAGGGAAGTAGACATTAAGGATATTGATGTGACATTGACATAGCTGCGCTGATGTAGCCATGGAGGCCATGAGGTTTTTTTCTGATGTTTGAACAACCATTACTCTTTTCATGGTCATAAGTTTCTTTTAAATTAAAGGCGCATCACCATGAAATTTAATAATGTTTATGAAGTTACAGAAAACCAGGCACTGTGCTGAGCTCCACGGGGCTTTGACCAGTATGTTTTTCTGCTTCTAAAAATACTTGCTCTCCTAAATTGAAAGGCCCAAATAGGTAAATCTCATCTGGCCCCACAGGGAAGAGAGGGAACGGGATTAAAGGAGAAGAGGGTGCAGAGATGGAAAACAGCTCATTCCTCTCTTCCAGTCTCTGGTCAAATTATCTTGGATGTTGCTTAAAATCAGGGTTGTTTTTGTTCCTTTCCCATCTGAGCTGCCATCTCAGATGTAATGTTTCTCTTCATCTGTTTCTGCGGCAGGATCTGTGCAGAAGCCATCAGCAGGGCTTGTCAGCACTGAGTCGGTGCTCAGTTCTGCTCTGCGGTTTTTCCTGTATTTGAATCTTTCTTGCACAGTCCATCTGTCTAAACCTTCTAAATATTTCCTTTTCCATAGGGCTACAAAGATGATGAGGGGACTAGAACATATCTCTCATGAAGAAAAGCTGAGGGACTTGGGTCTTTTTAGTCTGGAGAAGAGAAGGCTGAGAGGGGATCTG
>JAOXJM010000005.1:18970988-18981214 GCA_026413425.1 Tringa solitaria | reverse complement strand
TGCTCTGGGTGACCCTGCTCTGGCAGGGGTTGGACTGGGTGGTCTCCAGAGGTCCTTTCCAACCCCGTATCATTCTGTGATTCTATTAGCCTTAAAAACTTGACCTGGTGAAAACCTGTATGGCTTGCTTTGCCTGCCTGAGAGCTATACCCATACCCGTACTTGTTGGCAAGAGCCTTGCATCCCTGCTTCTCGATAAATTACGTTGTCAAACTGTATTTCCTGATTTTAGAGACTATGTTGTTGGCCTTCTCAATAGGCATAGATCTATATCTTGGTTATGGATTAGAATATTGAGAAACAAGTCCTGCAGACTGTCTCTGATGGTGATAATTCTGCTCTGCTTTATGCCACAGCAAAATGTAGCTGTTGTGCCCGTGCTACATTTAGCTGGTGTTTGTTCTCTTTCTGCCAGATTCTTCTTTACAATCTGGAAACAAGTCAGTGTCTGAAGAAGATGGGCAACTCCATGGGTGACTTTACGTGTGTCAACCTCCAGAACAGTCCTCCAAACATGCTTGTTACAGGCAATAAGGACAGAAGGTAGGTGCTACCAGGAGCTGTAACCCATCTCAAATGAGCTGACTTCCTGTCCTGCTGTCCTACAGCTGGACCTGCTAGAATTTGTTTCTCCTCTAATGCTTCAAATGCAGCCTGCGTGAACTTCAGGAACAAAATATTAGGTAATAGTTGGATGTGGCTGCCAGTTTGCTTTGTTTCAGAAAGCTCCATGGGAAGACTTTCTTTTTAAGCCATTTGGTGGACGCAGTTGGTGTACAGCCCAGCGAGACCACTTGGAATATCTTCCACTTCCCCACCACCACCCGCAAAATTAGTTTGGCATTTAAAAGCTCACTTTCTGATATTAAAAAAATAACCTAAGGGATGAATCATGTAGGATGAGATGGGTCCGTCTGCCAAATGATGTCAAGAGTGTATTTCGGAACACTGTGTTGTCCCTCAGGTGACAAAAAAAAGAGACTTTCATATGAACAGATTCCAGCTTCTATTTAGCTGATTAGCAGCTTTCTCTTTAACTCCTTGGCTTGGGGAGTAGGATTTTCCCTGCACAATATCTGGTGCCAGGAATGGACGCGCTGGGAACAGTCAGCGCGAAAGGATTAAAGTGCTTAAAAAGACCCTTTGAGTCCAATTTTTAGGTTTTCTTTTTTTGGCTAGTTATTTGTGGGGTCTGATCCAGTGCACCAAAGGAGATGTGGGATGGCGAGGAGCCAGTCTCTAATGGCTCCCAGTTCCTTCCCTCCTCCTTTCTGCGCTGGGCACCAGGCTGCAGGTGGTGGTCTGGTGTGGTGGTGGGTATCAGATTGTAAGGCGGATACTTCCCTTTGCCAAATCCCAGACCTCTGTCCCGCCAGTGCAGCAGCTTGCAAAAATGATTATTTTGTCAAACAGCTTTTTTTTTTTTTTTTTTTTCCTTCTCGGTGAATAGGCAGCGCAAGCAAACCTCACACTTCCTCAGCAAAGAGGATAAAGGAAATATCTGAAGTTTGACGTGTGTAATTGAATGCTTGAGAGTTTTTCTCCTCTAAAAGCAGATATTTGATTTTCCAAAGCATCCCAGTAAGACAACCTCCAATTTTGATCTCTCTTTATCAGTAGATAAAGCTGATATCCCTTAAGTGAGATTGAACTGTACTCCCTTCATACTAGAGTAAATGTCTGTGCCCTTTCCCCTCTGGAAAGCTTTTCAGTGTTTCAGCTCAAGCAGGGACTGAGTTCAGGGGTTGCCCATCACTAAAATAGCAAGAAATTGGGAATCAATAGTTCAGCAAATAAGTTTGGCATCCAGGAGACAAGCCAATGGGTGTCTCAGAGGTCAGTTCCTCGTGGTGCTGCCTGAAGGGTATGAAGGGGTTTTTTATCAGGTTTAGGTTGATAGTTGGACTAGATGATCTTAAATAGACAATTCTATGATTCCATGAATAGGTGCTGGGCGTCCTCAGGTGGGATGGGGCTTGGACCTCTGTAGGTAGCCCTTTTATGGAACAAGTGTAGGAAATACAGACCTTGCCATGGGAGTTTAAACTGCTGAGGGCCAGCGGGGAAAGGTATTGCTGGAATTAAATACAGCACTTTCACTTTTCTATGAGTACGTGCTATTCTTTTATTCAAAGCTGTGATTTTGAGAAGTAACACAGACCACCCTGTTGAAGTGCAGTGTTTTCGGAAAGGGCCTGTAAAATCTTTTTTAAAAACTATTCCTGAAGCATTGCTGATGTGTTTGATTGCTGAGCTGTGCTTCGTGCTGGTGAGAGATCTGATACCAGGGAGCGTGCGCTGACGCTCTGCGCAGGAGCAGCCTTTTTCTTGGTCACCCCGAGATGGAGCATAGCCTTGGGAACGCAAACGTATGGCCAGGCCAATGTGTAACGTCAGTGAAAGATGTGGATCAAAAAGTGCATTCCACGCTCTCCTGAAGGCAAGTGAGCTTCTTAGATTGTCTAAAAGGAGAATCAAAGCCTGAGAACACCTTCACCTGTGAGCTTGGATGGATCTGATGTGCTCCCACTGAGCCCAGCTGCTGAGGCAGGAGAGGGCAGGCCCTGCCAGGTCTGCATTAGAGCATCACATTAGACTTGCAAAATGCTTTTCCTTTTTTTTTTTTTTTTTTTTTCAAAGCACATCTAAACAACTCAAGTGTGCCTCTGGTTCTTCCAAGGGTGTGCCAGAATGGACACCTGCCTGAAACCTGGGTCCTTGCTAATGAAATAAGCGGGACACAATCAGATCTTTGGTTCCAACTGTGCTCACCAAACAGAAGAAGCTTTGATTGCCGTGCAGAACATGTGCAGTAAGACAGGGAGAGTGCTGGGTGTGAACACTTCCAAAATCCCCCGTCCTTACCCAAAGCACAGCTCTAATATGTAGCCAAAGCCTCTCTCTGCTGGAGTTGGAGAAAGCGAGAAGTCTCTTTTTGCCATCAGAAACTGTTGTGGTGGGGTTTTCCTCAGGGTGACTGCGGAGCCACACAGAGCGTGCTCCTCTCTCAGTTCCAGCCTGTTTTTCTACATGTCAGATGGATGTTGCTCTGCTGGAGTTTTGGACTCTTCTGTTGCCTTTTCTTTCAGTTGCTGAAATGTGTTATTTGTAAAATCATATGATGCAATCTCCATTTGAGAAAGGAAAAGGAAAGACTTGCAACACCATTAGGATCGTAGCAGGGGTATGGAATAAAGTACAGTTAATGTGTTGGAACAAGTGTGGTTTGGCCTTTTCTGGAATTAATGTGTACCTGATGGTTTCATTCTTGATAGCCATCAGCTGGGAGGAACTTTCTCTGGCTTCTTTTCAAATCTGAGATCAGTATTTCCCCTTTACTTCTGTTTTCACTTGCTGTTTTTTTGGGTTTTTTTATTTGCTTATGTCCTTTGCTTTATCTCTTAATCTTGATCTATAAGGATCAAAAAACATAGTTCTTTGTGATACATACTGGATTTAAAACTTAACACCATCAGCTCTAGCTGGTTTTGTGGACATGTTGCAGTGGTTGAAATCTAAGCTCTTGTTCTATAGTTCTGCTTGGTTAAACACAGCCTCATCCTCAGTATGTTTCTCTTCAAAATGCCCTATCTGAGTGATCAGTAATTTCTGAAAGATCAGGCGTATCTAAAAGCTGCTCACAGTCACTGGTGGCATTTTTGAAATCATTTCAGAAGAGATACTGATTTGGGTGCTTGTGGGGCTTTGTTTCAATATTGGTGAATAACTCAAGTGTATAAACCTGTGATTCCTTTGACTTGTCTCTTGCATTTCCACACGCTCAGTCCCTTCCTCAGTCTTTGTAATAATAGTTCTTTCCTTGATCCTCATAACAACATTAGCCCTTGGGTTGGGTCCCAAGGGGCAGGATGTGTTAGCAATACGCCCAAAACACCAGACTTTATGCCTCATGGAATTGCTCATGTTTTGGGAGGCACGGGCAGAGGAGCTTTCTCCAAATTTCACTTAGTTTTATGTCACCTGGGACTTGTAAAGAGACAGAGAAAGGAAAAGTCTGCCTCAAAAATTCTTGGATAATAGAAGTCAGAGTGAAGAAGAGTGTCAACTGTGTTGGGTTTCTGGCCCGTAGTGGCCATGGGACTGCTGCCGCCATCCTACGAAAGCAGTGCAGGTGTCCTAGACGTACTTGTATAACCCCCAAAATTCTTGTGCTCTCAGAACCCACAGGCTGCAGACCCACAGCTGGTTTTATCTCTGTTCTTTATTTGCTTTTGTTCAGGGTCAGGGTATTTGATCTCCGCAAAAGCGAATCTTTGTGCTCCTTCTATGCCCACCAGTTAGGAGTGTCTGCGGTCCAGATGGACGACTGGAAGATCGTCAGCGGAGGAGAAGAGGGATTGGTCTGCGTGTGGGACCAACGGATGGGCACCAAGCTCTGGGAAATGCATGCCAGGTAATGCTGTCTGCCTGGGGTCCTATTGCAGGGGCGTTTATCGGATCTGACTGACGGGAGGAAGGTGAAGATGGGATGATCCAGGACCAAAATGATTAACATGCCCATTCCTGAAGCTTCTGAGAGTTCTGTTAGTTTTTATGCAATTTGGGAACAGATTGCCTCCCCACCTGGAGTCCTGTGTGTGTTTCTGTGTGTGCCCTTTAGCTGTCATAGGCTTTTTTACTCATTAGTTAAAGAGAGCACTTCAGTTGGCGCAAGGGAGCATGGAAATTGTTTCCCCTGGATTTTCTATGAATTCAGTTAGTGTCTTCTCCCTGCCCCATCCCCAAGCAGTATTTGCTTTATTGAGCCCTGGATTTAAAATGCTGGACTCCTGTCTCCAGAGCGACGGTTCTGGCTGTCTCTCCACTATATCCTTACACAATACCTGGGTTTCTGTTCCCCTCATTCACACGTTCCCTTAGCAGCAATGATCAGAGCCAGGCTGGTATTTAAACTCATTTAAATATTAAAATGCCAGTTTGTACTGAAAGCACAAGAAGTGACAGTACTGAAAGTACAAGCAGAGACCAGTATCCTGGAGTTAACAGAAGACTGTTGGCTGCTATAGCCAAATTATGATTTGCTGATCAAGGCACGATTCCAGGGAGTCAGCTTTGTCTGAACGCAGACCTTACAAGGATTTAGCTCCTTGTAAGTCTGAGTGATACCCTTAATAAAATGAAGATAAATCCTGATTATTTTTTTTTTGTAATACATCTTCCCTAAAGAGGAGCTAGAATGAGGTATTTACAGGCAGAGAAGTTCAAGTTGGAGTTGTCATTGATTAATAGCATTTATCTCCTTCTCTTTTGACCCTGTGAATTATAAAGCCCGTTGTGATGCGGCTGATGCATTAAGGACAATATTGCATTGATTGTCTCCTGGAGCAGCACTAATGAGCATGCCAAGGAGGGCAGGCTGAGCTTTGGGGGTGCACTAAAAGTAAAACCATTAGTTTAAACATTTAAAATACTGTTTAATCTATATAGGAATTGGAAGGCATTGCTTCAATCCAGAAGGTGTGTGTGGTGTTATCCATCCCTGCAGCCCAATGTTATGGATGGAAACCACATGCAGGAGCTAAGGGAGGGGACAGGAGACATGTTAGGGTCATGGAGATGACCCGTCTTAATGGGTCATCTCCATCTTTAACAGTAAATGCTGTTAAAGGGGTTCAGGGTGAGTTTATTCACCAGTGAGAGGAAAAGGAAAGGCCAGACCTCTTAGCTTGCGCTGTACGGTGCCTTTCTCATCAGCCATAGCTCAGCTCAGTGCTTGGGGATGGGGCTGTGAGGTCCTGGGTGTCCCCGTCCTTCACTTTGGGAACATCCTGCTCTTCCCAGGATGTGCTGCTGCAGTCCTTACAGCAGCAGAGCAAGCAGGCACCCGCATCCCTTGCAGCTCATGTGCTGCCAAGTGTCGAAAATATTTTCTGGCCTCCACGTGTGTTCTGGTAACAGCCCACTAGATGGGGATAAAAGCTGTGTTTATTTGCTCCGGTCAGGAAAAGAGCCAAAGGTGCAGGTTCCCAACCTCTGGCCTTAGAGAGGACGCTGATTTGAATGAATTCTTCGTTAATGCAGAGCAATTCCTTTACTGCACTTGGATTTGAGGGGTCTAACACAGGTGGCGTCTCACACAGCGCTGTGGGTTATTTTTCAGGCATCCAGTCCGCCACGTGTGGTTTAATTCTCACAGCCTCATCACTGCAAACATCCCTGATGACAAGACCCCCCGAGGCGCCAGCATCGCGGATGACGACCTTACCGCACACCGCAAGTGAGTGACCCGGCTCAGAAGGGCAGGAGTATTGGCCCTGTGAAGATCTGCTTCATTTTATATTTTTAAAATGGCACACTAAGCACCTGAGTCATGGTGCAGAGCAGTAATAGAGAGGGTATAACATCTAAAAAAAATAAAATAAAACAGTTCAAAGAGAAGGTTTTCAAAACCATGGGTGGATTGGCTCTTTATTTACTTCTGAGCACACAAAAAAAAGACGTTTCTTTTTCATGAAGGGAATATTAAAGGCCACTGAAGCCAGACAGGCAATTGCAGCCCTTTCCTTGCCCTAAATATTAGGAATGATATCTCTTCCTAAAGGAAAACTACTGGTATTTAAACCCAGGTTTTGGTATTTGCATCTCAGGTGGCTGTTAGCATGTGCAATAGAGCTGTCGAACTACCATGTACTTACCTTCCCCCTCCTGACTAGATTAGAAACATGTCGGCAGATGACAGTCACATCTCTGCATCACCAAAGTGAGTGATTCACCATTCACTTCCAGGGCTCAGTGGGATCCCTGGAAGGAGGCAGGAGGGAGTTTTCTCTGATAAAACTGTGCAGACAGCCCTACTGCAGAAGGGATGGGGTTTTATATTCGGCTTTTGAAGCGTCAAATTTTGATCCTTTATGGCAATCTCTAACTTTGTTCGATTCCCCTGTTGAACTATATAATGAAAGTAAAGTGGTGTGTCCCGGTTGTGTTTCGTCCAGGCACCGGGGAATCATTTACGCCTACGAGTTCTCCGTGGACCAGCTGGCTGTAGAAAGCATCCTCCCTATTTGCCGCTCTTCCTACGATGAAGTGACCGGTTACAACTACAACATTGGCCTTGCAGTTCCCTACGATAACATTTAGGTAACTCACTTCACTTGACTTCTGTGGTTCCAGCCCTCTGCCAGTACGTGGCCAAAGGCAAAAAGGGGATCCAAAAGGGGCAAGCGCCAAAAAGGTCTCATCGGCTCAAACCAGCTGAGCGTTTGCCAAAAACTTGGGGATATGAACCAGAAGAGAGCGTACGGCTGCCCTTGAGCACATCCCAAATGTTTGAGGAGGGTCTGCTGTGGTGGAATGAGGAGACTGAAGAGTTAAGGGGAACAGTAAACTTGAGTGTAAACACCAGTGTTCCTTCCTGCTGCCTGTGGGAAAAACGCTGCTGATGCCGTCTTGGCCGAGGACACGGTTGGGGAGTGAGAGCCCCGGGTGGCAAACTGAAGTGGTGGGAGGCTGGGGAACTCATGCCTGTCCTGAGAGGGAAAGGAAAAACACCAAGGACTTGGGAAAAGCGTCTTGCTGAGTCACATGTTTGAAAATTCTTTCGTTGTAATGAGCTGCTCATTCTTCTTTTCCTTGGGGTGCATGGGAATGTGTCTGGGAACAGGACTGTGCACGAAAGGTTATGCTGGTTGGGAGAGGGGTGGGTGATGGAAGGAGAGAGGGGAAGGTTGGCCTTGGCTGGGCTGGATGCTTGGAAACTCAGCAGGCCGCACTCATCAGGATTATTTTAAAATAATTTATTTTTTTAATTCTCTAAAATTCTGGATTAAATCTTTTCTAATTGTATGTCTATGTGCTTGTGGGTTATTTTGTTCGTAAGTCTTTTAGGGTGAGCTAACCCCTGTGCACTGAAACAAAAGGCCGTCGTGTCTCAGGTCAGTTGTCAGATATGTTCTCTGCTCCTCCATGGAGGATTTCCACGGGTTCCTGGGACTGGAGTTTCTGACACGGTCCTCACTTCCCAGCTGGGAATTGATCAGTGGTTTAAAGAAGCAGGAGGGATGAACTGGCCACCATCCCTCTGCATGGGGAGTCCACACTAGTGCTGTGGAGAAGCATCAAGGACGAAATAAATAATGTAGAACCTCAGGTGAAAAAGAGGGGTGAGGCTTTATCTAAAATCCAGGTTGCGCTGACAGAGGTAGAACCAGTTTGGCAAACAAGAGCTCCAGTCCTGCATGGATGTGTTTGACTTGTGTAAAACTATTCTGTGGTTGTGATTTGCCCTTGTAAACTTACGGGTACAAGCCAAAGTCACATAAATCAAGTTTAAATTGAGGTTAAGTTTTAACTTAACACCTTTTGCTGGCTTAATGGAATCCATTTAAAAGTCCAATGCTGGGAGGGGTGCAGGAAATGTGCCCAAACTGGCAGGAGAGGGGCTGGTGGGACTGTCACTTCCACCATCAACCAGTCACCAAGGCAGCCCCTGGAGAGCTTTGTGCTGGGCTCCTCCTGCCCGGAGAGAGTCAGATTTCCCAACTCTTCCATGGCTTTGGCTTGCGGTGATTTCCCATGGCCCCATGGCCATCTTTCTCGTGTGGGTTTGGGTTGTAACAGCTTTTCGCTTGTGATAGACTGATACAAGAAGTGCAAGGGGCAAAGTCATTCTGACCAATAAATTTTATCTTTTCATAAAGATTTGGTCTTCCTTTTCTTTTCTTTTTTTTTTTTTTTTTCTTTCTCTGCCCTCCTGGGAAGCCAGCTCCTTCCCTTCATTTCTGGAAGAGAAGGAAGTGTCACAGATATGTAGTTTGAACAAGAGTTCAGCTGAAACCTGTGAAGTAAATAATAGTTTCTGTAGCAGGAATGATTGTGTGGGTTGTTCCAGCCCCTGTGTCTTCTCATGTGGCTGAACACAGTTTCCACCGTCATTGTTATCTTCCCTTCCCTGCTGTGACCTGTTGCCCCTTCTGGCTTAATGCACCCTTGGCTTCTTCCAGATTTGATTCTCCTTATCTCATTGTGTTATCTCGGGACAGCTTTGTTCTTCATCTCCCTGCAGCAAGTAGCAGATAAGTTTGTCTTGTGGCCACCTGTGTGTCAGCCCTTTTCTTGGAATCCACCTCCGCATTCCCTTCTCCTGCAGTGCCTGGGGCAAGCATTGCTCCTTGACCCTGGTAGTCACCGAGCTGCTAGAAGACCTGCAAAGAGGTCTTTGCTTTCTTACGCAGAGAAGACGACATCAGTTTGTTGGGAACAACAATATCCCAGATATCAACCCATCCAGATACCAGAAGGCTTAGAGCACCTCCAGTGGAGAAAGATTCTCTGTCCCCACAGCCACCGTTTCCTTGGCTTATGGTCTGGAGGCAGCTCCTCTGGATGCTTTGGAGGGTGGTCCTTTTGCTCTGTATTTCCTATAGCTGGAATTGATTTGGGAAGGTTGTACCGCAGCAGAGGACTGTGTACATATTTAACTGGCATTCAGAATGCAAATGAGGGCACTTAGGCTGCTGGAGAGTATCCATGTTGGGAGTTTAATTTTTATTTCTGAAAAGGATGTTGTCCTACTTCAGTGGGTAGTCATTAATGCCACGCTGAAGTGGGTGCTGGAGTGTAGCAAATGCAGTCATGACTGTTCACATCTTCACCAGGGTTAGGGGACATTTAAATGGAGCCTCTTCCCTAATAACTTCAAGGGCAAGAATGGAGTCACCATCCAGTCTGTCTCCAGATAGATGCTGCCTTTGGATTTCCCATCTGGGCCCTCCCCAGGACTTGTTAGTGCTACCAGTTGGTGGTAGGTAGGGATGAAGGTGGACTCTTGTCTCACAGACCCCTCTTGTATCCCACAGGCAAAGGTAAGAACTCAGGAAAGAGACCTGGATTAAGGCAACCCTGGTATCAGCACAGGCTGGGGATGAAGGAATGGAGAGCAGCCCTGAGGAGAAGAACTTGGGGGTGCTGGGGGGTGCAAAGCTGGACATGAACTGGAAATGTGTAATGGAGCCCAGAAGCCCCCCACATCCTGGGCTGCATCCCCAGCAGCGTGGCCAGCAGGGCGAGGGGGGGGATTCTGCCCAATCCCTAGCTCAAGGGATAATAATTACCCTCTTATTGATACTCTTCAGCCCTCCTCCTTTACAGGGGCATGTAATAACAGGTTGAGGGATAATGGCTTTGAACTGAAAGAGGGGAGATTGAGATGAAATCTGGGGAAGAACTTCTGTGGTGTGAGGGTGGTGAGAGCCTGGCCCAGGTTG
>JAOXJM010000005.1:18893469-18911031 GCA_026413425.1 Tringa solitaria | reverse complement strand
AGGGGGTGGGACTGGATGGTCTTTAAGGTCCCTTCCAACCCAAACCATTCTGTGATTCTGTGATCTCCACACAGGAAGGATGAGAATAAGAGCCTTAAGCAACATGGACAAACCATGAGGCTACTCCCTGAGGGCAGAAGACAAATGTGTGCCACAATGCCTGCAGGACCATTAGCTGGAAATGCTATTCATGTGCAGGCTTCAATCCATACCCACAAAGTCACATTCTGGGAGCTTCTGAAGACCCTTGGCAGCTGGGAAGCTCCACATGTGTTGAGCCATGTATTTTCCAACAGTATTCCATGTATTTCCTTGAGCCAACAACTGCATACATGCAAGGGGCTGGGAGCTAGTACGATACCTTGGCATCGAAAGCGTGCTTGAAGATTTCACACAGAGTTTTTGCATAGACCTGTGACTTCCCTGTTTCGGTGGCATACAGGATGGTTGCTTTGACCCTCTTGGCCATGGCCTGTCCCATCAGCTTGGCTGAGAACTTCACAGCCCTAGGAATCAAGAATAAATCACAGTAAGACAGCTTGCTTCCTTGTCAGTGCCTCCAGCCTGGGCTATTCACACCATTTTATTTATTATTGATGAAAAGACTGCCTTAAAAGCTTGCAGCATCACTTTTTTTTTGCCATTATAGGCCAAACGGGGAAACTATAGAAGAGTGTGTTGTTCTTGACTTGTCAGGAAGACTGGATGGGGGAGCTTGAACATAGAGCTGAAATACCTGAAGGGATATAAGGAGGAAAATGCTAAACCAGGTTTGGAGGTGGTCTTTCTGCAGGGACGAAGAATAATGATAATCACAATAATAAGAAGAAGAAGAGGAAGAAGAAGAAGAAGAAGAAGAAGAAGAAGAAGAAGAAGAAGAAGAGGAAGAAGAAGAATCAGAGGCAGCAGTTTGCTGAAAGAGGCAACCAGATAACCTCAAAGGAAAAGCTGGAGACCAACCAGAGCCCAAGTTATGGGAGGAACAGTGGCTTCTCCATCTCTTTGTGTCTTTAAATCCTATCTGGCTGTCCTTCTACAGGAGGTGTCCTAGTGGAGCAGAAGCACCTGGGCTCCACACATCACACACAAAGCCCCAAGACACCGAGAAGGTCAGGTGAGGCTGTCTGTAGTCCCTTTGATTTGCACGCCAGCGATACTATGAACTTTACCCAGAGGAGCAGCCCTCCTGAGGCTGAGGCACATCTCTCTGAGTGTTTGCAGGGCTGTGTCTAGCCGGCTGCCTCCCGTGGCTGCAGTCATGACCGGATGCATTTCCTCCAGTTTTCCCTACCAGCTCAGCTCTGACAGCAGGGCAGAGAGGCCCCAAGAGGTCACCAGCCTCTTGAATCCTCGCCAAGGTGATGCAGCACGAGAGACACTGGCTCCTTATCTACACTAACGCTGCTGTGTGGGTTGGCATCAGTGGGAGCACAGCGATGGGAGGCAAGGGAGGTTGTCATCAGCTAGTTTTGGGTTGCACAGTGGGGCACCAAGCCCAGTGTGATGAGTTTATTATTTTAAGGCCATTCATAGTCACAGAATTTGGACACCAACATTATCTTTCCTAAATGCAGAATATCTTCACCTTCTCTAAATGGACCATCGAGACTTTAAATGGAGTCACCAGAAAGGCAGGTCTGGATTTAGCTTGGTGGGTTGCAATAGGGAAGGGGCAGTTTTGGGGTGGCTGAGGGAGCACAAAGCATCTCAGTGACAAGAATAAGGGCTGCTTGATTCACTTCCACAGGGTGATCAGCTCTTGTCCTGAGTTATCAAGTTCAGCAGGACTCCTGCACCCCCTGTGGGGAATAGAGATTGCAGCTGGGCTGGTTACACTGGCAGGAGAAAAGAAGCCTGAAGAGAAGCCCAAAGAAAAGCCCAGTTTTATCCTGCCCCTCCTGCCAAGGAGGGGAGAAATGCTCTAGGTTTGGAAAATCTGTTGGGGAAAAAAAATGGGGAGGAAAGAGGAGGTAGAAACCCCACCAGGCTGGGATGTCCTGCCTCCCCATGTTGAAATGAGCCTCAGGAACATTGATATTTGCTGCCGCATAATCACTCCTCAGCGTAGTTCTGCGTATTAAAGTTGCCCCTATACTTTCCCATGGCGGTGGTGTCCCCTGGCGCCTCCCCAGGGGCAGGGAAAGGGCAGGACGGGCAGGGACTGCAGGTTTGAAGGCTCTGATTTGGCCAGAACAGGCACAGCCTGTCCCAACAGGCATCAAAATCACCCTGCAACCAGTGCCAAGGGCAGCACTGGGGACTGCTGGGCTCGGTCCACCACTTGGTTCAGCTGAGTAGCTCAGATCCAGGCAGGATTAATGGAGAATTACAGAAATAATTCCTCCCCTCTATGTTGGGAACAATAGAGATTATTGTTTTGTTTTTTTTTTTTTAAATTACCTGCCACACTCACATTTTTATAAAATCATTTATCAATCACACACGCACACAGAGAAATGAAAGCATTGTTTCTTCTAACTCAATGGCTCAATTAATCTTCCCGCGGTCTCCACCAGCCCCGGGCTGGAGCCCAGACCCAGGCACCGCTTGAGGAGCACATTGATCAGCTGCTGGTCACCTTTATGGATGCGCCATGGAAAACCACTCCCAGGAGGTGACAGCTGAGGAGTGGGAACAAACTGAGAGTAGGGACTCGGGGAGACTGAAGCATGGGGAGATGCTGTGAGCAGCACGAGGCCACCTGGCAGCCTGGCCACAGGTACCGGGGCAGACCCAGCCCTCCCCAGTCTTGGTCCAGTGCTCTGCTGCCATGGAGCCAGCAGCTCCTACAAGAACCTCCCTGCCAATGGCCCACAGGGGAGGAATTCAGTCCAGGAGCAGCCAAAGGGTCCAAATTACCCTTCATTCCTACACCCCTGCTGACTAGGAGCTTTGGCAGGGGAGAAGGACTCACGTGGCCCGTTACTTGGGGTCAACTGGCCATGAAGTGCAAACCTCAGCTTGGCCCTGATCCATCTGCTGCCTGTAGGGAGATTCCTCATTCCTATCTCCCCCCTCCTTTGCAAAGTGGATGTTCAGAGGTTTAGACACGCACCAGAGACATGTGCTCCTCAAGGAGCTAAAGAATCAGGGAGAAAAAGAGAAATATGGACACAAGTTTCATCTTGCTTGTGCCAGCATGACCCTGAACAGTGATGGGTGATCCCTCTGCCCCAGGAGGCTGTGAAAGGAGAAACAGACAATATAACCCCAAGAAGTGAGAAAATCATTCCTTGGCATTAAAGACAATTTTACCGGAGAATGAACCAGCTTGGGAAAAGAGACTATACACAATATCCAGTATTCACCTGATCACACACCTCTTGGTGGTCCAATGGGGTGTCCAAAGGACTACCTGTTTCTCCAAATGTTGCTCTTGGCAGCTAAAGCCTTCAGAGGCCTGAGATCCAGGCTCGCAACCCATCAGTTTGCACACATCCGTAGGGTGATGCCATTGAACAGCTTAGCAAACAGAACTGGCCAAAATCAGAACTAGCCCCAAGCACTCCAGGGCTTTTCAGAGCCCAATGGCACTTACTTTGCTAACTTCTTAAAGCCAATGGCCCTCTTCTTGGTAGGTGTCCCATTGACCCCTTTCCATACGTGGGTGTTCCAGGGGTCCGGCTAGGAGAGAGAAGAGTAGCAGTGGTGGATAGGCAGTGCTCAGAGCTTCTAGAAAGTGCTGTGTCCACTGCTCTGAGCACTGAATTCCTCTGGTCACTGTGGGGAGGACTAGCTGACCTCTGCCCAGCTCCTGGTCTCTTATGTAGGTCCCTGATCCTTGGAACCCCATTGATTTCTTAGGGGCAGTTGGGCAATGGAGCACGCGCAGAAAAATTGCAGTAGAATAAAAACTCACTGGCTTATAACAAGCATCTGGCCAAATGCTTTCTCACCTCTTGAAAAGGGTGTTAATAGACCATGAGCATTTAGAAGGCAAGCAACGCCAGAAGGGGAGGAGTGATGGAAACACAACCTTCCTCCTCCCCAGCCCACAGGTTTGTTTTTTTCCTAAGAAGCCCTTTGGGAAGGGGAGGCAGCTGAAGCGAGGAACAAGCACAGAGAAGCTAATTCAGGTCCCTCGCAGGCGGCTGTCTGTAATGAGGGCCAGGAACCATCGGGGTTCCTGCTGGATTGGTTATAGAAACGAACAGACTACTTCTGTTTTGTGATTGTTCCTTAAGGGCTCTTGACTAAAGGTCACATTGTGTGAAAACCACCGGAGCAGGGATGGTTGGCTAATGAGGATGTGTTTGCTCAGGGCCCTTTTTCCCATGGTCTGAAGTGTTAAATACTCCAGCTCCGGCATTTCAGCCCACTGCTGGGCCTGATGGGGAGGACTTCCCCCCCCTGCCATCAAACTGTTGGCTCTCCAAGCTGGCAGGAGCCTCCACTCAAACCTGCAGGCTTGGGGGGAGGAGGGATACGGTGACTACAAGGCCATTTCCGCATCTAGCTATCAAAGTGCAAAATTAGGCACTTCCAAAGGGAGGAGCTCTGCTTAGTTCCACTCCCAAGGGTAAAAGTCGGGGCCTCAGCATGTTCCCATGTCCCCATGGTGGGGCAAACAGCCATTGCCCTGGGAAAAGGTAGAACATGCAGGGGGTCATTACGCCACATCAGGGGTAATCATGAACATCAGGGTGGAGTCATGAACATTAGAGGGAATTATGAAGTCCATTAACTTGTTCATGGACTTAATTGCCTCAAGGGACAGCTTGTTGAAGGGATTAGATGGTGTCCCTTCTCTCCTTCCTGCGTCTTCTGAGCTCCAGCTCCCACCCTGCTCTTGGCTGTACCTTTGGGCATGCAGCACTGGTGGAAGGTGAGGTGCAGACAGTACCTGGTACTCAAAGGAGGGCGTGAGACGGTAGTTGAGCATTTCCTGGTGGAAAACTGGAGTGATGCTGCCAGACATTGGTGGGACAATCCACACCCAGTCAGCAGGACAGCCTCCACGGCATCGGTACTCATTCTCCATGTGCTTGATGAAGGACTCAGTGGCTGAGTGGTGATCCACAATGGTCACCTTGTCACTCTGTTGGAGGGAGAAGAGAGCGGAGCCAACAACTGTGGGTTAATACCCCCCAGAAGGCGAAAGCCAAAATTCTACATTTTCAGCTGTTTGACCCAAATATGCCTCACTCCCATGGTCTTACAGGACTGCCCCTTTGGAGATGACATGAGGTGGCTGCTTACCTTGGTCTTCCCAAGGAGCACAGTCACTGAACAATGCCCTTTTCCAGGGCTGAGAAGCTGCCCTTGTCCTTCCTGAGTAGATGCACTATGGGGTGGCTGTTCCTCCTGTTATTTGTCATGGGCCAAGCAAAGACTAAGATGGCATGAACGGGGTGAAGCATGCCCCGCTCAGCCCCTTGGGGAACTCTCTCATGGCTTGCACAACTCAAAGAGAAGTCCTGATCCAGCTCTGGGAAGGACTTCCACCCTCTGAAGTTGGGTTGCCGAGGACTAGTTTTGCTGTTCAACCTTTAAGTGCAAGTGGGAGGAAAACCTGGGCCAATTCTTGCCTCATTGATGGGCTAGAAGAGCTGGATCTTGCCCCCTCGGGGAAATCCCTCTGGACAGGCAGAGCTCAGATGCTGATAGTGATGTCTTTGCAACATCCAGGGCACAGAGATGATTAAATTTCACTGCAGGCTCCTGGAACAGCCCAAAACTAGGAATGCACAGCACAATTTCAGCTGAGTGTATCAGCTGCTGCCATTGTCCTTGGGCAGATGTCTCCATCCTTGTCCCATCCAATTCTTGTGTCCCTCAAGCCTGACCCAAACACAACAGAGTCCTGCTGTACCTGGAAGCTGTACAGCACAGCAATATTAATCTCCACCAGGGCCTGGTCCTTCCACAGCGAGGAGGTTTTCCTCATATCAAGATTCATTTTCTTGGCCACTTGCTGTAACAAAACATGGTAGAAGGTGAATGATTTTAATGTTCAAGAACCATGGACTGAAGATTCCCGCTTGGGGAGAGGAACACAGAGGAGAAAGCCAGAGGGGGCTCACACAAGGCACCTGCAGGGCAAGGCAGCGCAGTTGCAATGAAGGGCTGATTTTTTTCTTCCTCTGAGAAGTTATAGTCCAGCCTTTTCCTCTCCATGACAGGAGCAAGGCCACTCTGGCCTCCCTCCTTCCACCCCACCCCCGGCCCAGGAAGATGACTAAACGCTCCTGAAAAAGGCCATCAAGGCCATTTGTTCTTTGTGGGAGGAGAGGAAATGGGTGGGTCTGTGAGACAGCAGGAGATGGTGGTGATCCATATGCTGGGAGGAACAGACCCCTGCAGCCCCTCCAAGTAACACAGCATGCCCCATGGACGCGCCAAGGAGTCACCCTTGGTGGGTGCAGATCCCCTGCACCAGCACCTCCTCATGGCTTGGCTTTGTCTCTGACTCACCCTGTCCCCAGTGTAGAAAGACCCAAGCCATGGCAGAGTGCTCCAGAGGAGCCTGCTGGAGGGTCCAAATGAGCAGGCATGTCCCTGGGGAGTCACCAAGTGCCTCAGCACCTTCTCAGACATGCTACACCTTCGCACTTGACCTCAATCAAGCACATGACCAGGTGCCTGCTGATCCATCAAATGCTTTGAGAAGTCTATGGGGAGCTCAACAGGCATCGCGCTCGCCATGTTAGATACCAGCTGGTCCCACAGGACACAAAAACACTTGCCATCCCATCAAACCCTTGGCCATGTGGCTGCAGGAGAATGTAACTGCTCTATCTAAGGGAGACTTGGAGCTCCTGTCCTCTCCCACTCAAAGTAACACTCTCCCAGTGTCCTGCCTGCTCCCAAGGAGCATCTAGCCTCCTCGAGGAGGGGGAATTACCTCCAGTATGTTGTAGCGAGAGTTGTCACAATAGTCCCGGACCCCAATCTCCGTGCCCATGTACCAGCCGCTGAAGGGGCAGGCGGAAAACTCCAATCCACCGATCTCGAGGAGCATGTTGGAAACTGCTGGCAAACCATACCACTTCAGGCCCAGGTCCTTAAACCACTCAAACCTGCCAGGATACAACAGGGTCAGGCAACCAGTAGGACCTCCCCTGCCCAGTGCAGGCAGGGGAAGGGAGGAGGTTACTTTGCTACCAGCCACCAGGCTGAAGGACATGCGAGCAGGACGGGTTCCTCGAGGCAATAGCTCCCTTAGGGGTTGCTTATGGGGAGAAAGCCCATCAGGAGCATTTCAGAGTGGTGTAAGTCCTGGGAGACTTCAAGGAAA
The DNA here is from genome assembly GCA_026413425.1 of Tringa solitaria. Lineage (NCBI taxonomy): Eukaryota > Metazoa > Chordata > Aves > Charadriiformes > Scolopacidae > Tringa > Tringa solitaria. Next base: position 18,903,794 of record JAOXJM010000005.1, on the reverse strand, counting down.
AGGAAACCAGCCTTGAGACAAGGATACAATTTGCTTTCCACCTCCAGGCTCTGCCAGTTTTACATCAGAGTAGAGGGAAGATCTGTAAGAGGGTTTTGGATAAAGAACCGAAGCCATGGCAAGAAAAGGCCAAGCACACAAGGTGGTTTAGTGTGAAACCAGAGCTCCTGAGTCCTGCTGATGCCCTCAAGCAGTTTTGGAGCCTACTCTGACTTACTTGGGATGCCTGATGGGCACTTCCAGCACAAGCTCTGGGGGGATTTCGAAGAGCTCTGGATCGTTCCCATTGGCTTGGAGGAGCAGAGGCAGGATATCGAAGCGCCCGTGCGGTGCCTTCCACCCTTGCTGAATGCAGATCTACAGGCGAAGCAAAGATAGGGTTGAGAAGTCCCAGAAGATCACCTGCTCTTCAAGCATTATGGCATGGCACTGAGCAGTGTCTCCTAACAGCATCTCTGCTCAGCTCTTAGGGACAAGTAATAACCTCCACCAAAGGGAGCTACATGAGGTTGCCTGTCACAGTCAACCCATGGCCATGTAAGGGGGATTTGGGCTGAAAAGGAGCCCAGAACTCCAGGTCCTACTCCAGGTAGGAATTTCTGATTCCCACTGGCCCCAGGTCAGCAGTGGACACACGTGTCCTCCTGCAACAGGTCCCTCAGCACCACTAAGTGACCCCTTTTCAGCAAAAGCAAAAGGAGGTAAGACTCTTTTTGGCACACCTATGGCCAATCCCTGCATGTGTGGAAACCGCTTTTGTTCCCGTGAAAATATCTGAGGGGGAGACAAATCCATCTTCACTGTGCAATGAGCCCTGCCTGACCCAGCCCCCTCCTCACTGCTGGGGTGGTCAGAGCTTCTGCAATGTCCCCACCAACCCCGTGCCCATGGTGCCCGGGAAAGATGCCTCCAGCCCGTACCTCCGTCAGCTCCACGTTTGCGGGGTCTCCAAGGATAGTGCCATCGGGCTGCTTGTAGCCGGCGTAGCGGATGAGCTGGGCGTTCCAGATGCGGAAGTCATGCTTGCTGTCCGTCCGCTGCGGGAAAATGGTGATAGCGGATCTGGAAGGAAGAGGCAGCACTGGTGAATGCCGAGGACATCGCAAGGGCGTGGGACAGGGGTCATCAGAGGAACGGCAAAGGTGCTGCCCCTGCCTGCCACCACCCCGTGCACTATCTCTGCTTGTGCCCTGGACAAGCCCCACAGATTTATTATGTTTCCTTCACCAGAAGAAATCATGGCCAGGTGCACTCCAGCTCTGGAATTTGGGGTGTTTCCAGCCACTCAGCTCCAGGCAGAAGCTGGCTGCTAACGTGGAGTTTCAGATAGATCTGGAGAGCAGCCCGTGCTCTACTTTTGATGCAGAATATAGGAAAGGAGAAATAATTGGAAAACCTGCCATTAGAGGTCCCACAAAGAGCAAGAGATATACTTGGGCCAGAAGGACACCTTCCCCTGATATCATAGAATCATAGAATGGTTAGAGTTGGAAGGGACCTTAAAGATCATCGAGTTCCAACCCCCCTGACATGGGCAGGGACACCTCCCACCAGACCAGGTTGCTCAAGGTCCCTGTAAGGCTCCCCAGTTCAGGTGCTGGCTACAACCATCTTATTGCACAGCGGCTGCTGAAGGAGACAACTTCAGCAGGGCCCAGAGCTGGGCTGACACACATCCAAAGGCCTTGGGTTATAAACCCTAGTGACCTCCTGGTGGTGGCTCACCTGAGATTCCCTTTGTTGGTGGCGTATTTGATGTGGTTGCAGATATAATTGAACATCCCATGGGCTGTGGTGCAGTCACGGGCATCAAACACCTGAAACAGTGAAAGCCATTGTGGTGATGCTACAGGATGCTCCAACTCCCAGGGCAGAGCCAAGCAGAAGAAACACAGCACAGGGAAAGCCCTAGAAAGCCTTTACATACTTGATAGGTATGTAAAGCTCCATAATTATGTGTTCCCTGCCTTTACAACACATGGATGTCTAATCCAGCTGCCCTTTCTGCTTTGGAGAGGTGAGTCATCTGCTGCTGAGGCAAAAACCTCCTCAATCCAGTGCTTTCAACCTGCTTCTGTTCCTGGTTTATTCACCAACAGCTTTGGTTTCTGCTCTTTGTTGTAGATCAAGATTCAAAGCTGAAATAGGACAGGTATCAGTCAGGCCTGAGAGCCACTGAAAGGTTGGGGACTCATAGAATCATAGCCTGGTTTGGGTTGGAAGGGGCCTTTAAAGGCCATCTAGTCCAACCCTTCCGCAAAGAGCAGCGACATCTTCAACTAGATCAGGTTGCTCAGGGCCTTGTCCTGCCTGACCTTGAATGTTTCCAGGGGTGGGGCATCTACAAAAGAATGGGGAAACCAGGAAAGAGGGTCAACAGGAAGCTTGAAGACAACTTCTTGCAGGAACAGCTCCTCCCAAGGTTCAGATAAACCAAAAGAAACAGTGGAAGAGAAGAGCTGAAGGCTGAGCTGGGAGTGAAGGAGGCCCATACTCCTAGCCCCAAGCAGCACCCATACCCTGTATGAAGCAGCCACAAGAATTGCTCAGCCCCAACCTGTGCTCCAGGTTACAGAGGAAGACATCATCTCCCTACCAAGAGACTCCACTAGGGATCGCTAATTCAGATCCAACCCTGCGCTTCCAGCTACTCAAAAGGGCACTGAGCCAAACCTTCTCCTGCCATAGTATCTCTGTACCAAGGATGAGTGTGTCCTGCTGCCTCTCTCCGGGTGGAGCAGTAGTTTTGGAAGCAGCATGCAAGGTATTGGAGCAGCATCTGGTTTTGGAAAAACTTCTCCAGAGCATCAGCTTCCAGCTGGCCCCGTTTCAGGCACAGACAACTCGGCTACCCCTACCCCACAGATGCTTTTTCAGCTCCTGCTGACTTCCCAGCCTGTGCATCCCCAAAGCTGTCAAGGAGAACGTGGTTGCTGTGTGCTGAACGCAAACTACCTGTGCTGCGCTTCCCCATGTGTTTGAAGTGCAGGTTTTGCCTCTCCAAAACTCCAGTGCATCCCAGCTGTGCGGGTGCTCACCTGCAGCTTAGACCACTGAATCCTGCCCACGCAGCGGGCCGCATTTCTCCAGGCATGCTTGGCTCCGTAGATCAGCTCCGTGTCCCGCAGCTGGTAGGTGTCAGTGGCCTCAATCTCCTTGGTCACTTCCTCCAGCCTTTCCATGTGGGCTTTGGAGCCAGATCTGCGTGTGTGGGGAAGGGAGGAGATGGCGGTCACCAACCCGGCTGAAGAGCAGGGCATCCTGCTCCTCTCCACCTGGACACGAACTCATTCTTTCTTAAGCACACGTGTGCACATATACACGCACACATGTGTGCTTTCAGGTGACAGATGACCAAGTGCAGGTGGGAGAGGTCAGTAATATGAGCAGAGGCAGACAACAAGTGCTAGGAATGACACCCCCCTGAAGAAGCAGCTGAACATGGAAGACTACAGTCTCGTCCTGCTTTGACTCACAAGTGTGAAAGATCAGATCAAATGTGACATCTCAGCACAAGCAGCAGCTGGGAGCTGCAGCATTCTCCAGCTAACACTTACCTCTTTATGGAGGAATAGTACTGGTCAATGAAGTCCTTAGCCAGCAGGAGCACCTCCTCTTTTGTCCTAGTATCTTCTGACTTGCGGACGTGCTGGCTAGGGGTCATTACGGAGCCCATGCAGATCTGCTCAGTGCATGCGGTGGCCTGATGAGACAGGAGGAGACAAGCATACCTTGGGTTACTGCGGCACTTTAAGGTACATGAGCTGGGCTGGGGGAAGTCACCAATTAGCTGCGCAGAAGTTGGTAGCATCCTTGACCAACAGGAACATTTCCAACTTAATTGTTTTCATATCTATAGGTAACGTTGTGTGAGACAACTTGAACATGTGCAGTCATCTCTTGTCCCACTCGATATGGACAATTAAGGCTCACTAGATTCTTGCCCCAGCTTGGCATAAAGTCATATGCTTTTCCTGATTTATCCCTGATGGGCTTCACTCTCATCCAACACCAGAGGTTTGAAATTCAGACGCTACCAGAGACAAGAAGACTGGCCTGAATTTATCCAGTTCTGCATTTCCAGGTAAAGCCGCTGTCATCCACTCCGTTATGCTCAGATAACTTTTGGCCAGTCCTATCAACTCTACTCACCATCGCAGTCTTGAGGTGCAGAGTGTCATGAAGCACGGAGCCTGTCTCCCAGTTCTTGATTTTGACGAACCGTGGGCATTTGGAAGGGCTTCCATTCACTGTGTTCTTCGTTGGGGACTGCCGCCCGGACGGTGGTGGCTGGACAACAGTGAAGATGAGGCACAAGGTCAGTATTTATCAATGAGATACAGGAAAAAGGCCCCAACAGCACGCAGCATCTTGTATTAGTGGATGCCTGTGCTTAAATCCTAGTGATAATATAGCAAGACAAGGTATATGATCCAAACACTGGCAGCATTTGGGGTCCTACAACGGAGCAACCAACTCTCAATGCGACTGAGACGTTGTCTCTGTTTACACAGCAGCCAGACCTGTAGAAGAGGAGTGAAAAAACACAGACAGAAGTGACGTAGGGGACTGTTGTGTTCAAGTTTCCCAGTGGAAGACTTACCTCTCTAAAATACATTAGATGTTTCTTTTTAAGGAGCATCACCTGCTCCTTAAGCAAGCTCTGCCTCATTAATACGAGCACTGCGAGACAGAGCTCGCAGCTGATCGGTCCTCTGAGCAAGCCAAAGGCACATCTCCTTTGATATCCATGCTGGAAGACCGTGGGAATAAGGAGGGATAATTATGCAAGCGGGGGGAGCTGCTGAATTATGCATAGTTGGATTACTTCAGCCTCAGCTCCGCGTCTCCAGCCCTCCCTGAAACTCCGCTCATCCAGCACATCTTGAGTTAGATGCCAGCATGAGGAAGAGCCTCAGCCAGCAGAGAGCTTGTAAGGAGAAGAGCTGGCTGCAAGGGCTTGTGTTTGCACATGTTTTTCACAAATATTATCTAGTATTTCTACCATGACCCTTATTCGCCCCAAGCACTTAAAAACTTGGAGAGCAATCAGTGTCTGCCGGTGTACCATGGGGCAGCGAGATCCGCAGTGGCCCTGGAAAGAAGAGACATTTCCTGTGGAAATCAGATCTTACAGTAGAGTGTAATTCCATCACTGCAACCACAACGGTGTTGCTGCAGGTTCCAAGGGGAGACCTGGCCCCACACTAGAGCATTGTCGAAACCCACTTATATTTGGCATCTCCGCAAAGTAGGGCTTGGACCGCGTGTTGATGTAGCCCTCCTACATGAGTCCTGTAGCTTGTGTCCCTTTCTAATCCATCCCCAAGGTTTTTTGAAGATGGCGCTGCCTCCAGCAGAGCTGTGTGGAGTCTCACCCTCCTTTTTTGATGGCTCTGGGCTCACGTCGCAGCTCATGGACCAGCAGCAAGAATAGAAATCCAGCATGACAGCCTGAAGGACCCACTGAAGGAGAGCCAGCACGCGGTGGAAGAAGCTCTTGTTTCAGAACAAGCACTTCTGCTGATGAGCAAACCCAGGAGGGAAAGCAACGGGGGCCACAAGGATGACAAGAGCAGATGAGACTCCAGATCTAACTTGTTTTTACTTTGCCAGGCAGAGGATTGCTTTGCTTTTCCGAAGCAAGAGGTTGATGCCTGATTATTGCAAGACTGATGACAGACTGAGCAGACATCACTGCATTGCCCTGATGGCGATGTTGGCCATATTTTTTGCCCAATGCTTATTTTTACCATATTCTCCACACTTTTTTTTTTTTTACTTTTTTTCCTGGAAAATAGGGATTTTGCTGTCGAGCAGCCTGCGGCTCACAGAGTGATACCATGCACTGAAAGCAAGTGCTAGGGGGGAAGAGGCAGAGGATGGAGGGGAAGGGAGAGCTTCACAACCTGACCCCTCGGTAGGACCATCTTTGGTCCTTGCAGTTTCCAAAAACCCCTCTCTGCACCCCCTCAGGGTAATGCTGTCATGGGACTCTGTGACATTCCTTGTGTCACAAATCCTGTGATCTCCCCAAGGAGCATTTTGAAGTCCTGGCCCCTGAAGGCAGATAAACACGCAGCAGATCCCAGCTTCCCCTTTCCATACTGCAGAAAACAACCCTAAGACTTCATATAGAGCTCAAAACTAACAGTAAATAAAAAGAACCTCCTAAACGTAGTCCTGGAAAAGCACTATTTTTAAGTTTGGGGTCGTTTTCCAGTTTTGGGGAATCTGACCTGAATTATGGCAGTGGCAGTTCCTGGTCATTTTTTTTTTTCTGCTTGTTTAACTCTTTCAAGAGAATTAACCCATTTCTGAGTTACAAGGCTAGGTTGGACGGGGCTTTGAGCAACCTGGTCTGGTGGGAGGTGTCCCTGCCCATGGCAGGGGGTTGGAACTTGATGGTCTTTAAGGTCCCTTCCAACCTAAACCATTCTGTGATTCCATGACTCTGAGCCACTAACAGGGTCCTGTGCTCTCTGACCAACCTGGGCCACCCTTAGGACCAAGGGGGACAATCTGCCACCTTCCTTCTGAGTGCGATTGGTAAAACATAACTGAAAAATGCTGCTCAAGAACGCAAATAAAAACCAATCCTCACCTGCACATACAGTAATTAGAAGTACCAAGCAGAAGTGTTGGATACAACCAGCACCACTTCTTTTATTCTGAGTTAGTTTTGATTTGCTGATGGGGCTTCAGCGCAGCGTAGGAGGTGACCAACATCTCGCTGGAGCAAGAATGACCCAAGAGCACGTTATGAATCCAAATGTAGCAGTGAGCCTATCCTTGGAGCAAGCAAGCTTGTGGTCCAAGCTGGTGGACACTGGCTACTTAACATCTGCCTACAGATGTTCTACCTTAAGCCTCTCTCAAGGCTGATCCCTTTCCCTTTTTTTCTTTTCCCTGCAAGAAGTGGCAAAGTCTGAACATTTCCTGAAAGAGGGCTGTGTTGCCGAGGCACAATGAATCCCCGGGATGCCAGCCGGGCTGGAGCAGCCGAGGAGACACCACCTACAAGAAGCGAGAGGTGCCAGGTCTGGCAACAGCGTCGCAGAGCAGCTGTGGAGAGAGCGACACCCAGAAGAGGCTGGGAAAGAGCTCTGTGTGTGTGTGTGTGTGTGTGTGTGTGTGTCTTCCCTGCACGGCAAAGCTGAAGCCAAATATTACCCCTGCTTCTGTCAGCGAGGTTGCGTGAGATCCTTTCATGTTTTAATTAGGCAGCTGCGATATTAGTGACTCAGGAGCAGGACAAACGGAGAGACTAACGTAGCAGTCGGGGCGCGGATGCATTATGCAAACATCTTTTAGAGGGAGCCTGTTGGCACTTATCGTCAGCGTGCAGCTTGCGAGCTGTCTGCCGCTCTTACAGGCGCAGGGGAGGGATGCTCCCAGCCCCGGGGGCTTCCTGGGGCCAGGACCGCAGGGACCATCTCCCTTTTTTGCAGACCCCAGTTGGGTCTACAGGTCTTCAACCTTCCCCCTGCATCCCAGCCAGGATTCAGGAGCCCCTGTGACGATGGCACATATTGCCCTGCCGAAATGCACGGGTTGCGGGAGGACGAGGGCTGCAGCGTTAGCCCAGGTCACAGATATATTGGCATCCTGACATTTCCTTCCAGACTGCATTAACCCCGCCAGCTGAAAGTGTGGGTTTTTTTGCTTTTATAAAGCTGTAAATCATCTGTATGAGCATGGAGCTGATAAGACTCCCTTCCTCTGCTTAGCTACACGGACACACACTCCCCCCCCAGATTGCCCCGGAGCTCCCAGCAAATCAATATCGTGTGGACTGAAATACGACTCACACAGGACCCGGGCTGGTGCAGTCACAGCATCTTTCCATGGGTCAGGTTTGGGGCCTGGGCTCCCGGGAAACAAGCAAAATATGCTGTGTGATTTTGCAAAAAAAAAAAAAAAAAAAAAAAAGAATTAAAAAAAAGAGGGATAGGGATCGATGCCCAACAGGTCTTTCAGCACCTTATTACAAGCCTCAGTGAGCATTCCCCACCTGCCCAAGTGAATCCTCCAAATCCGGCTTTAAGGAACAACGTGTATAAAAAGCTCACACTTGGCTTGACTAGCCCCTGTGTTAACACCATTGCAGCTCACAAGAAGTTCAGTTGCCTTAACTGCCTCCAGCCCGGGGGGAACGGCTGCAGGGACTATGGGGGAAAAGCCAAACTGCCTTCAGAAGACCAGGCACACCGAATTGGGGATAAGAAGGATAAAAAGGAAGCTGCACATCTAGTGGAAAAAAAATAATTAAAAAAAATTTAAAGATTTTAATAACAGTTTAAGACTGGGGGTTTTGGCAGCCCTAACACCAAGAGAAATTAAGCTCTGAACACAGAAGGTTATAAAGTGCTTATAGTAACAGACACGTAGATGCAAGGAGCTTAGCAAAGGAGGCAGAAAGACCACGTCTGTCCAGAGCTGGGGCAAAGGGACCAGAGCAGTGACCTGTCCTTGGGCAAGACAGGCTTGTGATACCTGCCAAACTGCATTAACCACACAGTGGGACGTGGGGCTGCCCAGGAATGTCTCTCCAGCAGCTGAACAAAGCATGTCACGGCTCTTGGATGCACCCATTTATGTGTGCCAATGTAGAATGATACCTACCATAAGGTTGTCTATGCTGCTGGGAGACCTGGCCGCAACCCTGAACTGCAGCCAGGTGAGGAGAGGATGGAAATTGCTCCCAAACACATCTGAGCACCCAAACAGATTGGTGAAAACCATGCAGCAAGTCCAGCATGGTCAGAAGTATCACAGCATCAGCACCTGCCCAGCAGGTCTTGCATGTCCCATGAGCCTCCAACACTGTGTGTGCTGCAGAAGTTCATGTGAATGTCCATCTGCTCAGGAGTCCCAGGAGAAACGGCATGGGTAGCCCTTATTCCCCAGCCATCAAGACCATGTCACCTCCATGGGCATGGAGGGAGTGTGTCACCTCATGTGACCTCACCCCTGCTTCTGGCTTTGCATCCTGCAAATGGGGAAGCATCCACTGGCAGAGCCACGGCCTGGGAGGTGCTACTGGACATCTGGGTGTCAACCACACCACGAGGGACACCCACCCTGTGGCTGTCCGCAGGTGGCATGTCAGCGAGGAGCGTGTCATTGCAGCTCTTTGGAGCCGGGAAGAGGCATCAGCCAGACTGAGGACATTCCTGAGGTGAGGAAATACTGATTTTTCTCACAAGTCTTCATAGGACCACTAAATCACTTTTCTCCCCTCCCTTGGAAAACAGTCCCTACTATGTCACCCTGAGAAATACAGTGAGGCAAGGAGACCAAATGGTCCCCAGGCTGGTGTCCCGCGTCCTGCCCTGATGCTGGTTAATCCCATCAGGGAGACACATTTGCCTGGACAGGCTTGGCAGTGCTCACGCACGTCCTGTTTTCCCCAAGGTGATCTTTCTGGCCTGGCAGGGTCTGCCTTACGTCGCTGGCTTTGCTACAAACATGGAGTTAATCCACTTTTGGCAAGGAAACCTGAGAATTTATGTCCGCGTAGCGTGAGGAGATGAAAAGGCACCGTACAACATATTATCTGAAGTGCTCTATTGAATTACCATCGTATGAATCAAAACGACTTTAACGATGCAACTCGGCTTTCTGCCACGGAAAGGGACGCCAGTCCCGAGGGAGGTTTCAGAGTCCTGGTTTCTGGCTGGGCTCCCATCCCAGTCTGGCCCCTTGGATAAAGAGCATTGTTCTCCAGTGACTTTTACACTGACCGAACCACAGGGAATTTGGCTTCTGGACCAGGTCTTCAGGGTAGTACCCGTAGCCCTTGCAGGTTCTCTGTGGTGTGAGAACCCACCAGGATGGGTCATGCACCCCCAAGCCACCTTCCCACCCAAAGCAGCACAATCCATGGGCTCTTACCTGCTCGGCTTCGGAGTAGGGGTTGTTCAGGACCACAGGCGCGTTGCTCTTCCCCCACAGGTCACCAAAGACACGGTCGTTCTCCATCCGAGCTGGCAAGGCTCTCTGCAGCTTGTTTTCCCCTTCCCTGAAACTGAAGGGTTAAAAACCATTTGGGTGAGCAGGCAAGCGGACAGATGGGTGATGGGACCAAGGACCTAGGTCTCTGATTAATGGCTCCAGGACCTGGAGGCGCTGCTTCCCCCAGGAGCGAAAGCTTGGCATTGCCCTGAGGGAAGGGAGGAAAAGCTCTGCCTCACCAAGGCCATGAATCATCATAGAATCATAGAATGGTTGGAGTTGGGAGGGACCTTAAACATCATCAACTTCCAAACACCCTGCCCTGGGCAGGGACACCTCCCACCACACCAGGTTGCTCCAAGCCCCCT
>JAOXJM010000005.1:18879341-18893369 GCA_026413425.1 Tringa solitaria | reverse complement strand
CCCTCCGCTGGACCCATTCCAACAGGTCCATGTCCTTTCTGTGTTGAGGACTCCAGAGCTCGACACAGGACTCCAGGTGGGGTCTCATGAGCACAAAGACAATGCGAAGACAACCCAAATACAATATAAATTTCACTGTGTGGGCCAGTGCCGTGCCTGCGAATCAACAGGAAAGCCCTGCCCTGGCACTGGCTCTGGAGGGGCTACACGCCAGACCCTCTGCACCCCAAAAACCAAGCTGGAGCCCTGCAAAAACAAGCGTGGAGCTGGGGAAAGGAGAGCCCCACGCACTTCCAGCTGCAGAACCTCATAGAAAAACCTCATTGCAAAACCTCACAGCAAAACCAGCCGGGTCTCCAGAGCAGCTTGGTGTTTATGAGCAGAGGAGAGGGAAAAAAAAAAAAAAACCCAAGGAAAAAAAATAGGTGGCTCCCAAGAGGGAGAGACAGATCTCTCTCCTCTTTCCTGACCTTTATGGATGCTGTAAATGCCGGCGAGTTCAAGCAATTTTACTCAGGCAAACTGACGGATTGCCTCCAAGGAGCTAGTGGGGCTGGAAGGCTAAGGACTGAGGATGTCCCCAGTGCCACTGCCCTAGCCTGCGTGGTGAGGCTGGTGTAGCTCTTGGTGCACACATGTTTTGCCTGGGGGAGCATACATGGGGGTGTCGGTGAGGCTGTTAAATGCCATCTAAGCAGCGATAGAAAACCACTGTCAGACGAGCCCTCGCACAGGAGAGAAACAAATGGGGTTTAGAGACGTGACGTTCAGAGAAGGCAGGCTGTGGCACATGCACTGACCACCACGGTGAGGCAACAGGTGGGAAGAAGACCCGTGGGTTGAGCTGCACGGGACCACGGGCCAGGACTGGCAGCCTTCGCCCTTGCTCGACAGACCGTCGAGGTAATGCGCCCTGGCAACAGTTTTGCTCCTGCTGTCAGCCCTTAAAAGTCTTCCAGATGCCCACTAAAGTCAATAATGAGCCTTCCCATTAACGACGGTGGGCTTTGGGCACTGACCAAAGTAGGACACTGGCTCTCAGGGCATAATTCACACCAACACAGTGCTCTTGACACCCTCTCGGGAAGACACGTACACACAAACAAATTCAGTTTCACAATCCTCCTTGCCCCCCCGCTCCTATCCTTAAGGAAAATACTTCACTTAAAGATAATCTCCCTGTGCTCTAAGTTTTCTGTAATTTTTCTGCCTTTACAGAGCAGCGTTCAGCTGCCAAAATGTGACACCAGGCTCCTGGACACCTTCCAAACCTTGGCTGCCTTAGGGTGAAAGCAGCCAGCTTGGTGCAAACGAGGAGGTACAGGTGCCATAGGGGCAGTTCTTACTGGCTTTCCTATGCCCTGACCCTGGGAAAAGAAAGCTGTTCTTTTGTGACTTGGCTCCTACCCCTACATGAAAGGGTTTCAATCAGATAAAACACAAGAAACTCCACCCTCCCCACTGCACCGCCAAGGCCAAAGACAACAGGTCCCAGCTCTCTGCTACACAAGGTGGTGGTGCTGCTCGGCAGCCACAGAGGTCCCAGGGCTGGGGAAAACCATGAACCATTCAGTACCCACCCTGCCCTCTCCAGGCCCACCCGCCGGGGAAGCTCAGCATCTCTAGACACATCCAGAGAATTCATCTAAGAGAATTCCCAGCAGCAAGGCAGAGAGTTAGCAGGATGAACATCCAGCAAATCTGGCTCTTCCTCTAAGACAAGGCCAGTTGTTAAACCTCTTGGAGAAGACTCATTTCCATGGCTGAGCATCCCTGCCCTCTTGACCTGAGTCTCATTACATCAGGGAGGGTGGAGGCAGGTCAATGCAGAGCCACTGAGCACATGAAATGATGAGCAAACACAAGCCATCTCCTGTGGCTGATGAGCCCCAACATGCTGCTCCCCACACCTGGCCCAAAATCAAGACACAAGCACTAAATCCACAAGGCAATGAGAGAAATCCCTTGGCTTTACTGGAAGCTGGGGCTTGGCAGAGGGAACCACCCTGCTGGGGGACCACGGTGCCTCTCCAGGCGTGCAGACTTTGCCTCGATGGAGACAGGAGAGGCTTGAACAGACAGACCCCAGAGTGCCAGATATCCCACAGGCGCCTCCGAAATGACACTGAGCACATGCCTGCAGGCACCTGGCATGACCCACTGCTTCCAGGAACGTGTTTGCAAGCCCGTCTGAAGGGGCATCTGCCGGCACAAGGGAACCTCAGAGAGGAATCCATCAGTCAATGGCAGTAGCTGGAGGTCTCGGCCGGGAGGCTGGAGGAGTAATCTCATTGTCTGCACACCAGCAAAGCCATAAACGTTGGTACCTGTGCCAACAGCACGCAAAAAAAAAGACCAGATGCTTGAATTAAGGCATCGCTGAAGTTGGCTACTTTGTGTGTTGCTGGAAGGGGGGACCTGGTCCTTTTCACTGGCCTCAAGCATCACCCGACAGTGAGATGCCCCATCCTGAGGGGCAGTGAGGTCTGGGTGGGCACTGGAGGATGGAGGCTCAGCAGCAAATTCTCCACATCCCACCGCCTGTTGGCAGCTGGGGCAGGAACGAGTTGCCTATTGCTACTCCTCCTGGACTCAGGGCTGCATGAGCGAGGCAGCGAGGCGCTGCCCTCACCCTTTCCCTCTGCCAGGAAAGCCCAGTCAAGCGTGGCTGTCACAAAGCCATTAGGCTGAACTGGTGGCCATGTCTCTCGCCCCCGGGCTGGTGTTGTGCTGCAGTTCGCTCGGTGTCGGGCGAGAGGGACTGTACCCTTGTCCCTCACAGGGCTGCGGGTGCCTGCCCCTGCCCTGAGCCAGCGCAGACCTCTCCCGGATGAGGCTGCCCAGAAGTATCCGGCTCTGTCTTTCGGAGAGAGACAGGGAGAGAAAAGCCCATTCAGAGCAGCCACGGCCTCACCCCAGTTTGGCGGGGTGGGGGATGGGGGAAGTTAAAAAAAAATCAATTGCTTCATTTTACAAATATTTCCTGCCTATTTCTTGTTTGTGAGCTCAGAACAAGAATGGGGTCTTTTGGGTCAGTTATTTTCCACTCTTGACTTGGCTCCCCCAGCCACCAGCAGAGACGTGGGGTGACCTGCTACATTCACATGAGGATGCCACTCGTGCACTCAAGGGGAGTGACAGGATGTCCAGAACACCATTCCTGAACCTCCAAAAGCACTTGAGGGACAGCAATCCTTGAGAGCAGGGGTTCCTAGTGGGTGATGGGGAGGACACAGGTCCCCTGCAGGGGATTCAAGGCATCCAGGCTGGGTACCTCCAGGGAGCTGCCGTGGGAGCAGGGGAGAGGGGGGCTTCCCTTGGCTTCTGGCAGCCTTTGGAGAAATCCTCATGACTCGCAATCATACCCAACCTGGGTGCTTTGGGGCATGGAACAGGAGGATTTCACCACTTTAGTGTCTTTGAAGCACTGGAAGTCATGCTGAAGATTTGTCCTCGGAGGCACTTGTTTGGCTGAACCCCCTCAAAGGCCAGATCCAGGATTCAGAGATCCTTCTGACCTGGGTCCCACCGCCAGACCCATTAGATACCATTTCTGCACTAACAAAATCTTTTGGATCCAGAGCCAGTTTTGGGGAAGGGACACCTTTAGATGTTGTTTTTCTTGTTCTGAAAGCAAAACTCTGTTACTTAAAAAAAGAAAGAGGAATCCTGCCCTCCCCCACAGGCATACAGGCAGAGCCTGGGATGCTGCCTCACCTCGGAAAGAGCATCTGGCTGTTTGGAGAAATGAGAGGCACCACTGTTTTCTTTTGACTAATTTGATGATGTTGCAGTGCTCGGAGTGATGAGGCACAAGGGAAGTTGCTGAGACAGCCCTTTGAGAAATTTTTCCAAAGCTTTTCCAAAAAGAGAGAGAAAAAAAAATATGAGCAAAAAGAAAGTTTGTCACTTGGTTCCTTTGAATTTGCTTGGCAGAAGGATCTCTCTAATTTCCCGGGCGGAGATGAGAGGTACCATTAGCTGCTGCAGTCCCCAGGGGCTGATTTGGATGAACCGATAAGGACATGGATGTCCACGCTCCCGGTGATGGCTCTCATGCTGAGATGCCAATAGCAGTGACCACAGGGGGTGAACTCCTTCCCCCAGCAGCTGAAAACCCTACTTGGGTCCTGCATGGGAAGCTCACGTGGGCACCCACCGCTTGCTCTGAGCTGCAGGAGAGAAATACCTTCGAGAAATACAGGCTGCCCAGAGAGGTGGTGGAGTCTCCATCTCTGGAGACATTCAAAACCCACCTGGACATGGTCCTGTGCAACCTGCTGTAGGTGGATGTGGTCTGGCAGGAAGGTTGAACTAGATGATCTCCAGAGGTCCCTCCCAACTCCTATCATTCTGTGATTCTATTTTCCTTTCTTCCCCTCTTCTGGCGTGTCCTCAGGGATGGCTCCAAGGCTGTGCTGCACATTTTTCCTCCTTCCAGTGCTAGAGGCCAGGATAAATGGTTCTTGCCTTATGGAAAACCACACTCCAGAGGGCATTACACCCTCAGAAGTGAATATCTTCTTGCCATCATGCCCTTGGGGCAGCTCAGAGTCTGCAACGTTGGAAAAGTCTGACTGCAGACTCCACGCCTCGAGGTTTAAGGCAAGGGCTGGCACAACAGCATGGGTTAGAGGGAGATGCAGGAGCAAGGATGGGACAGGGGCTGGGATCTGCAGGGTGCAGAGGGTGGAGCAGAGCTCAGGAAGGAAGTGGGAACATTGGAAGCAGAAGGAATAACTCCAGAAGATGGGATGCAGAATAACTCCAGAAGATGGAGAGGGACTGTGGCCGGAGCGGGTGATTGCAGGATGATCAAAGCAAGAAAATGCTTCCTAAATGAAAAAGGGGAGCTTGGATGGCACTGAAGGAAGAGAAAAGCCTAACCAACAAGCACATGGCATGGCTTGAAGAAGGTCTTGCTCCATCAGAAGGTCAGAGCATTGCTGGGCTGTGCCCAGTGCTGGGATAAGGGACTAATGAGCCGAGGAAGCTGCACAGAGCAGTTTTGGAGAGAGGCTAGTGAAATGCGAAGTTGGTAGATGCTGCTGAGTAGACATTGACAGATAAAGACCTAGGAACAGATCCAAATGACCCCAAAGTCCTCCCACAGTCACCGTTGGAGATTCAGCCAGCATCAGATGCAACCTGCAACCGCCACGCTCATCCCTTCCCAGCCATGCCCAAAGAGCACCCGGTGGATTCCAGCCCCAGCATCTCATCTGGAGCCCAAATGCAGATCAGGTCTGCTGGGGAAGCGTGGGATCGTACGTGGACCATGGCTTTGTCTGCTGGGATCACCTACAAGAACGGCCATCCCATGGGATGCAAGAAGCAGCACCAGCCCAGGGGGCTGAGCGGGTGAGGGGTGCTTTGGAGACTGATCCGAGAGGGGTCCATGGGGGTACATTCGGGTGGAATTTGTTATTTTGCAGGCACAAAATGCCTCTCAGGATTAGACTGATGCAGTCAGAATGATGAGGAAGAATCCGCCGAAGGAGAAGGGGAGAGTTATTCACTGCTGAGGCTTCCTATTTCACCCTTCTACAGAATGGCAATACCATGATAGTTTCAGGGAACCTTGTCATTTCAGAGGTTTTAAAGTTTTCGTGTCCAAGTACAGAATAATGAAGACATCAGAAATGCAAATGAAATGTTTTGAGCAACACAAAGAGATTTTGGCGGCAGCGAAGGAGGTGGGAGGAAGAGAATTTTCTCTTCGAGAACTGCAAAATTATGGGGTTTATTCCAATGCAGGATGGAGCCTGAAACCTTGAAACCCTTCATAAACAGAATTCCTGCTCTCAGCACACTTCTCCCTCTCAGGGCTGCTGATGCTGCTTTTTGGACCGAAACTGCCATGTTTCCATCATGCTGTTCATGTTATGGAATAGACCTGAGAGGAAAAATAAATACTGGCAACTCGGTGGGGGGAAGATGGGACATGACAATCTTCCTAGAGCTCAGAGGGAAAAACAGACCTAGGTTAGCTGGCAGAGAGTGAATCAAACTCTATTTTTGTTTTCTAGCCCACGGTGAGCCTCATGGCAGAAATGCCAGCTCTCATCATACCTTGCTCCCCATATCCTTGCTCTGTTTTATGATTGACTTCACCGCAGACGGCTTGAGCCGAGTGGCAGACATCCAGCCCATGGCCACAGCCCATCCCAAGGGCACGCACCACGGACCCAGGCCACCTTACTTCTGGAAATCAGCAGGGAGCAAAGGCCAGGTCATCGCAGGGACAACTGCCCTGGGGAGTGCAGACCACAGGTGCAAGGGATGGAGATGAACTGATTTTTCCCCCCGGGTGCAACCTTTACAGTCCCCAGTTTTCCTGGCAAGTAATGTTAGAGACATGGGCTGGAAACCCAAAGCATCAGGTGTAGTTGGAATCGCTTTTGGCAAAGTCTACCTTGGACAAGAAGCGTTTGGCTCCTTATGAACAACCTCCAAGTTGTACCATTCCTTTTTCACCCTCGGGAAGCTGTCACAGCTCTGTGAGACGCTCTGGCTTTGACAAAGTGCTGTGGGCTGTGAAGGTCAGTACCAGGAGAAGATGGAGCCACACAGGATTAGTCCCGACACCGGCATCTCCAGCTGGATCGATGGTCAAGTGGTCCAAGCTGTAGGTGTTGAGCTCAACCTTGCGTGAGGTTTTGCACCCTCCTGGTGTCTAGGTAGAGCTCTACTATTGTTTTGACTAGCGCCAGCTTTGCTTGTTCCCCCCCAGCCTGGAGAAGTCATAGCCTACAGCATGAGAGCACCATCAATGTCATAAGACTTGCTTATTTTGGGGGCATTTCTTTGGCATCAATCAACGCAGTCTCCACGGTTCTCCGCTCCCCGTCGCTCCCTGACCTCTCTGCGCTTCTCCTGCGGACCAAGAAAACTCTCACTGTAGAAGACCTTCACCGTGCCCCAGCTCTGTCTGAGACAAGGCAGAGGAGATGAATCACCTCCAGCACGTCGCAGGAGTGGGAGGAGAAGTGCCCTTTAGCCTGCAGAGCAGCTCTTGACAAGTTTTCCCTGCGGTGTATCTCCTTTCCCACTTCTCCGAGCGAGCCCAGGTCTTCTCGCTCGTATAGAGTCCTACCTCACAAGAGTGAGGCTGCAGCTTTTCATCAAGCAGAAGAATGAAGACTAATTTTGAACGAAAAGTGGATTTTTCAGTCCCAGGGTACATAGATTTCATAGATCATCTTTTTAAAGGACATTGAAAAATAAAGTAAGTGGAGTTTTGGTGAAGTACCCACTTCACTAATATTCTTGCTGGTTTGAGGTACTTCAATTTAAGTGAATTCAAAGTGTTTCGGTTTAATCTCTTTATGAGAAGAAGAGACTCCTCAAACAAAAAATCCCACATTTTTCATCCTTCCTCCTGGCCAGAGCAGAATTTCTTCAGAAAACCTGCAGCTGGTGGGACAGGACAGGGACACTGAGGGACACGGTTTGAAAGGTGAAGCTGTACCTTGTATCAATGCTCGGGATTGTGCCCTCCAAGGGCTTCACCAGGTCATGACCCCCAGCTCCATCGTGGCAGTCTTAGCAAAAACAGAGGGACAGGAGGGATTTTTAAGCACGTTTTGTTGGACCTGTAGTCAAGCACAAGCCCTTCAAGGTCTCAATTCTTTGGTTGCTTAAATTAGTTTCCCCCAGGAATGGGTTGGTGATGGATTAAAGGATGTGCAGTCCGGACAGGTAGCCCTCAACCTCCCAGGGAGTTCAGGGGGTTAAATCACTCCCTGTCACACAGCAGAGACCAAAGCAAATGGTTTCTGAAAGCAGCCAAACAAAAAAAGCAGTGTTCTGGGACCGGGGGGAGTGCATGGGGAAGGGACGGCAGGGAAGGATGTCCCCGAGTGTGCCCTGTCCCATCGCTCCCCCCCAGACGTCCACCACCCGCCGCCGGCACCGAGCGGATTTCTTTATTTCCCTCTGACTCAGTGTGACCACCCTAATGGGCTTTGAGTAACCGTGTCCTCCGCAAAAAAAAAGGCATGATTTGGGAGAGAGCAGAGATAATGGCACAAAACCAACCGAAAATTAAAAAACAAATAAAAAACAGAAGGTGGAAAACACAGGGTGTGGGTGTTGGCTTGAGATGGGAGCGATTGGGAGCGATCCCACCCCAGGGATCCCGCTCCTCCGCAGCCAACAGCTCCGCCTTTCATCTCTGGTTGTTTTGGATAAGACAAATAAATACCATTTCCCCCCCCCCTCTCCCCTAAGGAACAAGGTGCAGTGAAGGGAAGTTGAAGTTACAAATCCCTCTGTCACTGAGCCGAGGTCTCTGGCTTCAGTCAACCCTCCTGAAAAAGCCTCTTGGCTTTTTACAGCCGGTCAATAACCGAGGGCAGCCACAACCTGCTGCGGCACTTGACAGTGCTAAAATGCATTTGGGGCCTTGGGGAAAGGCAACAGGCAAAGGCAACCTATCACTGCTAATAAACGGCCAGGAGGTGAGAGAGCTGGTATGGAAAAAAAAATAATAAAAATATCTACTAACAACACATTTGCAAAGCATGAAGGGCCACCGGGAGCTGCTTTGGCTCCGGAGTGATGGAGCCAACAGGAAATGCCGAGGAGGATCAAGAGGGCAACACCACACACGTGGCCTCTTGCAGAAGCAGATACCTGAAACGAAGCTGTTCCATCCGCCTGATGGGACTTCACCCTCCTCAAGAAGCTGTGGGTCAAGCGTCCCTCTGTCCCCACCCTTGTTAGACATGCAGGCGCATATTGAAATAATTAGCTTGGTCTAGAAAGAGCGGAGGGGCTGAACAGGCGGCTCCGCTGTTGCATTTCAACAAGGCATGGGCATTTCTCTCGACGGGAAACATTTTCCCCCTTCCCAGAAGACAGGACCACCCAAGGCAGGTCCTACTGCCCTTGCACACAGGTCCCCTTGGCTTCAGCTGGAGCTGGACTTTGGGGGGGGGTGTCCTTTCTCCCCTCCCCAAAGCCAAAGCCTGTTTGCCAAAAGCACGGAAGGTTTTGAAACTCATTTCTCCTGGGAAGCACCGAACTCTGCCGGTCTGACCTTCCCTCTCCCTCTCCAGCAGTTAATTAACAGCAGATTTCAAGGGGAGCGCTCCAAAGCAGAAGAAAGGCAGACAACACCATGAATCTTATTTGGCAGGTGGGGAAACTGAGGCACGGCATTTTGTTTAAAGCTCACAATAAATTAGATGGAGACCATTGAACAGAAACAACTCCTAGCCCACCCCGTGATCTACTCCATCCCATATCTCAGCTTTCCCTGGCATGTTACTCCTGCTGTCTCCCCCGTTTCTCACACTTACATCTTTCTCCCTGTCTTCCACCACCTATTCCAAATTTTTCATTCCTTTTATCTTCCTTTCATCAACCACTTCCCCCTTTTTTTTTGGCATCCCTTCCTCTCCCTCTCCATCCTGCTGGGTCAGACAGCAGCTTCTTCCTGGAGAGGTGATCACCGACACCTAAACCGGCCGCGTTGGGGAGCCAAACCCAGCACACATCACCAAACGTAAAAAATGTATTTAGGGACCTACCAGTCCACCTGGACTTCTATATCTCTTGTCTCTACCTTGGCGGGTGCATCTCCATCGCTGTCCTTACTGCTGCCCTTCAGGAGATCCAGGACGGGCTCGATTTCTTTGAGCAGTTCATTGTCTTCCACGCCACCGTTGAGGCAAGGGTGACCACAAGCACCCTCCTTCCCCTTCCCAGCGTCCTGCCCTTTGCTGCCGGTAACGACGCCGTTAATGTGGACCATTGGCTCCACCTCTCGCCCGATCTCTTTTGTCCACAGGGAGCCCATGGTGCGGTCGGCTCTTGGCAGTGGCTGCTCTTTGCCCTGCAGGCTTGGGTTGGACAAGTCAACCGCCTTCGGAGTCGGGCAGAGGGGCCGGGTGACACGGATGGTTTTTGGCGTCCCGTCGCCTGCAAAAGTGGTCTCCAGGTGAGTGGTGAAGCCCTCAGGGCCCCGCAGGATGAGGACCACGTAGGTCTCGGAGGCGATGCTTCTCAGTATCTCCAGCGCGGTCTCATAGCTCATGTCCACCAGGGGCTTGCCATTGACTGCTAAAATGATGTCCCCAGCCTGGATGAGGCCACTCTGCTCTGCAGCCCCTCCCCGGATCAGGTCTGAGATGATGACGGGCGGCTTGCTGACGCGTTCCTTCACCAGAAAGCCGAGGCCGCCCACCTTGCGCTTGAAGAGCCTCACCGAGATGACGTTGGGCTGTATCTGCTGCACGCTGAACACATTCTCTTCCATGGCAGCCCCCCCTCTTTGAGCCTGCAGACCAGGACCTCAACACCCGCTGAGCGCAGAGAAATTCACTGCCCGAGGTTCTTATCGGGGGAGAGGGGGAAAAGGGCAACTTTGGGGGGGGGGGCTTTTAAGCCAGTGGCCTCACTGCAAAACTCCTCTGGGCTTCGGCTGGGGGCTGGCTTTCTGCAGCATGCTCCCTGCCACCTCTCTCCCAGAGCGATGTCCCGGGGAAAGCAGGGGTGTATCACGGGTGGAAAGCAAGGCTAGGGGCAGGGCGGGCAGGGCTGGGCATCCTGTGGCCAAGCAGGGGCTGGAGCGGGCAACATGCCAGCTTCCAGTCAGCCTCTGGTCCCACGCTGGGCAGAGAGGGGGAGGCAGCCCGCTGGCTTCACCGGCATCCCTGCAAACGGTCCCCGGGCTTCTTTATCTAGAAAGGAGGGAGAAAAACAAAACAAAACAAAAACCACAAAAAAAACCCCACCAAACAAACACACAAAAGGGAAAAGAAAAGTGAGGTAGGGCAGGCGTAAAGTGGAGGCTCGGCACGGGGCTCGGCACGCCACACACCCCCCCACACACATCAGCCCGTCCCCACAGATGTCATCCCCCGGGCTGCGTTTGGGAGACAGGCTGCAGCCTCCCATCGCTCTGGGCTTTTGTTTCCCCCGCTCCCCCTGCGAAAATCGGCACCATCTGCTCGGCGGGGGCCGGGGAAGCGCGGGGGGGAGGAGGATGGGGGGGAGTAGGGGAGCCCTGGGAGGGGGCTGCTTGGGAGCCTTGCTCGGACCCTCCCCACTTTGTCCTTGAGTCACGAGAGAAACACCCCCCGTGCCAGCGAGTGGCAAGAACGGGCAGAACTGCAAGGAGCTCGGCGGCAATTTCTGCCGGCCAAGGACCTCGTCTCCACGCATTTTCCAAAGTATCCAACAACCTGATGGCCGAGATGGATCGGGGCGGCCGGACGGGGGATGTATGGCCCTGCCCGGGATGAAACGTGTTCACGCCAAGACTGTTTCAATGCTTCAGGAGGAAGAGTAGCAGCCACGAGCGAAATGAAGTGATAGAAGAGGACATTCAGCTCGCTCCCCTTACCCTGAGTTCCAGCGAAGCACTTAACGATGGCAAGTGCTTTTAAGCCTGGCTTCAGGGATCACAGCCTCAGCCCGACGCAGCTCCTCCTCTCCCCATATTTCACGGGGATCCAGGAGGCAAATCTAACGCTCCCCCGTGCCTGGCCCTGCCATCCCGCTCCCAACAGTTCCCAAACAAACCGCTTTAGCTGATGGAAAAACCATCTAGAGGAGAATGTGCGATGAGTTTTCCCCGCTCTCGGGGGGAACCTGGTGCAGTTGGGCATGACTTTCTATGGCCCTCGCGTGGCGTGGGGAGCCATGTCTCATTGACTCCTGATGGCACTCTGGTTCTTGCATGCCCACGCTTGTGTTTGAGAACTTCGGCTCCCAAATCCTCTCCGCGTTCCCTTCCCATTTCTTAGAGGCTCTGGAGAACATTTCTCCCCGTGACTGCGCCCTGACATTTAGCAGCACGCTGAAATGCAGATGCTGCCTTTTCTTTTTTAAAATCTGAATTTTGGGGGAGAGAACAGAGGGTACTAGGTCCGCAGGCTCGGCTTGACGCGATGTGCCAAGGAAAACACTCTTCTGTCTCCCAGAGGCAGCACATTAAGGGCAGCACTTTGCACCTTCAGACACAGAGCACTGAGCTCCTCTCCCTCCCCCTGCCTCCCGCCCGGGGCTCCCTCCAGCACCCAGATGGGAAAAACAGGGATCTGAGGAGCAGGACAGTGACACCAGCCCCGGCATCAACTCACTTGAGCATTTTAATCCTCATGCAATAAAGGCCACTGACCCCAGACTGGCTCTTTACAGGCAAATAAAGAATAAAGTAATTAAAGCCCAATAACCCGAGCAGATGGATTTAACCCCTGTTGCCCTTCTGCTGCCATTACTGAGCCCTGTGGAGCAGTAACAGCACACAAAGGGTTAAATGCCACTCGAGTAGGTCAGTGGGGAGTCACCTCCTCATGGGCTAATTAACCCAGGTGACATAAGCCCTAATTGCTGGGTGACTTCCCACAAGTGGTCCTGGCCAGAGGTCACTGGAGCAGACCTGGGCCAGCCGTGCTGGGCTGTGCCACCTCTCAGGGCGGCAGAGCAGGACATCTCCTCCAGGGCCACCTGGGGAGGGAAGGTCACATATTTGGATCTGCCTCTGCAGGGAAGGTTCTGCCTGTCTCCCCCTTCCTTTCCAGCCTCTCCATCCCTTCCCCGGCCAGACCCCACTTTCACTGGCAGCACTGGACACAGCGAGACCCCGGGCCAGTCGTACCCCTCTTTCATAGACTCTTTGGTGCTGGTGCCAAACCACAAGACCAGCTTCCTTCTCCCTGCCCAAGATCTGTCTTTCCCCTCACCCCAGCAGCCCACCAGCACAGACCCTGCAGTGCCTCCACTGGTCCCCTGCCAAAGAGGTCACCATCACCCTGATGTCTAGGCAAGCAACCCATTCATGCAGGACTCATTTCTAATGCATTAGCTGACGCCGTAAGGATAAACGAGACTTTGAAATGAGCGTTAAGTACCATGGTGTGTGGGACTCTCAGCATCCCTGGCCATGGGACAACCCTGTTGATCGCTCTGGATTAGTCACTGGCTCTGCAGTGCTCATGAAACTCCTCACAGCCGCTGAAGTCTGTGTTTGTTTTGCATCGTGCCCATCTTGGCAGGGCCAAGGCCACCTTGGGGACTGCCCAGCACAAGTCCCTGTCACCCTCAGGCATCTCCCTCTGACGGGCAGATGCTCAACAGCCTGAGGAGATGATGCCTTTCAGCCCGGTTCAACCACTCACTGCAGCTCTTGCAGGGCAGCGGGGCGATGCTGAGCTCACTGGAAAGGACCCTCACCCGCCCCGAAAAGCTGAGAACCCCCAGAGTGTTTACAGTCCCCCACTCCTCTCCCACCAGACCAATTTCCAGTCCTTTCATCCAAAAATTTTCTAGCAAATGTTATAATTTGTCGCATGTGCGGCTCCAGCCTGCGAGATCCCACGGAACAATGTTTGCTGGGTGTGCATCATTCCCCATTCCCGAAATCCACTGGAGCCTCAGCAGAGGGAAGAGAAGGAAAACCTAGATGATAGGAGCCCTAAGCACCCAGCCAGGCATTTCGCCAAGATGAGGGTGAGCACCAGCGTGTACCCTACAGACAAGAGGGTGACTCGCTCCTGCCCTTGCACCCTGTTGCCCGTGGGTGGCTGGTGGCCGGTATCTCTCCCTGGCTCAGCTTTGGGCTCTGCAGCAGCAAACAGGACTGGCTGGAAGACAGAGAATGACATTATATGCCTGTTCAGGATTTTTTTCTGCCCCCTCCCTCAAACTCAAGCCTTTTCTTTCCTAATTCTCAGCTGCTCCCCAGAGTAAGGAGAGTCAGAAAACAGCCAGGCAGCAGAGGGGCAGGCAAGGAGATTGAGGGCAATCTGTCTCTAAGCCCCTGACCCTTCTGTTCCTTTGGAGAAGAGTTGGACAAGCATTTTCATAGAATCACAGAATAGTTTAGGTTGGAAAATAGCCTTAAGATCATTGATCCCAGCCATTTTTCATCTACAAAATCTTGCACAAACTCAGAATGAAGATGGGAGGGAGAAGTTCAGGGCACGAGAATCATAGAATCATAGAAGCGTCTGGGTTGGAAAAGACCCTGGGGATCATCGAGTCCAACCATCTACCCTACTCTACAAAGTTCTCCCC
>JAOXJM010000005.1:18854764-18870691 GCA_026413425.1 Tringa solitaria | reverse complement strand
CCTTGACAGCAGGCAGCCCCCTCCTGCTGCCTTCTCTGTGCCCAGGGCAGACGACACCAGCCCCACTGGGATCGCCCAGTACACCCCCCCAGTGCCCCCAGGCGATGCTGCAGGCTGGGACATCCCTGCCCCTCTCCCAGCCCTGGCAGAGCCCAGCCTGGGCTGCAGAGTTGGGGGAGAGAGCAAAGGGGCTCCTCCTCCCCCCACTTCCCCTTCTGACTCTCTACTTGCCCCCAGTAAGGCCCAGTGCAGACCGAGGCTTGACATCAGTCCCTGGGCTTTGCGATTGTGGTCATCCCCATGGCAACAACAAACACACAATTATAGAGATATATATATATAATATTATATAAAACCAAGCAGGTTCTCGGGCAGGAGCGCGGGGTTCACCTCCTCACAGCCTCCTCCGGAGCCCGGGAGCCAGCTCCCACGGGAGCACAGAGAGGTGGCTTCAGCCTGGTGACCCACACGCAGCCTGGGGGAAGCCCAGCAGCTCCAGGAGCCCACCGCCCCGGGCAGCCCCCGGCCTCCTGCCCCGCTGCCTCTCCGGAGGCAGGCAAATAAAGCGCAGCACAGCAGGAGATTCAATTACAAAACTTCCCACAGGGAAGAGGAAACCAAGCAGCCCCGTTCCTCCCCGGCAGGCGGGGAGTTTTGCAGAGGTGGCGAAGGGGAGAGGACAGTCAAAGGCAGCGGCGGAATTGGGGCTGGGGCTGCTTTCCCCCACGGTCTCCCCCCCCCTCCTCACACTACCCGTGCATCGAGCTGTAACGCACTGTCTGGGGCTAACGAAGCCATAATCATGCCTATTTAGATGCAGGAGGTTTAATCTAACAGTTAGCTACCCAACAGCATCTGCTCTGATCGGTTGGGCAGGGAAAGCTGCCCCATGAAGGGATGAGTAGGTGCACACCAGCAAAGAAGGGCTTCCTGACCCAGTCGCAGGTGGAAAATCATCAGCCTCAGCCTAGAAAAGTCCAAACCCTTCTCCTCTCAGGGCTCACATCTCCCAGCACGGCCTCAGGGCTGCGGGGCTCTGTGTGTGCTGGCCATTATCAGTGAAACTGGTCCAGTCCCCCCTTGTTTGGGGGTGCAGATGGACGGGGGCGAGCTGGGGGTCAGGCTGACGGATGGGATGGAACTCGAGGGGTGTTGGGGGGCACTCTGCAGTGCCAAAGCCACCCTGACACACGACGTGAGCTCCGGCCACCAACACCTCGCTGCTCTTCTGCCCTCCTGCCGCTGAGGCAGAGCTGCAGGAGGCAAAACCACCCTGGGGAAGCCAGACCCTGACTGGTGGGGTGCTGGTGAGTGGGGTTCCCTGCGTGACTCTAGGACAACGTTTTCCAGGGCACCTCACCCACCCCACCACCCTTGGCTGGACCCTAGCCCTCTCCACTAGCCCAGAGTTTAAGGCAACCTGCTGAGCTGTGCTCACCCATGGGCCACGTCCTCACCAGGACACAGCAGCACTTTCCCCGCCTGCAGAAAACTTAATGGGACAATGTTCATTTTGCTGGAGACCATAAATCCGGGCAAGCCAGAAGCAAAGTGTCAGCGTGAGACGGGAGCTGCTGGCCTGTCCTATGCATCCCCCCGAGCCCCAGGTAGCCTTTCCCTCTGGCTGGTAGCCATGAGTCAGCTGGAGTGGAAGGCTCAGAGGTTCATAAACAACTACAGAGACAGATGTTGGTCTGTGAGTGGAGAAGGTGGAGCGAGACCCCCTCCAGCCCAGGGAGCCCATCCCCACTCAGCTCCTGGCGTGACAGCAAACATTTGCACCAATCCTCCAGCAAAGAGCATTTGTGGCCAGGATTTCTCCGTAGGGAACACGTTCCTGTAATCCTGCCTCATCCTACTCGGGTAGCTGAGAGCCCTGGAGAAGCTCCCTCAGCTCCGGAGAAGCTCCCCCATGCCCTGCTGAGCCAGCCTCACCCATGGAAGTTGCTTTCCTCCCCCTTCTCACAGCTGGGAGTAAGTGCAAGCGGCGCTACCAAACAAGTTATCCCCCAAAAACTGCTTGGGAGAGGGAACATCCTCCTCCCTGCCCCTCGCACAGCTGCTCCCCGGTTCCCCCTCTCTTCTGAAATCAGCTCAGCGCTGCTTGCTCCTGGCCATATGCTGGATATATAAATATAAATACAGCAGCTAACGCTCACCCAAGTTTCCTTTCCCTCCCCACCGTCTCTGGTCTCTTTTCCCCCCTCTTCATCCTCACCCACCTCTCTCTCGGGGAGAGCCGGTGGCTCCGTGGGCTCCCACGGGGAGGTCAGGAGCTGGCGATGGGTCTCTCGGAGTGGTGGATGGCCAGTAGCCGGCTCTGCCACCGGGGCTCGCAGCCCACCGGCGGGAACGTGCCGCTCAGGATGCTCAGCTCTCTAAGATCCTTAGGAAACCGTGGCCTCGGCAGAGATCACACACACACACACACTCACAATATCCCCAGCAGCCGCGGCTCGGGAGTTATTCGGCTGCTATTTCTATGCAACTCGAAATGTGTTCGAGGGATTACTGCCCGGGGAATAAAGAAATGGCTGAACATATTTATACTAAAGCTTAAGGAGGCTATGTAACTCCACACACACACACACACACCAGCTGATAGGGGGGTCTGGCACAGAGACTGCGGTGATTTGGGACAAATCCCAGGATTGTCTGTCTGTGCTCCAGTTTAGAGCAAGTGCCAATGCTGGTGCTTGCCTAGAGGTGGCAGTGAGCCTTCGCTCTTGTCCTCTTCCCCGAGCAGAGCAGGAGGGCCTGGGAAGTCCCCAGCTGAGCTGGAGCTTTGCACTCTCTGCTGGGTTGGCCGCAGGAGAAGTGTTTGCTGGGGGCACAAACAGGGGGACCTGTGCCCGTACGGCCAGTGGCGGACCCCGGGTGGGACCTGCAAGGAGTCCCGCTGCCTCCGTCCTCCCTGTGTGTGTCACGTGCACCCACACCACAGGCTCCTTGGCATCCCCCCCTCTGCAAGGTGCACGGGGAAAAGATTTAGGTGTGATCAAATCCAGAGTGTCTTTAAAACCTGCGAGGACACGGCCAAGGGAGCTTGCTTTCAGAGGCATCCCCGTGCCAGCTCCCAACCCCACCAGCCCACGAGCTCCAGGACATGTTTGGGGGGCAACGCTTTGCTCCCTGCTTTCAGGAGCTGTAACGAGTCCTGAGCTACCAGGCAGAGAACGGCAACATGAAATTTTCCAGCACAAACACCAAGCTCAGCTTTTCCCCAAAAGCACCCTCCCTTCCGACAAGACACCTGTAAATCCCACCAAGAGCCAAATACGTGTCTTAAACCTCCTTACACCGAGGGCTAGAATTCAAAACATGCTGCTGGAAACATTCTTTTGGAGCAGATCTCACAGCCTCCAAGGGTATAAAGTGGGTTATAAAGGGTGATATCTCTCTCACACGTACGCGTGGGCACGCACACACACACACAAAATCTAATAAAAAGATATTAGTCGACGAGTATTTGGCTTCTGGCGTTCAACTAACTCAAGCTTCATACAGACACCAAAGAAATGAAATTATGGGAGCACACAAACAAGAAATTCCAGGGGGATGAATTAATGTTTCATCACTATTACAGGGCAGAGAAGTACCTGTCTGTCTCCCCTTGCATTTCTTTTAGCTTGTACTTCAAAACGTGAACCCCCAACCCCCTACTTTTAAAAAGTGATAGTAGCATGTTTCCTCCAGCCCAAGCCCTTCCACCTTTCCATCAAAATCAAGATTGCTTTCATTATCATTTTGAGGACGCGTTGGCGAGCTAAGAAACACACCAGAGTTCAAGGACTTTTTGCAAACCCAGGTTCTAATTTAGACAGAGTTAAAAAACCCTCTGATTTAAGACCTTGCTTCACAAGCTGAAAGGGGTTCGAGTCACTTCTGGGTTATTCAGATGCAAACACTGTTTTGAAACACAAGTGCCTGAGCCATCCACCAGCAGCTGTAAGTTTGGGGGCAGATGCTCGGCAGCGGCAGAGCTACACGACTCCACTGAAATCAGCAGAATCGACATCATTAAAGCCAGCTAAAACCAGCCAGTTCTCAGGATTTTACGCCATCTGAGTCCCTATTTCAAGCTCATTCCTTTCTCGTGGGATCCAGCCCCCGAATGGTACCTTTTCACCTTTGGATCAATTATTGGGGTAATTACAAACTAGAAAAAAAAATCACTTTTGCGTCAACCTTAAACAGCGTATTTAGAGATTTGATTTTTTTTTTTTTCCTATTAAGTGACACATTTCAGAGCGCTGTAGGTTAAAGACTCTTTCGAAAAGACCCAGATCCCTAATCTTAAATGAGAAGTTATCACCGGAGGACCTTGGGGTGGGTGGTGACAAACACAGGAAAGGGCCCTGCGTCAGCCGGCGCCCTGGGTAAATAGGGCCGGGGAGGAGAGCGGAGGGCTTGGAGCAGGCTGAGAAGCCTGATAAGGCAAATCTGCAAAGCATTCACAGCAAAAAAAAACACAAAGCAAACCCAAAAGCAGAGAAACAGCTGCTGTCGAGTTCTTAATTTCTAAAAAAAAAAAAAAAAAAAAAAAAAAAAAAAAACCAAACCCCAAGAAAAAATCCACCACCAACCCACCAGAAATACTCTGCTACCCACCAGCAAAGCCCCTCGTGTGCCTCTCTGCAGCATGGGTAGGGAGGGATGCTACAGCATCCCTAGTCCCCCCCCCACCTCCAAACCCACTTAAATGAATATTTGGGGCACCCCCCTAGCCGTGCAGCCCCTCCATCACATCGACCCCAGCTTCTTCCAGCCTGGAAGGAGCAGCAAAGTGACACAGCCCCAGCTGCAAGACCAAGGGGAAGGCGATAACACAGAAGGCTGACCCCCAGCCCCCAAATTACTCACAGCCCCAGGAACCCCCNNNAACCCACCCCAAAAAAAACCCCAACCTTTGGGGGATGTGCAAGAGTAGGTGTCACTCACCCACCTCTGAATCAGCACCTTTTGGCCACAGCCAAATGGCCACTGAGGATCTCTCCCAGCCCAAACATGTGAGTCAGCAGCTCTCCCCCCGCCAAAAAACCAGGAGAAAAACAAGAAGTCGAGAGACAGAGCTCTGTTCCTGCCATCCCCCCCTCTTTTCTTCCACAAACCAAACAAAAGAAAGACAGCACTCAGCCTTCCCACCGACTGGGGAGAAGTTTGCAGAAGCTATGCCAGGAATTTAGATTTATTTCTGGAGTGACTTTAATGGGATATTGAAACACTGCTGTAACTTAAAGGTATTAAACAGCTTCTCCTGACTAAACCACGGTGAAGCAAACCCTTCCCCAAACCACTTTGCTTTGAGCCAACAAGTATGGCCAGGGCTGGGAGAGCTCAGCAGCAGGATTGAATACGCCAGGCCCTGAGTTCACAGCTTTTTGGTTCACTTTATGTTTTAAAAGAAAAGCAATTTACAGCTTTTTGGCTACCTCCAGAGGCAGCTCAACCTCAGTGATTCACCTACCTCCAGGCTGCCAGAGGCTCCCTGTGGCCGAATCCTGGCTCGCAGGGGGCTGACCCCACTAATGAGGGAGAACTGGGGCTGAGCAGCTCAAGGACTTCACCTGTGAGAACTTCATTAGCACCGAGGACCTCATCCCCAAGAGGGGCTGATGTCAGCTCTAATACTTTTGACGGAGACTTTGCCTGGGGTTGAGAATCTCCCTGACGTTTCCTGGTGGGATCACCGATTCCCCATGGATTTCAGCCCAAATCCCAGCCCCCTGGGACCCCTTTTCATGCAACTCACAAAACCATTCCATATTTGAGGTTTCAACCTCATTAAAATTAAATTAAATTTAAATTTGGTTGAAATCAGCTGGATTTGTTAGGATGAGGTGGATGGATAAACCAGATCCCAGCTGGGTGAACCCTGTTTCCTTAGGAAACTGGTACCAAAAGTACCCTCAAAACGAAAACGAACCCTCCCCAAACCTTCTAGAGTTTGGTTGTTGTTGGAGAAGGGAAATTGTGGCTGTGTTTAAAAGCTGGAGGATTTCCACTTCTCCACACCTCTGGTGGGTGATAGTAACTCCACCAAGGGTGGCATCGCCGCCCACAAACCCCCAAAACCAGCTACTTTGGAGGCTAAAATATGGTTTTCTCTCTCTCTCTTGCTGGAGTTCCCCTCCCGGGCTGGGCCATGGTTAAGTCCCAGGCAAGGAGAGGTTTCCTGATGGGAAAGACCTTTCCAGTCCCACCGCCCGGCCCCGTTTGTAGAGGGAGGAGGCAAAATCCTGGGAAATCCTGTCTCTCCATGCCAGGGAAAAGCTGGAGGGGCCCCAACTGCTGTTATTTCCAGGCTCCTGCATTCCCTGCTGCGTCTTAACGCGCTTCGGCTCTTGTGAGACGACTTGGTTAAGTCGGGATTAAATTGATTGCTGGGACATTAACATCTGACCTAGGGTTTTGCCGGAGCTGTGGGCTTTCGGGCTTTTCCTAACAAGCTTGTGGATATCCTCGCCTTTCCCTAACGCTTTGTGCAGAGCCGGTTGGTAATCCGTCTGCTGGCCCCCGGGGGTGGGGGGGGGGTCACAGCTGTGGGACTCGCCTCTCTGCAGCTCTCCAGCTCCATCTGGTTGAGCTTCTGCTCCCAGCCCAGCTCCAGGACCTGCGGGTGATGGGTGATGGGAAGGGAGGTACCAGGAGTGGTCCTTCACTGGCCACTTCAGCACAGAGAACGGTCCCTTTGCCATCAGGCCACCAGCAGAAGCCCTTTGGTGGTGGATTTGGGTTGTGGCTGCAACTCCTCCAGACTTCATCGGCGTCCCCAAACAAGGCTGTCACCACCCTCAGATGGGTTGAATCCCTCTCTCACTTCTCCAGTAAATACTGGAGAAGAGCCCAGGGCAGGAAGACGGAGACCCATGGGCTTTGCCCCCCACAGCTGGTGGGGCAGGACAGACCCAGCCCCATCACACCCATCTCCAGCTCCAGCAACATTTCCTGCTGTGACCAGTATGGAATGGCTGTGGGGCGGGAGGGAGGAGAGGTGCTCAGAAGACACCAGGAGAGCTGACATCCGAAACACTGGGATTTTTATTTTATTTTTTTAGCAATGTTATTTTCCCATCCTCTTTTGAGGGTGTTTGCAGGAAGAGCAGCTGATGGCCCGGAAACGGGCTCTGAGTTAGGAGCGGGAGGCACCCATCCACGCAGCCCAAGGGAGAGCTTTGAGGCTAAAAACATAGTAAACAGGAAAAACAGCCTAACGAATAAAGAGGCCGCTTTGGCCCTGTGAAGCACTACCCCGTGAAATGCTGGAAAACAACCACCCATCTCACCAATCCCCGTTTTACAAACGGGGAAACTGAGGCACGGAAGGGGCCAGGGTCAGCCAAGACATTTGCAGCATCCCTGGGACCAAATTTCAAAGCAAAAAAATTGCACTTCTCTATTTTTTCTCACCTGTCTGCCAGGCGAGAGACAGGGCTGAGGGGTCTCACTGCGAGGTTGAAGGACCATCAGGAATCCCTCAAGCAGGGAAAGGCTGGAAAATGCTTGCCCCAAAAGCATCAGCCACAGCCGGAGAAGTCCAGCCTGGGAGTTGGCAAACCCAAACCTTCTGTTTGCCATTTAGACAGAAATAAATTAGGGACTCAGATGCTTAAAAAAAAGACCAGAAAGAAAAGAAAAGAAAAAAAAAAAGCCAAAACCAAGCAAGATCAAGATGAAGCAAGAAAAGAGCTGTTGCAAAACACGGCATCGCAGCAGGCAGATCTCCCCCTGCTCCTTGGGCTGCATCAAAAGCTCCCAGTCCCAAACTGCTCCCCAGAAGAGAGACCACACCGGGGCAAAGAGACCAGCCCTTCCCGGGGGGAGCTGGCTTCTCATCCCGGGGTGAAACGAGGCCAGTTTGGGGAATTTGGGAGGACCTGCAATTAAGCAAGCTGGTGGTGAAGGAGGAGAGGGATGGGGCATTAGCAGAGGCTGTGATTGCACTCAGTGCATTGCTGGTGGCTGGCCCTGCCTCTGAGATGGTACGAGCCCCACACCCAGGGATGTCCCCTGTGTGACATCACTCCTGCCACCAGTGCCACCCCTCAAGGCTCAGCAGCCTCGTGAGGGGAGGGAGGAGTCACACCAGTGCTTCCGAAGCCCCTGACTGGGAGCAAGAGGAGTTGTTTGAATCGGAAACACATTGTTTTATAATCTTATGCATTATAAAACAGTACATGTTTTATAATCTTATGGATTTGGGGGGTGAGGGGGTGTTTAACGGGGTTGTCCCTGCTGGGCTGGCCTGGGAGGAGCAGCTGTCCCCATGGGGCCAATGGTCCAGCATGAACAGTGGACAATCTTTGAGCTAACGGTGGCTTCCACCAGAGCTTTTAACCTCAGATCCCTGCTGTTTGCAAAGACCATGGGCCAGACTCATCTCTGCCCCAACTTCACCCCACCAAAGCACAGGGACCACAGTGACACTGGTGTCCCACTCCCGAACTGGCATGGGACTGGTGCTGAGATGCCCCAGCCCAAAGCATCCCTCCCCTGCAGACTCTGCCGACAAATATACCCCAGAGACTGCTGGTTTTTTTCCCCTTGTAGCCAGAAATCAGAGGAAAAACCACCTTGTGGACATTTCTTGGTGTAATTCAGCTTCCTACCAAGAAATCGCTGTCTTTCTAGGGTCTGTTTTCTCCTGGCCAGCCCCGCAGCTTGGTTCCCCTTCCCTCCCCAGCATCTTGCTGGTTCGTAAAGAAGTCTCTCTCGCCTTTTCTGAATTTTGGAGCGATATCACAACCTCAAATGTTTTTTTCTGGCTCTCGGGGTCCTATCAACCCCCTGCAGAGGAGCCCAGGGCAGCCTGTTGCTCTGAGCTGCACTCACGGGGCCCAGAAGTGAGCTGCAATAACCGGGCACGTCTGAGAGCTCTTCAAATCTTTGATACGATCAAGATAGGAAAAAAAAAAAAGGGGGGGGAGTGGGAAGCCTGTCTCAGGCTCCATCTTTCTCTCTCTTGATTTTTTTTCTTCCCCCCCTTCCCCCGACCTTTTATTCCCAGTGCCCAAGAACATTTAGTCTGGCCGGGAAAAGGAAATCTCATTACAGAATTATGGTTCATTTAGCAAGTCCCACTGGAAGCCCTGCAATAACCACTGGCTTCCTAACAGGATTAGCCAGTGTCTGAACCTCCCGCTCTCACCGCAGTCGTCTCCACTCCCCACAACAGGCTCGAGGACCCCAGAAAACCCTGAGCAGCTGCAGAAACCCAATGTGCAGGTGGACACGGAGAAGGAAAGATTGAGGGGACCCAAAGATTGAGGCTTGCTTGGGGTGAACGCGGGCATTGCTGGCAGAGGTTTCACAGATGTTATTTCAGGCTCTCAAATCCCGCTTTCCTGTCCTGTCCTGGCCTCTTCCACCCTGATTCATTCTCATTCAGTGGTGGGTGTTGGTTTCCACGAGGTGACTGGGGATATTAACTTCAGAAACACAACTGGGACACTGGAGTGATGCAAGTTCTGCTACAGCCTTAATGGGACATACACTGTCTGTTGCACCTGAACCAATACCAAGATGCTCAAGTACGTTGGCTGAAGGTCCTCCCTGACATCAGTCTTGGAGTCTACATGAACATGGAGGTTTTTGGTTGGCGTCACATTGCATGGTAACATGTTTTGTGGGATCATTAAGAGGGTAGGAGGGCTTAGGGAAAAAATAATCCAGAAGAAGAGAAGATCATGAAAGAAGAGAAGTTATGAGGGGCAACCAGAACAGCTAAGACCACATTTTGCTTTCAGTGATGCTGAAATCTTGTTGATTCTTCCACCCTGGTACCCAGTCAGTAGAAGGAAGGGTGAAAAGGCATTGAACTGGGTGCAACCCTGTGTATGAAACCACTTCTGTGAGTTCACACGGTTGAACATCTGCCTCTTGCCACAAATCCACTCCCAGCCTTTCATTACCGCAGCAGTGTACACATGGAGAGAAACCAAATGCTGTCCCCAACAGCAGCCAGCAGAGATGAGAGGCTGAGGATGGCCAAGCCAGCTTTTCCCACACTGCCTGGAGCTGGCAGCGTGCTTGGCAGGGCAGCCCAGCCCTGGGCAGGGAGGAGCATTGCAAAACACACTAACGCCTCTAATGACTGATGAAGAGGATGGGGATTGTCTCAGCGGCATCCCTACAGGTGCTACCTCGGGAAGGAGGAGTGCAGAACATGGGCAAGAGTTGCCTGGTTTGCCTTCCATTAGAGCTGGGGGAGGCAGCACAGCTTTGGTTTAACCAAAAGCAAGAAATTTGGTTAAGTTTAGCAAGACTCTCACCATTACCTTACTCCATCACACACCATCTACTCGACCTTACTCCATCACACATCTGCTACAAGGAGTTTTTGCCCTGGCAGAGCCCACACCAACCCCTGTAGGGTGCAGCCCTGCAGATGTCCAGGTGCCCCGTGATCCTGTGACCTTCACCCCCTACAGTCCTTCTCCAGAGAGGGGTGGGAGCCCTGGACAAGTCCAGGTTCCTCGTAGTCCCCTAGGACCATAGCCCCCTATGGTTCTTCTCCAGAGAGAAGTGGGAGCCCTGGAGACCTCCAGGTGCCCCGTGGTCCCCTGGGACCATGGCCCCCTATGGTCCTTCTCCAGAAAGGGGTGGGAGACCTGGAAGGTGTTGGATCCCAACCCCAGCCCCACCTCCAGACATGCCTCTCCTCTCTGACACCACGAGGAGCCCAGAGCGTTGGCTCTCAACTTTGATGCTCCAAGTGAGCCAGGATGGCTGAGAAACATCATTAGTGCTGGAAGGAATAAAAGGCCACGGGGGGGGTGTTATTTTTTCCAGAGTGAGCACTGTGGTCCCTGTCTCCGCAGCTCCCACGCTGCTCCAGCTCCACCAGCAGATGTTTCCATCATTAGCAAGACTTTCGTCTGGAGGTGAAGGGATGCGGTGGCCTTCACACCGCTGCTAACGAAGCTGCGTGGGCAGGGGTTAAGGGCTGGGGCGCTCAGACAGCAGCAGCGAGTGGGGGTTCGTGCTCACGGGGCGAGAGGGACGTTCCCGCGAAGGCGGTGGGGACCTCATGGGGTTTTGCACGACCAGCCCCGGGACACACACACACACACAAAGCACGGGGTGAGGGGAGATGCTGTGGGAAGAGAAAAGGGAGGGACGAAGCAGAGCTGAGAGTAGGAAAAGCTTCGCTCACGCACACAGAGTGTAATTCAGTTTGCAGCGTCTCGCTGAAGCCAAAAACTGAGCAAGAGGCTGAGAGGGATGAGGTGTTTATGTGGCTAATGAGAACACACGGGCTGTGATCATCCCTGCTGGTGAGAGCTCCCCAGGAGGGCGTGAACCCCCCGCTTCTGGCCTTCCACCAACCTCAGGTCACCGGGAACACGAGTGGATCCTTCCTGGGGAGGGGGATGACAGATGACCTGCGTCCAGCAGTCTGTCTGTCCCAGGTACTGGCAGCGGGATGCAGAGGGTGGGCAGGGGAAGAGACTGCTGATGCCTTGCCCAAGCACCTGGACAAGGATGGTCTCACTCCCTCCGTGCAGAAGTTGCTCCCAGTCACCTTGGCTTTTGGGAGGATTTTTTAGCCCCTTTTGGCTGAGCTGGCACCAAGGTGCGAGTGCTCTGCCTTCCTCTAGCCCTTCTGCAGGGACCCCTGAGCACCATCACCCTTCCCACTCTCCTCCCTCCCCATCAGCGCTGAGCAGGACAGAGATGCTCCTTGATGAGCTGGGAATGAAGAAACCTCACCTTCTAATAGCCATGTGCAACATCCAAGAACATCAGAGGAGGGGATACAGGGCCTGACCCGGGAAACCTGGCTGCCAGCAAGCCTTGATACAACTCCACACTACACACTGCCCAAAGCAGCTGTGCAGCTTCTCCCCCCCACCTCATTTTCTATCATCTCTCTCCTCTTGTTTGTTTGTTTGGCCATCCAAGCATTTATCAGCAGCAACCAGGTCTGGCAGCCCAAAACTCCTCCCTAGGGAAGAAGTTCTGGCATCCAGCGGCCAAGTCAGGAGACTCTGGAAAGTTGTTTCTGAGCCTGTCTCATCTCACGTCTTGACATATCACTGCTGTCCATTTCCCTTCCCAAGGAAATCTGATTTGTTCCAAAGTTTATAGTTTCAGTGACCTAATCCCAGCATAGTTGTTCCTGTTTCCCTTTAATTTACTGCCGCAGCTTGTATTAATTGATGTATTGCAGAGGGCCTGAGCCAAGCTAATTGTTTTAGAAAAAGAAAAAATAAAAGACGAAAGAAAGGGAGATGTGAGGTCCCTTAGTGGATTATGAAGGTATTTGACTGGGGAAACGGCAGCCACCAGAAAATAGCGATATCTCCAAACAGAAGCAACTGCCCAGGGAGGTGGAGGCTCTCCAAGATGCCATTCACAACCTGCCCTCGTGCTCCCTGCAAACGGAAATACCTTCCCTGACATAACCTTGAGGAGAAAGGCAAGGTTGGGGAGAGAAGGACTGTTATGTCCTCTCCTCTCTGCCAGGGTTGCCCTCACTCCTCTGGCTCTGCCCTTGCCTGAGGTTGCTTCTGTCGCTGAATGACAGTGGGAGTTTCCTAAGGAGAGGAAAAAGGCAAATGTCACCCATTGTCCACCCATCATTACCCACTGATGATCTAGGGAACCACAGGCTGCTCAGCTTGACTGAGAAGGGGATGGAGCAAATCCTCCTGGAAGCTGTTTCCACTCATGATGGACAAGAAAGTCACTGGGAACTGCCAGCAAGGATTTGTCGGGTGTAAATCACAGCCAATGGACCAGACCACCTTCCAGGGTGAGATCATGGGCTCAGTGGACCAAGGCAGAGCAGAGCAAGCTCTGTAACTTCAGTTGAGCAAGACCTTTGACAGAGTCTCCTGTAGTGTCCTTGTGGCCAAACTGTGGGTAAGCAGGTGAATTGAGGACAGGGTGCACTCTCAGCTCATTTTCAGATGATAGCAGACAGGGGGGAGCAGCTGACATGCTGGAAGGGAGGACTGCTATCCAGAGGGGCCACGATGGGCTGGAGAAACAGCCCGACAGGAGCTCAGGGAATTCAAAGACAAACACCAAGTCCTGCCCCTCGAATGGGATAATCCCAAGTAACAGGACAGGCTGGGTCCAAATGGCTGAAAAGCAGCTTTGGAGATGCTAGTGAACAAGAAAAACCATGGTTCAGCTTGGCTAAAGCCAACTGCTTGCCTGGGCTGTATTATTCCCCTCTATTTGGTACTTGCAGGTGTGGAGGGTGTCCAGTTCTCGGCTCTCCAGGATAAGATAGACATGGACACACATGGAAGTCCGGTGGAGGCCACCAACCTGACCAAGGACCAGAGCAGGAGCACACAATGCACAATGGGAGGCTGCAAGAGTTGGGCTCAACCCAAAGAAGAGGAGGGGAAGAAGAGCCCTAATGGCTGTCTGCAATCACCTAACTGGAAGGTGGGGAGAAGTCAGTGGGAGGTCACCAGAGGCAGGATGAGGTGCAACAGCACAAGCTGGAACATGTGAAATTCCAACTTGCTATTAGGGAGGGGAAAACGTGCCCCACAAAGGTGGTCAAACACGAGGGATTTTTTCATCCTTGGAGTTATTTGAAACTTGACTGGGTCATGGCCCTGAGGGACCACCTCTGACTGGCCCTACCTTGAGCAAGAGCACCCATGGTGGAGGCAGAGGAGGCAGGGTGCAAGGCCAAGCACAGGGGCTGCTCTTACAGGTAATTTGGAGACCTCACCCTTTTTTTTTTTTTTTTTTTTTTTTTTGGTGGGTGGTTTTGAGCAGAAGCCAACAGAGAACAAGACGGAGGAGGAAGAGGCTTCACCTTCACCAGCTCCACCTGATGGGACCACACAGTGTTTCTACAGGTAGTAGAAGATGCAGCGTGGTGCTCTGGGCAGACGTAGGTCGGGTCCAATCCCATGGGAGGGTGCAGCAAAAGAGGAAGCTGGGGGTGGGGGGATCTTCTCTGCCCTCTGAACCATTCTATTGAATTATTAAAGTTTTCCAGGCAAAAAACTTGTTGTTTTCCTGGCCAAAAAGCCCCCCCTCCTCTTTACATAAATCAGCCCAGGCTCTTTCAGCATGGCTCTCACAGAGAGGTTGATTTATTCGGGAGCAACACAGGGAGTTTCCAGATTAACACTAATTGCTCTCCCAAATTACTTAATAGTTTAAATTGCAGCCCTCTCTTTGGAAATCATCTCAGACAGTTCAATAAAAAACTATCATCGAAGAGACAACTGCAAATTGATAAAGTCTTTGAGACGAGGCTAATATCATTGCTGTCTGGCAAATTTATTCCTCTGAAACAACACGAGGAGGATAAACACCCTCGCTGGGCGAGGAAGACACTGCCTGCTACCAAGCTGCTCAATTTTTCTCCTCCAGAGACGCTCTTATTAACTTGGAGAGAGCCGCAGCGCTACCGAAACAAGGGAACTGACTGCAATTCCTGCGAATAAATAGCACCAGCCTTTTCCTCACAGAGAAAAACCAGAATTTGTAAAAATTAGAATAATAATAACAATAAGAAGGGGAATGCTTGCCCTAGTTATAATGGGAGGCAGGGGCTCTCTGCTGGGGCGGGAGGGAAGCTCCTGGGGGCTGGTGTGGATGCAGGAACCGACTGGCGGCCACCGAGCTCCTGCGGGGTTGAAATTGTCACCCAGGAGGGGAGGGGAGAACTTGTTTCATTTTGGCCATTTCCCAATTTCCCACCCCCTCCGGGGGCAGGAGATGGGATGCGTCTGGAGGGGGAGGGCAGGGAGGGAGGAGGGAAGGCCAGGCCAGGGCCGGGAGATGCAGGGGGGAGACCCAGATGTGTGTCGGGGGGGTGTGCAAAGCATCCTCCTGCTGTAGGGAAAGGGGGGAGCACTCCTGGAGTCACCAGTGGGGACACAACCTTGTCCCTTAAAACAGCCTGAAGGTGCAGGACAGAGAGTGTGGGTGCAAAGGAAGGACCAGGGAGGTTTGGGGAGATGCTGGCCAGGACAGACACCACCAGCTCCCTGGGAGCACCCCCTCTGCCATGTGATATTTTGGGGCTCACTGGGAGCACCCCCTCTCCCGTGCAATATTTTGGGGTCCTGGGGCAGCCCAGGAAGGTTCACACCCAAGGTCAGGGAGGACCTCAGCACCACGATGGCCAGACACGTCGTCCTGGGGTGACTCCACTGCCCAACAGCCTCCCCCAAGACCCGCACACCCTGCTCCCACCCAGCCAAGCCCCTGCTCCTCCCCACAGCACCCTCCGCTCCCTGGGGCCGAGCGAGTTGCTCTTTTTCCTCTGTTTTTAAAACCATTTCTGGAAGGTTTGGCCAGCGGGTGGTGGGAGAAGGGGATGTTTGCTGACACTGGCTGATGGGTGGCAGCTCAGACCCATCTGCTTGTAACACAAACCCCATCCACCCCAGGTCCCCTCCGGCCCCTGGCACAGGGTATCACACAAAAAAACACAGCAAGAAGCTCCCTGGTGGGTTAGGGAGGGGGCTTAGGTGCAATATTCTCCAAGAAAATAAAAAAAAAAAACCTGAGCTTTTTTTCCCAGGAGAGCAGTGCGGGAGCGAGGGGGTTACTGGGAGCCGCTGCCCAGCGCGGTGCCAGGAGCCACAGGGATTTGAGAGAAAGCCCTGCCGATGGCTGCCATCTGCTCCTGGCACCTCGTGCCACCGCCGGAGCCCGAAAGGAGGCGAGGGCAGGGAGAAAACAAAACCACAGTCAGCCCTCCTCCCCACCGTGGCCAGCTGAAAAGCAGCCGGTGGGCTCGGTGCAGGCAAGGGGGGAGCAACCCCCAGCAGGCAGCTGGGGCAACCGACTTCTCCAGCCAAGCTGCCCAAGCCCTTCGGGGTGTTTAAAGGGCTGCGAAAAGCTGCCCATGCTGGTGGTTTCACAGCCAGGGGACACAGAACCACAGAATCTTCTAGGTTGGAAAGGACCTTCAAGATCATCTTGTCCAACCATCAA
>JAOXJM010000005.1:18826865-18844958 GCA_026413425.1 Tringa solitaria | reverse complement strand
CCTGTACCCCCCCCCCCCCCCCCCCCCCCCGAGCATCACTGGACCAGAGCTTGGTACCAAGATGCTCCTCAGGGTCTGATGGAGGAGAGTGGTCCAGACCCTTCCATGGACAAATCCTCCCACCCCATCCCCAGGATGCGATGCCACCATGGAGTGAGGAGAGGGCAGGGAGGGGGTGGCGGCGCAGGGACGCAGAGCAGCACGGGGGGGGGGCAACGGTTTTCAAAGGTTCTTTTTTTGTGCTTTTTTTTTTCCTTTTTTTTTTTATTGGCATAAATAATTCATACACTGTCACCTCACCAAACACTGCACAAGAAACCACAGGAACAAATGGCTATCCATTTCTGCAGGTCACAGAGATTCGCACTCAGTCAGACAGCTGAAATTATAAATACTTTCTTCAAGTGTAGAAAACGTTATAAATGTTACTGTACAAATTTACATTGGGGAGATCCATCGTGCCTTTCTCAGCGATTTTTTTTTTTGTTGTTGTTGGATTGTGGGTGATTTATTATTTTTTTTTCACCAGAATCAACTGTTCTTTTCCAGTGACGAGAGTTTTGCAACAACGACAACAAAATATATATATATATATTTGTGTATATATTTATAAAAAGAAAAAGGAAAGAGGAAAAGGGAAATGAAAGTCAGCTCATTCTGCAACGGTCAGAACTAACACAGAGAAAACAAAGCAGGCCATCGAGTTCAGTTTGAAACTGTACAGAATTTAGAGCTCGTTATATATGTATATATCTATATACATACATATAGAGATATGTATATATATTTATATATACCTTATGTACAAGAAAATGTAACAGCATACTTTACAGGGACCAGAAATTAAAGAAAGCTTTTGCAGTTGAGCAAGCTTCCCAAAGAATCACTATTTACCAAAAAAAAAAAAAATTTAAATTAAAATAAATTAAAATAAATTAAAATAAATAAATGGCGAAGAAAGGAGGAAGGAAAGCGAAGGTGCTCGACCCAGGGCTCCCCACGGCACTTGGGGGGTGCAGACAGCATCTCATGGCACCACAAAAACACATCCCTTCTCCTTAGCGTGGTCCAAGAGACCAAGCCCTAGGCACCAACTCTTCCAGGGTATCTAGCAAAGGTTGAGCAGCTCCTCCATTTCCAAGACATTCATTTCTGCCTTACTCTATGTCTGAAACCTTAATCATCTCAGCTCCTGCCGTGGTCAAGTACTGGATAAAAGTCATGGGGGCTGGAATGCAAACCCACCATCCCCAGGAACTGCCCAGGGTTTGGGTAATTTAGAGGGGAAAGGTGGACAGAAGAAGCAGCAAGACCACGGGATATAATTTAGCAGCCAGAGGAGGACATAGTGCTTTGGGGCCAAGCAGCACCATCCCTTCCATCACTGGTAGTGCCTTCACTGCCCAGCCCCAAACATGATGTGCTCCCTGAACATTAAAACTCTGGAAAAAACCTCAGACAGCAGCAAGGTGAGGGGTGGGGACGTGTTGGGGACTCAGAGGGTGACCAAAGGGATGAAGCAGCTGAGAGCTGGAGGATGAGGCCAGGAGAGCATTGCTGGGGCTGCTCTGCTGCAAGAGCCCGGGGACGTACCCTGGGGTCGGGGATGGTTCCCTATGTCTCGAGATGTTGCTCAAAACACCCCCGAGCTAAAACCAGCTCCGGCGCATCTGGAAATAACCGTCTCTCCTCCATCTCACGCGGCTAAACTCAGCCACCGGATGGACCTTCTCGCTCCTTCGGATCTCCTATTAGAGGGCATTGTGGAGAGCTTCTCCTACATTCTCTCCCTGCTGAAGGGCTGGATATTTTTAAACTGGGGAAAAAAAAACCCCGCACAAAGCCGGAGTCAAAAAACAAAGAACAACAACAAAAAAAAATAGTAAGATGTGTTGGTTTGATTTTTTTTTTTTTAATAATTAAGACTTTCAAAAATAAGAAGGCATGATGCAAATAACACGGCTGCATAACCAACCGTTGCTGCGCTGAATGGAAGGGAAGGAGCTGCTCTTCTGAGCTAATTTATGATAAATACAGGGCAGCTATTTTTCCATCGACACTATTGTGCAACAGCTCTGCTCGTGGCCTGGCTGAGACGTTACCGTGAGGGAAACTGGGGGGAGAAAGAGGAGGGAGATGAGGGAAGAGTTGGCAAGACTTGTTGGCTATAGGAGCACTTAGGTCCTTTCAGATGCCCCGAATCCAGGGGAGAAACGCTTGGCCAAGGCTGCTGTGGTCCTGGTGAGGACCTGACGCCATGGGGCAACCAAACCAACATACCCATCAGTTCCTTTGTTTCCTTGAGTGTCAGCTGATAAAATAGAACAGGCATCTGCCAAGGGCTGATGAGACCTCATGGGGGAGTATGTCAAGGTGAGACTTTCCCAGCAAGTAGAGGGCTTGGGGACAGAGAGCAAACCCACAGTAAGTCCTTCAAGATGGACGTTGCATCTTCCACCATAAATCTGCACGATGTCTATCAGGCTACAGCTCTTTGCCACCCCCGGTGCTGAGCATCACCTCCTTCATCCTTCTAATACATTCCACTCGCTACTGCTCACTTAGGAAGTTCACACCTCCCCGGGAACTAAAATCACCCAGCAAGAAGGACATCACCTTTCTGTAACAATCGCTCCATCTGAACATGGTTTGGGGACCGGTGATTTCACGGTGAGACCTCCCTGTGCCCCTCTGGCATCCGAGACCTCTGGTGATGGGGGTGTGCTCCCTCCCACAGACCCCGGGACCACCGCGGGTGAAGGCATTGGTGAGAGCTCAGAGAGACTCTGAGGTGCAAGGTTTATGGCACAGGTGCGCACACGCGCAGGGGATGGAGAGAGCGGGGAAGGGCTGGGATGGGGTGGACGGAGGGCAGAGGGTGTTGCTGCTGCAGCCCAGGGTGGGATGAAGAAGATGGGGAAGGGGGGTGTTAGTGAGGGAAGAGGTGGGATGTGGAGGAGGCAGAGGGCAAACAGCCACGGAGCATCCTTCTTCCTCACCGGGATGAGGTGATGCTCAGCCACCCGCGCTGAGCTCTGCAGCATCACGCCCCGGGGGGGGACCACAAACCGCCCGTGCTGCCTGGCGTGGGGGGGGCAATTAGCACAAACGAGGGCTCGACCTGCCCTCGCTTGCTCATCCCACTTGGCCTCAGCATCAAAGGCGGGTGATGCCGCCTCATCCCCGCCTTGTACAAAACATCCGAGATCCCGATGGGACCACACTGGGAAGCAAACATCCCAAAGGCATCAGCAGGAGACTCATCCAGACCAACCCTCTGCCAGTGCTCTTGGAGGCCGGATTCACCCCCCCTGCTCCTGCCCGCCTCAGTTTTTATACGTCTGCAAAGTGTGCAAATTTTAAGAAATAAAAGCACCTTCTTACACGCCCCCACAATTAAAGTAGCATCTCTTCCCAGCTGCAATTAGGTTTCTAATCTTCATTTACTTATGTTAAAGCGGTTCAAACGCTGGCAAGGGGGAGTTAGAGGAGCAGCAAACAAACCAGGGCGGGTTAGTTTGCAGAGCCTCGTCATGTCTCCAAATTAAAGCTAACTTAGACAGGGATTGAATTATTCGGGATGGTTCCTGTCAAGCAATTACGCTCAATAAGGGCCTGAAAACGCAATTTGCTATCATCTGTCGCTTGACAGCTCATCTAATGGGCTGGAGGGCCCATCCGAGCTGGTGGGGAAAGGGAAATACCAGCACGTGGTATTCGGATGGAAACGCCGGCTCCGAGACGCTGCCCAAAGAGCATCTCTTTGGGGAAGTCCGGGATTTGGCTGATGGAAGATGAATTTGCAGAAGAAAAACGGTCCTGGGCTGCTCGTTCAGCCGAGACGTCCCTGGCTCCCACGCGTGGGGCTGGGAAGGGAGATGCTCTGTACAACCAGAGCCTGTCTGCGTCCCCGGTGAAGGCCAGGGGAGAGGGGAGGGACCCCAACCCCAGCCACACGGCTCTGCCCAGCCCCAGAGCACCCCCAAAACCGGAGCTTCAGGAGCGAGGGTCGAAGCTGGGAGCAAAGCAGCGAGAGAGAAAGGCTCTCTGATTAGATACTCGCTGGGGCAACCGGCTAAATTACCAGGAATGTGGAGATGTGCCCTGCCGAGAGGGAGACCTGGGGGGGGGAACACATAAGTGGGTATGGCTGGGAGGTAGAGAAGCCACTTGTGAAAGGTCACTGCTGCCCACGAAGGGGCTGCTGGGGCACGGAGGGGAGCAGGACTCCTCCAGCTCCAGCTCTGGAGATGCATTTCCCCGCGGGGGGGTGGGCAGCTAATAGCAGCGGCACTCCCTGGCCCCAGCAGGTTCCAGCACTAAACTCATGAATCAGCAACATTTCCCCCTTCTTTTCTTCATTAGAAATAAAAAAAAAAAAACCACCCAAAACAACGGAAATTAAATAAACCCACCGAGAACCAAGAAGCAACCCCTCCCCAGCTGAGCATCATGAGCACTGACCGTGCTCATTGGGATCAGAGGAGCCCTGGGGTTAAACTGAAGCTGTCAGCCTCCTGGGTTGCCCCTGCTCAGAGGGGAAC
Source organism: Tringa solitaria (assembly GCA_026413425.1). Lineage (NCBI taxonomy): Eukaryota > Metazoa > Chordata > Aves > Charadriiformes > Scolopacidae > Tringa > Tringa solitaria. The sequence goes on along the minus strand of JAOXJM010000005.1, from coordinate 18,840,414 downwards.
TGGCCCAAGACCTTGACCCCATGTGCATGGAGAGCCACCCGCCGTCCCTGTCCCACGGCAGCCGGGCGTCCCCGGGGGCTCGCCCGCCGGCTCAGCTCCTCCAGCCCTTGGAGAGAGGCTTCATGGGGTGAGACGCTGCAGGGGAAGAGGCTCATTCCCATCCCGCTGGTCCTCCAAAGTGCCGAGGCCGAGGAAGAGGAGAACTGCAGGGGGAGGAAGGCACCGTCCCTTAACTCCTTCCCGTCACAGCCTGGAAGGGACACGACACAGCAGAGTCAGCGCTGGGCGCTTCATCCCACGGCACCCTGAGGCTTTCGCAGGGCAGCTCATCCCAAAAAGCCTCCCCAAATGGGTTTGTCATGGAGTTGCCCCCCCCCTCCCCCTCCCCAGCGCAGCAGGATGGTGGGAGACTGTGAACTTCTGCACCTCGCCAGCAGCCCAGACTGGGTTTTACTGGTGTGGGCAGCTCTCAGGTTCAGCATCACCTAGAGGGGAAAGGGCTTGTCGGGTACCACACACCTCACCCCATCCACATGGAGGCTCTCCCAGCAGCAAGACCTCCATGAGGGAGGGGGTTCCCTTCATCCCCTTTGTGCAGGGATGGCAGAACCCCCGGGTACCACAACGGGAGCTCCTGGGCAAGCAGGGACACCACGGGGAAGCCGGGACCTAACATGGGAACGGTGGCCGGAGCCAAGTCCCTGAGGAAGGAGGCAGCTCCAGTGGAGAGCGAGTGCCGAGCTGAAGCATCCTCCATCCCCTCGTGCTTACCAAAAAGAGGGGGCCAGTAATTAAGGGGAAACTACTGGGCAGCCAAAGCCGGTGGCAGGCAGAGCGTGGCTCAGTGATTTGCAAAAAACCTCCCCCAAACCCAGCGGAGCAATTACACAGCCTGCTGCTCGGGGGCTCATCAACCTTCAGCTTCCCTCGCCCGGCTGCCGGAGCCACCCCGGTGCCTGCTCAGAGCAGGGATTAGTAATTAAATTCCCTCCTGATTAACGGCTTTACGTTCCGGATGATTTGGGGGCCATCTGACCGCTGGCTCCGTGCTGTTCCCAGGAGCCCCTCATCAGCCCCGAGGACGCGGGGACGGGAGGTGGCGCAGGGGACACTCCGGCAGCTTTGGCTGCACCCATCACCCTGGGGCCACCCACACTTATCACGTGGATAAGGACAGAAGGAGGTTTGGTTAGAAGATGCTGGAGGAGAAGTCAGCATCTCTAAACCTTCTCGGTGGGGTCCAAGAGGGATGCTTGAAGCGACCTGAGGCGCCCTCTCCCTTAGCCCACCTTTGCTTCCCTCCCTCCATCCCCATTTCCAGCCTCTGTGGTCCGGGGATGAACACTGGGAGAAGGAAAAATCCCCAACCCCTTTGAATGCAATCCCTGCTAGGGTTAGACTATTTGGTCCTATTTTTCATAATGTGATGAATCCAAGGGAAGAAAATGAGTTTCTAAGTGATTCTGCTGTGGTTTGCCTGCCGTTTCCAACAGGCCACATCCTGAAACCCCGACCAGGGACCCATTTAGGCTGCATTTGCCGAAGCGGAGAGATATGACTAAGACAAAGCAATGAAACGAAGCAGGACTTGGCCATGAGCTGTCTGAGGGAGAAGAAGGGACCACGATCTTCTCCCACCGCTGGAACCTGCGATTCCTGACACAGGCTGCAGGTCTGGGGAAGGACCCTGGGCAGGACTTCTCACCCCATCGCTTAAATCTGGGCAAAAGAATGAAAAACCACCTTCCCGGGAGGGAAAGCTGCTCTGAGCGTGGTGCACAAGCAGGCACTGGAGCTCTGGCTGATGTCCCCAAAGGAGATGTCCCCAAGGTTCTGGCTCCAGCCTGCCCCTGGACCTACACTGCTTCAATCTCCTGGCTTTGGTGGAGCACATCTCCAGGCTTCTCCTGATCAACTCCAACTACTTTCACAGGCTTTTTCACCCCAACAAGGACATCAGGCAACACAGTGACAGCTGGCATGAGCACAGCACTCTGTGATCACCCTTCCTAGCCCCTCTACATGGCATCAATATCCCCACAGCTTGTCCCCATGCTCTCCCAACGCCAACACCAGCCATTGAGCTGTGACAGTGGGGTCTCGAGGAGCGGAGGCAGAGCTGCTCGATGGCACGGGGAAGGACGGGCAGGGACTTACTCTGCCGACTTCCAGAAGTGCCCAGGGTGGGAAAGGCGACGGTTGCGCTTTGGCAGTTTCTCCAGCATGTCCATGAGCTTGGTGAAGGTGGGTCTCTCCTCTTGCTCGTAGGCCCAGCAGAAGAGGAGGATGTCCTACAGCCACACAGAGAGACCGTGTGAGCAAACAGAGCCAGTCTGTCTCCTACCACAACCCTCACACCCAATGTCCACCCTGTAAGGACCCCACATCCTTGAGAAGGGCTGGGGTGGAGGGGATGGGTCCATCCCATGAGGACCCTATCTCCATCACCACATCCTTGAGAAGGGATGGGGTGGAGAAGATGTGTCCATTCCAAGAGGACTCCATCTCCATCACCACATCTCTGAGAAGGGTGGAGGGGACGTGGAAGCTGAGCTGGCACAAGGGGACTTGTGCCACAGCAGCAGGATCAAGTCACGTCAACTGGGGAGGGAGAGACACCTTGCTTTTTTGCTGGCAGATCCTGGGCAGCACAGAGAGTTTTTCAAAGGGACCCTCCACCCAAGGTGTGTGCCAATGGGTCACATTCCCCACCTCACACACAGACACACATGGAGATCCAGCATCTGCCCCACACCACCTACCGAGATCTCCTTGCCCATCCCGATCTGGCTGAGGTTGGGCTTCATCCCTCTTCCCACCTGCCAGATTATTGCCTCCGCTGGCTGCGTCTTGAAGGGCCATTCCCGCGCGTGGAGCTCGTACCAGATGGTGCTGTGGGGAGAGAGTGGGGATTAGAGATGGGAGGAGCTGGGAGACATCGTGGGAGGGGGACATCTAGCCATTGCACCCACACCCACCGCCTCTCCTTGCTCCAAAATCATCGTCAACCAGATGTTTCATTCCAGATATGGCACCAGAAGAGCTCAGTACTCATTACAGAGATATCACCTCTCCCATTTTCCAGGTGGGGAAACTGAGGCTGTCGACCCAGAGCAAGCCACCAGCCTGCCGTAGCCCCCAGTTTACACCAGGGAAGAACCTGGCCCATGGGCAGGAGGATGGAGGTTGATGGAAAGCACAGCCAGAGCCGCCAGCCAGCCTGTTACATCAAGTGGGAATCTCCCGCCGGGCTGCAATAGCTCTTCGCCCCGCTGCCCGCAGAGCAGCTTAATAGATGAGGCAGGGGGTAAATACACGGTCCAGCTGCCGGGCTGGTGTTCCTAACTGTGTCATCTGCTCCAGGGCAGCGAGCACTGGGGAAGGACGAGCCCGAAAATTCACTTTTCGCTCCAACTTTTCCCTTTTATTTCCGTAAAAAGCACTTCAAGCCACAAAAATCCATCCAAGCCACGGCACGAACCATCCCTGGCTACCTCACCGGGTGATGGCACACGTGAGCCCACAGCCATCTGCTGCTGCACTGCTCTTATTGCTAAGCCAAGCCCTCCTTTCCGTGAGGACTCCCAAATCCAAGGGAATATCCCAAAAACAAGGGCGTCTCCGGTCGAGCCGGCGGCCGCCCCCGCGATTCTCTGCCCCCGCTACCGCCTGGGTTTTGCATCCTCATTTCCCGGCACCCGAAGGCTGGATGAGCCCCGACTCCCACAGCGCTGGCCCCGGTTTCCAAACAAAATTCCCGGGAGTTGCTTTATCTCTTCAAGGGATGCCATCACGGCCGGTTAAAGCAGGAAGAAATGGGGCTAAAATGGCATTAGGGTAGAAAAATCTGGTGGAGGGGATCAGAAAAATGAAGGATTGCTCTTGGACAGGGGGGAAGTCCCTGATTTTTGAAATCAGCTCTCCTGGTTTTGGAAAAATACACACACTTTGGCTATAAATCTCCAAAAATTTCAATAATGTGAGATGCCCATTGGTGCTCTGGGTGCGGAGGAATTGGGGGGCTGGGGAAGGGCAGGTGCTGGTGGCAAAGGACTAAATGCTCAGGCAGAAGCGGGGATTTTGAAGGTGCCAGAATGCACCCAGTGCAGTTAAATTCAAGTTTCTAGTTGGGAGTTCAAGGCTTAGTTTTTCACCTTTCTGCTTTCAGATGCATCCGAAATATTTGGGCTGCACTTGCCGGGGTATGGATGGTGCTACGAGACGCTTTTGCACGAGAAGACCATCCATCTAATATTAATTATTGCCACTATCTCTCAGGCTTTGGTGAGCAAATGCCACCAGCCTTAGCCCCCTGCTCCACACCACCCTCACCCACGCTTTAATTTAACATTTCTGCCGTCTTCTGGAGTCTTTAAAAGATCTTTTCTTCTTGCTGTCACTGATCCTCAAATCCCTATGGGGAAGCAGTGATGGCAATAACCCTCTGGATCATCCCTGACCCTCCTGGGCTCAACGGAGGGCAGCAGAAACAAGAAAGAGGGAAAACATTGGAAAATCTTTTAAGTGAACTCATGCTTGACGTAAGGGCAGAGCTCACACTCCAAAAAAAAAAAAAAGGAAGAACTAAGTCTAAGTAACTGATTCTCACTTAGTTCAATACAATTCCTTAATTACTTCTTTTTTTGTTGTTCTAAAGTTATACCTCAGGGAGGGGAAAAAAAAAAAAAGCCAGACCCTTGCAGCTGTAATTACTGTGGTTTTGATGGAAATATCACCTCCGATAACAGCCCCATGCACACACTAATCCCCGCAGCCTTTAAAGTATCCACGAGAAAATTAATCCACTGGGTAAAACTCCTGGCCCTACGGCTGCCTTGAGAAAGATTTTAGCCAGGGGTGATTGGGCTCCTGCCATAAGGGAGGCTTGTTTTGAGATAAAAGGTAGGAGTCATGAGCCAGTTCGCTGAAGGAGACTCATCAATTCTCTTTTTCTGGGCTTTTTGGCATCTCCTCCCACTGCCAGCCCCTCTACAGCCGGCTGCTGGGGAGAACTGGGGTGTTTGGGGTCTCCCAGACCTGAGTCCCCAACCCTCTGCCTCCCCAGCTGACATCCAGAGCATCTTCTCATTGGTACCCACCCCAGGAGGATGCAGGGGAGAGCTTATGCCAAGCTGGCATCCCCAGGATGCTCTGGATCCCATTGCCCAGAGCCAAAAGAGAAAGATTTAGGGATTTAGGGGGTTTTAATTCAGAATTTCTCAAAATGGAAAGGTGCTCTGAGCCCGTTGACAGGGATTCCCGCAGGCAGCATCCTCTTGGTGTTGTGGCAAGTAAAATGTCCCCGTCCCCTCCCGGCTGCTCAGGGCAGCTCACACCTGACACAACCACCCCAGTTCTCTGCAGCCTGCCCCCTTTCTGCAGGGACTCACCCCAGTGCGAAGACATCCGAGTGCTTGGAGAAGGGCAGCTTGTCCTCCTCGGTGTCTGGCGAGAGCTGGCGGATAATCTCGGGGGCGAGGTGGCACAACCAGCCGTTCTGGATCCGCAGCTTGTTCTCCCGCCTGCCAAAACATGGAGCTGAAGACCTGGGTACCACAGAGGGGGACACCACCACCCTGCCACCAGTGAGCAGCCCTCCAGCCCTCCCAGCCTCTCCCTGGGGCATTTAAGCCTGGTTTTCCCTACAGCATCCTTGGAAAGTCAGGTTTTTACCCTGCTCTGAGACACGGTGGCTTCAATCTTGTCCCTGCCAGGCAGTAGGGCACAATTTGGGTACAAGATGGTGGCCAAGGGGAGCTTCAGATCCCAGCTGGCCTGGTGATGGGGACGCAGGGTCTCCCAGGGCCCTCGCTGTCACCATTGCACCAAAACACCTTAAAAGAGCTGGGGGCAAAGTGTTACCTGGGGAAAATCCCACCAGCTTTGACACCTGAACTGGCCCCGCTGTGGTTTGAGCAGGAGGCTGGACTGGGGACCCCTAAGGGTCTCTTCCAACCAAACTCACCCTATAATAATGGCCTTGAAATCAGTGTTTTCAGGTGTTTGGCCCCAAATAGCCTCTCCATCCCACCTTCATGTCCAAGCCTCTCATGCCATCGCCCATGGGAGCAGCCTGGCTTCATTATAATCACCTGTCCAGTGATAAGAAGTGGCCCATCCACGATGTGACCCCAAATCTTCACTTCATCTTTAATCCCCCTCACCAGCCTCTCAGCCATCTTTTCCTCTGCCTCCTCAAGGTCCCCCTGCTCAGTACAAATACACATTAGGCTCCTTTGGCCAACAACTGAGGATGACATTGGTTGCTTCTTCATCCTTTACATCCTCTGGCAGGCACCTAGGATGCACCACTGGCATAAAAAGGGTCCCTGGGCAGAGAAATGGGCAGGGACCACTGGTGGTGGTAACACATTAAGCAGCTTGATCATGTGTCCAAGCCCAAATTCGGCAGCGTAGTTTTGCAGGAGGTAACAACTGTCTCGTGTCGCATGGGGCTGGAGAAGGAGGAGCCCACCATCTCATATCAAGGAATTTCTCCCAGTTTGTGCTTGGATACCCTCCTGAGGAAGGTGATGTGCGAGGGTAAGGGATGGCTGTGGGGTTGCTGGGGCCAAAACACCAGAGCCCAGGTCCCAGGTGACACCGTCCAGGCATGGGCATCTCCATCCACCCCCAAGACGACAAGCTCCCACTGCAAACATCAATTCCTTGGCTGGCTTTTCCCCCTGCGGTGGTGTGTTCACAACGTACACAAGCCCAAGCTGACACAGTCTGGATCCTCCTGGCCACAAAGCCATCCCCAGGCATCACCCCCGGTTCTGGCAGTGACTGGAGAAGGAACCCCCCTTCCCTAGGGAAGGATGCTGCTGGTCCAGGGAATCACTGATTGAGCCTCCATGCCCCCTCCGGGGTCTCAATGGCTCTTCTTCACCCTGCTGTGTCAGAGTCACCGCTGCAATCAGTGGCTTCGGTGAGACACGGACCCTCTGTCCCCAGGAGCCACAGGTGAGAGCACTTTGACGCAGGAGGGGAGGCTTTCAGCTCCCCAGCTGGTTCCCAACACCCAGGCCTGCGTGGCTCTTAATTACAAGCCAGCATTAAGCACTGGGGCAATTAGAAAAGAGGTGGAGGAGCTCGCTTGTCCTTCCCTGTGTCCACGGTCTCCATCTCTGGGCAGGCAGCGGGGAGCAGGACGCAGCGGGCAGCACTCAGAGCTGCTCCACCGCCCTCAGCACGACCAGGATTGCACTTTGGGGGCTTTTAATTTTGCTCCCTCAAGTCGCCCAGTGCTGTGATATCCCAGGAGTGGAGTTTGGGCTCACCTTGGGATGCTCTGGGGACCAGATTTGGCTCCACAGCTCCTGTGCGAGCCCAGCCTTGTCCTACAAAGTTCACTACGCCCAAGCACACAGTTACAGGTTTACGAGCTTCCAGCAACGAGGGTTGAGCTTTAATGCAATCCCAAATGTGGTTCAATCACAGTAATTTGGGGTTTCATGACCAAAGTTAGCCTGACTTCATAACCGACCTGGCCGCTTCCACAAGCAGAAAGCTGCACAACCAAACGAGCACCTTCTAAACCCACTGGAGGACAAGCAAAAGCAAGAGCAGAAGAGCTCTTCAGACTGCTCAAGACTCACCTCGTGCTCCTCCTAATTATGGAGCAGCCCAACCAAGCTCAGCAATATTTAAATAAAGGATAAATAAATCTAATTTCACCAGGATAAGACACTGGATTATGAAGACTCTGCAGAAAGTATTTCAGTTGTGATAGCCATCTAGTTTTTCAGCAGCACAAGCGTCTTAGGCCACGGATGGACGCTGCAAACTCCTTGTGTCGGACACTTTCATAAACCCAAGGTGAGCCTGCTCCAGGAGGATGAGGAGGATTTTTAAGCCATGTCTTTTTTTAACCCTAGCGAAAACAGGCCAGTTTGTAGTTCTCATTCACATCTGAAGCAACATCCTTAACCTGACCTGCAAAAACTTGCTCCCTTCTCCATACATGCTTGTCCAAGCAAGCCCAAAACTGGGCTTGATTTTCTTCTTCATCTGAGAGGAACCAGAACCAGCAGAAAACCTGCCCTGAAAAGGGAAATCAGAGCTGCAGACACTTTGCTGCTTCAAAATCCACGGTAACAGATGAGTGCGGATCCTTCTCTCAGCTCTCCACCAGCAGAGGACATGAGTCCCACCAGCAGTCCAGGGCAGCCACACTGAAGGCTCCTCAGGGCAAAAATTTCCCCATTTTCTCCATTCTTCTAGCAAAACACTGCTCGTTTCTGTCCAGCCTTGCATTTCTGGGCATCCTCCCTCTCTTGAGTAACTTCTGGGACTTCACCCCACAAGTGACACCCCAATCTTGATCAGAGATGGCCACGCATTGCTCCACCCCATCGGATACTCCATTTCCCCTGCATCTCATCCCTCCTTTTATCTCCAGAGCATCTCTGACCTTCACAGCAAATGTCCCAGGCAAACTTGGGCCACTTTTGCCTGAATCCTTCTACTGCTGCTGGAATGAGCTGCAACCTAAATCTGGCAGGACCAAAGTCCCCAAAACCCTACCCAGCTGCTGATCCAGGGCCAAACCCCACTTCTCCACCGCGGGGAGAGCAGCAGGAGTGCTGGATTTCTCGGGTTTCCTAAGCTTTTGGCTAAGTTTGTGTTAAAACCAGATGATATTTATACAAGTGGAACGGAAAGGCTGGCTGCCCGGCGTGGGATGGAGAGAGGGCATGGGATGGAGAGAGGCCGTCGGCGCCTTTTCCTCTAATCCTTCGACCTCGTCACACAGGAATTAAAAAAAAAAAAAAGAATCAAATATATAGTTCCTAAGGTGCGTTTTATCTCCTGAGTGTCTTTGCCATGAAGTGATGATCAGCTGAGACAAACTCTCCAGCGACAAACCCCATCAGGTGGGGTGATGGAGACCAAAAGGAAGGCAGGTACCGCGGCTGCTGGAGGAAACCTGCCCCATCTGCCGGCACCGATAACGCCGCGCTTGGCCCATGCTGCTTCCAACACAAAGGGTTTAGTGTAAAAGCCCCCTCCTGCTGGGAAAAGTCAGCAACGCTCTTTGCTTTTTTTTCTTTCCAGTTTTAACAAAAACAGAAAATATAATCTTTGTTCTATTTTCCCCCTCTTCTGTTTCCTTTTCCCCCCAGCTTTGCTTTTCTTCCTTTCCAAAGCTGCTGCTGAAACTCTTTGCCCTGCCGTGCCTACAGCTGGAAAACCTCCCAAAGCACTGAAAAAAAACCTCTTTTAATAAGGGACATTTACCAAATGGACTCGACTCCAAACCCAAAGAGACCAAAAAATGTCACAATGCTGTAAATGTCCCAGGCTTGGCTCTCATCTTCTCTGTATCTTGCTCCATGCCCTGGCTTGGGTGGAGACACCATGGCCAGATGTATGCAGCACCCGAAAGGTCACTGGAGCGGCTGAGGGACAGCTATGGGGACAGCACTGCTCACCAGCCCTGGGGCAGGAGATGAAGCAGATGCTGGGGGATTTATAGTGGTGTTGGGGAAAGGCCAAGGAATGAGCCATCTTTGCTGGGCCTGGTGAAACGGAGCCCTAGGAGCATCTTCTGGATGGCCATGGAAATGATGCATCCTGTGGAAATGATGCATCCCATGGAAATGATGCATCCCATGGAAAGAGGTTACGACCAAGAGACCAGGTCCTCCCTCCCTGAACCAAACTGCTGGAGACTCGCATGCAGCATCGTGCTCCTTCCTACCAATCAAAAGCAACTCTGCCCGTAAATACTAGGTTCATAAAAATAAATGAAACAAAATTAAATCAAAACAAGCTGCAATTTCCCCCCACAAGGGACAGAGAAGTTCGTTTTCACCACTGGGCACCAAGCCGGACCACTTTGCTGGGGAAGCTCCTTCCCTGCCATCTCCATCCCCCTGGGGCTTCGCTCCACAAACCCAACTCCAGCATTGAGCGTGGAGACGTGTTTCAAGGCAGCACCGCTCGAGGGGCAGAGGGGTTTCTACAGGAGCTACACACCTCACTCTTTTCCCAAAGCAAAATCCTGGGAGGTGAGATGGTGAAATCCCCAGGGCAGCCCCCAGGATGCTCCAAAGCACCTTTGTCCTCCTGTCTACTGAGGCTGCAGACCCAGAAAAGCTCTTTCAGAGGTTTTTGGGCTCCTTCCTCATGCTCCCAGCCCAAAAGGGAGCTCTAGTGGGAGGAATCCCAGTATTTCCACCGTGCAATGTCCTACCTGCCCGCTTGGAGAACTCCCGAGATGCTGAAGAGGCCGAAATCCGTGATCACCACCTTCCCATTGTCATAGAAAACATTTTTTGACTTGAGGTCCTTGTGAAGGATCCCCTTGGCGTGCAGGTAGCCCATTCCCTAGGACAAAAGAGAAAGAAAAATACCCCAAAATTGAAAAAGCAGCACAAATGCCAGAGCAGGGGCAGACCCAACACTTCCAAGAGAGGGAGAGCCTGGCTCCGAGCATCCCTGTGCCATGGTGGCACGTCCATGTTATCCAGCTACCGCTGGGCCACAGCCCAGCATGTCCCCAGGTGTCCCCACAGAAAGGGCAGGTGTCCATGAGTTCCCTGGCTTGGGATGGGCATCGGGTGGTGCTCGCGGAGGGTGGTGGGACCACGGTGTGGGCGTCTTGCTCTGGGCTGCGACAGCACCCACTCATCTTCCTGATTAATGGGTTACGCAAGGGAAAAAATTAGCGGCAAACCAAACTGGCAGTCGTTTTTCCTGAAGTCCCTCCGCTGAGAAATTGATGATGATGATGTTTTCGCCTTCGTTCTTTTACGGGGCGGAGAGCAGAGGGGTAATAAGTCAAAGCTCTCCATCTCTGCTCCCGCGTACCCTGCCTGGGCCATTAAGTGCTTCCTACGTGCACACCGGCACCGCCAGCCTGCAAACGAGCGCCTCGCGGGAGACCTGCCTTAATTCTTTTCCCCTAGGAAAAACTACTCGGTGGTTAATTAAAATTATTGCTAATGATGAAAAAAAAAAAAAAAAAAAAGCCCCGGGTGGGAAATCCAAACTCGGCATCGGCAAATCGAGCAGACTGCCGGCAGCTCCATGTGGCGGACGCTCAGCTCAACGGGATAACCAGCTCTGGGAACGGGGAGGGAGATAAAAGCCATTTATCCTGACTTCAGCAGGGCTCTCGAGGCTGTCTCACTTTTCATCCTAATAAGCAGACTAGGGGAAACTTGGTCTAGAGGAAGCTACTGAAAGATAAATGCCAAGTGGGCCAGCAAGCTGTTGCTTAAGAGCAAATATCAGTTGTCCATCACTGACATGGGGGGGGATTTATTAACTGGATTTCCCCAGGGGTCTGTCCTGGGTCTGATCTTTTCAGGTGTTGTCATTAACCATGCGGGCGGTGGAACATATATTAAGTTTGCAGTTAATATGGAGCTGAGAGGCATGATGCAAATTCAGAAACAACCTGGAAAAACTGGGAAAGCAACCTGAAACACCCACAAAACATCAAACGTAAATGCCCAGAATTTGGGGAAAATCCTGAAGGTACCAAAGACCTGCCGGGCTCCACTCCAGGGGAAACCAGGGACAGCAAACACCCCAAGCCAGCAGGTCATGGGGGTTTAACTGCCCCCCTTGTCGGTCACATCCCAAAGAACCTCTCCTATGGGATGCTGGAGGAAGGAAAGATTTGGGGCAGCAGCTCTTCCCGAGATGCCACAGCTGCAGCCGGATGCCAAGACCATTCCAGGCACTGGGATTAATTAGGGGTCTGCGGGATCCCAGCACATAAAATAACAGTGAGGTATAAAAACGTGCTTTAAAATGTCACTGTTACCTTCAGGAAGTGCCAGGGTTGGTTGTGCAAGGAACAGCATTTCAATGCCTGTTCCTCCTGCAGTGTAGGGCCCTGAGCACCCACGGGGCAGGATGAGACCCAGAGCCATGGGGATGCTCCACACCCCTTTCCCAGTGAGGGGAACCCAGAGAAGGCGAAGGAGACTTTGCAACCCAGCTCACATCTCATGGATGGGAACACGTCTCCCATTCAGTCATCAGGCAGCCAAGCCTTCGCTGAAGGTATTTCTCCAGGAGCTCTTGGCAAACCCAAATCCCTCGCCTTGCTCCACCGGGTATCGCGCAGATCCCACTGCAAATTCCAGCCCCGCTGTCTTCGCCCCCGGGATGATCCGTGAGAAAACACTCTCGGCCCAATAACGCCTTAATTTGCTTGGCTGCCCGGCATGCGTGAAAAGGCAGCTCCCTCTGCCGGCTTCCCTTCTTAAATAAATTAACTTTCACCTCCCGAGAATCACGGCGTAACGAGAGCCCTTGCACCCGCTAATCCAATCAGTTTAACGGCTCCCCTACTGCACACGGGGACTCAAAGGGTAAAGTCAAACAACCGCCATGAGCAGGTCGTGGAACCGAAGCCTCCGCCGTGGTCCTGCCCCCAACTCCTTGAGGAGATGCTGCCCCAAACCCAACCAAACCAAGATGTTGGGGTTTTTGCTTCGTTTCTCCACACCAGCCACCTCCAAGTCCACCAAAACTTCCTGAACATCTGCTGATGGTTGACATGGAGAGGTGGAAAGGCAGAGAAACTCCTCCTCTTGATGCACACTGGCAATGGACCATGTGTCTGGGGCACAGCACCAGGGTGGCTGAGACAGGGGTGTGATGGACTTATCCTGGACCTCTGCTAATCCCTATGGGGACTCAGGTTGGACACAAAGCCCCCCCTGCCCTGCAGAAGGTTACAACAGGAGCACCCTACGCTGGTGTCCCAAGGAGGGGAAGACACAAGGAAGTTGGCCTGCTACAACCAGGTCTATGTGCATTCATGCTGATTTGCTTTAGAAGACCTCATGGGTGACATTCTTCATGGTGACACTTTCATCTCACAGATCCAGCAATGCCCCCCCAGTGCTGGCGACGCCCCACAACACCACAGAGTTTGAGGTTTCCAACCCATTCCTAACGCACATGTGGCTGCAGAAGACAGTGGTCTCTAAGCCTAATCCTCAAAACCCCGACCCACACGAAGCAAGGCAGTCCCCACAGAGAAAAGGGGCTGAACTGAGCCATTACCTCCCACTGTGAACATCTGGAAGGCGAGAACCCTGAGCACAAGAGTGGTGGTAGTCAGGGAGGAAAATGTAAGACAAACCTATGTGAGGCTTGAGATGTTTGCTCAGTGGGAAAAATCCACCTTTTAAAAGTGGAAAATACAGCTCAGAAATAGAAATGAAGCAGGGAGGCCTTCAGCTGTCTCAGACACACCAACATGCAAGCATGAGCTTGCAAGAAGGTGCTACCACCCAACTTGGGGCAAACTACAGCCCTGTATGGGACTGAGAACATCACCCCATGGGCCTAGGAGCACCCCTGGGGCAGGCAGACCTGTTCAGTGCTGCAGGAGAGCACACCAAAGACTCAGGGTTCATCATCAAACTGAAAGAGGGGAGATTGAGCTGAGATGTGGGGAATAACTTCTTTGGTGTGAGGGTGGTGAGAGCCTGGCCCAGGCTGCCTAGAGAAGCTGTGGCAGCCCCATCCCTGGAGGGGTTGAAGGCCAGGTTGGAGGGGGCTTGGAGCAACCTGG
>JAOXJM010000005.1:18800477-18814053 GCA_026413425.1 Tringa solitaria | reverse complement strand
GAGACCAGCACCAACCTCTCTACAGTGTCCTTTCAAGTAGTTGTAGAGAGTGATGGGGTCACCCCTCAGCCTCCTCTTCCTCAAACTAAACATTCCCAGCTCCCTCAATCGTTCTTCGTACAATTTATTCTCCAGGCCCTTTTCCCCACAGGAGATGATAAGAGATGTCCCAAGAAGCCCCCCAAAATGTTCAACCAAGGATAGACCAGACAAGGACTGGAGGCACAAGGGCAAGGGAGTGTCCCTGAGCTGTCTCCCTGGGAAATGCAAGGGATGCTTTGTCCTGAGAGCCCCAGAGCTGCCTCCTGGAGAAGCACCAGCAGGACAGAGCCCCTTGGGAAGCCTCAAAAGGGAATAATTTGTGTCTGGAAATGACCTCAAGGCTAAGGGTTGTGCACACATGCAGTCCTGGGCTTCCCAAAAATTCCCTGAGCCCCCTTCCAGCATCTCTCTGGGTTTTCCTGCATCCTTGCGGCCAGCCCACCACCAGCACCAGCCACAAGCTGGTCACATCCCAGAAATCCCAACAGCTGCAATTGAAAAACTACTGTGATTTTGATTCTGCCTTTGAAGAATATGGATAAAAACCGGTCGCCGGTTGTAGGCAAAGAGCGGGGAATGCTCAGAGATGTTCTGAGCACGGGTTATATTTAGGGCAAACCAATAAAGCTGTACTTTGACCTTAAAAAAAGGACCGAGTGCAGCTGGGAAGGAAAGCGAAGTGAGCAGAGCGCTCCCCAGACCTCATATTAATGCATCAAGCTACTGCAGCACACATATTTACTGTGTCAAACTGTCAAAAATGGCACCTTTATGGATTTATATAAAGAGGCATTAGAATAGAAAACACTTTGGAGCTCAAATAAAAAAAAAATAAAAAATTAGAATATATTGCCCAGGTTTTGCTAGTGAATAGGATTGAAAAGCTGAGCAAATAGTGGCCGCGAAGGGATCGCAGAGCGGGATGGAGAAGCTGCATTTTCCTGCCTGGTGTAATACATGGATGGGGTTTCTGACGCATCGATCAATACCCGTGTTTGCACACTTTTCAAAAAGCTTTTGGCCCGAAGCTAGCTAATGGATGGAGATCGGAAACACTGCTGGATTTTCCCAGGTGACTGGGTTTGGTCCAAAATTAAAAGCTTAGTTTTTCTTCCAGTCCCCAGCTGGAGAGAGCCAGCCCCGGTTTGGAGTCACCCTGGCTCCGGAGGATGCAACCCCCAAGCCAAACGCACCCCATGAACCCACCAGGGCAGGGAGCAAGCAATGGCATCAGGAGCCACAAATTTGGGTTGAAATCCTTTGCTATTGAGCAAGAGGGGTAGCAGAGGAAAGCCCCCACCCCGACACCAATAGAACCACCCCAGCTGGGACCAGGGGGCTGGGAGGTGCCACTTTTGAGGGGACATTAGGAAGGGAAGATGCAATATTTCACCACTAACAGCTGTTGGAAGCATTGCCATTTCAGCACAGGCTTTTTGAAATGCTTCCAGGAGATTCAACCTCACCTTGGGGAAACTTCTGCAAGGGAAGGTAACGCGTGGCGGGATGCAACGCAGCACTACATCAAGCCCCGCGGCTGAATACATGGTCTAGTGGTGAGGGAAATTACTGAATATTCAAAAATAAACATACTTCACATTACGGGAATTGCTCTGGGAACAGCTGCAGCCTCCTCATCTCGAGGCCAGCAGGGATTTTATGATTGCCCACCCATGCAAGGAGCATGGGATGATCAGTGCTGTGTTTCCTACCAGGCACACGGGTGACAGCGGGTACCTGGCGATTCCTTGAGACCAAGGCAGCTCTGGACCTGTTTGAGATGGTTTGGAAGACCCCAAATCCCAGCTCGTTTCCCAACTGGCTGCAAGAAGTCTCCTCCAGGAGTCTCATCCCCACACCCTGTTGTGATGTCCCCAAGCCTGACCAGGGGACTGGTCAGCCTGACCAGCAGCTCTTCAAGCCCCCAGTCTCCCTCCCCTAGCCCCATCCCAAACAAGGCTACAGTCCCACCCCCAATTTTGGGTGTAATAGAGACAAAAGAGCTTTGGGAAAGAGAAGTCTCCAGGAGACCATGACTTGTCTCACAATGTTTCCCACCTCCTCAGGAGAGAGAAGACCCCCATGGACAGGCTCTGGACCCCTAGAACACAAGCTCTCCTTGCCCACACCCAGTTCTCCCACCTCTGCTGCCCTTCTGGCCATTTCACAGACCATTGGACCTAACACCTGCATTCTGCTGAGCCTTCACACACTCGAGCTGTTTTCACAGCACCAAGGTATTTATGAAACCTGGTGTCTGCATGTGGCCAGTTGCCTTACGCAATTAGAGGCTTTTGCACACTGTGGTAGCGCTTGAGCAGGGTCCAGACCCCATCACCCATCCAGAGACCTGACCAGGGCACCATGCAAAAATAATAATAATAAAAAAAAAACCAAACCAAAACCAAAACAGAAGCTGCTGATCCTGCCAGGTTATATCCCTCCTGGTAAAACAAATCATTCCTGTCCCTGGTTAAAACAAATCATTCCTGTCTTAAGCTCCACTTCTACAGGAGATGAATCTGCCTGGACTCCTCACATGGGTTTGCTGTCTGCTTCACAGCATAAATCACAGCATGGAATTATAGAATGGTTTGGGTTGGAAGGGAACCTTTAAAGGCCATCTAGTCCAAGCCCCCGGCCATGGGCAGGGACGTCTTCAACCAGACCAGGTTGCTGAGAGTCCCGTCCAACCTGACCTGGAATGTTTCCCAGGGATGGGGCATCCACCACGTCTCTGGGCAACCTGGGCCAGGGTCTCACCACCCTCAGTGACAAATATTTCTTCCTGAGATCTAGTCTAAATCTACCCTCTTTGAGTTTAAAGCCATTACCCCTCATCCTATAGCAACAGGCCCTGCTAAAAAGTCTGTCCCCATCTTAAAAAGCCCCTTTAGGGACTGGAAGGGGCTATAAGGTCTCCCCAGAACCTTCTCTTCTCCAGGCTGAAACGCCCCCAACTCTCTCAGCCTTTCCCCATAGGAGAGGAACAAGTGGGCTGAAGACCATAGAGCTCTCCATCAGTATAAAACTGTCCACATCAGATGAAGAGCATCCCTTTGCTAGGGCAGGGATGCATGGCCAGCCTTTCTTCCCAGTAACATTTGACTGCCAGAAGGTGTTTTGAAAAGGAAAAAAAAATGATTCTGGGTGAGCACAAGGCGTCGGAGCTTACCTGGTGATGATGGCGAGGTGGGGAGGGCTCATGCAAGCTCCCATGAAGAGCACCACATTCTCATGCCGGGTCTGCCGGTAAGCCATCACCTCCCTCTTGAAGGCCTTCAGCTGGTCCTCATTGTCCCGCTCGATGTCGATGAGGCGGATGGCCACCTCCCCATGCCAGCGCCCGTGAAAGACCTGCCCGAAGCGGCCCTTGCCAATGAGCTCACCGATCTCGAGCTGCTCAAAGGGGATGTCCCACTCCTGGAGGAAGATGCTGGTCTGGCTAGCCTTGCGGGGAAAGTTGCGTGCGGAGAGGAGCGAGAGGTTCATCTCCTCAAAGTCATCCTCGGACTCTTGCACCTCCTCCATGCCTTCCTCATTCTGTGGAGGGGCAAAGGGAGGTAAGACCAAAGAAACAGAGGGGGGAAAAGTCTGGCCAAGGAAGAGAACGTCAACAAAACCCCACTAATGCACCTACTGCTTGCTCAGACCCAGAGGAACTGGGCAGGTATCTCCCAAAGGCAATGGGGCAGCTGCGTTTCATGCAAAGCCATCATAAACCCTGATTTTTGCAGGTAGGCATTCATTTAGCCTAGGGTTAATCATGGGTTGGGCTGGAAGGGACCTTAAAAACCATCCAGTGCCACCCCCTGCCCTGGGCAGGGACACGTCCCACCACACCAGGTTGTTCAAAGCCCCCTCCAACCTGGCCTTGAACCCCTCCAGGGATGGGACCTTAAATATAAGAGTGTGACATACCACATTTAATTAATTTGCCTGAAAGCAGCATTTCATCCTACCCCTGCCGAGCTGTTCTCCACCGATACCAACTTCTCCCAACCCAGCACCCCCTGGTGTGCAACCCTCAACCCCCCCGGGATGGGTCTGGCTTTTCCCTTGATGTTCTGTATATGCTTTCTACAGGATTAGAAGATACATCCCCATCCTCACCCTCCACCCCTTCCTCTCCACCACATTTTAATGCATCTCAGAAAAGCTCATTGAGTTATAAACTTGAGGGCAGATATGAAACCCACCAGGGTCCCTCTCCATGGGGTGGGGACACGGATGCCTGGGCAGGATCAGGCCTGGCCATTAATTCAATTATTGGCAATTTCACTGGACAGATGCTAAACTTAGCTGGTTCCTGTGAAATGTGCCCCAAGATGTGTATAAAATAAAGGTCTATTAAGCAGAGGAGCGAGTCCAGCCATCTCACCTCTGAGGTGGGCTCCACTTCAATTTGAAGCAATGGGTTTCCTTCCAGGCTGTTAAAAGAATTACTGAGTTACCACCAGGTAAAAAACACAGTCAGGTGGGGAGCACGCACGGGCATCCAGTCCTGTGTCCCACAGCATCGCTCTGCACCGGGACTAAAGGGATTGGGGAGGAGAAGTGCCAAGGTCGCTGCTAATTTGGGAGAACAACCCCTTCCCACCCACGTCCTGGCTGCCCCCATCCCCGGGGACAGCCCTGGGTGCTCACACGGGAGGGCGGAGAATAGCGAGGCTGAGCAATATTAATTATTGCATTCATTAACATTGGATGTGTGAAGTTCTCGAATGGATTTGGCGATGTGGGGGCACACGACCAGGCCTCCATTCTGTCGCCCAAAGCACATGGTGCGGAGGGTGCCCCATCGCCATGTGACCCGGGAGGTGTCACCCCCAGCTCACCTGAGGCAAAGGACAGAGAAGAAATCGTGCTTTCCAATTATTTTTGAGAAGTGGAGGTTTCAAAGACCCTCCCTGCAATAAGAGCACCCAAATTTGTCTAGTTTCCCAGCTCCCTGAGCCAGGACGTCCACTTTTTCTTCTCCGTTTACACAGCACCTCCCACCACCAAGTCCATGACCAGGGTCTTCCTGCACCTGATAATTAATAGAGAATTAGGGAAATTCCATGGGGACGATCTGCTAGAGCAGCTCGGGTGGTTTTGAGCATAACGTAAATATATTTTAAATTACTATTATCAATAATACACATAACAGCATCCTCTCCCAGAGACAGCAAGGATGACAGGAGAGACATAACCCTCCCCAAGGCGCTGTGGTCCTGTGCTTCCTGTCCCATTCAATTGCCACTAAAGAGCTACAAATCGAGGGGAGACACAAGATGATACACAAAAGGGAGCCAGCCCTGACATTTTAAGCATCACGGAAAGCCCAGGTGGACGCAGACGGCTTCTGCTGCCCATCACGATGCAGGAGCAGCCGTCTCCTCCTGCCTGCTCTTTAACCCAGGCACGGATTCCTGTCTCCCAAGGATCTGAAGCGGAGCCTGTTGTTTAACCCAGCCGAGCCCGGGGTAACCTCAGCAGCTCCCGCTGCTATTTCCAGTGGGGCAAGCAAGAGGAGAATCACAGATTTTTTGCATATTGAAAGCTATTTTCCCCCGGGGGCCAGCCAGCCCTACCCCCCATACCTTGCTTTAGGCAGGGACGGAAAAAAATAAGTATAAATGGCTTTGACTTCACCACTTTGCCATTAATTTCCCAGCTGTCAGCCACCGGTGGGGACGGCAGCTCTGTCCCTGTCCTTCCCATCCCCTCCCCCAGATCTGCCAGACCCCCCCAGCAGTTGCCGATGGAGTTTGGAGAGCGTGGGTGAGCCGGACACAAAGCACATCGCAGCCTGGAGCGAGCCCCAATCTGTTAAACTCCTGGCTTGTAAAATCCTTCAAAAATGGCATTTATAAAAAAAAAAAAGCTCAGCAAGTAACCCTGAAAATGTAACATTGCTGCCAGGGAGGGGGTGCAGGCAGGAGGACCTCGGTGAACCCCAGATTGGGCAGAGCAGTTCAGACTCGACCTGCCGGGGAGAGCCGGTCCTAAGGCCAATTAGATACTGCATTTCAAAACTAATTTCAGTGCCAAGTTGATTTGCCTTGAAAATATTACAGGTGTGGCTGCGAGAACCACCTTTATTAAAACTGTCTCAAAGACCATGGTGCTCTGCTTATAATTCAGTAAGAGATTAATCACTTGGGCTTTGACATCTCCTTCCAAATGTCATTTTATTTTGTGATGGTGAAGTGCTGGGCATTGCTGAGGGTTATAAATCACTCTCCTGCCCTCTCCTTTCAACCTTTCTCCTCCCCGAGACATGAGCCAGAACCAGGAGCCGGGTTCGGGCAGCAGGAGCACCAAGGAGCACCCAACCATCCACCCCAACCTGCCCAAAAGGCATCCCTTGAGCCCCAAACCGGTCCTGCAAAGCCAGGGGAGCACCCATGGGTGCCCGGAGGAGATGGGGGTGTGCTGCCTGAGGAAGGAAAGGTGATGCTAACCAGGAGGAGGAAGAGGAGGAGGAGGAGGACTCACATGGGGTTGGAGTTGACGGGGTGGAGGATCACCTGCGGGGCTCGGGTCGGCGTCTCGGGCACCACGTCTGGGGAGAAGAGAGCGAGTGAGAGCGGGCAGGGAGGCACCAGGAGCCCCTTCCAGCGCTGGGGGCACCCAAGGGAGCTTCATCCCACTCAACATCCCCCCTCATCCCACTTAGTTACATCCGGGTCCAATTTAGTTCCACCCTGAGCTACAGCTGGGTATAACTTTGGGCCACCCAGCCCCGCAGCCTCTTAGTAGTGCACAGTCCTGGAACAATATACTGGTCTTAGGGAGAAATCCCACCCCAGCACAACCCCCACACACACAAATCCAGGGGTCGGGAGAGCCAGCCGTGCACCCCCTCCCCTGAGGGATATCTCAGCACCTCGTGTTAGAGGAGAGACTTACCTGGGAAAATGAACTGCTGCTTGTACTTGTAGTAATGGGAAGCTGGAAAAGAGAAAGGGGGGGAGGAGGGGGTTAAACACCGACCTGCAGAGCCAGATGTTGGAGCCTACACCAAATTCTGCACCATGAAACGCCAGCCCCTGGTCTGGATATCCCTCTGCATGACCCAACCTCTCCTACCTCCTACTCTCTGGAGGATGCCACCTAGGATGCCATAGAGGATGCCCAGGCCAAAAATTTAAGACCCCTAACAATCTGGCTGGATTATAAATTAATTTTTGCCACCATCAGCTACTGCTCTATACCATTCGGAGTATTGATGTCATCCACAAAGCCGCCAGTGGGATTTGGACACCTGGTTACCAGCAAAAGCCCATGGGCTTGGCATCATGGAGACACCGAGCGATGGATTTGCAGCTGCTGCCCGTTTTTGCCCAATCCAGCCCATCTAACTGTGTGTTTCTGCCATGCTTTGGAGATATGTCCTTCCTGGGCTCCCTGCCTGAATCCCGGTGCACAGAAAGGAGCTAGTGGCTCTTGGCAGCCCCAGGAGTCACTGCCCAAAGCCAGCGCTGCAGAAGGACTCTGGGTGGTGGTACCCTCCATCGGCTGGTTTGGCTCTTGCAGGCATGCAGGTCATGGGTAGGAAGCAAAACAAAGCTGCTGAGGCCACCAGAGGTTGGCACCAGTTCAGAAGGCACCTTCTCCTTAAGCTTTAAGACCCCCAAAGACCATCCCTCAGCTTCTCCTCTCCAGCTTCGAGACCCCAGACATAGACCTCAGCTCCGCAGCAGGACCTGAGGACCCCTGAGTCAAGATCAAAGGAGACTTGAAGGTAATTCTGGCCGAAAAAGGTCACCGTGTTGCAGTTTCCAGGCTCAAATCATAATCCCTAAGATGACCATCTTGATGGGATGAACCACGGAGAACTTCTTGTGCAGGAAGATGAAAGGACAGTAAGTCCTGCTTTGTGTCAGACTGGCTCCTTCACCACAGAGCTCTGCTCATCATGGACATGAAAGGAGGGAGCAGCCACCGCCCACCAAGCTGCCAGGGTCTGATCCTGCCCTGCTCCATCCCTGCCAGCTGGGAAAGCATGCCAGAGGCTTCCTGCCCTGGCTCAGCTGCGGTGGCAGTGACAGGATGTCCATGTCCCCATAAGAAGATGCTGCTGCCCACTATAAGGGTGACTTCTGTGGTTTCTGCTTTAAACAACATGAAATAACATCTCAAAAGACCTGCAGGGAGGTGTCTGCTCCAGCAGTGATGCATGATGTGGTTTTTGTCAGTGTTAGGTTGATGGTTGGACTCGATGATGTCTTCTATGATAGTCATAGTCCCTTCTATGATTCTATGATGGGGTCATCAAATGCTGCACCCTCTGTCCCTTCCCCCCAGGCCCAGGCAGGGTCCAGGGCTTGCCCAGCAGGTGGTTTGGGGCTGTTAATTGCTATGAGCCAGGCTATAGAGCTGCTGAGATGCCAGGATGCTTCATCTCTGCATGGACCACCATGATCTTGATTATACCAGCAAGGAAACCAATGCTGTGGACTATCCTCTCAAGCGCCTGCTTGAGGGCTGCAGCTGGTGAAATCCCAACCTGGGGAGCAACAGAGGGAGACCAGCCCCTCCTTGAAGGATGGGCCACTCCTTGGGGTGCTCAGTTCTTCCTCGCAGCTCCTCCATTGTCTTCCTCACACCCCTCTGACATCTTACCTGAGCCTCAGACACTCCAGCGAGTGAGACTTGTGCATGACTGCAACCTCTCCGGGCATACAAGGACTTGTGTTGCTTGGTTGGTAGTTGGGTTTTTTCCCCAGCTTTTGGAAGCATTTGCTATTATGGCAGTGGATCCTGCCAGTCAAATCCCTCCTCACTTTCCTCTTCCTTCTCACCCTCCTTGCTGAAGGGTTGTCAAGACAGAAGGGAGGAACCACTATGGTGCAGCAGGACCAGCAGAACCATCTTGTTCCTCCAGAGGAGCAGTCCTGACCCTCCTTCCTACTGGACCAGTTTGTTAACCCTGGGGATTTGGGGGTGCAGGAGGGACCCCGACCTCCTGGCTGCTGCCCCATCAAAGAGGCTCAAGGCTACAGGGTAAATGGGGGTCACCAGCCTTGGGGCAGCCCTGAGTGCTCCAGCATCTCAGAGATGGGTCAGGGCCATGGCTCCCCATTGCCAGGCCCTTTTTGGGAGCAGCTGGAGAGGCAGGTGGGTGGTTGGAGACAGTTGAGCCCCTCCGTGTTGCCAGGAGAGATGCTGAACTGTTCCCCTCCAGGAAGGGACCTTCCCTGGAGCAGAGACACTTCCCCAGAGACATCATGAAAGCAGCCACTCTGGGACATGCTTTGGCATATCCTTGAACCAGGAGAAGCTTTAACAGCCTTTTAGTGTAACTCCTGTGTCCTGCAGCCACTGTGGCCAAATTGCCTCTTCCACCATCCCTGAAAAAACTGAGCTCCAGGAGCAGATGGGTCCCAGATACGCAGACAAAACTTGGTGGGATAAGCTACCTCTGATACCCTGAGCATCAGCCACTCCCCACTATCACCCCATAGTACATTGCCAAAAAGCTTGTTGGAGGCCCATCAACCCAAAGACACAGTGAAGTCAACTGAAGTTACCCCTGTAGAGGGGTAAGACCTTGTTTCTCATTTGCTGTTGAGTCAATTCAGTGGGGACACACCATGAAGAAGTCATGTCTGGAAGGGTTTTTGTAGCCTCAAGCACAGCAGGTTGCCCACAGAGGTTCTGTTGGCTCCATCCTTGGAGGTTTTCAAGACCAAGGGACTGGATCAAGCCTTAAGCTCTGACCCTGCTTCAAGCAGGAGGTTTGACTAGAGACTCCCTCCCAACCTGAATTATCCCAAACTCATCTTTGCTGCTCATTTCTGCTTCCTACTTTTCCCCATCCCAGCATAAGTCCAGGCAGGTGAGTAACTGGAGCAGATCCTTACCCTGAGGAGACCACAGGGCATGAGCCCCTCTCCTTGGGGAGATGTGGAGGTGGGGAGTTCACATTACCTGGCAAGTTGAACTGCTTCTGCTGGCGTGGGCACTGTGGGGAGGGGTGCAGGGGTGACGGCGGTGTTGCGCTGGGTGGCAGTGGTGGGGCTGGCGAGGAGGGTGTGGAGGAGGTGGTAGAGGAAGGGTTGCTGCTGGAGTCTGGCTGGTAGGGCACCGGGATGTGGTCCTGTGGGACGCATGGAAGGAGAAAAAAAAGAGGAGGTGGTGAGAGCAGAGCCGGATGGTGTCACCCCAAGGTGCTCCAGTGCAGAGGACCCCCGGTGACAAGTGAGAACTACACAGGTCATACCAGTCCCCCATTTCCAGAAGCTCTAGAAAACCATCAGAGCCCCAGCCTGGCCTTTCCCAAAGCCATTTGTATTCACAGTTTGCACCAAGGCCATTTCACACCAGAAACAGGGTTCCTTTGCCAGGCCCTCCACAGCTGAGGGCTTCCCATTTGGGAGAACCATGGCCACCAAGACCAGAGGTGGGGGGCACATCTGTGGGGCTTGATCCTGAGAGACAACAAGGACTTGGGAACTTCTGCTGACCTCCTTTGAGCCAAAAGCCCAGTGCCTCACTGGGAGCAGGGGGCTGATTTGAAAGATCAGCCAACACATCCCAAGACATCCCTTGCCCTTCATTGACCCTTCCTAATCAAGGCAAGGATGGAAGCTTCAGCTGCTCCTCTCTGGGGCACACTGCAATGGGCAAGAAAGGACCACCAGGAGCAAATGGGGGAGAACCTCCTTGGTTATCTTAGATCTGAAAAGGAAAATTGAGGCCAGGATTTCCCACCTTGGTCATGACCTTGCTACCCAACCTGGAGACACTCAACAGGGTCTGACCTTCATCAGAACTGAGCACTCCCATCTCCAGACAGGTGAACCCACAGCAAGATCCCTCCAAGGTTAGACAATCTACACGAGCCTCCCACAGCAGGTACGTTTGTCCAAATTGATTAATTTTTAATAGACCATGCTGACACACACAACTACTTTGGACAGGTAAATTGTTTTTTAAACCAACACTGAAGCCCACTAACAATAAGATTTCAGTGGTATTCACAGAGAAGAGGGTACCTCTACCTCTAAAGAAATGCTTTTAGAAATGTCAAAGGAAGAAGGGGACCCTGTTGCATAAAGCACGTTTATAGAGGAAACTTTCACCAGAATGGGAGTGCTCAGGTCAAAGCCAAATATATATATATATATATATATATATATATATATACTTGTACACATTGTGCTTTGTGCTCTGGTTAGAGAAAAGCTAGGAAAGGTGAAAAGAACGGCATGACAGAGGCAGAAGGAGAAACAGGGCTGATGCCCTTCACACCCAAAGCCTCTCTCATCGAGCTGAGTCACCTCCCCAGTGCCCTCTAATAAAATGAAACAAATCACTGGAAGTATGGGCGCTAAAAAGGAAAACGCCTCTCTATTTCTTTCAAATACCTGCAGCAGCTCTCCAGGTTCAAAAAGCCATTTTCACCACCCCGTAACAAGAGCAACAGAGCAGATCATTGCATCTCCTAAAAGATTTAGGTCTAAAATCTGCATCCTGGAGAGCATCAGTCAGTACCCAGCCTTTGCTAAGAGCAAGAAGATGCTGAGGTCTTGGGAGATGCTGGGGGGTCCTGCTAAGCCTTGGGAAACCAGGGGTTTGACGACCTGTTCCCCATCAAACTCAGGGTTTCCCTTGCTTTGAGCATTTCCAGCCTGCAAACTCCTTACCCTGCCTACTCCAACACCCATGCAGCGCCTGCAGACCTGCCCTAGCTCCTGCTACCCGTGAGAAATTTTCCACCGAAGGCAACAGGCTCTAAATTTCATCAAAAAGAACCCCTTGCCATTTTGTTGCTATTAATGCAGGGCAGAAGCAAGCAAGCAAGCCAGGTGTGCGCTCTCAGGCCTGGCTTGAGCAGCTTTGCCAGGGACACAATCAAGTTCTGGGCTTGTTTTATTTGTAACAATAAACTCGTTATTTACGAAAGCCTCGGGTGGTAGCAGAGACCTCAAACCACCCCAAATTCAGCTTAGATCTGGAGACTGAGAGGCCACCATGGAGCAGGACTGGTGGGACATGGGTGATTTTGAAAGTGCTGAGCCCATTTTAATTTTAACAGAAATAACCTGGGCAGAGGCAACACACACCAGGAAACCCAAGGGGTTCACAGCTCGGCTCACCCTACCTCAACACCAAGCTCACCCTCACTCTGCTCCTTGAATTAGCACCGGTCCATGGGGTTATTCTTTTTTAATTTAAGCCCCCCAGCAGGTTTCTAGGCAGTTCCTACCCACACACATCAGTCCCATAGCGGTGGACAGGCCTAGATAACCACAGGCTTGGTCCTGGCAGGTGGCTGAGGGGCTGGGAGATGCTCCATCCTGGGGACAACCCACTGGTCCCCTCCCGCCCCAAACACAAGGTCAGGACATGGTCCCTCTTGCTCTTAAATTCTCTCTCTTAGAAATTACTCTCCTAACTGTGCTCCCACCCAGCAAATAGGGTTGATGCTCCCAAAGGACATGCCCTGGGAAGGAGCTCATGCCAGGAGCATCCCAACTGGGAGACCCAAAAGGCCAACGGGGTGGCTCAAGCGACCCAACTTGGGTGACATTTGAAAATGCCACCAGTTTTGGCCCCCTGGTCTGCAAGAGCAGCAGCTGCGTGGGAAGAACCAGCAAAAGCCACTGATATTTGGGGGAGGGGTGATACCCTCCATCACGGGTGGGCACAAAGGGGGTGCTCAGGGCTGGTAGAGCAACTCACCTTGTTGAGTTTGTTGGTTTTGGGGAGTGTCTGGCTGACGTGCAGGTCCGAGTACCTGGGGGGTTTCCGCAAGGGGTTGTTGATGTCGCAGGGCACCGACTCTGTCCGGACTAACCTCGCTGGATTGGGAAGGGAGAGAGGGGAAAAGGGGGATGGAGAGGAGGGGGAGAGAGATGGAGAGACATCAACGCCTCGGAAGGAGCACGTGGGGTCACCCTGCGCTTGCAAACCGCTCTTGAATCGCTCTCCAAAGCGATTCCCCGTGGCAACTCCAGCTGCTCGGCTCCTGGCCCAGGATGGCAGCCAGCCTTCGGGCTCCCCCCTGCACCCAGGCTCCAGCCAAAACCCTCCAGGCTTTAAGCCCCCCATGGTGGGATGCAAACTGCACCCTTCTCCCCCCGCTGAGGGGCTGCAATTCGGGGAGGCTCAGCAGCTGCCAGGGCCACCCCATGAGCTGGGGGGGGGAGCACAGCCAGCATCAGGAGGAGGCACCATCCTCTTCCTCGCCGCAGCTTTTTGGGGCAAGGGGAAGGAGCTGGCACAGAGCATCCTTCTCTTGGCAGGGTGGGCTTTTTGTGTGTGGGGGGAGAAAGCCAGCCTACAGCCCAGGGGACTCAGGAAGGGGCTGGCTGAGAGGTAACATGTTTAAAAGCTTTTTTTTAGGGGAGGAGGGCTATTTCATTGATGCTGAGACCATGCTCCATTTTCCCGTGCTAAAACACACAGCAGGCAGCTCCGGCTCTTCCAACTTCACAGACAACAGCCATAAACCCCAACCCTGGTTTCCCCAGCAGCGCGGGATGCTGGCTTTGTAGCAGCTCAGAGGATGATGGAGGGGGCGTGGGAATGGAGGGGG
>JAOXJM010000005.1:18788544-18800377 GCA_026413425.1 Tringa solitaria | reverse complement strand
CTTCTGCCCCTTCCACCCACATTTGCTGCAAAAGTGAGGGCATGGGGGATGGAGTGGAGGCTGCAAAAATGCCCCCCACCCTCCCGGGAGCCACAGCAGCCCCTCTCGCCTCGCGAGGTGCCACCAGCGCAGCGCGATTCCCAGCAGTTAAACCGCTGAGGGTGGGTTTGGTGGTATTTAACAGACACTAACGGTCTTAAGAGCTCAAAATTCAAGGCAAATGTAATTGGAAGCGTTTCCCTGAGGCGGTCACAGTCCTCCGGCCGTCGGGGAGCACTGGGCCAAAATCTGGAAGGAAAGAGGTGGGAAGCGGCGCCCGTCAGTCCTGCTGCAAGGTTCTCCCTCCTCTGCGGATGTGAGGAACGGGGCTCTCCCCGGAGGAGAGCGGGATTAAAAGCAGCTCCCAAAACACCAGGAGCATCCTCAGGGGCCGGCAGGGGGACCCCCATGCACCGACAGCGCCGCGGGAGGTGTCAGGGATCCCACGCGTCCGCCCTAAGCTCTCAAGGGTAGCAAAAGGCTAAAACCTGTGGCACTTACCCCGTGCGGTGGGGAATCTGAAAAGAAAAGGAGGCAGGGGAAGGGTGGGTGGAAGTGGTTTGCAATGCAAATCTGCCTCGCCCCGAACGGCTCGTCTCCCTACAAGCGGAAAAAACGGTGGGTAAAATTTTCACAGAGCGCCCAAAGCGTTTCGGGAGCCTTCGTCCCACCGGCCCGGCCGGCAGCGAGGGTCAGGCTCCCGAATCGCCCCGGGGGGCTTCTGAAAAGTTTTACCTGGCGGCAACATCCACGGAGGCAGAAGGGGGAAGAAAGGCCCTTACCTCCGCGGTGGATGATCAGCAGGTGACACGGAGGGGCCTCTTTGGTGCATTTGTTGTGGCACTTGAGCCTGGCAGGGGACAGAGAGAAGGCATGAGAAGGGAGGGTGAGGGGGATGTGGAGCATCACGGTCCGGCCGGAGGGATGCGGCTCGGAGCAGAGAGCATCGCTGCAGCCCAGGGACCCTTTTTCCACCCAGGAAGGTGATTTAATGTAATATCTTGGTTATGCACAACCCCTGGGCACTCGCTGCCTGAACGGACCCGTGGGCAAACCTTCCCGGATCCCTGTGGCTTGTCATAGAATCAATCATAGAATCTTCTAGGTTGGAAGGGACCTTCAAGATCATCTTGTCCAACCATCAACCTAACTCTGACAAAAATAAACACCCATTCCTCGGGAAGACCCACCATTCCCAAATCCAGGCAGTGGGCACAGGGATAAGAAGCCATGCGGGACGCACATCCCGGGATGCGCATCCCAGGCCATCAGGCCTGTTGGCTGGGAGGAGGCAGGGGCCGCATGCCCTTGGCAAACGAGAGCCATGGTGGGTCCATCTGTCCCGATGGAGGGGAGCGGGGACCCCCAAACCCTTTCTCTGCCGGCTGCAGGGCACCAGGCACCCACCAGGCAGTTCCAGAATGCCCAAAATTGTCATTTCTGCCAACTCCGGATGAGATAAAAGGAGCAGAGACCCACACTGGGGGAGAAAGTCGTTTCCCCCCCCGACCACCATCCAGCACTAACGCTGCTTTATGCTTAATTAAATTCAAGGGCAGCGGAGGGGAAGGAAGCAGCTGCCCTGGCCCCCCCTACTTTGGCTCCCGATGAATCTCTGCCATTGTGCCCTCCCTCCTGGCTTTATTACCAGGACATTTAACAAAAATAATGAGGGCATTTACGACTAGGTTGAATATTCTGCAGAGCTTTGCCTGGTTTCACAGAGCCGGGGCAGGAGTCTGTGGAGGGCTTCACCCCCGGGTCATGCATATAGGCATAAGCAGGCTCCCGCCGCCCCGAAACCTTCCCCTTCATTCTTAATTAGGGATGGAAACGAGTCCCGGGCTCACTCTCTGCCACGACGGCCCCGGCGGAGCGGGGACAGCCACGGGGGGAAAGGGAAAGAAGAGGAAAGGATTTAAAAAAAAAAAACCAAAGGTAAAGGATGGGGCGGGGAGGGGAAGACGGCGGCTACAAGTCAATGAGCAGGGTAATGAAAATTCAGGAGCCGAGCGTGTTGGCGTTTATTACAAAGCCGTTCCTAGAGGGAAAGGCAGAGATTAATTCGGTAGACGAGGCTTGGGGGGAGATTTGGGGTCTGTTTGTTTGTTTTACCTGCTCGTTCCCCTCCTCTGTCTGGGGGAAGCAGCGCCGGGGCCAGGTAAATACGGCATAGACAGCAAATCTAAATACCTCATTTGCCCAAACTTCTAACAACCAGGGAATTTATTTGCTCTTTTCTGAGTGACTACGGGCAGCAGAAGGGACACAGAGCCGGAGCATCCCTCCAGCCCCAGGCAGGCAGAGCAGGCAGGGACCATGGGCAGCAAAGCCTCCAGCTGCTCGAGCATTGACGGCAATAAGAATCGCCACTTTAAAATACATATATTTGATAATATCGCTTCCACAAAACCCTCGCCAGCTGCAGAGCAACCAGGCATTTCTTGTCCAGGTTTAAAATCCCAATTTGCTAACTCATCAGCATTTAATCAACGGCAACAGCGATCGTTATCACTTCATAGCTCGGGCTAACTCAGTTACCCGCAGACGATCGGCGTATTCCCAGCACACGTCCCTAGAAAAGGCAATCCTGTCTCCAGAAGCAGCTCCACTAAGTGCTGATGGCTGCACAATACCCTGGAAGAGCTGGGCTCTGAAGGATTTAAAGCACTACAAGCGACCCCAGCCTCTGCCTCCCTATCTTTTTCCAGTCCTGCCCAATTTTACAGGCCCCTTTCCTCTGCACCGCAGCTTAACCGCGGGTTTGGGGTGGGTTGGCTCCTCGATGCCCCAATATTTCAAGGAAACAGAGGGGCACAAGGCTTTTGCTGCTTGGAAAAATAGAAGATACAGCCCAAGGCTGTGGGCAAAACCCACCCGATGCCTGGAGCTACCCTGCACTGACGATGCTCTTGTCTGAGCTGCTTTCAGCCCCTGGTCCAGAGCATCCATCACCCCATCTCCTATAATTCCACACGTAATCCTATAACATGGGCATCCAAAGCCAGGCAGAGGAAAGCAGGGAGGCTGCCAGGATCCGACTCACAGCTCTGGTGGGAGCAGAGCCGAGGTCTGGCAGGCAGCATCCACCCCGAGGACCCCGCTCCCATCCCCGGGGCCCCATTTTGGGGTGTTCTTCACCCAATTTCACATCTCATTAACGCTTCCTGCAAGGATGAGCTGGTGAGAGGCTGGTTGGTCTCCCCGTGCCCGAGGCCCTGCCCGGCTCCACCAGCAAAACCCCAATTATCCCCCTCGCAACATCAGAGAGCGACACAAAGAGCTCCAGCACCGCGCCGTACTTGCAGTTTTTGCATTTTAAGCCGAACAACATTCCTTTCCCGCAGACGGTGCAGGTCTGAGACATCCAGTACTTGGTGGAAAACCTGTGGAGAGAAACACGGAGAGATGAAGCTGCGTCACCCCATCCATGCTCCTTAATGGAACATCTCCCGAGCCACACTTATCTACTGAGCCCTGATTTATCCTTCCCTTGCTGCCTCAAACAGTGCTGCAGGTGCGGAAGCATCTTTCTAGCGATGCCAAAGCACAAATCTGAGCCACTCTTTGGTTACAGAGAAGGGCCAAAGAGTGTCCAAGCTGGCCAGGATGGCCATTAGCCACCGGCTCGCTGAGGCTCCCCAGCTTTGCCCAGCCCCCAAAACACCTCCCAGCCCCGGGGACCCCAATCTCCAACCCGTTGGAGAAGCATCTGCCCCATCAAACAGCAGCACGGAGGCTATTTCTAGTGCTTTTCCTTCTCAAGGTAGATACGGAAGGGCAATAATCCGGAGATGAGAAATTTGCTGAAGGTTGGCAAGGTCATGGATAATACACGGCTCTTATTGATAGCGACTCAAGCCTTATCTAAACCAAATCTGAACTGAAATGGAATTTAAATGGGCTTCTAGGATAGTGCAGCTCAGCGTGGGAAACAGGGGGAACAGCCCCGACCCCCCCCATCCGGGGGCAGAGATGGAAAGGGAGATGCTTGTCCCCCAGGATAAGGGGGGAATTTACCCGGCGCCACGTACCTGTGTTTTATCGAGTTTCCTAAATCTCGACGGGGGATCTGCGGGGACCAGCGAGGCACTGACAGCGTATCTGTGGGGAGAGGAGAGAGAGGGAGAACCTTCAGGTGGTAATAACGGCGAGAGCCGGGGTTCAAGCTTTTGGGGAGAGGAGCAAAGGACAAAAAAAAAAAAAAAAAAATTGGATTTGCCTGATATTTCCCCTTAGAGATGTCCTACTGGGCTCCCTTTCTGAAAAGGAAGGGGCTTTGTGCTTGGGTCTGCAGGGAACCAGGGTCTCCTGCCCCACCATAACAGCCCCCAGGACCCAGTTTGGGGCAGGGGGAGAGGAGGGAGGTGATGCACCCACCCCACGGGAGCTGCACCCATCCGCACACGGAGCAGGATGGCACAGCCATCGGAGCCACGTCAGGATGTCCAAGCACCACAGGGAAAACGAAGCTGAAACGGCAACTGCATCATTTATTAAAAAGACATCACGTCTCGTGGTTGCGGCTGAACACAAAGCCAAGCGTCAGCCGCTTGGAAGGCAATTTAACTCGTGTTCAAATAGAGGATAAAAGTAAAAAGCAGCCTCGGTGCTCTCCTTCGAAGGGAAAAGGAGGGAGAAAGGGTAACGGGACCTTGGCTGGCTAAGGAAAAAAGAGATAAGTTCATTAGCGCCGGCTGGAGCAGGCAGGTAATTAGCAGCACAGCACCGGCTCCACATCCCCCTTCAGCCTCAGCAAGGGCAGAGACCCCCCTCCTCCTCCTCCTCCTCCTGCCCCTGCAGAGGTGCTGCCCCGTGGGATGCGCAGCCCCAGGGAGGGGATCAGGGCCGGGGATTCACTGAATTTCACTGAATTTTTAGAGTTGGAAGGAACCACAGAGATCATCTAGTCCCACTCCCCTGCTGAAGCAGGATTGCCTGGAGCATGTTAGAGCATGTTACTCAGGACCGCACCCAGTCGGGGCTTGAAAATCTCCAAAGAATTCAGAGGCTGGATTTTCAGTAAGGGATGGGAGAGGTTTCCCGGGCGTGGGCAACCAGCCCCGGGAGGAGGCGAGCCCAGCCCCGGCATGGCAGAGCCCAGCTGCGAGCCCGGCCGTTTGCTCAGGACGCCAGCAAATCCCTCGCTAAACACGCTTCCCGTATCATCCCTTCCGAGCGGGGAGAAGGGCTGTTTGCTTTCATATCCCATTTTAATATAGCGGGCGGGCGGGTGCTTTAATTGCGCTCTCCTTCTGAAGGTTACATTTACATCCTGCTCCCCGCGCACGGCACTGCTCAAAGACGTGGGAGCATCCGAAAAAGCAGCCGTTCCCCGGTACCTCCCGCCGGCAGCTGCACCCGCTCCTGCTCTTACTCTGCCACCTCGGTCCCCATCACCCCTCGGGCAGAGCTGGTAATTAAGATGTTGAAGGACTATGAAGTTAATTAAGGTAATTGCTGCCCCCGGCCCCGGGTTGGCTGTTTTACACCAATATTTTTGACCCACCAGCCCTTGAGACAACCCACCTCGGGCTCCCGGACTAGCATCCCTCCCTCTACCTCAATATCTGCATCCCAGGGATGTCCACAATCCCCAGCGATGATGCTCTAAAGAGCAGGACCACTCCTTGCACAAGTGCTACTCCCCCCAAAACCTCATTTCCTCGTCAGTAAATCACATTACACAAATAAATCCCCCCCTCCCCCCCCCCCCTCAACACCAGTCCTTGATGAACTAAACACCCGTGCAAGAGCAGCTCCTCTCCCAGAATTAAATTACAACCTCCACTTTATCAGCCACAATTTATTTCCACTAACTTTCAGCTGGCCTCAATTAAATCCTGCCATCCTGGGGAGGGGGAGAGGGGACGCAGGCAAAGACGGCTGAGCCTTTTAATTACTTTCTAAATGTGCTCACTGCAAAAATGTATTAAAGTGTATCGGGGATTTTAACCTCCCAACAAAAATGAGACCTACGTGATTCACGGCTAATTAAGTTCATTAGAGGGAGCGATACATGAAGGATCGCGGCAGTGAACAATAGACCGGCTGTTGGCAGGAGGGAAAACAAGCAAAGCGGGGCAGGAGGGCAGGGAAAAGGCCCCCCCACTGCCGTGGGGAACAGGCCCAGGGGTTTTGGGGGGGGCTTTGAAGTTAATTGGTGATTCTCCCCTTTAACCTGTGCATAGGAGATGCTCGCCCAGAGCCACGTTAAATCGGGGTGATGCCCCCTCAAGGGAATGTGGAGATGCCGCAGCCTCCCCCGGCACAGGATGAATATCCTCATCAAAAACCCTAAATTGCCACAATTATAGGCAATTGCAAGGAAAAAATAAAAAACCAACCCTCGTAGCCACGGGAGCGTGTCTCGCTGCTGCGGGGTGGAGGGGGGGCAGGCTTTGTCATAGGGACTCCGTGATAGAGAAGTGCCAGAGCTGCCCCTCCCAGCAGCAGGATAAGTTGACCCTCAGGAGCTTTGAAGCCTGACAGCCGGCTGCCCACCCCCCTCCATCACTCCATCCCTCCGCTGCTGGCAGCTCGTCGCCCCCCAGCTAACGACCCCAAGCTGCCCCGCACCGATTGATGTCTCCTGACCCCCCCTGCCTGGGTGTCAGTCATTACTTAGACATTTATCACTGGCAACCTCCTTTACGACTTGAAAATCAGAGCTCTCTCTGCCATAATTCCCCTTGCACAAGTGTGTGATGGCCCTTTTAGGTTTATTTTTCCCTTTCCTCCTTCCCAGGGAAGGATGCAGCTGGTACCCACTGAGCATCCCATTGGGAACCGCTCCCAGCCGAGCACCCATCCTTTTCCTGCCTCCCCATCACCTGGAGGAACCTTCAGAGGCCAAACCCTGCTCCCCAACACCAAGAAGGGGAGTTTCAGGATTTTAGGATATTTTTTTCCCCTCTCCTCCTTCTCCAAGGAAGGATGCAGCTGGTACCCACTGAGCATCCCATTGGGCCAAGCACCCATCCCTTTCCTGCCTCCCCATCACCTGGAGGATCCTTCAGAGGCCAAACCCTGCTCCTCAATATCATGATGGGGTGTTTTAGGATTTTAGGATATTTTTTTCTCTCTCCTCTTTCTCCAAGGAAGGATGCAGCTGGTACCCACTGAGCACCCCACTGGGCCAAGCACCCATCCCTTTCCTGCCTCCCCATCACTCAGAGGAACCTTCAGAGGCCAAACCCTGCTCCCCAACATCAAGAAGGGGAGTTTTGGGATTATTTTCCCCTCTCCTCCTTCCCCAGGGAAGGATGCAGCTGGTACCCACTGAGCATCCCATTGCGGACCCCCTGGCTGAGCACCCATCCCTTTCCTGCCTCCTCATCACCTGGAGGAACCCTCAGAGGCCAAACCCTGCTCCCCAACACCACGATGGTCCCCAATGCCCCCTGTCACATCCATCCTTGCAGAGTGGCACATCCCCCCCTGCATCCCCGGTGCTGGGGGATGCCACCCTCCACCTGCACACCACAAAACCTCGGCACTTTCCTTCCCTGCAGCACCTGGCAAAGGTCAGGGCTCCTGCTCCGCGCGCGGCACAGCTTATCCTTGAGTCAACAGCCCACGCTTGATGGGATCAGATGTGCCGGGAGGATAGCAGGGAAGGGGGGAAACCGCCCGGGCGGAGGGTGACAGCCACCTCCGGCATGTCTCTGACAGCCAACACGGGAGAGGAGCCCCCGCCGCCCGGCTCCCCGGCAGTGACAGACAGCTGTGACAGCCGCCGCTGGTCCCTGAGTGGCACCCGTGTGCCTCGGAGGTGACGGGGACCGGGATGCTGCCTGGGCCGTGACGCCCTCCTCGCCCCCGCTGCCATCCCGACAGCTCCCCCGTTGTCTTTCGGCTGCCAGGGCAGATGTTTCGCCTTCGCTCCCCATGCCTGGGCATCTCCTGCATGGAGAAGAGCAGCCAGAGCTCCACTATTTCATTTATTTAGGGTTTCCACCCTCCCCGGGGTGGATCAGGAGGGCAGCAATGCCCTCAGCAAGCCCCAACACCAACACACACCATGAGCACCACCCGGGGCTGGCAGCCGTGCCGTACCACACCGATAGGGACCATGTTTTGGCACGATACCCCCCTTTCTTCATCTCCTGGCACCTTTTCTGGATGCCCAGGGAACTGGTGTGAACGTGTCATCCATCACGGCGACAGCCCAATAAACAAACCCTCCTCCTCTTACTACAGCAAACGGCGTCAGGCGGTGCTGGCATTATGAATGGGACAGATAAAATTGATGGAAGTGGACTTGGAAAGCATCCCGGGATGAATCACCACAAAGCCAGAAGACTTTGCACTTGTCTGTAGATGTCCTACAGGCCCACGTCTACCCTGGGCAGCCACCAAAACTCTCCTAGTGCTGGCCCGGTGATGGTTAAGTCCCTCTGAGAGACTATGAGGGCACACTTGGAGTGAAGCCTCCTCCCAAAACAGTCCAACAGTCACCTGGATGACAACCATGACAGCTACGGTGTCAGGGGGATCTCTACCACCCCATGCCCAGGCAGAAGTCACAGCCTGGTGACCATAGCATGACGGTGACAGGGGATGCTGGCAGCGGTGGCTGCCCGCCTGGTCCCAACTGGAGAGCCAAAGACACCACCGAGCTTCTCCGCAGCAACGGGTGCACCCAAGGGTGCAAAGTCCCTCCATGAGACACCTTGGTCCTTGCTTTAGCTGGTTTTAGGGCCAAAATAGGGTGGGAAAGATGTCCAAATAGCTCAGCAAAGGAAGCTGCAGCAAACCCTGGAGCAACAGCGCCGGCAGCTTTCTATCCCTATGATGTAAAATCCATGCAGGTTTCAAGCCAAAAAGGGAGTCACCGTGTCCCCTCCATTGGTCCATGTGACAAACATCCCGCCCGCAATCACAGCCAGGCCCAAACCCAGAAACAGCCCCAGGAGGGTGTCCCCGCTGCGGGATGATCCGTCGGGACAGAACGGACCCCCAGCCCTCGCCCAGGGGATGGTCCAAAGCAGCCCAACGAGGCAGGGCTCTTCTCAGAGCAGGTCTCGAGTAAGGACAAGAGTCACTTTATAATCCTGGCAGTTCCTCTCTGCAGCGTGACAATCCTATTTATACAGCCGAAATGTCATATCCAGTCTCTTCACTGGCTTAAATACTCCCATTGTGATTTCCACCCCCCCACTTCACAGCCTTGTGGGGTCAATTAGGCTTGCCAAGACAAAGCTGCAGTCTTCAGCTTCGCTCCTGGGGTAGGGAACCCTCCTCCAGTGCCTCGCTGCTGGCTGGAGCCACCCAATGGATGGTGAGGCAGCCAGCTGTGACCAGCTGGGAGCTCCCAGCCGGGCTGCCAACACAGCTGTGAAGTGCTTGTGCTGGCAGCAGGGCAGGTTCAGGGAGGAGAAAACCCACTGATGGTCACAAAGACATGAAGTCCTGCTCAGGAAGTCCCCCACTGAAGGAGGTACGGGCTGGGAGAGTGTCTCAGAGTTATCTCTTCCCTAAGAAACCACCCCCAGCATCAAGGATGGGATGTCTGTGGTCAACAACCACAAAGACACCCTCAACATCAAGTTCTTGAGTCCTGCCTGGTCCTTTCCAGCAGAAAGGATGGATTTAGGAGTCCTAGATTCATAGAATGGTTTGGGTTGGAAGGCACCTTAAAGATCATTGAGTTCCAATCCCCTGCCATTGGCAGGGACACCTCCCACTAGAGCAAGTTGCTCAAAGCCCCATTCCCAGCACAGGGCTCGGTCCACTGGATGTTACCTTGAACCCTCTCCACCAGCCGTACCTACCCAATGCCAGCCCTTCAGGGGGCTCTTTCACAGATGCTCAGGGGCTGAGGAAGCACAAAGAGCTCTGGTGACATCTCAGCAACTTGCTGCTTGCTTGGCCATCACTGATTGGTCATCACCCAAGCCCCAGGTAGGCACACAGCTGGGCTGCCTCCCGAGGGTAAGGTCAGCACCATAAACCTCAAAGTCCTTGGTCACAAAGCCAAGAGGCAGAGCCAGTACCAGCTCTGGGAGAAGTGACCCACCAGGGACACAGCCAAAGTCAACTGTGGCTGCAATGGAGCTTATGAACAGGACTGGGCTGATGCAGCCAGCTGGGAGCTGAGGAGAGGGCAGGTGGGCATCACTCGAGACCACATGAAAACAGCATTGATCAGTTCTTCAGGGACAAAATGAAGGCTTTGAGTGGTGACTGCTCATAACTCCACGAACCAGGGAGTGCTCCATGGCTCTTGCGCTCCCAGGCCACAGAAAGAGCTTCTCCACTGTGTGCTGCGGGAAGGTGTTCAGCAACGTCCCTGCATGAGGAAGCCTCACACCCAGCTTCAGTTTGTGAGCCACTGGGGACAAGCAATGGGTTCTTCTCTCCTGGTATGCACAAGGTCTTGGTTTGGGTTGCGTTGGTTGGTCCTTTCCTTCTGGAGGGCTGGACACCAGCTGGAGGAAGGGCAGCAGCAAGGACATTCCTCATACAACCACGTGCCCAGGTGCTCATTTTTCTGTCCTAGCAGCCTTCTCTTCTCCTTCCCTTCCACAACTTTTTGTTTTAAATAGTCCAGGATGGAAATGATATTGTTGGCCCATCCTGGAGAACACCAAGCAGGTGACCTGATCTGGATGCACAGGGTGACAGTGCTCTGCAGGGAGAGGGACAGGCAGAGGACACAGCCCAGGAGCAATGCCAGCCACCTCCAGGACACTCAGGTCATGGAGATGCAAACAGGACCTACTAGACATGAGCCTTTACAATAAAAAAGGGAAGATTCAACCTGATTTCTGGGTGCTTGTAGCCAAGTCACGGGGTCTTGAGTCCTAAATCCTATTGCAAAGTAACAACACGTCTCTGATGGTCATTTGTTCACCAGGAGTGACCAGATGGACTAAGAGAAGGTCCTGGATGGAGCCAGACAAACCATCTTCTGTCCCTCAGCCATAGGGCTGGGCTATTTCAGGGCCAAGGTAGAGTTCAAAGACACCCCAAAAGTCTTTACTTCCCCACTTCTGCTTCCCCTCCAAGGGCTGCTAAGGAAAAATTTCAATTCCAAACCAAAATTCATGGGGATTTCTGACCTTGTGTGAAGGGGACTTTCCCCCTCCAGCAAGATCTGTGCTGCAGTTGAAAGGGGCTTCTTCTGCAGCTCGCTGCCAGCCCTTGAGCTCCCGGCTCCGTGTCTGTGAAAATCTATTCCCATCAGGGCAAATCGGCTGTTAAAAATAAGAGAGAAGCATCCAGACACGCATCTGATTGAGGACCAGAGATGATACAGATGGGAGCGTGCTCCTGCCACAAGCAGCAAGATGCGCTGGCTGTTGAGGAGAGATCATTGAGAGACAGCCAGGGTCTTGCCAAGGGCTCACCAAGCTCGTCTCCCACATCTCAATCCAACAACAACAACATTTTCTGGTTTCAGTGCTTAGGGAAGTAATTCCACATCAATCCAGAGCATACTAGGTTCTGCCGGGCCGATCCCACAGGAGAAACAAGAAAAGAGGTGTTTTCTTTGCTAAAAGCTGAAGTACCCATGGTCCTACATGATCATAGGGATGGGATATTGTGAAGAACTTGGCCGCCAAACTGCATCCATGCCTCGAGGATGGGGATGGGGACAGAGAGGTCGCTGGGATGTGGGGTGGGCATGATGGAGCCCCACAGAGCTCATCCAGCAGTGCATGGGAAACCCATTGCACTTAAAAGGCAAGGAGAAATAGTGGCACCCCAGGAGATCATAGAATGGTTTGGAAAGGACCTTAAAGCCCACTCAGTGCCACCCCCTGCCCTGGGCAGGGACACCTCCCAC
>JAOXJM010000005.1:18475316-18488352 GCA_026413425.1 Tringa solitaria | reverse complement strand
CCAGGGCAGGGGGTGGCACTGGGTGGGCTTTAAGGTCCCTTCCAACCCAAACCATCCTGTGATTCTATGCTTCTTCCCCTCATGATGCTGAGACCTGTAACCCAGTGCCACATCACAGAGAAAATGTAGTTTATGAGTTGCAGATGATCGGAATGACAGCATCGTTAGGAGGACGGCATCGAACTCCCAGTTCTGCTACTTATTCAATTTGCATCTTCACCATTAGCACTTAATATCTTCCTGGCCTGCTCACCCCAGTTGAAAAGCACAGATTAGTAATAATAGCCTAACTCGTCAGAGTAGCTAATGGCTAAATTGCTGTCCTCCACTTTGACAGCCTGGATTAAAGAGAGTGAAGAATAACATTCTCCGGCGTCATGCAACATCCTCCTCACCTTTACAGTAAGGTCTGCACTGCAGTCTGAAATCCTATCGCAGCGCTTCTCCCAACTAGTTAGAATGATTTCTAACTCCCAAACGCATCGTAATGCCTCATAATAATGTCTCGGGCAATTCTGCTGTAAAGAATGGAAGAGGAAGGCAAGCTGACCCTCCCCTTGGGCCTCTTTCAGCAAGACTCACCTCCTTTCCTGAAGCACCGAAGTGAAGATCTGGAGAAATTCCTCAATAAAAGGCTGAATGTTCTCACAGCTACAGAAAAGAATGGCACAACACAGTGAAAAACTCAGTGGCAAGTGGGACCTAACACAAGCCTACTGCAATGTCCACATTCTGCCTCACTAGCCACACTCATACATCAAGGGAAAAATCCCATTAGAAAATACAATTCCAAGCACTTTTTGACTTTTCTGGGAGCAAAGGGTCAAATGGAAACAAGCTTCCTTTATGGCTTCTGCAAACCCTTCAGCCTAAAGCTGCATCGCAGTTAGAATTACAAGGCTTTTGAGACTGTACAAATCATAGCTTGATGTCTCAGACTTAGAATGAGCAGAAAAGGGTGTGTGGTGCTTTGGTAATTGCACTCTTATTATACATCTTGGAATTATCCCAATGAACCTCCCAGAAAGTATGTAAGAAACACATGCCAAGCAAACTCCTACTGCAGCCATCCTCTTATAACGCCTGAACCTCCCACTGCTGCTGAGGCACCAAGCCTCACAGCCAGACAGAACGCTCTTTGCAGGAAATCGGTGTTACAGAAAGGTATTTCTCCAGACACTGGACGTATTTTCACAGAGGCCCCAGCTCTAGTAAAACTGGGAAGGAGTTTCTAGAGCTGTCCTTTACTAGCCCTGAAGTATATATAATCCTTAGTAGTGTGGAATCTGAACACGGTGCACTCTTTGGTTTGTTTCTGCTGTCAATATTCCAGCAGATAG
Organism: Tringa solitaria; assembly: GCA_026413425.1. Taxonomy (NCBI): domain Eukaryota; kingdom Metazoa; phylum Chordata; class Aves; order Charadriiformes; family Scolopacidae; genus Tringa; species Tringa solitaria. Next base: position 18,487,012 of record JAOXJM010000005.1, on the reverse strand, counting down.
CGAAAGGCACTACCTGGGTAAGCAAGGGTAAGGCAAGGTCACTATGGCTCCTATAGGACTGGATTTACAGCACAGACACACTGGGTGATAGAGCTCAGGTCACAGGGGAAGTCAAGGAAGCAAACCCAGCTCTCTCATAAGAAATTGCACCAACAGACCATCCTCATCTTCAGGGACAACAATCTTCTGAGACTAAACTAGGGAAAATATTCAAGCTGAACAGGAGCCACAGACACCAAAACCCCGTAACGAGTACAGGCAAAGAGAGACCAGCCCCAGACAGCACTGGCCTTTCAGTCAAAATCCAGGTTCTTGGCTCTGCCCCCAGTCCGCAGCATGATTTTGGGTCATTTCTCTTTATATCTCTATTTTAAAATTGGGATAGTTATACCTGCCTTCATTGTGAGATTACTCACAGAGCTATCAGTTAACAATTCTCACAATAGCAGGGGGGCAAGAACTAGGTAAAGGTACCAGTATCTAGATTTAAATCCACTGTTTCCAGTGATCTATAGCTCTGCATCACTCTTACTATGGTGCCTCAGACCAGTTCTGCACCACACAGTTTCATCTGGAACACTCCTGTTATGCAGGACAACTGACTTTTGATCTCAGCCAAAGTCTTTGGCTACGACTCCAACATCAATAGCAGTTCCTGTGCATTTTTCTCCAGTAAATCTGAAAATGAGGAAACAATCTCCCCCATAAAGCCCATCAAATAACTGGCTAGAACCACAGTGCCCAAGTGCTAATACCTGCTTTCTAAGATGGGCTGCAGACACACTTGGTTTATTAGGATGTGAAAAGCTTCGATCATCTTCTTCCTGGAATGCGAAATTCTCCTCCACAAATCAGCAAAAACACTTCAGAGAGAGTAAAAAGACACTGTTAGTGTCAGGAGAAGAAATGGAAATCTTTAACACACCCTCTAGAGGAGGGAATTCATTAGCAGCATCATTTCTTTGCTGCAAGGACCAGAGATTAGAGCCATTTCACAGTCATTAAGGAAAACCCATGCTCTAAAGCAAGTTGGTCTCAATCACCAATTGCCCCAACAGCCAGACACGTGGTATCCCACCTGTGCCTTAAAACGAGAGCCATCTATACATAGATATCACTCATGTTATCACACTTTGTTACAATTTGAATGCATCTCCCATCGAGTTTGTTCTTAGACAGCAGTGGATGAAATCATTAGTCACCCCACTGCCCAGGAACCTTTGGAATTAGAAAAGCCATCTCTTCAGAGTTCTTCGAAGCAGCGTAAAAAAAGATAGAGACTCCACAGAGGTGGGCAAAGCAGCATGAAGGGAATTTTTCACTGAGCCCTGGAAGACTTTTATGGAAAAGAAAATGCAAGCTTTTGCAGCCGTTTTCACCTGTTATCCTCATAACGCCTCTTCTTAATTGCGGATTCCAGCTCAGGAATTGCCAATTCATAAAACGAAGCTAATCTGTACAGAAAGGAGCAAAAAAATAGGAACCGTCAACCAAGGTTTCAAAAATCATCTGCTAAAAGGCAAATCAAATGGTTAATTTAATTAAATTCTCCTCACTAGCAGTGCTCATTAGCATTACCCCATTTTGGTATTTGTTCCCTGAACGGAAGCAAGCAAATAGGCACTAGACAAGAGCAGCGCTCTCAGGAAACCATCAAGGTGTCTTTGAAGATGGAGGCAAAGAAACCCATCTGAGAAGCATCATGCCACTGAGCAGAACAACCTGCCCAACCCAGAAACATCCCAAACACAAATCTACAGTCTGCAAAGAGCCGAACTGCTCCAGTCCAGCCCGAAACACCCCCTCCAATATCCTTACAGCCCTCTCTTGCTGTATGCTAAACACTGGGTATGAAACAGGGTACGATTCCAAGAAAATCTTCCTGGTCTTGCTACTCAACTCTGCTCTACATGGGCATTTAGATGAGGGTTCCAATATGCAGAAAGCTTAAGAGGAAGTTTTAGTAGGATGGGGCGGGGAGGAAACAAAGAAAGTTAGAAATGGGTCCAGTTTCACATTGTCCATGCCAGGCAGCCCACGCAGACCCCTTCCTGCAGGGACAGGGCACCAAGGGACACCCTCACAGAGTATCAGCCAGTGCTGCTGCACCAGTAGCTGGGTGTTACAACTAATGGTTTCCAGCACTTGGCGCAAAATCCAAGTCTGATGAGCTGAGGAGCAGAGGCTCCATCAGGAACATTATGTCCATGTCTCATATTAAGAGCCAAATATGTTAAATGAGTATCCTTGAGGCAAATGGAGCAGAAGCTGGTTGATACTATTAGTCAGGGAGAGAAATTAGAAGCGCCAGCAGATCGATTCAGACTCACAGAGGTTCCAAAAAGATGACACGTAAATCAGTTTTCCCTCCCCACACTCTAAAGACCCAGTCATTAGTCCATATTGAAAAGGAATGAAAATGTTTCTGTGGTCCCACTGCACAGAGATCGAGACTATTTTAGCAGATCTCTGACATCAACAGTAGAATTAAAAGCAAAAGACTTTCCTCCTCTGAGTAACCAAGCATGTAAGCAGCACCGCTTGCCAACCCAAACAGCCACTGCTCTGCTCTTCCTTCAACAACCAACTCAACAACAACATCCAAAGAGGACACAAACCCACATACCCCGGCACAGCATTACTCAGCCTGTGGTCCATAAACCACTGCCAGCTGTAAGGCTTCAGAGGTCTGCAACACGATTGCAAACAAAAGCAAAACACAACTGTGCGCTTGTTCACACCAACAGGCAAACAAACCAGAGGAAATAGGGTCAATAAATTAACTCTTCAGTCGGTGCTAAGCAAAGGCTGTTATGGAAAGTCTCTAGAGGGTGATCTGGGGGCTCAACACCCCTGGAGTGAGCCCGCTAAGTGCCACTCAAGGACTTGCAGCCCCTGCGGGAACACACTGGGCTGTTCTGGTCCTTCAGACCATCCTGACTCATCGCCACCATGATCCGGAGTGGGACAGGGAATGTGTCAGCCCAGCTGTGACAGTGCTGGCTGTCACCCTCTCCCAGGCACTCTGCTGCTGCCAAAGCTCAGTAATACTCTCTACCATAAAACATAGGCATAACAGCAAAGAAAAAAAGGTTTAATGGACTATCACTCCACAAGACTGTCCACTTCCCTTGCTTCGGGGAAGCAGGGAAGCTCTTTTCGTCCGCAACTCTTTCCTGCTCCTCCCTCTCCAAAGCACAGCAGGTACTGGTTACTGTCACGGTTGCCTGGCTCTAGGATCTAGATAACGATGAAGGTGAACATATAATAGAAAAACTCTAGACATCCCCATATTCATTCATTTACTGTGAGTCTCTGTATTCCTGTCAGTGTGAACCTAGCAGTATCTAGCTGCATTAAATCTATCTACTCTTTTAATGATGAAGGCACGGGGACAAGACACAGCAGCAAATCCCATGTTTTTAGTTTGCCAAGACAAGCTCCGTCTGCAGCCCAACACGTACCTGTAGCAAAACTCATGTTTTTGGAAGGTCTGGCAAGCCAACGGGAAGACATCAAGAAATGCCCAGAGGGTCGTGCAAGTGTCGCATAAGTACAGCACAATATCCTTCAGCTCCTGAGAGAGAAAGAGCAATTAGTGAGAGAAAAGCCAGAGAAGTTTTCAGGTGAACACAGTATAACTCACAAGCAGGAACACAGCACGCTCAGACCAAGCCTTTTTCCTGACTGGACAAAGAGAGTCTGTTATCAGTCATAAACATGTTACACGTCACTGAATCTAGAGGCAGAGGTGTCTCTACTAAATTTTCTGTCCTTTAAACATCTATAATGCAATCCCAACTGCTCACTCTCATGAATAGTTCTCTGAAATTATGAGAATCCTCATCAGCTGCTGGTTTGGAGTGTGGCTTTGCCCTCTATACATCCTCTGCATACACTATGCTTCCCCAGCTGCCGGGCAGCGCTGCACAGCAGTGATACAGGAATTACAGGGATGGTTTCAGCAGTCCATGTCAGTGCAAGATGCATTCCCAGGGTAGCTGTAACAACTCCCACATACAGATTGAAGGACTAAGATGTTGTAGAAGACCGTGCTCGCTGGGATGGGGCCCGGCTTTGCACAGGACCCAGCACACAAAAAAAAGCCTCTTATTATCTAAAAGTTAAAGTACACTGCTGCTAAACAAACATTTCTGAAGAAAAGATCAATTCTGATCACTGTGAGGGTTATTTGGAGACCTGTCAGATGCTCTGCTACATTACTTATAAGCTGGTTAAGCAAAAAAAGACGCCAGGTTTAAAAAGAACCCACACTACAAGGAAGCAGTGGAGTCACCGTCCCTGGAGGTATTTACAAGCTGGGCAGACGTGGTGCTGAGTGACATGAGTTGGTGGTGGTTTGGGCAGTAGTGGGTTAACAGCTGGACTCGATGATCTGAAAGGCCCCTTACAACCTGGACCATTCTATGATTCTACAATGGATACAGCTGAAATGTACACAAGCAAAGCAACCAGCTCCTGGTGGAAAGGCTTTATCATCAAGTCATACGACAAGCAGTGAAACAATGACAAGGAACCACGTGCTGTATGAGCCACCAGTATTTGGGAACAGAATGACCCTCTGTAGTCTTACTGCTCCATGGAGTGTTCGGTCTGAAGGACTACAAACTGTGAAGTGAAGGAGCCACAATTCTACCTGGAGGGGCATGTTCCCTGGGGTCACATTTACTCTTTCTTCCAGTTTCTGGGGCTCAGCAGACGCTCCTTCACACTGCAAGCCACACTTGTGCAAAATATTGTTGAAGACCTAGACCAAGAGAACAGAACAGTGTTAAAACAGACAGGGGGAAGAGGTGGGACATGCTTTATATGCAATGGGTGACGATTTCCATGCGGCTGCGTAAGATAAAAGCTGTAACAAAGCCTCCCAGGCTGCAGGAGGAAGCGCTATGCTGTACTTCTTAAACTCCACATGACTTGTGTGCAATTTAACTGCAGCATCGGTGGTCGTGCTGTGACAGGGGCTGCAGCTAACCCCAACCCTTAGCTATGCCAGAAAGCCAGCCAACACTGGGAGGCCACCCAGGATCCCCATTTGCAAGGGAGCAGTGGGATGACTGGGAGGTTAACACCACCCCCTGCTTACAGGCTAGTCCCAGAGCCTTCCTGCCCTCTCCCCTGTGGGCAGCAGGACAGATTTTGTGGCTTTTCTTTATAACCAAAGAACCAGGTTCTGAATTGCTAACAAACTCTGCTGTAGGACCAACTTTAAAGCAACTCCTCTACATTTGCACCCAATGAGATTTGTCAAATCCTCCTCCCAGAGATGCGTAAATGGGGGCTAAAAGTGCTGACATTGCACTCATGGGGTTAATATAACTATTCTACAGGGCACGCAGGCTTCTGGACCTGCACAGGTATTGACTCCTTTCAGTGACAGTGTAAGCACATAAATAACTTCAGAGATCAGTAACGACACATCTTCGTTTGAGCTGTTCCATCCATACACTTGAGATACACTGCTACCACCCTGCAGTGGTTACAAAAACACCCAATAAAGAAACCAGTTGCTCTGCAGAGAAACCACTCCAATGTGGTACATCACGAAAAGCAAAGGGAATCTCCACTGTGCTCCCCAGAAATTCATTTGAAGGTTTGATCTTGCATCCTAGAATATTTTTTCAAATGTGGTATCTCCCTTGAGATTTAGCTCTAACCGTTTCTTAACACGCCAAAAGAAAAATGTGGGCTTTCAAGAAGTGACATTACAGGTGTCTTGGGATAAACGCGACCTTGGGCTTTGTGCATAGGTGAGCTTTTTGAGGACATAAACGTAACATTTTCAGGGTACAAAGATGCCAAGGCACCTTGATTTCTCTCTCAGGTTAAATGTGAATCCTGCTTAACAGAGTCTGGGAAATGTATAAGCTGCTTATGAAAATGAGAGCTTAGACATGGAGAGGTGCCAAATATCTTTTGTACAGTAACAATGCACAGATTTTCATTTATTCCTGAGAACCTGCTGTGTTAACGCTACCCCATTCTACTGTGTCAAGCCTTGGCTACCTCTCACCGTCTCAATTTGGTTGTTTTATGTTTCAATGCTTCCCCTGCTTGGGGGGAGGATATAAAGAATACTTTTTGAAGTGCCTAACAAAAATTCCTTGAGCTTAACTGCAGAGAAGGCCAGAAGCCGAAGGAAGGTAACAGGAAATAGTCCTCAAGTAATATTACATAAAGGTTCAAAACCGACCTGACACACATTAGCATGAGCCAGAGAGAGACAGTAAGCATTAGCAGGTACTTTCTGCCTGTCTGGGACCATGTTTGCTCCCTTCCACCCTCTAAGCCATGCCATGTTTCCAGAGGGAATCTAAACCAAGCAGGAGAGACGTACCTGCAGGACGGTGGGCAGAGTTTCGTCCAGGTCACTGAAGTAACTTGGTTGCCAAGTGAAGATATTTTCTGAGAAGAGAGAGGGAAGGAGACCATTTCCCATTAGTTCAGCCATTCTTGCCAACAAGCAAATTCACACCAGAAGATGGACTTGTGTTATTAGTGACACCCCCAGCCGCTCCAGAGATAGCTAATAACCACGTAGGACACGGGCACAGGCTTCACGTCTCCGCTTGTGCACGGGGCCAACTCCTACAGAGATGGCCCATCAACTCCTCAGAGCAACCAGGGAACTGGTAATGAGATTATACTCATCACAGCAGAGCCAAGGAGATGTTAGATGATTCACGCCCCAGAGGCTGAATCAATGAATAATGCAAATACTATCACTAAACATTCCTAGTTCCTTTATTTGACAATCAGAGTTGACTTTTAATTACTGATAACAGTTCAGCATACACTGGAAAACGTTCTGCGGAATATTTCTTAAAGGTAATGAGGCTTTAGTAATACCTGCTATTATATTACTAGGGCTTCATTATCTTTACAAAATACTCCTCTGAGTAATGGCACACCATAAATCCTCACCGAGTAAGCACAGAGGCTGCCTATTTTCCTGTGAATTACTGCTCAGACAGTGAAAATTAACACAGTTCTCCAGCAAGGACAGAGCACGGGTAAGAGTTACGAGACAGGTTTCATAAAGATTTATATCCCGAGAAGATCCTAAAGTTTATCAAGTTATGAATTACACGCCAGAACTGCTCATGCCATTCCTGTCACAACATAATGCGAATAATCAGGTGAGGAAATCACTGGTCGCTTGTGTGCAGCGTTATTGCGTAGCACTCCAAAGCACATGTATAATTCAAATGAGGTTTCAGACACTGAGGTCTTCTTCAGAATATTTTAAGACCCAGAATATCTAAGCTTCACATCTAAAAGAGAACTATCTGTCTTGTTATGCCTTCTTCCCACCTCCGAGGCTCGACATATGAATTTAGAGTGGAAGTTACTGAAAAAGGATAAAAGGATTCAAAAAATGCAAAGGTTTTATCTAAGCTTTTCTGCTCTGGAAATATGGCTGCATCCCACAATCTCTAATGCTTCTCATGTTAGTAAACTTGGAAACGAGACAAAAGTAACTACCAAAGAAAGGAAATAGTTTCATTATGTGAACTGCAGATAAAGTGGGTTAGAATCTAGGAAGAGCTCACTTAACCCCAGGTTGGGTTCCCTCCATCTGTGTTCAGGTGGATATTAAAGATCACAGGTAAGTTCCCTTGCGAAAAGAGCACAGGATAAATACAAAAACTAAACCAGTATGTTCTCTCTTTATTACACAGGTTCTAGCATCCAAGGCTGAGATGTTGCTTAACACACAGTTGCCACTAAGACTGCCTGTACAGACAGCGAAATCTAGGGATAAGCACAGCCTGAGCAACGCTCTGAAGCGCTTTGTGGTTTGCAGGCACTATATAAATCAATGTCTGCATCAAATTTCAAGTCCTCCCACTTCATAGCCCAGCGATTACTTCACGTTGCATGTTTCACTTGGCTCCCAGCTCTGGGAACAAAAGCACTCGTATGAGCAGTTGGACTGTGCCCCATCTCCAAACCCTCCTTCCCTCCCTGCTCAGGAACTGAGCTGTTTGCTCCTTCCCATCTCCAGCAGGATTTCACAAAGCCCTCACCCTCCTCTGACAGTGGCTGAGGACACATTTCACTGGCATGAGGTATAACTGAGCCTTGGCTCATACTTACTGCCATCAGCCCAGCTCAGGACAGCTAAGCATTCCCTGACTTAAGTGAAGTTCACAACAGAAAAGGAAAAAAAAAAAAACAAATCAAACCAACAAAACAGTAATCTAATCTAAAAATTGATCTAGAAATTGTAGTTGCTACTGGACAATTCTTTCTTTTTCCAAGCAGTAACATTGGTTTAAAACCCCATTCTAAATGCAAGAAGCCGCTCCTTGGCTGAACTGACCAATCATCTTCTGGAGCAGGAGACTGTTTCCTTTCCCAAAAAGAACACAGAGATCCAGAATCTTAGGGATGTCGAACAGGAAGTTATTGTAAATAATTTCTCCAAAGACAGAGGGAGTGATAAAATGATCCTAGAAAGGAGAAAAAAGAAAAGCAATTTAAAGGATAATCCAAATCTTACTCTGCAAGAGGTCCAGCATTATGACATCTGTAAAATCATCTCTCAAAGGTGTGTTAAAGATTTTGTTTCAGAGAAGGCAGCAACTCTGCTTACACATCTTCTGTGCAGCCCCACAATCCCTGCCACTACCCCATCCACCCCACTGGCCTCGTGCCACTCCTTCTAGGGCCAGGCTGCGCCACAAAATGAACCAATCGACCTAGAAGTTAAAACAAAAACGTACTGACAGTTCATTCAGCTCCCAGACCCAGGTCTACGTGGCCAGATAAAGAGCTGAGCTACCCCAGGAGTGGCTGAGCTCAGCAGCAGGAATGAGCAATCAGTCAAGACATTGAAAAACTACACATGAGATCATGGCCTGAGGTTACTGGTGCCCTGGAAGAGCAGGATCAAGGCACCAAGGACAACTGCATCAGCGACAAGTGGGAAGAAAGCCCAGGAGCTGCAGCTCAGTACCCTGACTGCTGAACACCCTGAAAAAGCATACAGCTCATAACACTGAAGGAATTTCTTCTAAAATCTGAAATGACAAAAACTCCATTGCTTTTGACACGGAGAGGCAAGCGAGCTAAAACAGGGATTTTCAGAAGACAAATTTGCTCATGACAGCAAATGCTTTCAATCTCAGTGAAAGGCAGTTCACACATTTCCCCACTAAAGCAGAGGGACAGGGCTTTGAGCTGGCTGGGCTCAATTTCCAGAACTCCTGCTGACAGCCTGCATGACAAAAGACTATTCATTCTCTTCAAACTACTCAACTATAAAATGCTTTCAAATGCTCGTCTGCCTCACTGGAGTGGTAAGATTTAATCAGATCCTGGAATGAAAGACACCACAGAGGTGTCCTATTCTCGCTGAAGGGGTGCCAGCATTCCTTCTACCTGTTCCCGCCCCACTCCTCCAGCTCCCACACCAAGAACTTTCCTCAAAACGTCCTCAATGTCACCGTTGCAGGAACCAAGAGAATGGGTACCTCACGAAATAACACATCATGAATACGAGGATATCAAAGGAGTGGTTGCTAAAGCACAAGGTGCCTCACTCATCCTGCCCAAAGGCCTCGTAAGAATTCCACGGCTGCTGATGGGATCGTACTCACGCAATTAGGGCCAAGGATGGCTTTCAATTAGGACGCCAAGAAAACAGTAATTTAGAGCAATTTCATTGTGTGTCCAAAACTTGGGGAAAGTTCAAGGAGATACAATTATTAGCACAGATTACGCGACACCGCATGGCACAGAGGAAGTGGCACCGAGGGAGCAAAAGCTCAGCTACTGGTGGCCTGAAGAGCTTCCGTTCCATCCGAGGGCCAACTTGCTCTGTTTTCTCTTGCAGCGATGGATCACGCCACCGCCTGTGGCTAACCTGCTATTACTGAGCTGCTTGCCTGGCTCTCCTTCCTGAGAAATCACTGCATAGTTGGGAAACTTCAGCTCTGAGTGGTTACCGTCTCCGCACGGAGACACTGGCTGATAAAAGCAGCCAGGGAGAGGAAGGCATTTGGACACGCAAGTAAGAAACATGATTAACTTCTCCAACTGTCTTTCATTCCTAAGTTATACAGCCCGGAGCTACTGCAAGGCCAAGAAATATTTACCTTGGACTCTTTGTGAGTGGACATTCTGAGGAAAGTCAGGAAGATGCTCCGATGAAGACATTTCTGCATGTCATTCACCTCCGGATGGCAATCCAACAAGGCATCAAACTTGCGAGGGGCATGGCACAGGTAGGAATCCAGACATTTCTGAAGTGTCTCATCAAATATCACCTTGCATGACAAAAGACAAGAAAATGGAGAGAAGAAAGTGTCACGCAGTCATCAGTTGCACTCATGGGCAGCCCAGTTTAAATTTAAAACCAATCTAAGACATTCCAGAGTGCTAAAAGACTCCACATGTGCATCAAATACAAGCAAACTCTTAAAATCCCCAATGAAAAATTTATGGGGGAATACTGCTTTCTTTGCACTCTGAGGTGCAGTAATTAACATTAAAATGCTTTACAAATGACATAACGAGTGTACACAAGTCTTTATGAAAAATGATTTAAAGTTCCTGGCTTTTACAAGCACCTAAGATTGTTCAGGATCTTTCTCCAATGTCCACAAAACAATTATTACCTGGCACCAAAATTTGTCGTGAGGCAAAGCCAGAAGCCAGTTGAGGTCATCTGCAATGAATTTTGCTCGCTCCAAGAATTCTTCCACTAAAGCAGGGTCTCTGACTACAGGTGGAGGTCTGTACAGCACAAAGGACCGATCCGCTTTGATTTCTGGGTGCTGCAGAAAACCAGAACATGGGATTAAAACCACAGACCAAGGGACAGGAGTCCCCAGTTGCCATTAGCACTGTATTTTAGGAAATCAACACAAAATTAGACTTTAAATACAATTTCACATTCGGTTCCCTGGTAACTTCCCATTTTCTAATCTTTCAAAGCAGCAGAGCAGTGGGTTTGTATCCTTATTTATCAGCAATATTTTCAGCCCTTCAGAATTTGGTAGATGTTGTTCCATGCACTCTATTAACCAGAAGCTTTGCAAAATCCTCCCACACCTTCAAAACAAACAGCCGAGCTTAATGTCACGCCTTTGAAATGCACCCTGCACTCTCTCTTTTTCCTCCAAACTGGTTCTTGCACAATATTCCATGAAGTTCAAACCGACATGACCATCAAATGCAGGGAAGAGATGTTTCACTGCCCTTCCCGTGGGTTACTGAACAGCTTTGCCCAAATACCTAAAATGAGAATCACACTGAACAGCGAGAAGCAGCTTCCAGCTCTGCCTTACCTCACGTATGCCCAGGGCAAACCTCCTCATGAGCAGGCAGCATTAATGGCAGGTCCCACTTCTGCAACAGGCCCGGGAGAATCATAGAATCATAGAATTGTCTGGGTTGGAAGGGACCTTTCAGATCAGCCAGTCCAACCATCAAGCTAACTCTGATAAAAAAACCCATCACTAACCCATGTCTCTAAGCACTATGTCAATCTGGCTTTTAAATACCCCCAGGGATGGTGCCTCAACCACTTCCCCGGGCAGCCCATTCCAATGTCTGATAATCCTTTCAGTGAAAATTTTTTTCCTAATATCCAGCCTGAACCTCTGCTGGGGCAACTTGAGGCCGTTTCCTCTTGTCCCATCGCCTGTTCCTTGGGAAAAGAGACC
>JAOXJM010000005.1:18426394-18461714 GCA_026413425.1 Tringa solitaria | reverse complement strand
TATGTTTCCTCTTTTTGGGCGATTAATTTCAAATAAAGAGCTGACCCTTGACATGGTGTCCCTCACGGCCGTGACGTCACCCGTGTCCCCCCCCCCGGCATCACCATCATCATCATCATCATCATCCTCATCCTCGTCACCCCCCCCCGGGGCTCCTCCTTCGCCCCCCCCGGGGGAAACTGCGGGGGGAGGGGCAGCGGCGGCCACCCGGCACCGGCTCCTTCTGTTCGGTGCGGGAGGAGGAGGAGGCGGCAGCCGGCTGAGGCGCTCGCCCGGCACCGCGGCCTCCTCCCCGGGGCGGGCGGGGATGCCGTGGGCCTGCCGCGGGGAGACGGCGCGTCACTTCGCCGCGGGGCTCGGGCGGAGCGGCCGGGGGAAGGTGGGCTTCCCCGGCCTGGCCGGGGTCCGTGGCCTGTGGGCCTCGCCTGGCGGCCGTGCCGCGGGGGTGGCTGGCTCCCTGCTGCCCGTCCAGCCCAGCTGGGGGATCGCCTCACGCCGCTGGCAGCCGCCGTGCCCTGCTCGGCTCCTCCTGCGGCTTTGGCCGCGGCGTCGCTGGTGTTCAGCTGCCCTTGTGCAGGGGGCCAAAATTCCCTTTCCCTCAAGAAGTGGGGCTTGTTAGGGCTTTTTACTTAGGTTGTTTGGGAGCATTAAATCTGCCTCTTCCCCATGTTCCTCTGAACAGTCCTATTCGTTTGCTGGGATGTGAGCAGAGGTTGCCCTTCTCTGGTAAGTAGTGGCTTGCACTGTCCTGTGCCCCTCAACATGGAGTTTAAAGTTTTTTGCATTGGAGTTGTTCCCTCTCTTGTTCATTCTTTTAGGGAATGTTGTTTTATCAGCAGATGAGACCTTGTGTTCCTTCACATCTCTGTACAGCAAACTGCTTGCTTTCCTTTTCGTGCACATTGTGGGGAAGGCTGGGTGTGAGCTTCTAACTCCTGCAGAGCTCACATCCGATAGGCACTCTTCTCCTGTATGCTTCACCTGTTTGTTTTCTTCTGTGATGAGCCCGTGTAACCATGTGCAGTGAGGCTTTATCTTAGGAGAAAAGAGCTTGTCTAGTGAATCACGTCAGGTAGTACTGAGTGTAGAGGTACAGCTTGGTGTTATGGTAAATATAAAGGCATGTTTAAATGCCTCGGTGAGCCCAATGGGAAGGCATGGTGGTGTGACTGAAGGAACTATGGCAGCTTTCTTGTTATACCTGTCATGCACTGAACTTTAGATAAAGAGCTGGAGTGCCTTTCAGCTGTTATTAAAGCATGTGCTGTAGTATTTGAAAATTAGCTTTTTTGGTGGAGGTGAAGGAGTTTTTCCGAAGGAGTCCTTGTAGATAACTTCAGGGGAGGAGGCTGACATCTGATATCTGCATTGCTTCAGCTGTTACTGATCACAGTGGTTTTGGAAGATAGAAAAAGTACTTTCTTTCATAGGACAGGAAATACTGTGAACCGTAAGTGTTGAAACTTTCTGCAGATAAGTAAAGGCGGGGCATGAGAGTCTAAAATGCTTCAGTGACAAGTGTTTCTATGTGCCTGCTTTGGAGTTTGGGGAGGGCGGAATGTGCAGAAACAGTAACATTGAACAGTGGTGGTTTTCTGAGTGATTGCACTAAAAGTTGCTCTTGCCTTCAAATTCTAGGAGTTATATATTGAGAACCAAGCTTAGTTCTCGTGCTGGCAGTTATATGTACCTATCTAGGGTAGTGTTAATGCACTAGAAATTGTTGAAGTATAATGTTAGCCTGCTGTGCAACCCACAAGTGATTCCAAGTAGGTGGGATAGGTGAGCTTGATAGGCTCTTGTATAGATTTTTTTTTGCAAAAATGGCTGTTAGCAGCTGGAGATCGGAATGGAACACGCCCAAGCCTCTGAAGATAAGAGGATACTCTATTTTATCTCAGATCTCCTTCCACCTACATGCAACCCAGGATGGTGAAGTATGGTGTCAGCCTTTCAGGAGTAGGAAGAACATGGCTATGCAGTGCTTTGCTGGCAATTAACCTGTAAAAAAGGAGTAACTTACGGAGAAGGGGATCCCTGCTGGAGTAACAGACGGAAGCCTGACAAGTCTGTTGTACCAAGGGAGAAGGAATTGTCTCCACGGAGTGAATCGGAGGAACTGGGTTAGCATTCAGCATGAAGTTTGACATCTTTTTACCTGCAGAGGTCAAAGGGATGTGATGGCTGTTCCTGCCACCCTACCTGTTCTGGTAGCTTCCTGTGGGATGTGGAACTAGATAGAATGAGAGAGATCTCATCTGCTTGATATTGCTGGTGTCTACCAGAGCATGTGCCTCCAAATAATGCATTACTGCATATCAAATATTGTAAGCTAGAATGAAAAGTCCAGATACTTGAATTCACATTTGTTTCATAGTTGCTTTCATCGGCTGAATCAAAGTAACATAAGTTGTGTTTCTTTCAAAATAAGCTTCTAAATAGTAAATTGTATTAGCCATAAAGTGCAACTGTTCTGCATTTGTCTCTGTCTTGAGTAGCTGGTGCTGTAAAGATCTGCCTCTTAGATCCCATATGAGTTTTAATGCTGAGAAACAAGCTTCATGATTCCTAATTCCACCCCTCTTCTAGACATCGATGCCGTAAGTTCCCAGTGCTGTCAGGAGAACTTCAGGAACATGCCTAGTGCTCAATTCATGCTGTAATTAGTCTGAATTAACTGGTTTGTTTAAAAGATAACTATTTCTTTATCTTTGTGGTGGTTCAAAGTTTCAGGCCACTTTCATGCAAGTGGCTTCCGTGAAAGACCTAGAATTGAAGTTAGTACTAATTCAGGAATTAGGAATATCGACTCCTTGCTGAGGCTTGCTATGTCTGGTAAAGAACTGAAGCCCTCAGCTCCTGGTGCAACTTCTGCCTTGGATGTGTTACTCCTGATGGGTGCTGGATTGCTGTAGCCAGGCTGGGATACTGATTTGCATGTGGCCTTTGCCCATCCCGCAAGCAGCAGGCAAAAACTACAGCATTACTTGGTGTCAACTGCCCATGTTCTGAGTGTAGGTAACAGGAATGGCCAAGATTTTACCCGCTCACTTTGGGGTAGACAGTTGAGAGAGACTGGCAAAAGATCCTTGGTATCGTAGAAATCTAATCATCACCTAGACCATGAGTAGCCCAGACCTGTTCTTCCCCTCCTCTGCTTAATGGTTTCTCATAGTGGTGTAGAGGAGGCGAACACCACCTGGCTGTAGTGATTCTGGGAGATAATGTTTTATCCCACAAGAAAAGCCTCAAATTGGTCTCTCCTGATCAGGCTGAGAGAGAGGAACAGCCTGTGGTAGCAGGGAGGAAGCATGGCATTATCCTGTGGAAGGCAGTAGTGTCTCTTGCCTTTAGCCTGTTGTGGAGGGTGTGGATTGTGTTGCTCTGAGCTAGAGGTGCTCTCTTCACCTTCAGGAAGTAGCAGTGTGTGCCTAGAAGTGAAGCGTGGAACTGCAGCTCCACACTGTGCGGAGTGAGCTGGTGGGAAGAGCAAAGAAGGCTCTCTGGAATGTTATTTGAAAGGAGAAGCTATTTCTGGAGTCACTGATGTCCATCAGAAAGCACTGTTTTTACAGGTTTAACTTAAAATACAGTTGCTGATGCCTTGCTTCGGTTCACTGTTGGAAACACCTCTGAGAATCTTAATCTGAAGTGCAGAAATGGTTCAACATGTGAACATGACTACAAGTTAAGCTGTTAACTGGAAATATCCTCGGTAGGTTTTACTGGGGGGCAACTGAACGCTTGGGAGGCGTTGGTCCCAGTGGATGCTAATGGCGAAAATAGTTGCAACAAAGTAAGCTTGCTATGATCCCCTTTGCAGTTTTTCTGAAACTTGTGTGTGTGTCTATATATGTATGAGTGAGGCAACTAATGACACTCTAATAGTTATCATGTAGCTGGTGGAACCTTTCCAAACTCTGATAAGGGGAAAAAAAAACAACGCAGCCAAAACTCTGAACAAGAACTGCCTAAATAGATAATTCTCACCCTTCTCTGGGACAGCTGGGTTTCAGAAGGCTTGAAGCTGGATGGCCTTTGTGATATTGGAACTAAACTTGTATGAGCTGCTGTACTGCAATGTTACCACTTTTTCAAAAGTTAATCCTTTGAACCAGATTCTAGTGGTACTTAGTTTTTAGATAAATTAGTTTGTTGTTTTTCCTCTTGAGTAGGACTGGAGTGAAAGGCTGTAAAGCAGCATTGATAGGATGGCTTGGGGGCAGGCTGTCATAGGAGCTACCAGTCATGCCAGTAATGAACCGAGAGCTTAAATAGTGTCTTTGGTAACACACGCTGCTGGATCTTAAGTACTAAACCCCCTTTTTAGAGATGTAAACCCAAAAATATTGAATTGCAAAGACTTTAAAATATAACTTTGCAGTTTGGTGTTAGCTGAAAGTGGGCAGAACATCCAAGACAAGCCTTAGAGAAAGCAAAGCAAACTGTCCTCTGCCTGGCTTAGCACATCTCACTCCTTTTCAGTGGTCACTGTGATGGACTGAGTAGCCCTGATGAAAATGAAGCTGGCTGAGCTGTTGGCTTTCATCTGAGATGCAGATCTGGCTGATGCTTTCACTGACTTCTGTGACATCAGTTTTTCATGGTGTTATTCTCCAGTGTGGGAATAGCATGGTAGTGGCTCAACTTCAGGGTTTTTAGCTGTTATGCATCTTGTGAGGCATGAGAGCTAGTGCTAACAGTGAAGGCTGAGCTTAGCGTGGAAGATTATCCTGTTGCCTATGGAATTAACTTGAAGCTAAAATGAAACTGGAAACTTGGTGCTGGTCCTTGGCTCCTTAGTAGGAGCTGGGTGTTGGGAAGGGCAGTCAGACCAGACCACCATCCTGACTGGGGTGTACTCAAATAGTGAGAGCTTTCCTGTTCAAAATTTTGAATTTCTGAGCCTGGGCAGCAAGGCAGGCTGTCACGGGCTTCTGAACTTCCACAGCATGGCCTAGAAGGCTGTGAAAATCTGTGTAGGAAAGACTTGTGTTCCACCTGAGCTTTGATTATTTTTTTAACTGTCTTCCTTACTGTTGCATGTATTGATTTCAAGCTGTATATTCTGTGGTTCCCTCTGATGTTAGTCCAAGCACTCCTGCATTTCCATAGGGCTGGAGAGGGCTTTTCCACATCTCCTCTGGTGTGGTGGCTGGTCCCTAACTTCTGGGCAGAATAAGTGGAAGCCTCCAGTGTGCAGAGAGCTAGAAAGCTCTCCTGCTTCACAGAATCACAGAATTTCTAGTAGAAGCAACTTTTCACAGAATCACACGAATTGCTTCGTGGGCAAGCACATGAATGGTAAAGCTCTTAAAGTACTGTCTCTTTTATCTTCTGGCAGAGCTTTAAAATAAGAAGCTAGATTGCGTTTTAACTTGGTTATGGGAAGAATCAATTTCAATGGGCTTTTCTGCCTGCTGGATGGGGTCCCTGAGAAGGCACGGGCTGCCCAGCAAATCTACTGCAACCTGTCAGGCAGAAGCAGGACTTGGGTAGTTGAGCTGGGTCGGTTCTGCAGATGCATGGATCTACAGCTGCAGGGACCTAGCAAATTCCAGGCTGAAGATACTCAGGGGATGTTGGATATCTTCAGCTGTGTTTTTTTTGTATTGAATTTCAGAACTAAAGTTATTCTTTACTGATGCCAACCGTAACAAGTGTGCAGGGTCCTCTTGGGTCCTACTTTTAGCCCTTACTGGGACAAAGAATTGGGAAATGCTTTTCACTTCAATCTTAGCTTCCTACTTTTCAAGGAAACAACATTGGCAAAGTAACTCACTACCCGTGTGCCTCTCCTGTGCTGTGAGCACACTATCCCCATGGATAAGACTGTTCTACTAAAGGCTCTTGTTTGTGGTCTGTCTTATGCTATTTTTAAGAATGTGGAAGGGTTTTCATTCGGGAAAACCAGTGAAAAGCTATACATCAAGCTTTAACTGAGACTTCTGAAAACAAAATAGCTTAAATAGGGCTCTGTAGCTAGGGTGCCTGTCTGTAGCATGAGGCCTCTTGTGCATAAAACTCTAATAATTAGTCTCTTGAAGTATTTTTTGCTGTTCTGGTGCTCTGCAAGGTTTAGTTCCTAGAATATATCCCCAGAATGGGGGGAATTAATGCACTTCAAGTTGAGCTTGTGCAGGAAGACTGCTGCATTACCATAACTAACATTTTTGTAGTTTTTCTTTCTAATACCAGAGATTTATGCACTGGTATAGACATTATTTATAGAAACACTGTTAGAACAGTTTTCTGTTGCCCTTTTGTGGGCCTCATTTGCTTCTCCAACTTTGGGACTAGAAACCAGGGCTATAATCAAAGCATTAATTTTGTAATGTTACCTGAAAGGGCAGAGCTTCAGGAAGAAATAAAAATAGTTTATTTTTCCATATGCCTTTAAAAGAGTTAAAACCTTTTATCGACCAGGACAAGGCAGGCTCTTGACAGAATGGGACTGTTTTCTCCAGTGCTACTTTCTCCACTGGTGGAGGTGCCTGGGGGAGACTGGTCCCAGCCACCCGTGTGGGGAGAGGACAGAAATGCCTGTCTGCATGCTGAAAGGAGTGGGTTGAAATCCAGTCTGTGAAGATGAGATGCCCTTGGTTGGCTTCCTGACCACCCTTGGAGAGCAGAGCAAAGGCAGGACTTGCTGCAGGACATTTTGCTGTTCCTGTCTCCCCAACTCACCCCTGCCAGCAGCCTTTGATGGAGAGGGCATGTGGATCACAAGCCTCCCAAGTCCTGTGAGTATGACTCCTCTGTTTCTCCATAGTTTGGCTGTTCTGTCTTATTTTGGGGGGCTTTCTGTACAGCTGGTGGCAGGATTTCAGAAAATAGATGGAAAATCAGATCTTTCCTTGAGTCTTTATGTTGTGTAGAGTTGAACACCTCATGGGAAAGGGGTAGGCTACTAGAATTTTGACTTCAGTTACTTACTTTCAGCTACATATTCTAGGAACTATCAAAGAGCTGAGTAAAACTGAATTAAAGAAATCCTGGCAAAGCCTGAGCACCCACAGCAATAAAGAAAAAAGGATTTGTACCTACTGTCACTGGAATTATTAGTGCCTGAAGAGTCTTAATACTTCAACATCTTACAGCCCATGTTAATGGCTAGGATAGCTTTTGGTACTTTTGAAGTGAAGCCCCAATTTTGTTGTACAGAAGATGTTGGAATGACCCAGTCTAGGAGCTGTTCTAGTGTTAAGCTCTGGTGTATCACTTACCCTACCATTATGTGCCTTCAATCTGAGTTTAAGTCCTGAGCTGCTCATGGAGGTGGTTGCAGCTCTGTTTGGAATTGGTGGAAAGCATTTCCCTGGAATTTCCTATCTGGTAGAAGGGACCAGCAGCCTGACTTTCCTTGTTTTCTCTGCCAGTAGATCAGGAAAGGGAGTGAGGTAGCTGCTGTGGCTGCCTGATTTCATCTCTTGTAGCCCTAATTGACCTAAATGTGTACCTGTGAAAGCTTTACTTATTGCATTGCTATCTGTAAGCTTGTAATTGCTATCATTGAAACTTACACCTGAGATAAAATGAGATGCTGTGAAGTTCTGCTGTTTGTAATTATACTGTTTGCTGCATCCTCAGTAGGGTGTTTGCTCTGAGACCTTTTCAGACTTAGTTCTGGATTTGTTGCAAATGAAAACTGTCTTTAATTCTACTTGCCTTCAGTGTCTCCTCTCACTTTCAAAACTGCTGTTACTGAAGCTGACTTTTACTGTCCTGTGGATTCTGTAAGTTTAGGCTTTTAAAACACTCCTCAACCTCCTGACAGAGAACAGATGATGCAAAATGAAGAAGAAAGCTCATCTGTCATATCACAGAGCAGTTTTGCCTGAAAATTAACATGACATATTGCTCTATCCATTCTGCAGGCAAGAAAGCTTGCTATGGTCTAAATAAAGTAGAAGCACTTTTTCTAAGTGTTGTGAGCTGATAGCTTTGCTTTTATTCTATTTCAGTTTTCCTTATTTGTTTTCAGAAGTGAAAAAAATAAATATGTTAGTGTAATGTATCCAGTGTTAAACTTTTGATCCCAAAAACCTGACTACAGTGTCTAAGCAGATTGCAGTTCTAGGTAATTTTTGTTATTTGCCTTTACTAACTGGAAGCTGAAAGCAAGTGAAGTGTGCTTAATGTAAACTTGCAAGTTTATTGCCTCTGCCTGCAGATGGTTTACTACTTTCCATCTAAGCACCATGCCTGTTTAAGAGTGGATAAGCTTTTCATCAAATTAATGACTAATCCTTATCAAACAAGTGTTCATCTTGAAAATTAAGCATTCCTGTTCTTTAATTGTATGGTGATTGGTGGACATACTAGTCATGAGCACATTTGAGAATTCAGATTCTTAATTTTCTCTCACTGCTGGTAGCAGGAATTTGCTGTGAACAGGGCATTATATTCTGGTTGGATACGCATTATAATTAAATGATCATCTTTGTCTATGTTCAGTGAGCCTTTCTTTGAGTAACTTCCAAAAGAATGCACCTTTTTGCACTTTGGGAAAATCTGTGCTCTCTGAGGAAAAAGGAGGAAGATGGAACAAGGTAAATATTTTGAGGTCTGTAGGTTTGGCTAGTGGATTATGGTCAAGGCATAGTTGTTTTCTAATGCAGAATACAATAGCTTGCTTGTTTTCTTTTGCTTTGGACTGGAATCTCTTAATCCCTTCAGACTCAAGCATGAGTATCACATGATTTGGAGGTGTTTGGTTAGTGTACTTCACTGCTGCAGAGCATCCCTGTATGTAACAGATGAGTAAATGGGGGCTGCAGGGAGAAGCCACATGGAAATTTTCAGTTTTGGTGATCTATGTCTACGTTCTTAGAATTTTCTTGCTGGATTGTGTTCTGGCAAACCAAGGGGAAGCATCTGGTCAGACTTCTAAGTAAGGAGATCAAGTTTCTGCCCTGAAACTCATAGTTCATGATAAAAAGTACTACAGCTTCAATATGCCAATTGAGTACCTGTACAGTCAGTATTCCTACAAATGTTCCAATTAGGGCATTCGTATGGAAACTGCCCTGCAGGAAAACTGTGGTGGGACAGCTAATCATAGGTCCTTCTTTCAGAATCTGTGACCATGTGGGACATCAGTGGATATATGGCTGTGTAAGTAATACTCATAAGCCCTTCTTAAAGTGAAAGAAAAAATAAATATTCATTAACAGATAATTTCAGAAAATAGTAGTTTCCTGTGTAACTGCTCAATGGTGACATCGTGTCTGGTCACAGTCATTATTACTTTTTCCTCCCCTTTCAGTTCTGCAGCCTTTA
Organism: Tringa solitaria; assembly: GCA_026413425.1. Lineage (NCBI taxonomy): Eukaryota > Metazoa > Chordata > Aves > Charadriiformes > Scolopacidae > Tringa > Tringa solitaria. The sequence continues at coordinate 18,452,432 of JAOXJM010000005.1, read as the reverse complement.
GGAGCTGGAACCAAAATGTCTTCCTCATGTCAACCTGGAAGTTTAGCTTTTAAATGATTCTTGATGAGGGTAACTGTGAAACACTGATTTCTTGAGAGGGCTAGACAAGATGAGTATGTTGTTGGGGTTTTCTAAAATAGAATAGGATTCGCTAAAATGGTGAAATACGCTAATAAACTGAGAATTGTAAAAACCTCCAGTGATGTAGAAGATGCTGATCTTGGCTCTTGGTGCTATTTGCAGAATGTGGTATGTGAAGTACCAGATCACTGCTGTTTTGCTTGAAGTAGCTTTGATAACCAATTCTACCAGCAGCCGAAGCCGGCTTCTTCCTGAGCTGTTTCACTCCCATCGAAAGAAATGCAAAAATAATTGGGAGCTCTAGTCCTGTGGCTCTATACTTAGCTCATTACTCCAGGCAAATTGTCTTCTGCTTCTCAAGTGTTGACTGGTTGGTTTAAGACCTGTCTAGCTTTCCACTGCTGGGTCATTCTGACTCTCTGCAATATTTTTATCCCATAGGAACTTCTTCTTATGGACTCTTGAAAGGCTGGCAGTAACCTGAGAGTGGAAGAAGGGTCTAAGGGTAGGAATTCTTTAGTAATTCACTGAGAGGAAAAACCGATGCTGAAGCTGCTTCCTACTCCAAGCTGATTACAACAGTGATCTTGAAACCTGCTTGATGTGGTGCTGCCTATGGCAGGTGGTTCCTCAGTGTCACTGTATGGGTGGGTACAGTGTTCGTGCGGAGCTGGGGACAAAGGGCAGAAGGATTTTGATTGATTTGACAAGTGTAATAATGGTATAACAGGGACAATAAGAGCTATTTCTTGCTTTCATTTTTTAAGACTAGTTTTTTAATAAGCTCTTTGTATAAGGTAGGAGTTGAGGTGCTCTCGTCCTTTCTGAGAGTCACACCCAGAGAGCAGTCCCATTAAAATTAATAGTGCTGTTGCATCACCGCTTAGACCGCCACGTTCCCATTCAGCACAAAGGTATGAAGACTTTTCCTCTTGCATAAGACAACTTGATTTGTTCTGGTTGGGGAGGAAACAGTTGGGCAGCTCCCCGAAGAGTAAGTTGCACGCTGCTGTGTCTGGTAGCTTACTTTTCTGAATGCTACTATGTCAAGTTATTTTCCAGCTTTCTAAACTCTTAGCAGTGTGTACAGATGTCTGAGACTGGGCCACTGCTCACGCAGAGGTAGGGATTATCTGGCCAGCCTTTGCTTTACTGCTTCTAGCATATTTTTTGCTCCTAGGTCTCTTTTAGAGACCTAGTAGGGCTAAGCTTCATGGACTTGGAACATGTTTAAAAGCCCCAGAATTTCAATGTAGCTTAATTCATCTTGTCTTCTATCAATTTCTAAATATTTGTAACTATTACTGTTTGTTCTGGTTCCTTCAACAAAATTCAGTTTAGCCTTATGGTAGACACTTCCTACCATGTGTCTGTCCCAGCAGACCAAGCAGTGAACTGGTTAAGAAGTATTTCTTCTAAAAATATGTTGTGGATTCAGTAACCTTTGTTACTGAGCTAAACCAAATTCACTTACCCTAGGCAAGGAGTGAGAAGTTAAAACATGCCTTGTCAAAAGAAGTCGGTCTTAAGTGACTTGTATAATGAAAAGAGCAAGCAGGGACTTAAGGTTTTTGTGCAAGAATTACCATATTAGCAGTGAGCAGGTGGGCTGGGGAGAATCTAGTGAAGCTTACAGTTTAAATACCAAAAAACCCTCCAAAAATTAATTTATGTGCTTAAACTCCCCAGTTTTTATACTGACTCTTGCCAAGACAATTAAAGGATTCCTGGAGCTAGTTTGAATTTTCAGTCTGGGTTTGGAACATGGTGGCTGCGCCAGGTGCAGAGAATGCTCTGGTCTGTTCAGGTGGGTTGGTCTCAGAGGTTTTATGGCTGGAAGGATTTTTAGGAGGCTGAAGAGGTTGCTCTGCAGCACATCTGTGGGGTAGTTGCAAATGTAGCTGGCTGAGGTTTTTTACTGCTTGTAAAAGGTCAGCTTTTGAGCCATCATGAATTGCTGACTTCAAACTAGTGTTACAGCACCTGTTTTCTAGGACTTCAACCCTCCTGGGTTTCTGTGAGGGGCTTGTGTTGTAAAGATCTGCTTAACTCTATTGCTAACTAAAATGCAAAAGGTGAATGAATACCCTGGGGCTGGTTCAGAGAAGGCTCCTTCAGCTGAATGAACATGAATTGTGGTAAAACAACTCTGGGCATCTGTCACACTGGCAAAAGAAAACCCGATCAGCACCATATTTCAGTAGCAATTAGTCAGGTTTTGGCATTGTATTCTCCCCTAGGTGACTTTAGGCAAAGTATTGTTGAAAGACTTGACTTACAGAGCTTGTACATGTTGAAGCAAATACAATGGGTTGAAACTTGTCTCTAAAACCTGCTGCTTGTTAGCTGACCTCCAAAGAGCTTACCTGTAACCCCTCAAAAGTCATGTTGGTGACTTGGTTACTTTGATATTTTTTTATAACACTTTAACCACAACCATTGAAGAGTTTAACTGACATACTGGAAGTTTATTGCCTATAAGAGTGTGGAAGAGAGTTGTAAATCTCTGAAGCTGGGATAGATGGTGCTGGGTGAGTGACAGCTCAGCCTCTAAATGGAATTCAGAGCATCTTTGCCACATTATAAAAAGCTTGTTGCCTGGTGCTGATCTGTTCCTCCAACAGCGCTTTTTGTAACCTTTGAACTCTGTAAGTATAGAATAGGAATTTATCCTGTTAAAACCTGCATTTGTTTCAGCAGTTAGCTCCTGCTTATTCACCTATGGCCTACATCTCTCCATCTCGGTTATTTAAATACCAAGGTGTGTGTCACTCTAAACTTACTGGGTAGGTAAGTTTGGTGGTGGTTTGTTTTTTTTTCCTTTAACAGTAAGAGGTAAGTGTGACCTGTAGCAAACACCCAGCTGTGCCTCTCTCCTTACACCTTTTTCATTCTTCTGTTTTGTTTACATACACTGTTCAACTTCTAAAATAGGATTTAGGAGTTGGTCTGCTGGTGAGTTTTTGCCTGTGAAGTCCTGGAGATTTGCTCAAATACATCTGAGAGAGAGTTTTCATCTTTGTCATGGAAATGATATATTTTACCTTGTATCTGATGTCAATTTTACAGGCTTTCTTTTTGGGAAGGGATGAGGAAAAGCCTTTACTAATGTCTCATCTACATAAAATAGGCAGGGTTAATACTTGCCTATATCCACATACACTGGATATATGGATTATCTTAAAAATGAAGTGCTGGATGCTGAAGTAGGTTGAATGGAAGGGTCTGAAGGTCTCAATTCTGAAGTAAGGAATAACTCTTCTGATTTATCTAGTTAGGTTTGCCCTACTTTCAAGCCTCCCAGAATTTTCGAAGGGAGAAGTAGGAGAATTATTTTTTTTTTTTTTGTGTAAAACAGTAGGCTTGAGTTGTATCTTTTCTTGGTACTTTGAGATAGCTTGGTGTAAAGTTTTCACAGCAATGTTGCTCATACTGAGCTGGTGGGTGGGAGTTAAGGTGAGGTAAGTTCATCACAACTCAAATGTGCTTCTTTCTCCTCCTTCCAGTGTTTTAACTCCTTGTCACAAGTGGCACAGCCTTCCTTGTGGACAGATTTGAGGTAGAAATCTGCAACTTAACCTTTGTTTGTTTTATCTTGCTGCTGTAGGCAAACCTGTCCCTATCCTATAGTGAAGCTGTGGGCTTACAACAGCCTTCCTTGTGTGGGGTGTTACTGGTGTGCTGTGGTCCAGGATGGTACAGAGTGACAGGGCTTTGGCCATCATGTAACTCTGAGGATGCATTGGTGTGTTGGGCTGAACTTCTGGTGCAGGAAGGCCTGAGTGCTGAAAGGTTAACCATTACTGCTGACTTCAAATTACCCTTCAAACATGAAACTCCTGGAGCTGCTCTGTATCTCACTTGGGGTTCGCCTGCAGGACATGCAGCTCTCCTGGGATTTGCCTCTCCAGCACTGGGCTGGGAACCTATGGTGCTGCTCAGGTTGTACTTGAGATTTATGCAGGAAGTGGAAGCAGATGCATTCCTTTTTCTCCAAACTATTTTATTAACTGGAACAGTTGAATTGCTGGGTTTTGTTGAGTATTTGTGGTAAGATTTGATCTGTTACTTGAGAAACTCTTGTGTGTTTTCTGCAGATAAGGTGTGCTTTGTCCTTGTGGGTTACAGTGTAGTGGGCTATGGATTTGTGGATGTTAAGGTGGTGATGCGTTTAGTTCAGTAGTGAGAGCTAGTGCCCTGAAACTTCTTACTGGAAAGTTATTCAGTAACTGAGTTGGTCACTGAGCTGCAAAAAATAACGCTGGTGAACTTAGCAAGGTTAAATGAAAAATGTACAGAACACAAATGTACATATTTCAGAGCCTGTTCCTAGAGGAAATGAAGCCTCTGTTGGTAAATATTTGAGCAGATACTCCTCCTGGCTCTAACATGACTGAACGTTTTGTTATTAATGTTTAAAGCCTTTATACTTAGCACCTCTAGCTCTTATTTCTGAGGTTTTATTTTATCTTAACTGTAAGCAAAATGATTACCTGTCCGCTTACCATAAAGCTCAAATGACATGATTTGCTTCAGACTTTTTCCAAGGAAGGCAGCAGATCTGTAGTTTGCTCCGGGGTAAGGTACTTGAGAGGACTGTCAGGTCTCTCCCATGAGATCATGTATCACTCAGAGGTAGACACTAGCCTGCCAGCGCGCTTAATCTAGTCTTGATTTGTCAAGATCTCCAAGGTGGAAACAAAAAGCACTTTGTCCTGGCTCTTCTCCTGAAGACTGGCACTTGAATCGCTCTTTCTAGTTGTCTGTTCGCTTATGTCCTTTAGTGCCCTGCTCTTGCTGAGTGAAGCTCATTGTTTTGTAGAAGTCACTTCAGCTGTTGATGTTCAAAGGCTTTCATCTATAGGTTGGACATCTTATACTGGCAATTTCAAATGAGGTACCTCTGGGAACAGTTCCAAGGTCAACCTTGTCAGCAGAAATAACTGAAACTTCTATGGCAACGGGTAGCCCTTCTGTAAAATAAGGCTGTGCCAGGGCTGAATCTTGCTGCTGCCTCCATCAAATCTTTGAGGCTGTATCTCCTTTCCCTCAATTGAACAAGAGGAGAGTATGACTGAAGGTGCTTTTTGATCAGTGCAGAAGCAGCTCGAGAGAACCAGTGTCTCTGGGGTTTTGGTGGACATTCCAGAAAACCATTCATGCTTTATTTATGGTTTATTGCTGAGAGAATCAGAGCCTGGCAGCATATCCTGGAAATGCTACATCTAGGTTCTAGCTCTTTTTATGTATTATGATAAACATCTCTTCTTCGTTCCAATCCCCAGTGTCTAGATACAGTAAAAAGCCTGAATCTTTACCTTGCTCTCTAATTTTCACGTAGCCATTTTCTGAAGCTCTAATCATCAGGGCTTTAAATTTCTCATGCATATTATAGCTGTGTGAGAATATCCCTGACACTTGCAGGCAATCATGAGGCATTCAGTTTATCTTTAAGCACTTGAGCATGTTTCCTATTTCATGCTTTTCAGCTTTCTGTTTGCATTTACCTTAGCTAAGCAATAATAATTAACTCAAAGCATTGAACTGATTGAGTTATCATATTGAGAGAACAAACCAGTAACCATAATGCAATAAGTTTTATTGCAGCTTCCTGGTCGTGAAAATTCCAGTAGTGGAATACTTGATTTAATTTTTAAGCTTTGAGAAAATAGTGGTGGTGATAGAATGGCTTTATTTATAACTGACTCTCACTGGGGCAGCTACTTAAATCTGGCAAAAAGCTTGAGGTGTGTAGAAAGAATTGTGGTGGGTTTATGGCTGTTAAGGATAAGAGCTGTGTGTTAGGGTAATGAAGGGAATGTCTGGGGAGCTGCTTGCTCTTAGCGTTTGAGCACCAAAGAATGTGGGATCCACTTAAGTTTTTTAATTGCTGGTGCTTCTGCAGACTGCCTGGATGACATTGTTTACTTCCTTCTAGTGATTCTGTCTAGATGTATTTAAGCTGGAAACTACAGGGTTAAGGGCACTTGGATGTTGCTGTCTTGTCCTCCCACCAAACCACACCCTTGAATCAAGCATGTGTTTGTCCCCTGCAGTGGGTGTCCAAAATAGGTAAGAACTGCTCACTAAGTGGTAGTATGTGGACCTTTTTAAAAGGAAACAAGGTCAGACACAAGACAGGTGAGAAGTACCTTACTTAAGGGCTCCAGGGCAGTGTTTGTGTACAGCTTGTGGCACCAAGGATGCTTCCAGTAAAGATCCATCTCTTTTGGCTGTAGATGGCTCTGGCAGTTTTCTTGGCATGGCAGTTTGGGTAAGCAGCACTGCTGTAGAAATAATACTAGATACAGCCTCTTGAGACCTCTCTGAAGAGCTTTGTCTGGATGTCTTGTGTAAGGCCAGCTCTGACTCAGTGGGGAATGTCAGCACGTGATTAAACTTGAAGAAGTATCACTGTACAAGTCAGAATTGTTGAGGCTTCCACCCTCAGAAGTGATGGCATCAGTTCTGTCCTATTATCCTCTTAAATTGCATACTACCTCCAAAACTTATTTCTTCCCTTGCTCTGTATTACCATGCTTCCCTTTGGGTACTGGTTTCCAGCTCTCTGGCTGTGTGACCTGCTGGGCAGTGAATGGGCACTAACTCCTGGGTAAGCACCTTGAGATTCTCTGCTTGGCAGTGAGTGCCCATGTGGAGATGGTCAGACAGAGGCTCAGGCAGTCCCTGCACATGGATGAGTTTCAAATGCAGGGAAATGCTCTTTACTGGCAGAACTGGGTGTTGATGCTGTTCCATACCAGTTCAGAAGCTTCTGGTATAATAAAGCTTGCCCCAAAGCCAACTTTTGATAGTATATCCTACTGAATTTTCTATTAATTTTACAGATACTCCCATGGGATTAGTATTGTATCTAAAATCTTAAGGTATTTTGAGCAATTATTGAAGAATTTAAAGTGTGTGCTTGTAGAACAATAGTGGTTTCGGAGTCTAGGATACCTCGCGGCTCTATGGAAGCTTGGTCTCCTATTGACACAACTGTTCTAAATATACTTCAGCGGTGCATTCTTGACAGAGTAATTGTGATTCCAGGACTCAAATACGTCTTCCATGTGCACACTCATGTGAGAATGAGAGAACAGCACATGCTAGGCCTGAAGATAGTGTTTCATTCAGAGTGTGATACAATTAGCCTTTGCTTTTGAAGTGTTACACAAACCCGGTATTGTGTGGCTGGTCAGAAGTGACTGCGGGCTGCCTCCTTCAGAAGAGGATGAGTAAGTCTCCAGTCGTGCAGTCCATCTAGAGAAAAACACTTGCAAAGCTTGTGTTGGGCTCTTTTATAGGGTATGACATGTCAGGAAGACAGTTCTGTTGTTCCATCTGCATGAGAAGTCCATCATGTAGCTCTGGTCTCCCAGGCTTTCTGTTTTTCTCTTAGTTTTTTTGCTTGCTTGTGTACTGGTTTACTCCTCAGTCAAGTTGTTGGAGGGGAATAGCTGGTATGTAATACTTGCAGGTGTCTGTAATGGATTGGTGTGAACTGTTCAAATGTCTCCTGCTTTCTGTCTCTGGGCTTGCTCCTGAACTGCTTAATTTAAAGGAGGTACAGATGTTCTGACCAGGAAGGAACGCATCTCAGGATGTCAAACTATCTGACAGACACTGCCCAGCATAGCTGTCTGGATATCAGTGAGGATGAACTTGTGGTAAAATACCATCTCTCTAAACACTCTTGAACTGTCTGGTCTTCCCTGGGAGAACTAGATGGTCTTTTTAACTTAGAAACTCTTTCGGACCACCTAAAGCTTGTTTTTTATTGCAGGCAAATGTCTTGATGACCTGAAGGAGGACTTTGGCAGGGTGAGGAAGTCCTTCTTGCGGTTGTCCTCCTCCCTACCCAGACTAGCAAGAGGTGGGTGTGTTTGTCACAAGGGAGTGTGTATCTACTTGAAGTCATAAGGTGTCAGGTTCTAGAGTGAAAAGCATTAGTTTAACTAAATGTGGAAGTGAAGTAGCCTTGAATGCCTGAAAGGACTGCCAGTGGCTGAAGGATCTAGACCTCACTTCAGACTTCCCTTCAAAGGCATCTTGGGGTTCTGCTGGAGTGCAGTGGACAGTTTGACCTGGGGGAGTGCAAGAATGGTGGTAACTTGGAGTGGGGCGAGTTGAGGCTCAGTGAAGGTAAGGCCAGAGGAGAATGAGAAGAGCTGACATGCTGTTACAGCATTGATTTCCATCCCTGTGCAAGGCCTGGACATTAAGTGCATGCTGCTAAAAACCTCCTGCTCCTCTCCTCCCTTCTGTGGAGGTGAAATAGCAGGCTTCAGTTCCTCATTCCTGCTGCTGTGGTGTTTCTGAAGGCTGCTGCCATCAGGGAGGCTTTGCTTCATGCTCTGGCAGCCGTGCCTGAGCCGTCGGGGCGGTCTGTGAGCCTTTTGCTCTCAACTCCACTGGTGCAGCCGCTGATTGAGCACTGGAATCCTGAGTAAGTACCACTGGCTGGTTCTCAAGTCTGACATCATAGCCAAGAATGAGATGGCTCTTTCACCATGGGGATAATGAAATAATTCCTACTGGGTTATTCATTAACTCCCATTTCATTCAATGGCTTCTAAGAGGATAACGACTACGTTAGAGGTGAACTTGCACAAGACTTCTGACATCCTTTTGATAAGATAAACAGGAGTTAAAGCCATGGCAGTGATGCCTCGCTGAGGCGGGTGGCATGTGATATATTACACGTACTGACTTCAAAACTAATTTAATGGCTTTTTCTTTAATGGTTTAAAGAAAATAGCCTGCCTTTAAAGTTGGAGAAATAACTAGTGCCCAAAGCCAGATGGCCTTTCTTAATGTGGAGGCTGAATGGCTGTACAGAAAGGTGATGTTCAGCCCCCCGCTTGAAGGGCTTCAGGTGTGGGGACCAACAGATAAACTGGAGACCTGCAGCAATAAAAGCATATGGAGGGAACAGCATATTGGTTAAGGGCAGCTGCTCCTGATTTCTATAAAAATATTGGTACAAGAGCCTGTCAAACCTTGTTGGGCTTCTAGTTTTAGCATTAATGTAGCTTAAGCAAGTACAAAATTTGAATATCCCTTCAATGTTAGTGTTGTGTACTCTTTCCCCTCATATGAGTTACTATCCCTGGAGATATTTAAGAAATGTGTAGATATGGCACTTCGGGGCATGCTCTAGTGGCAGAGATTGTGGGGGTCTTTTGTGTGTGTATGGTTGGACTCAGTGATCTCAGAGGTCCATTCCAACCATGAAGATTCTGTGATATATGCAGTTTTGTCAGCTTAAACTACTATATGCTACTCTGCAGGAAAACTTTGAAGGGGAGAAAGATTAACTCATTTTCTAAGGGTTTTTCACTAATATTATGTTCAAAAGAATAGAACTGGACTACTCTACCCCAGCATTAGGGTTGACCATTTTAAAGGAGGGTTTGGGAATTAAGCGTATTGTCTCATTTTGGCTCTAATGTGAATCCTTGATGACCTGGGCTTCCTGCTAAATACAGCTGTGGCTGTTGATCGAGCTGCTGCACCAAATGTGAGGCTGTTCTGCCCCGAAGGCTTGCCAGGGAGTTCATCTCCCTCCAAAAGAGGTTTATCTGGGCTGTGCAATTGAGCCAATAAATTGATATAATCAGATTAAGCTGTTTGTGAAAGGAATGATGGTTGGATATTCAAATGCCTAATGAACTGTCTGGTCCTTTGAGTGTTGCTGTGGGTGCACTGGTATTAGTAGTTCATCCCCACAGGTAATAACTGAGGTCATTTTGATCAGAGGCTGGAACAGCCTTGGATGTCTGAAGAAATCCAGAACTTCCAGGTGGCCCAATAAGGTCTTAAATTACCTGGTATTTGTAGAAGCACTGGGTGAGGGAATAGTGATTTTTATCTGGGAAGAAGTTGTAGGTGATGGTCTGGTGAGTCAGGTGGCTGCCATCCTGGAGAACCAGACATGTCCCTGCCCTGTTGAGGATTGTGGTGCTGGCTAGTAGTTACTGGGAACTTCTGCAGGTGTGGGCAGTTACTGGTTTGGTGTTAAATACACAACTCCAGGCCTGAGTGCTCATCTCTGCAGCTCAGACCCCCAGTTAGCCGAGTTGTATTTCCCAAATACAGAGCAAAATACTATAAAAATTGGGAGTATTTGATGAACTAGACTTCAGGTGTCTGTTCGGGGTACCAGAGCTAGAAGATTCTTCTGATGCCTCGAACTCTTTAGTTTTTTCAACCTTTTAAAAATACCTTACTACCACTTAATCATCTGGGAGACTGTGCAAACTGCGGTAAGCGCTGTAGATCTCACCAGAAGAGGTGCTATAAAATGAGCAGCGTAGAAATGGACGTGGTTCAGAACCCCAAACTGAGTACAGGGTTTAATAAAAATGAGTATAAGGAAAAGTTCTGGGTTCAGGGAATATTGTCCACCTAGTTCTTTGAGGGTGGGAAGGATGGAGAAGGGAATTAAGGATAATACATATTCCAAGAGAAGCTTCACTAAAGCCATGCAGGTGATCATAGTGCCTGCACTTTCTGATGTGTGATTCTTCACGCTTTTTATAGAGAGATTTTAAGATGTAATTACAAGTGGATTTCCATGGCATGTGCGAGTAGTGAAAAATCTAGTGTCACTAATACCCAAGTCTCTGGCTGTCAGCTTTGCCTCCCTTGTTTGCTTTATTGTGCAACTACCTGTAACAAGCTTAAGTCCTGTCCAAAATTCCCTCCCCAGAGCCTGCCTGTCCTGCCCAGGATCTCTCCCTTAACAGCAGCATTTACACAACAGTGCTCTGCCTTCTGGAGCTGGTGTATGGAAAGTAGGAAAATACTGAATGATTGTCCCCCTGTACTGGGCACTGGTGAGGCCCCACCTGGAGGGCTGTGTCCAGTTTTGGGCCCCTCACCACTAAAAAAAAAAAAAAAACCTGAGGTGCTGGAGTGAGTCTAGAGAAGGGCAGTGGAGCTGGTGAGGGGTCTGGAGCACAAGTCTTGTGAGGAGAGGCTGAGGGAGCTGGGGGTGTTCAGCCTGTAGAAAAGGATGTTGAGGGGAGACCTGGCTCTCTCCAACTCCCTGAAAGGAAGGTGTAGCCAGGGGGAGTTGATCTCTTCTCCCAAGGAACAGGCGATGGGACAAGAAGAAACGGCCTCAGGTTGTGCCAGGGGAGGTTCAGATTGGAGATCAGGAACAATTTTTATACGGAAAGGGTTATTAAGCCTTGGAAGTGGTTGAGGCCCCATCCCTAGAGGTATTTAAAAGCTGGGTTGACATTGTTCTTAGAGACGTGTTAGTGATGGTTTTTATCAGAGTTGGGTTGATGGTTGGGCTAGATGATCTTAAAAGTCCCTTCCACCTTAGACAATTCTATGATTGTTCCTTCCATGTTCTTGGAAGATCCATCCTTCAGCAGCCATGGGAATGGTAAAAAGGACATCTTCAGTTCATGTCAAGCTTGAATTTGTTCAGGCTGAGCACAGAAGTTCAGCTGTAAGTGCAGCTTCATGGATTTCACTGGTTATCCTGGAAGGCTCTATCCTCAGGGAAGGCTTTCAAAACAGTTCTGTCAGCTGGACCTGGAGCCGATGCAGAGAAGTTATATTTCCAAGCTAATGACACAGATGTGGTATTTTTAATAAAACATACATGCCTTAGGTCCATGTACTTGGTTGACAGATTAATTTAAGTTTACCGAGTAAGCTTTCTCGGGTAAAGATGTAATCTTTCATCCAGGAAAGGTGTTTGGCTGTTTTTTGGCATTTGAGTCTAGCTGTGCAGAACTATGCAAGCTCTGTCAGAAATACAAGACCTGAATGCTGAGGTTGTTCCTATGGCAAGCTGTTATTTATCTAAATTGCAAGTGCTTTTTCAGCTTGGCTCTGAGCATTTGCTTCTAGATTTGCCTTTGCATGTAATTTGTCACACCAACTGCGTAGCTTCTTGAAATAAAGGCTTACAATAAAAGTGAGGCAGACTTAAGTATTCTGAACATTCTTACCCATGTTGTTTTCCCTGTTTCTGCCCAGTGTGAAGGCTTCCTTTTGCCTTTGAGAATTTGTCTGAACTTTAAGATTAAAACCTTGATGTTGGAATAGGTTGTCTAGAAAGAATGTGCTTGGAGGTGCTCAAAGACTTATCCAGCCAAGGTTTGAACAACTTCATCTAACTGGAGCTAGGTCAAGTTGGGGCTTGGACTAACTGATGTTCAGTTGTCCCATTCAACCCAAATTGTTCTGAACTGTGTGTATCTATTGTGGTTCTTTGTGCTTTTCCATTTGGACTTAAAGGGGCAGAAGTAACTTCTGCTTTTTTGTAATTGGATTTTGAATCTTGTTCCTGTGATTTACCAGCATGGAAACCTGTGGTGTTGGATCGGAGTCTCTTTCAGAAGGGATGCCTTCTGTGAAGTACGGTCCTCCTGGACCTGATGGCAAGCTTTACTGCTGGCAGCCAGGATTTTTATGGTTATGGGAAGGGCAGAAATTCCTGCCCATTTTTGGTTTGGGCTTTGGCCAAGGTTGCCACCCCTCATAAGGTCTTTAAGGAGATCCTGGAGTACCTGAGCAAGCGGAGTTCCTCAGTGTTGGGTTCATGCATTATCAGCAGCTTCATCCTGCTTATGCATCATGGAACAAGATATTGTCAGTTGAGGTCAGGAGGTTTTGTCATTTAATTTCATCAGGTGCCAAGCAGTAAATTAGGACCCCAAAATTATGTACTAAACCTCTTATTACTCCTTGCTTGTTGTATCTGCTTTTTTGCCAAAACTTTCCTCATTCCTTTTTGAATCTAAGCAAAGGCGACTCAAGTATTTTCTCATGACACAGACATCTGAGTTCACGTTCAGTAAGTACAGACTTGCTGTTGCTGTTAAGTCAGTTCAAACTGAAGCATAAAGGATAAAAATACTAATTCAGTTGACGTTATGTAGTTTTTATTATGAAATACTACTTCTGTGCATTTGAGGCTCAATATCGCAAGTCACAGGTAAGAATTCAACTGTTACAAATGTGTAACATGCTATTTTCATATCTTTAAGCACTTGCATATTAGTCCACAAGCTTGTTCTTGCATGTCTTTATAAAATACAACTTGAAGGGGACATGCTAAATTTACTGTAGGGGTGGTTATAAAGACTTTTTTAAAGGTTTTTACTGGCTGATAAGGACTCAAATGGAGAACAAAATTGAAGTGGGTAACTGAAGCTTCCTGCATCCTGATGGATGTGTTTTATAAAATCTGGGATTAAACCATATTAAAAATGCTGATTGTTTTACCTGATGCATCTGTAACAGAATTAGCTGTTGAGCCGCACCCACTTCTGCAGTGCCTGTGGAGAAGATGTGGATATGGTGTGTTTGGGTAATTTGAAGAGCCCAAACTTTTTGTTTCTTTTTTTAAAGGTGATTAATCCCTTAATTATAAGCAAGTCTTTCTTATAGTATGTTTGTCTTGAGTCACGCAGGGAAGGAGTGAAAGGTCTCTTGAGGACAGAACACTTAAATACAAAGAATGTAAGTTATTTTTAGTGTTCATCCTTCTCGGGGTTTGTTATATCTATTGATAGGAATGAGTTTCCTAGAGAAAATAAGTGGGAGAGGTTCTCAGTCAGGGTTTGCCTGACTTGAGTGAATCCACACAAAAGAAATTTTGGGGAAGAGCGTGTCCTGGATCATCCCATCGGAGTCCAGTGAGACAGAAGTGTCTATACATAGAGGCAGATGCACCCCTGCATGGTGCAACACAAGAAACAGAGGTTGCTGTAGATGAAGTGCTTCTAGGGCTGAATTGTTGTAGGAAAGCATTTGCCTGTACATCCAGATAATTGTTGCTGTCTTGCGTTACTAATCTGTCATGGTTTTTTTAAAAGGGCATTTAGTATAAAATATGATACTGCAGTAATAATTCTTTTATAGTAAAATTAATGGTTTATACAGAACCTGCTGAGGGTTGATATAGGTGAGCAGGTAGGAAATCCAGACCTAAATCTTCATGTTCCCCAGAGAAGCTCATGCCCCTTGGCTGATCTGGCTGTTGAAAGAGTGATTTCAGCAGAGTATAGTTACCATACAGGATTGGTTCCCCCTTGCAAAGAAGGCAAACATCTGCTGGTACACTCCAAAGGAAGCTTGAATGTTTAGGTTGATGGATTTTTAACCTTTTAACTAAATATAGGAGTGTGTATGGGGGGGAGAGACTGTGGCTAGTAAATATTGACTGGGGATATGTCAAACCTTGTTTCACCAGCAGTCATGCTCTACTGCAGAACTTAATTTTAATTCTAACTGAAGCCTAGTGTTTGGATACACATATGTACCTTGGAAACAACAACAAAGCCTTCTTTGGTGCCTCTCTGAAATGCCTAAATATATTTAACTTTGGCTTTGTGCTGCTTAGTTTTTTAGAATAAGGATATTCTGTTAATCAAAGTAAATTCTTTCCTGGTTCTATCAGTGTAAACTGTCAATTTTGTGGAATTCCAGTACTATGGAAGTTGTTATATAGAGAAAAGATTTTAGAGAGTTGTCATGGCTGAAGCCCTCCTCCCTGGCCAGTCTGGAACCATGACTGCAGAAATTGTAATTATTCTCATGTCTGAGATGCTGAAGATCTGCACAAGATGGTTGCAGAGTGTATTACATTGGTTTAGTAGCTGGAGGGCACTGGGTGTACAAGTAAATAAGCTTAAAATAATGGACATAATAGAGCCAAGTGGTTCTAAAACCACTGTTGTGCCTTTAGAGGAATAAATTTTGCAGTTTGAGACCATTAACTAGTTGGTTTGAAGCCCTCTGTACGTAGTACTAGATACTGATAACGTATGTAATTGATCTCCAGAACCAGTTATGGAATTGAAACACAGTAAGACTGGCTTCAGATTTCTTTAGGTGATTTTGAGATGCAAGATGACTTGTGCCTCGTACATCAAAGAAGGGCATGCACAGATGTTGTTTAAATCCTGGTGTTTGATCAGCTCTTACAGCAGAGTCCGGGCTGTTCCGAGCTCCCCTCTGTCACTCAGTTTGCAGGTGGCTGGGTGCCCTTCTCCTGCCTCTTTGTAGGTCCCTTTTTAAGGCTTTCTTGCTCTGCTTGCCTCTTATTTCATGTCTTTAAGTGCAACTTGCAAATGGAAAGTAATGTTTTGCCAGTTTCAGTTACTTGTAGAAGAAATGTCTTTCCCTGAATGGAAAAAGATGGGAATAAACAACTTCTAATATTTGGGAGATAGCTCTTCTCCTATAGTTAAAATCACTTCAGTATTTGCTCTCCTGCGCTTTCCTGTAGTGAAATTGGCTCAGCTGACATCCAGTAGCAGGGTTCTCGGGGGGAGGCAGTGTGCTGGTAGATCAGCCAAACCAGTTTGTTTGTCCCTTGTGATCTAAATTTAGGAAGCCTCCTTAACTGGGGAAGGCATCGAGTTCTCTCTATGTCTTAATTCATGTTGGGAGCCCGGGCTGTTCCTGGCTGCACCCAGCTGGAGGGCAGTGCCAGTGGGAGCCTTCTCTCCTGCTGTAGAAAGGTTGACTAGTAACAGACCATACTGCTGGGAGTTTGGAGAAGTTGAAGGTGGAACTGGGTTGATGCAATAACCTGTTTATTCTAAACTGGAAGGGATTAACTGCTTAAATGTAAGGAAGGCTGTAACTTATTCTGATAAATGGTGTCTGGCTTTAAACTGGAACTCGCTGTCTAAATAGGAGCTGGCAGAAAATTCCTGATACTTGCTTCAGCTGCTGGTGTTTCCTTGCCCAGCTCCTGCTGTTCTCCTTATCATGCAGAAGCAGATGTGGCTTTATCTCTTCCTAATTTGACTTTTGCCTCCGAGTATTTACACATGAAGTGGGTGGTTGAATAGCGAGTGCTGTTGGTGCCTTGGTGCTTCCGTGGATGATGCCCAAACAAGTACTTGGACTGTCCTCTACAAAACAGCTGTTTATGATACTAGAAAAGCTAACCTGACCCCTGATTAACTCCTGAAAGGTGAAATTTAGGTGGTCTGTTCATAAAAAGGGGTCTCTTGTGACTAAAGCTGGCTCTCTGCCTGGGTCAGCTCTTTGAATACGATGACTTGGCTCGGTTGTGTTACCAGGATTGTTCTGCACATACCAATAAAGAGATATCTGAACTCATGTTTTTCTTGTATTGAATTAACTTAGTAGTTTATATTGTAAATAAACAGTAGTACTAATGCTGTGATCAAACATACTTATCCCCTGCCATGGTTGGGAGAGAGGAGCTCTTCACCCCTGAGTTCGCTGCTGCTGGCACAAATATCACTGCTGTGTGTTAAACCCAAAGCCAGCTCCAGGTCCTGGGGGTGCAGGATACACTTGTGTGCTTCACAGCTCCAGTGCAGAGTGGGGCTTTCTGAGGGCAACTCCTGCTTGAAATGGAAACTGCCACTGAAACTTAGGCTACTTAATGCTTTGAGAAATAAATATGTGAGTAGTTTGAGCTGAGCAAAGCTGAGTGACTAATTCTGTAAAGAAAATGTCACTTCTGCAGGTGCTGAAGTGATTTTTAAGCTACCTCAGATTCTGTAAAAGCCAAATGCCATGCAGTTGCTTTCAGGCTCAGCTTTTTATCAACAAAATATACAGCACTGTAGAGTGGTGGTGCTGTAACCTGTCTTCTTTCTGGACTGGCTTTGTCTTGCATTTAGGGCTTGGTCATGAGGGGTCTGAAATACCAGAGTTCATTTATGATAAGGAAGGAGAGGATTTTGTTGGGGAGGGGTGTGGGATCAGTGCCCTTCCTGATGGCTTGCTGGGTTTCAGGGAATGCAGATGTAGTCTAATTTAAAAGTAATTAAATACCTTAGGTGTCACAATAGAAAAAGCATTTTTGGAGTGTGTCACAGTTTTCCCAAGTGCTAGGCCATTAGAAATGATCAACTTTCACACTTTTGTAAGGAAGTCCTGTGTCAGTCGTTGAACACTCAGCTTCTCACATGGCTTTCTCTTCCTCTATGAATCCGGTGAAGGTGGATTCACATCTTACCTGAATGGCCTCCTTGACAGAACAGTTTTTTTCAATGCAATTTAAGAATTAATGGATTAAAATTTAAGTAGTCCATAATTGCATTGGGCAAAGTGTGCAGTGAAAGTGATGTTTAGTTACAGGCTTCAGCAGCAGAGCCCAGACCTGTGTCCTCCCTGTTCCTGGCTGTGGAGCTGATGGACCCTACGGCTCTGAGCCTCCTTCCTGCTAGTAATAACTGAACCTACTTAATGCATGGAGAAATAAATGTTTATTCATGGCAGGTACTTGGTATTTCAATATAATTGTCTTATGACAAAAGCATTGAGTGGTGCTTTGTTAGAGAGGTTTTAAAATCTTTGTGCCAGACAAAGTATGGTGAGAATGAGGTCACCGTCCACACTTAGGGGCTGATGGCTGTCACTGGGGACACTGTCTTGAAGTTGTTCAGTGGGAAAAAAAATCTCAGGGGAGTGGAACTTGAAACTCCAAAGGTGTCTTCAAATCAAATATACTTCTTAGTTCTTCCTGTTTTCAAGGCTTTCTTTTTTAATTGCTTGTAGATCTCTTTAGTGTTGCGTTGGCTGTTGATAAATACATGTGAGGAGCCTGTTCCCTGGGTACTGCTCTGTGTAACACTGCTCCCCTGGATCAGCAGCTCCTGCTCAGCCAGTTAATAGAAATAACTGAGTTAAAGCAAAACCCTAACGGAGCAGGGAAAGGGGATGAATAGGAGTTTGGGGAGGATGAGTAAAACCTTTGAGATTTTGATTAACAACTTCTTATCCCTGTTTGTTTGTTGCTTTTCTTCTAGAAAGGAAGAAATAAGGGAGGGGGTGACTCATGGCAAATGGGCTGTGAGGACTTTAGTGGAAAAATGGGAAGTATGAGGAGGAAATTATTCCCTTCTCACTCCGCTCTGCCATTTCAGATGGAAACTTTTGCTGCCTGGTCTCAGTCTTGCTCACTTGCTTTTCTGTTTCATAATTTTAATCTAATATTGCCTTATTTTAATGGCTTTTTTGGTTGCCTTTGGATATAATTTTTTCCCTCCTCAGCACTTGGTCACCATTCTAGCTTAGAACCTACACAATTCTACTTGGTGTCCACCAGCTCAGGCCCTGGTCAGCATCCTGTGTCCTGGCAGCTGTCACAGATTCGGGTCCCATCCTGTCCTTGTAGATCTTTCCACAGGTCAGACCAGTTTGTGTAGTTCATTGATCCTTCTTGGTAGATGTTTTTGTTTGTTGTGCACATAAAATTGAGGAATACAGAGTAATGGAAATAAAAGGAAAATGGTAGAATGGGTTGTTAATTTGAGCTTTAAATTTCCAAGGGCTTATCAGATGGGTTGTTATACCCATCTCTGGTAAATTGTATCCTGCCTTACGTATGAACAGTTGCAGCGTTTGGATCTTGGGGTTTTAGCCAATTAAAAAAAAATTCAAAGAAAAGAAAACCTGAAATCTTAGAAAAAGTGGAAGTTTCTTCAGATTTTGGTTTCAAACCTCCTGTGGTGTTTTGGCCTGGGTGGTTTTGAGACAGTGAAGGAGAATACCAGTGTATAATCTTCTATTCAGACACACTCTTTCCTAAGAAAACCTTCATATTTCTTGGAATAATTAATGCTTTAATCCCACCTAAAGTTGCACTGATTTTTTTTTTTTTCAGTCTTTAAATCAGTTATGGAGAAATGGACCTTTCTTAATGCAAGATCCAATTTCTCTTTACTCCCGTTGGCTGTTGGATCCATGCAATCTCAGCAGCGCTTTTCCTGCTCTTCCCACTGGATTCTTCATCCTTTCAGTCTGGGCTCACTGTTTGAGCTGGTTTTCACTTTAACTTTGAACAGTTGCTTCTGCCTTTAATTTTTTGAAGAGTGTAATAGAAGTGATCTTTTTTTAACTAGTATGCACAGATAATCATCTTAATCAACTGCTTTGAAAACAGATTAATGCCTCTGAGTGGGAACATGAAGGAAACTAATGTGCCTCCCCTTAAAGGCTTCCACAGGAAGCTAAATTACTTACCATTAACACATGAGTCAGGGCAGTGACAGATGTTGACAAAACTTTTTGCTTTGGACGCTTATAATTAATTTTATTCTTTGCTCACATAAGCACAGGTGAATGGAAAATGGAATAAGACGGTTTCAAAATGCTCTTGTGTAGGATGTTTCCCTATGGAAGAGGGAAATGTTTGGTCTGGTTGTTGAGCTCTGCTTGTTCTGTCCCATGTCTCAGTCTGGATGCTTTGCACCTGGAAATCACGTGCCTTAATCTGGGGAAGCCTATGATAAAGACATATTGCAGTAGAAACCATAAAATACCTCCTTGAAAACCAGCATTCCTTCTGCTCTTTCTCTGTTTCACTACTTCTATAGACAGCAGTAACTTTGCAGGGCCAGTCCCAGGGCTCTCATCCCCTCTGCGGCTTTTAGCTCAGCCACAAGCCAACCACGTCACCCCGAGTGGGAGGTACCTGATAGTAGGACTGTGTTCCTATTCCTTAGGGGAACAATAATTTTAGGGGAAAGCGAGCTAAAACCTGCTAGGAAGAACATTGAGGGGGACAAGAACGAGCTGATATGCAAGTGAAAGCTGAACAGAAGGTGGGTAAACAAAAAGGTGACGAAATGGTAAGTGTGTGACATTGTGGTGCAAGAGAAGGTCCAGTCCTGGCAAAGCTGGGTTATATGGGAGCAGTGGTGTTGCGAAGTTAGAAATGCAAACGGAAATAGAAATAATGAGAAGCTGCACTTGCATAACATGAAGGTTGTGCCATGGTGTGGCATAAGCAATGTAGAAATACCATATTTCAGCCAAGGGAGGAAAAAATAGTCAGTTACCGGCAGTAAGTTTGGTTTTGTTTGTCTGTGTCTCCATGAGATAGCTTTGTCTGTGGGTAGAGAAAATTTGGATTTGTTGTTCCCCAAAGCTGCTGTTCTCTTCTGTCATTTCACTTTATGCTTATCAAATCTAGCTCTGTTCTTGCTAGATACAGCCTTTCAGCTGAGAAAATCAAGTGACAGCTTGCCAATCTTCTAATTAAACTAACATGTTTATTAGAACTTCTCAAGAGTGTTTTTTGTAACTATGTGCCAATATTGTATTTAAATGTCAAGAAAAACATTGTCACAGACTGATGGTATCGCTGAGGTTGGGGGCGATGTACAACACCCTGCTCAGAGTAGGGGCTGGCTGATGGTTGTGCCAGGGGAGGTTTAGGATGGATATTAGGAAAAATTTCTTTACTGAAAGGTTTATCGATCATTTGAAGAAGCTGCCCAGGGAAGGGGTGGAGTTGCCATCCTTGGAGATACTCAAAAGATGAGTAGATGTGGTGCTGAGGACATGGGTTAGTGATGGTTTTTATCAGTGTTGGGTTGATGGTTGGACTTGATGATCCCAAAGGTCCCTTCCAACCTGGATGATTTTATGATTCTATGTTGGATGGAGTTGCTAAGGGGCTGCTCAGGTTTAGGAGAGCTCCAGGGATGGAGGTTCTGCGGCTTGGGGACCTGTTGCAGTGCTCAACCTTTATTCTGAATATTCCCCCACAATAATATTAATTCCTCATGTTTCACTCTTCCAATGATTGATATATCATAGAATGGTTTGGGTTGGAAGGAACCTTAAAGACCACCCAGTCCCACCCTCTGCCCTGGGCAGGGACACCTCCCACTAGACTAGGTTGCTCAAAGCCCTGTCCAGACTGGCCTGTTCTGTACTTCTCTGGAGACTCTTCTAAGAAAAAGCAATGGAGGCAAAACCCATGTGCTAGTTGTGCTCAGTTGATGTCTGGGCTCCCAAAGGAGGCAACAGAGAAGGATCCTAAGAAGATGGTTCAAAGTAAAAGCTTAGTTTGGGTTTTCTTGTTTACATCACCTTAACTGCTGGAGCTCTGTCACAGAATAACTTCTTACATGTTTAAAATTGGACAATATGTCCACTATGTCCTTCAGCACCTGTGCTTAAATTAAAAAATCTAAATGAAACCAACCATGAGGATGTGACAGCCTAATGAGAAAGATGGTGCCAAGGCAGTTCCCCTGCTAGACACATTTGAGTTTGTAGGTTTTACTGAAAGAAAAGGGTCCTGATCCTTTTTCCATCTCTGACCCTTTGCTTTCCCAGTGGGAAAGCTTTTGGGGGCCAGAGAGAAGAGCAAAGGAGATGGGGGGAGCACATGGTGGGGGGAGGCTGCATCACCCACAAGCTTCCACGTATTAATGAAACAGTCACACACCAGTACTTGGGATCGCGCCTCTCTTCAGGAATTAGAGTTTTGGAGGTGGTGGTAAAATTCATAGCCATGTTTCTTCTTGCAGTCAGCTTTTTTTTAATTTTATTTTGACCCACGTTGTTGACTCAGGAAGCGATAACATTGGAGGTGCTTATCTGTGAGCCGCAGCCTTGCGCGAGGAATGCTGATGAGCGTCTCCTTGAGTGCTGGCTGAATGCTGGCAGGGACACAGCGGAATTATTAATGCTTATATTGGAACATTTTTCTCCTGTTTTTAAACTTCTCTGCAAAACTCTGGAGATTTGGTGGCTTCTTCCAAACCTCATTAAATTCAATAAAAAGCTTGTTGCAGATTTTGTGAAGGTTTGTTTTTTTTTTCTCTTGGACCTAAAATACACAAAATAAGTTTACCTCCTCCTACCCTAAATGTGTGTCTTGTCTTTTTAAAAGCGAGGACGTGGCCAAAAAAGTGTCTCTGAAGAGTCGTTCTGCAGTTGCATAGTCTGCCTTCATGGGTTGGTTTTTTTTGTGTATTTAATAAGCTGAGTATTCCCATCAAAGGTGACTTTGTCCACCCGAGCCGCTCTAACATTCAACTTATTGCATGATCAAGCTGGTACCTCAAAGCAAAGCTCTGTCCTCCACTTCGTGTGCCATATTTGATTATCAACCCGTAAAACTTTTGGAACCAGCATTTGGCTTGTTGGCTGGGAGAGATTTTAAAAGAAAATTATTTTTAAAAGTTGACCTCTGCAGGTAACCAAATCTTGCTTTCAGAAACTGTTTTATAAAATTGTGACTTGTGATCAGCTGAGGTTTTTAACAGCTGGGGTCATTCAGGAGGTGTTTTCTGCTAAAGCAGAGCATCCTCATGTCACAGGTTTTTAAAAATAATAGCTGAATGCAGACGCATATGATATTCCCTTAGAGTGTGTCCAGCGTGTGAAATATTAGAATTTCTGTTGCTTGATGCATTTGTACTTTTTAAAGTATCTCTTTCTACTATGTCAGTCCTAAAATTATATATCCATTTTTGTGTACTAAAAGCACTTTTTATTTTTTTTCCTGTTCTAAGCCATAAATGAAAGAACATAATGCAGAAGAGATCTTTTTTTTTTTTAATGGACCAGAATGTGAAAATTGCCACTAGTTGTGGCCCATGAGAGCACAAGCAAACACTTTCGAGCAGCAGGATTGTGTGTTTGAGTTCCCAGGCCCATACATACACAGTGTGCTATTGGGATGGCTTCCAAGTGAGTCTGAAGAGCAAATCTTCTGCTGCACTGGGTGCAAGGGAGTGGGAATCCATCAGCGTGGCTGTTTTTGTGCTCTAGGAATGGCTGGGTTTAGTCCAGAACTTTAATTTTAGGTGTTGGAGTATTCTAATATAGAACTGGGTGTCCTGTGGGACCAGAGCTGTCAGAGCAGTTTAGATGCTCTGGCACCCGTCTGTGAATTACCTACCAAAGGGACTGCATAAGAATGAGGCAAATCAGATAATATTTTTGGCAGATGTATATTTGTGACATGATACTTAAAGTAATAATTTTTTAGGAAACACTTGTGCAGCACTGGGGAAGTTGGAAAGATAGGGCTTGGGAGGGATGGTATTATATGAGAATTGCTCTTCATCTCTACTTTCTTGTAGCTTTGTCCAGAAGTACTTAGGCAAAACCTGGTATTTAGGGGTATTCATCTGCTTGCTTGAGGGGTGAAAAAGCTATTTTTAGTATAAAATTAGGACACTTTTGAAGATCGGTATAAAACCAGTTGGATCCTCTATAGAAGAGCTTTCCTGTAGCTTGTAGCTACATAAAGTAATATGTTTTTTCCCACTTCTGTGTGTCAAAGAAGTTTTTAAAAAAATGGAACTGCTTTGTGGCCACAATTTCTGAACTATTCCTTACCAGGAGAGAGAGCTCAGCCCTCACGTGTGTACCTGTCAGAACCCAGTCACTAAATTCCCTCTTTGGGCACCTTAAGATCTCAATAGTTAGGACTTGCGTAGTAGTTAGTGCTTTTTCTTTTTCCTCTTTAATTAAGACAAACTACTGTAAAGTTTAGTTTCTTCCATCAGTTGCTGGCTACGTAATAAGTTTTTTTTCTATTGAAGGTTCACGTTTTAAAGTACTGTGTGTTTTTTTGCAGTTGCCAATGTGAGGTATCGGAAGAGTATCATCTGGAAATTTCTGGGACAAAGAGCACTGTTTTATTGTCTCATATTCTTTGGTAAGCGCATTGTTTTGACAAGATGAGCTGCTTGGTGATGGTGGGTTCTACAGTTATCATTGATTACTCTCTTAATTAAAGAAAACGTTTTCCAAGATGTTAGACACAAGTCTGTATTCTACTTAGTTGGAATTTGCAGCCTCTAAGAAAAAGATTACTTTTGATTCTTAGTTGTGCACAGAATCTTCAAATGTGATTCTTTGTCTGCCCTGTTCCGGAGTGATGTGTAAATGCCTGTTATTGTCAGCTGCTTCCCCTGTAAATCCTCAGCAAAGCTATTTGGTTACTTCCTTGTGCGGTGCCAGGAAGGAGGGGAAACCTGGCTGTTGGGGATCGAAACGTGGGAAACTGAGTGTTTATCCTTATCTCAGAATGATTTCCTTCCACCTGTGAAAGGGGAAGAAGTGTTTTCACTTGTAACAGAAGCAGCTTTTGCTAAAGCCAGGTCACATTCTTGAGTATTTCATGCTCAAACATTCTAATGCTTCTTTGTCAGAACCTTTGCATTCCTATCTAAAACTTTTACAGAGTGACTGTAACACAGTATGTAAATAGCTATTTTTTGAGACTAAGGGTCAACACAATTTAATTTTGACACTAAAGCAAAAGGAGTTCAGGATCCAGACAGGGGAGGCAGGGGAAGAAAGAGAAACACTTGAGTACTTCTTTTTTTTACTCTCCAGTTTTTCTTTTTCCTTGCTATAAATCCAACTACATTTAGATATATGTGAATTTAAATGATCCTTTAGTTAGATAATCTTTTTTGTTTAGAATCACTGGCAAACAGATGGTTATTGCTAGTCTTAATTATGTACATAATTTAGACCAGAAGGCACATCTGAAACGAAAGGTAATTAAGATGTTCCCGTACTGGCTGAACAAGAGTCTGAGGTTACAACCTTTACTAATCATTTATCCTTTCAAGCAGAACATAAGATGGAGAATTAACAAGTCTAACCTCTTTTTTTGGTGTAATTTAATATATGTGAAACTACAGTTTAAAGGGCAGCACAGTAAGTCGATAATGTAACCTTTTTTGGCCTCAGTCCTGAAAGAAATAAATGTTATTTCGAACAATAAAACCAAGTTTCACTACACTGTTTATAAGCTATCTCCTAGTTATACGGGATCCTATTTGTAAGTGGAAGGCTGAATTTGAGGGTGCTTTTTCTTGGTCATTTTTATCGGAGCTGTGTTTGAACATTTCCATTTAGTTTCTGGGAATGTGTTTTTGCTGTCATGGAAGATCCGATCACTTGCCGGCTGTAGCTAAATAAAATGAGAATTCCCATTCTGTTCTGCCACTAATCAGAAAAGCTGGAAGGGGTGGCTTGAGAATGGATTTCTTCAGCCAGTTTGTGCTGAGCCAGTCTCACTCACATCAAGCTGTGCTTCAAAGTAGCATGGTGTGTTAATTAGCATGGGTGAAATTAAATGGAGTGGCTCCTTGGGGTTCCCAGTATGAAGAATGTCCTCTTCACCCCTAAGTGATAACGCCACGATGTGAGGGTCAGAAACCCCCTTCCAAGGGGTCACACAAGCCTGGGGCTCCTTTTGTCTGTTCACATGAGTAGCCTGGAGGAGTCTGCTAAACATACAGGTAGAAATGGATTAGAAAGTCTTGATGTAGAAAGAAATTGAGATTGCAAGTGTGGTTTGAGTTCATTCATGCAATCTCAGTATGAGAAGAACATGTGGCCCCGTCCCTGCTCCCAGTGCCCCGTTGCCTTCCCCTTGGGCTCAATCCAGTGATCATGAAGGGAGCGGGATCAGCTTGTTGACATGATGGGGGATGAATTCCTTCTTTCAGTATATTCACTGTCCATCAGATCAGTGAACTTCGTTCTAACAATTTGATGTTTCTTGCTATTTTTGCCAGCAATTTTAAAAAATACTTCGGTGTTGTGGCAGTTCAGTTGATGAAGCGTTTCACTAATACCTAAAAGCAGCGTGAGCGTGCAAACTATTTGCTTTAGAACCAGTCTTATAAGGACTTGTACCATTTATCTTGGCAACATCACAGTTTCTGTCTGATTAGTCCTGATTAAAACTGGATCCACCACATTTTTTTCACTCAGCTTTCCCAAAATTTACCTTAAAAAGAAGATTCTGACACTCATGTAAAAAGCCGCAGTAGTGGGGTGGAAGCAGGTTTGCAGCTGAACTCAGTGATTAGAATAAGGAACTTGTTTTGCAGTAATTTGGAGAGTCTCCACTAATGGTTCCCACTGGGTTTGGGGAGCACAACTGTCAGAAATTTTTAAAAGAGCTAATTTTCCAAGAGAATGCTGCTTTTATTATCATAGAATCATAGCATTGTCCAGGTTGGAAGGGACCTTTCAGATCATGGAGTCCAACCCTCAACCCAACACTGACACAACCACCACTGACCCATGTCCCTCAGCACCACGTCTGCCCGGCTTTTAAATCGTAGAATCATAGAATTGTTTGGGTTGGAAGAGACCCTTGGGATCGAGTCCAACCATCTACCCTACTCTCCAAAGTTCTCCCCTACACCATATCCCC
>JAOXJM010000005.1:18372677-18383918 GCA_026413425.1 Tringa solitaria | reverse complement strand
ATCATTTTTCCCCCCCCCCCCCCCCCCAAATATTTATATATGGAATATATACGGCTCAAATTCTGAGTTTCCCAGGTGTGATTTGGTTTGTGTTTTCCAGAATTTTTGCTGACAAAAAGTTGTATGTATGACTGGTATTAATTTTGAAAGTGAAACAGCTTCGGAAAGGAAATGCCACCATGAAATTGGAGCTTTTTTGGTTAATCACCCACAGTGTTGCCAGAACTCTGTGCTTAACACCCGAGAAAACACATCTAAAATCCATTTGACAAATCCATTTTAAAATCTATTGTCTGGAGGGTCAAAATCTGACCTGTTGGGGTTTTTTTCCATGGTTTGGGGTGGGGTTTTTTTGCAATTCTCTGCTGCGCAACCCCCTTCAGCGCGTGGCATTTCTACTCCCATTGGAAAAGGCGCCGCTGCCTTTGCTGCCGCCTGTGCCCTGTAGGGAGGGGACATTTGTAGGCTGTGACATTCGCCCGCAGCGGGAGGTGCCCCCTGAGTGTCCGGGTTTTGATTTGTACGGAAGTAGGGATCCGGGAGGGTTCTGTTCAGCTGTGTTTGTTTGCCAACAGACTTCTATCCCCGACTCGGAAAGCAATCTGGATCAGAACTGCTTGTCTCGCTGCAGCACAGAGATTTTCTCTGAAGCCAGCTGGGAGCAGGTGGATAAACAGGACACAGAGGTACAGACTAACGCCCCGTAAATCGCTCGTTCTTTGCCAGTAGGATGGGATATTCCTCATCCAAATTATCCTACGGCCTTTGGTCACCTGCCACTTCTTGGGGAACTCTCTTCCTTGTGTTTCGCTTGTCTCTCGTACTTTAAATATCAGTACCTGTGCCTATGAGCCCTCTGCTGTCTTTGAGAAGCTGGGGAAGGGATGGTAGCTAAAGGAGCCATAGGTGCACACCTGCTTGGTGAATACTCTTGACCTGGATACTTTTAAAGCACAGGAAAAAACCAAGGAATTTGACTTTTTGACTTAATTTCTGTCTGAGGGGAATTTAGTGTATCTGTTCTCAAAGGGAAGGTTTCTGCCGTCTGTCTTGGATGCAGGTGCTGAGTTTGTGCTTTTAAAACAGAATAAACGCTGAATTTGTGAGCTCAAACGAGATGGGTTTGTTTCTGATGAATTGTCCTCTCCTTGATAAATGTCTTTTCTGTCCCCCAGGTGACGCGGTGGCTCCCGGACCACCTCGCGGTGCACTGCTACGGCTGTGACAGTACGTTCTGGCTGGCCAGTCGGAAGCACCACTGCAGGTGAGTGGGGCTTCGGCAGAGGACGGCAGGGAGGGGGGCACAGAGTTGTCCCTTCTCCCGTTCCACCAGGAAAGGGCTTTCTCTGACATGTAGTTCCTCACTCAGGGACGGGTGGCAGAGTTTTAGGGCAGGACTGTGCACGCTCCTGAAGGAGCCCAGGGCTTTGGCAGGACAGAGCTGTTTCTCCCGTGCAGTTCCAGTTCATGCAGAGTCTATATCTAAAAAGCCCAGTTTGGTCTCTGCTCCACCCCAGCCCAAACACATCCCGCCACCTTTTGTTCTCAAGCTGGATTTGGAGGCAGCTCTTTAGCTTTTTAAGAGGATGTAAATAATAAAAAACACTGTTTTGTCACCTCTGCATTCAATAATTCAATACTGCAACTCTATGAACACCATCTTCTTCCTGTTGCCGGTTGTAAAGCCGCTCCTTCCCTTCTCTAACTGCTCTTCCCTTTTCTACTGCTGGTGTAAGAGAACCTGCAGAGGACACCTATGTCACAGAGAAGTTTTCTGGATTATTCTTTGCCAAACATGTTGCTAGCAGAGGCTGTAACAGCTAATGCAGGCAGCAGGGGCTTAATGAGGAGCAGGTGGTGGAGGTCTTTTGATGAGCTCATGCTCTGGGTAGAGTCAGAGAAGCTCAGATTTCTGAGTTCCATTTCGAATAAATCCCTGTTCCTCATTTCTGGACATGAGAAAGCCATTACAAGAACTGTCATTTCACCAAAGGGCAGTTACCACATTGGGATGCTTCATCGCTCTTTGAACTTGTAGAGAATCATAAACGTCTTCCTTGGTTTGTGTCCCATTTTGTGTTTTGTTCCCTTTAGTCCTTTTGTAAAGATAAAACAAACCCAGGGCAGAAGGAACGGGAGTTGAAAGGCTTTGATTTTTTTTTCCCATGTCCACTCTATCTGTGCAAATTTCAGAGGAAGAGTGAAATTACTAAGCACACAGCTGTGCGCATCTAAAGGGGTTGATAAGAGTTAAAACAGGGTTTTCCTTCTCCCTGTGGTACCTGCTGTGGAGGGCACCCAGATGGCATTTGGCACCTCCATTTCCCTGTCCCCGGGCTGGCCTCTGGGGACCCCCTGGCACAGGGATGCCCCCAGGACACCCCAACACCAAAATTGACTCGGGGTTTCCCATTTGGTTGTAAATTTCCCTCTAGTGTCTTTATTCCTTCAGCTTTCACCTGCCTGGCCTGGGCTGCCCAGGCTGCCCCCCTGCGCTCTGCTGGTTTGTGGCAGAGACCAGTAAGGAACGGTGACCAGCAAGAAAACCACCTATTCCCATTTCCAAACCCCAGAGGTCAGTGGCAGTCTCCTCCCTGGCCCTCCTGATGGGGAAAACGAGTTGAAATCCGTGCGCTGTGAGGCCTTGAGGGGGATAAAACCAGGCAGTTCCTTCACTGCCACCACTTGGTTCTTTTCCCCGTCCCCTCTGAGCTCTCTCTCCCCTCCTTGCAGGGACGTTGAACGCGTTGGTCAGATCTGGTGAGCATTTACAGCAGCCGCTCTCTGTTGTCCGTCTGTCTTTTCTAACTAACCTGGGCTTTGCCCCCCCTTGTTTCTCACTTGCCTGGAAGTCACCACCACACGGTGTTGGGGGGCCAGCGCCAGCTCCTGGGGGTTTCATCCCCACAAACCGGCCTCTCTCCGCAGAAAGGCCTTTAGGATTGGCTTTTGGGAGCTTAAAACTGGGGTGTGGGTGACACTAACACTCACTGCAGCGATGGCGTGTGTGTGGGTAACAGAGAATGCTCCACTTCTAACTGAGAAGGGCCCATCCTTCGAGTGTCTTTTTATTTTCCCTTTCTGCCTTGTTTTTGGGGAGAGATCCACCCGGTATCAAACAGTTCTGGTACCGCTCTGCAGCCTGGTCGTGGAAACTGCCACTAATTTCCCAAGGGCTGAAAACGCTGCGGCAGCGAGAGGTAACGCCGAGCTGGCAGAGGGTTAGTGTCACCCAGACGTGGATAAATATCCATGAGTTGAGGTACCAGCAGCGTGATTTTAACAGTCACCCTTCCTCAAAGGAGGGAGGTGGCTTTTCCAGCACGTTTTTTAACGTCTCGCTCTGATCTCCCGAGTGAAGCAGAGGGACCACCAGGAGAGAAGGTTGTTGGGAGCTTTTCCGAACAGTTATCCATCGCAGAAGGATAAAACAACAACCCCCAGCAATGTCAGGAAGCTGAGGAGCTACAACAAACAGATACTTGTTTTAATCCCTCCACTGCTTTTCTGACCTCGCCCGTCGGCAGGGAGCTCCTGCTGGGAGAGGGCTCTTGGAGCAGCAGAGATGTGGGCTCTCGGAGCCGCTTTTCTGCTGGTTGTTGCTGCAGAAACACTCCTGCAGCTTTTCCTGATGCTAATTTCTAACAGAGCCCTTAAGCGGAGTTGAGAAGCGCTGCAGGTTGTTGGGCTCCTGGTGCCAGGGTTACCCCTTTTGAGACCCGGAGCCGCCATGCAGAGCTGGGAAAATGAGCCCGTTGAAGCGAGAAACGGGATTTCTCCGCTGACTCTTTCCCCATCAGCGCCCGGCATCTGGAATTCTTCTTTCTTGGCGAGGAGGGATGAATTGAAGCTGCTGAGTGGAGGCAGAATCCTCTGTCGGCCCCGTGGCCACGGCGAATCTTTCCTGGCACAGAGCAGTGATGGCACAGGATCCCGATGCCAGGGAGTTGAGGAGAAGGGATGGGGCAGGGGGGGAGCGCTGCAGTCCCTGGGTGCTGTTCTGAGCTCCTTAAGGAACAGGGGGGTTCGGAGGCCGGGGCCCTGTGGTGCTCACCGGGCTGAGCAGCAGCAGGTTTGGGGGGTGGGGGCTGCGAGAGGAGAAGGGAATTATTTTGCAAGGTTTAAATTTTATCCCCGTGAGGTGCATGCGCCAGCGTGTCCTCCACCAGCTGCCGTCTGACCGGAATGCGTGTGAGACGCTCACCCTGCCGCAGCCTCACCGCCTTCCTCAGCATGACTTTACCCGGCTGTCCCTCTCCTGGCTTTGCATGATCCCTGGGGACTCTCTCATTTTACGCAGAAGCCCGGGATTGCCGGGAACGCCGCAAAAGGGCCCGCGGTGCCGGGGCAGCGAGAGGTTTGCATCGGCAGAAACTGGGTTTAATATTTTTTCCCTCATCTGTCCCGTGCTTACCCTTCCCAGCAGCACGCTTGGGAGGAAGAGGAGGAGATGTCTCTGTGCATCACTACGGAGCAGGGCCCCTTGTCTGCTCTCCCTCAGCCCCTCCTGTGTCCCCGGGGTGGCGGTGACAGCGAGGAGCCCGAGCTCCTCAGCAGGAGACGGAGAGAGCCCTGTGTGAGGGCGAGGGAGTCCCCTCCCGTGTGAGGTGGGAGCGTCGTGCTGCAGGGAGGCGTGAGGAGCTGTAACTGTGTGCCGCGGTTCGCTCCGTGCTCCTCCCTGCTGTCCCTCCCCCAGAGCTCCGCTCCGGCCGCCGCAGCCGGTGACACGGGGCGCGGGCGTCGGGGTCTGTGCCCCCGTCCTGGTGCTCGGGGAGAGACGACTGCAAGTCCCCGGGGCTCACCCCATCGCCACGCACCGAGTAACGTTAGAACTCCAGCGACTTTGTCCAACCGCTTCTAATCTTTTCCTTTTCCCTTTCTCCTCTCTTCCCGACGCAAGGAATTGTGGAAACGTGTTCTGCTCCAGTTGCTGTAACCAGAAGGTGCCCGTTCCCAGTCAGCAGCTCTTCGAACCCAGCAGAGTCTGCAAATCCTGCTACCGCAGCTTGCACCCCAGCGGCTCCAGCCTTGACCTCGAACTGGACAAACCCATCACTGCCACGTCGAATTGAAGTCCCAGCCTGCCAGCGGCCGGGGAGCAGCCAGCACCGACTCTTCCCCATCAGAGGAGGCGGATTCTGGGTGGGCCGAGGCCGGGAGGACACGGGAGCCCTGCACTTTGGAGGTTGGGGCCTGGAACGCCGCTGGGCGGGACAGAGCTCCGGGACGTACCGCTGGATTGTGGGATCCTCCTTTTCCAGCTCTTCCCCCTTCCCTTCCGGTCCTATCTGTGTGTATGTGTCTACGCGCGTGTGCGTGTGTGTGTATATATATAATAATATATATATGTTCGTTTGTTTGCTGGAAGATTGTGGAAGTGGGAAGGGAGCTGGCGCCAGAACCAGGTTTCCCTCCGTGTTTAACTCTCCCACTGCTGAGCTGTGTCAGACGGACGATTCCGGGGAGGAAGGGAGACGAGGGGCATCAGCCCGGCCGGGGCGTGGAGCGGGACCGCCTGTAGCGTCAGCGCTAGTGCTTTCAATCACTCCTCTCACTTCCCAACGAGAAACTGCTGTTTGGGAACCTGTTGCTGCTATAGAAGAAGTGGGAACCTCTTTCCCAGGAGAGCACTCTCCCTCTCTGTTCTTAGAGCGGGCTTTAGTTGTCCTCGCTGCGGGAAGGGGGATCGGGCGGGGATTTCCGCGCCAGGGGGCTCTGTCCTTGCACACACAATCCAGGTGTCCTGTCACCATCAGCCCCGCCGCGGTGGCTCCCGGTGGATGAGGCTGGGAACGGGAAACGGGCGCTTGTTTGCGAGAAGGGGATTGAAGGGCCTGCCTGGGCGAGGGGGGTGTGACCCGGGCGCCTCTCTCTGGAGTCCCGTAAACACAATTCGTTATTGAAATCTTAAATCCCGGTGGGAAACAGACGACCTTCCACTCCTGTCCTCGCCCCGGCTGAGGGAGGGTTTGCTGGGTGTGGAGCTGCGTTTGGAGCGGGGTGTTTGTCGGGGCTGGCACACACAGCCCGTCCTCCTGCTGCCCAGACTCGCACTTTAATGAGAATGTCCCAACCAGCAGCTCCCATCCCCCGGGGGTTTCCCGGGCTCGGCCCCTCCGAAGGGCACCGCTGCTGGGACCTCCCCTCCTTCCCCAGTCTGTGCCCAGTGTGCTCCAGAGAGGAACGCCCTGCCTGAGGACTTTAGAAAGCCCTACAATACATCATGGATTCCCCTTCTCCCTCCTGTCCCGATCTGAGTCGCTTTTAAGGTCACCTCATTAAAGTGTGAATCTCTTGAATATCCTGGTTTTTTAACGAGTGGTTGGGTTCTCGTCCCCTTTCCCTAGAGCCTGCTCCGCATGGCTGGGCCAGGAGGAGACGCAGATCCTGCTTCCCAGGGTATCGCCCTGACAAAGTTCCCGCTTCTCTGGTGATGTTCTCAAGAACAAACCAATCCTGCTGGAGTATCAGAGAGTTTTAAATACAAAAGCTCAACAATCTAAGAAACCTTGGGAAAGGAGGGCTTCCCTTCCCCGGAGTGTCGCAATGGCGTGATCCAGCGCGAGTATCGCGCAGAGAAAACCATCTGGGAATGTTTGTGAGGTCTGATGGGGGAAAGAAGCATCAGGGTGTTTTATTGTTGGCTTTGAACTTCCCACACCCTTTGCAGAAGGAGCGTTGGGGCTGCGGCGGCACAGGCTGAAGATTCCCGAGACAAACCGGAACGTGCAGGAGAGGGGGGGTTTAGCGGAGCGGCCGATGCGGCCGTACGGGACGGGCTCCGGTGATGGGGCGTCTCGGCACCTCCCCGGGTGCGAGCTCGGAAAGGCTTCTCAGACCATCGGGAGGGAGGAGCGAAGCCACCGAGGGGCTCTGCGGTGGAGTCGCATCTCGAATGTTTGTTCCTAAAGCAGCGCGGCCGATGGCCAGGGCTCCCCGTGGGGCTTGGGGCGGGGGGGAGCTGTGGCCACTAACACTGTGTGAAGGGCTTGCGGTGGCAGCCAGAGAGTCAAAAAGGGGTCTAAGATTCTGCAGTTCCTGGTGACAGGTGCCAAGAGGTTCTGATACGGGTTTTCGGGGTCTGTGATGTACAGTGTGAATAAACGCTTGCAGCTCTTAGTCTTTTTTTGATTGATGAAGCACTTTTTTTATTAATATTATTTTTCTTTGTATGTAAAGGAGGAAGCAGTATCTCTCCGTAGCTGTACATATAACCCTCCTCTCCTAAAGAGAGTAAAGTGCTCCTATATTTTTCATTTTTTGTCAAAGCGAGAAGTAAATACTTTAGAATTGTTAAATATATAAATAAAAGTGAATAAAGTTTAGACTTTTGCATGGGAGCATTTGCTAACACACTTTCTAATTTTTTTATTTTTCTTCCCTGTCCTTCGTAGGGGGGGGGATTTGAGGTTCAGCAGAAACACCAAGGCCCTTGGAGAGGGAGGTCGCAGCGGGGCCTCCTCTTGCTTTGCTTTGCTTTGCTTTTCTGCTGCGTGTCCTTGCGAGGAACAACAAACCGTTGCTCCTAAACTTAGAATTAAAATTAGGAAGCTTGGTTTTCCTGGCGCGAGAGTCCCGGGGAGGGGACAAAGACACCACCCATGTGTGGCTCTGCCAGAGCCTCCCCCTCCCCGCAACCCCCTTGTTCTTTTTCCCTTTAACCGCCCGTGGTACCTCAGAGCCTTGATCCCACGACGTTGGCCCAGGCGTAGGAGCAGCTTTCGGTGACGTTTGGGGAAGGGAGCTCGGTGTCCCTGTCCCTGCAGCCAGCCAGCTGCGGGAGGTGAGAGCCCGGTTCCCACCTGCACATCTTCTGCCTTCCCCTCCATGCCGGTGGTGGGGCCGGGGCTCTTCGGGAACAAACCCAACTCCCACAGGTTTTAATCTCTTCATCTTGCCCCCAGAAGGTGGAAAACCCAACTGCTGTGTGTCCAGCAAAAGTCTCCTCTCGCACCAGGGACCGATTGTTCTCATTTCCTCGGGCCGCTTGCTGGGTTCAGCTGCTCCCCTCGCACATGCTCCCCCTGCGACTCCTTTTCTTACGTATTTGAAATCGAGAGAGAGGATTTGCACTGAATTTGGGGGGGGAGAGGGGACCGAAGAGCTCCTCTAGCAACTGGGAGTTACTTTGGGACAGGCCCGTTCTGATCACAAGGCGTTGTGCACAATCGCTTTATAGCAGGAGCTATAATAATATAATTCTATGATTCTATAATCTCATGGTATTTATTGAATCAAGTGAAACTGCAGACTCTGGGCAGAGCCGTGATGGCAGCTGGGCAGGGGGGGATGGGGGGTGGTATTTACAGCTTCAAGAGTGAAAAAGAAAAGCGTCTGTAATGGTTTGCACTATTAAGAAGGTGCAAAGGAACAGCAGGTTTTCGGGGATGCACCACAATTGGGTTTTGTGGAGCTCCCTTCATCCCCGAGTTGCTCCAAGGAGCTGTCTCACTGACCCCTTGCTCCGCGGGCGGGGCGTGCTCATTGGTGCTCCCGGCCCTGCAGGCTTTGGGTGCTCCCTTGGGTGGAACCCACCAGGCTCCTCTCTGTCCTCAGCAGGAGAAGTTTTTAACTCCCACAAAGCGTGGAGCCGTTATTTTGCAGAAGGGCTTCACGTCAGGAGCAGCTCTGCCGGGGAGCACACAGCCAGCCGCGGGCAGCAGCTCGTTTCCCGCTGATGAGTTCTTCCTAATGAGCCTCCCGTCCTCTTCCTCTCTGTTAGGGCTCACGTGTGGGGAGGGCAGCGCTGCTCTCCTCTGTGAAACCATCTCGTGACACACAGTTGGAGCGGCTTCTCGGGAGCCTCCAAACGGTGGCTGAGGGAGGGGACAATCTGAGAAGCGGAGGTCCCTCGGATGGGATGGGGGCCAGCCCCAGCCCGGCCTCTCCTGGCCGGGGGAGGTGGCACAGGAGCCGTTCCGCGGCAGGTAGTTGGTCACAGCTTCATTAATGGTGCAGGTGAGGTGTGGAGGTGGGGAGCCAAAGGCTCTGTGGTGGTGAAGGGTGAGGAGGTGTCAGGAACCGCTCCACAGCCCGGGAAGGGCTGTCGGTGTGGAACAGAGCCCGCGCCAGGAGAGGTTCAGAGCTGTCATGAAGCCACGAAGGGCAAGGAGAGCCCCGTGCAGGAAAGCTGAGCAGCTTCAGAGCTCGTTGAACAGGTGAGGAAGGGGTTCTACAGCCGTTCTAGGATTGTCCCTCTGGTGGAGCCTGGAGTGCCCGGCGCTGAGAACACCCTGCCCAGGGTCAGTGGGAAGAAGGCGTCGTGGTGGGAGACGCTCAGGCGGCGCTGAGCGAGGGCAGTGTCCGGCCTTTGCTCGGGAGCGGGACGGGGATCGGGAGTTACCCAGAGGTGGATGCCAGCGTGGGCCTCACTGGGAGCCAGCTCCTGGGCTCCATGGAGTGACTCTTCTTGATTAAGAAGCGAAAGCAGCGATTTCGGGTATTTTGGGAAGAAGTTGAGAGGAAGGAGGAGGGTGAGGGACGCATCCCCCGCCTGCGCTGGGCACAGTCTGTGCCGCCGGAGCTGCCGCTGCTCCGTGAGGGGGTTTCCTCCGAGGGATGGCAGCGGTTCCCGGAGGATCGGTGCCACCACGGGCAGGACAGGGCTGGGGACGCAGCCCAGCCCCAGCCCCCGCAGCAGGAAGCGGCTTTTTTACCAATTCAGCCTGGGTTGTGGTTAAAGGAGGAGTCCACCAGCATTAGAGCGAGGAGGCAGAAGGAGAAAGCGCCGTGTCCATCTGTCCTGTCCCACGCCGTACCCACAGGCCAGTTCTGGGCAGGGGAGTAACCAATTCCCGCCCCGTTCTCCCCACATCAGAGCTCGGATCAGTGCATTTCGGGATTTGAGGTTACCATATTCTTCGGACTTTCAAATTTTTTAAAATGCTGCTAAAGTTTTATCTTACTATTTAACAACTCTGTTTTTTAAACCGATTTCCCGTTGTTACGTTATGAAATAATTTTTACCTTGCAGTGGCAACAGGTGATGCAGTTGATTGTACATTTATTTTATTTTATTTTATTTTTAGTGGAATTTGTATTAAAATGGCACCTGATTCTTGATCGGTGACTTCAGGACCGTTTAAATGTTTTCAAACAGGCGAACCTTTGAGAGCAGAGAGCTGTTTGCAGCAGTGCAAAGTGTTAGACCCTCGTGCTTATTCGTTTGTAACAGCATTTATTCTGCTGTAGCCTCAGAGTGAATATTTAGATCTTAATAAATTTGTCATTTTCCTACACGGTGACACTTTTACAGTCCCTTGTGTTTTCTGTATTGGTGCCTTCCGCAGGGCAGTTCACGGGGCTTATTTTCAGGCAAATTGTAGGTCGCATGTTAGGAAAAAGTAATTTTGAGTGTTGAAAAGCGTGTAGAATTCCTAAGGAGAGGCTCTGGGAGAGCCCGGATGCTGCCACTGGCCAGAGCCCGGGGCTCCGGAGCCGAGCGCTCGGCGGGCAGGGCGGCTCCCGGTGGTTCAGCAGCAGCTCCACAGACAATTCCAGCGGTGGGGAAATGCGGTGATTTTCATTCCGTGCTGTGTTCATCGCCTTCCGCCCTCCCCAGGCACAGAGCTGGAGACCGGCTCCGCTGCCGGCACCATTTCGGTCAGAGCCACGTGTTTTTCTCTCGTTTTCCCATTTTTACACACCCCCTTTCTGTGTTTGACGCCCCTGAGGCCTTTGACACCAAACGACTGCAGCGACGGAGGAGATTTTTCCAACCCAAATATTATTTATTCACCAAAAAGCAGGTATGAAAAACACTGCCATGGAGGGCCCTTGGGTGCTGTCTCCATGTTCCAGCTCTCTTTGTTCTATTATTTTCTTCTGTTATTAGCAACTTCTTAATTAAAATCTGGTCGCTGGGGTAATACCCTGCGGGCTGAGCATGAAGAAGAGGGTGCGATCAGTGCTGAGGTGTTTGCTCTGGTGGAGGATTGTGGGAGTTCAGTCTCAAGCTGAGGACAGGAGTGATGTCAGTGTGAATTGCAGAACCATCAGGGCACGTGCCCAGGCAACGAACCAGCTGTCTGGAGGTCACAGAGAATAAGAAAACCCTTCTTTTCTTAAGAAAAATTAAGAAAATTATTTTTTTTCTTTGATTTTGGTACCAGCTTATAGGGTTTTCATGCGATTTGAGTGGTGTTGAGTTCACTCTCTCCAGCTCCCTGAAAGGAGGGTGTAGCCAAGGGGGGTTGGTCTCTTCTCCCAAGGAACAGGCGATGGGACAAGAGGAAACAGCCT
>JAOXJM010000005.1:18352482-18369689 GCA_026413425.1 Tringa solitaria | reverse complement strand
GGAGGTGTCCCTGCCCAGGGCAGGAGGTGGCACTGGGTGGGCTTTAAGGTCCCTTTCAACCCAAACCATTCTATGAGTCTATGAAGGTGGGGACCGAGCTTTCTTTATCTCCACCCTTTACCCCAAAGGTGTGAAACCATTCTAGGACTGATTCCCAGCCCTTTCTTGGTCTGAAATCCATCATTTCTGTCTTTCCCTCTACCTGTGTAGACCCTTGCCAGGCTGTAGGAGAAGTCTCTTGCTGCCAGCTCCATGGTCAGTGCCCCCTTTGCACCAGCTGCTTGTGTGAACCGAGCCAGGCTGCTGATGGCATCCTGCATTTGCTTCACGGCAGGTTCCAGTTTCGCAGAGCTCGAAGCCAGCTCCAGCTTTTTCTGCAAAGAAAACAATCACAGGAAAAATTACAGCATTATTTACCTTCTGTGAGGAAATGGGACTGGTGAAATCCTGAGCACACCCAGCAACGACTAACAAAACGTGAAATCAAGGTGGCTGTAACTCTGCTGCCGTCGGGAGAGTGACCAGAGCGTGGCAGCAGGAAAGGGGACATGGCCAAAAGGAAACTCCGGCCTTGCCTTTGGTATGGAGAATTCCTGGCAGCCAGACCCAGCATTGGCTGTTTCCCTGCTGTTTCCAGCTAATCACATCCCCACTTCTAATTCCATACCTGTATCAGGTTCTACCTATACGTGACCTCCCAGGTTCTAATTTATGGGACCTCACCGGCTTTTTGAATTTTCACCTCCATTCAGATGGACAGCCAGACTCTGTCCGGGCAGGAAAATTCAGATTTAAAGGAGCTTTTCTCTGGAAGTGGTGTCAGTGGGAAAGGTCCCGGGACCAGAATGGCTCTCTTCTGATGGTCATCTGGCATTTAACGATGCCTAAAAGCTCCCCCTGGTTGAGCTAAGCTGCTGTTTCTCCAGATACCTTGTGAAAACACAAGCGATGCTCTGCCCAAGGTCTAAAATAGTTGCTCTTTTGATTTGACGTACCCACGGCTGCCCCGGTGCAACCGGCAGAGCCTGGCCTTTCATCTGTGCTTCCTGTGTTATTCCCTCTTATGAGGGATCCAGCGAGGAGAGTGTGCCTTCTGCACAGAGCTGCCAGGCTGGGGTGACAGCCCTGAAGTCCCCCAGGCGGAGGGGCAGCCGGCTGTCACCCAACGTGCCCGTCACTGACCCCCAGACCCCGTGTCCCCCACCGGCGGTACTGCCCTGCCCTCGTCGGTGCCCCGTGTGCTGCCCTGAGGTCTCTACACTACTCAAACCCACCTCTCTGTGACATCTTCCCACCAATCAACCCTGTGTCTCCGCAGCAGAACTAAAGGATTGCCTTGGGTGGACTGGCAAAAAGGACCCGTTACATATTGAAGTAGCGTAGCAGGTGGTAGGAGGTGCTTTACCTTAATTAGTCTCATTTGCAACTTATTTATGAAGCTAAAGCCTGTAAGTATCTTCTGCACAGAACTAATTTTTTTATGTTTTTTGAGGCTTTCAGTGCTTAAGTAGTCAGGCAGTTCCCTGTGCTAGCAGGTGAAAACACAGCTTATCGGCACAGCAGGACCCCGACTGCACAAGCGGAGCCCGGTGTTGTTTCCTGCAGCAGGTCTGCTCCTGACACCTCCTGCCTCACCGCTGCCCTGGGGTTTCTGCCTGGGAATGCAAGAAAAAGCACGCTCCTCAATGGACCCTGTTCTGTGCTCCAGGCAAAGCGGTGCATAAATACAGCATACGCTCTACCAATACAAAAACCATCATGGTTAAAGCAGTTAGGTCTGGTGCCAAGATAAAGTCCAAAGAAACACCCCTCCCCACCCCCCAAGCCCACAGAATGCTAATAAGGTGTTTTAAAAGTAGCTCAGAGCTTGGTGCTAATGAGGATCAAAGACCCCCAAAGGCATAAATGTGTTCCCAGCAGCTTGGGTGGAAGCCAGCATCGCCCAGGCCAAGCACAGATCTGTGCTAAGGGCTGGGGCACCAAGGTCCTGACCTGCCTTGCTTTTTAAGGGTTAAAGACCTGGGAATATAAAGTATAAAAGCACCGTTTTAACCTTAAGGAAAAAAAGGACGTTATATTATCTTTGCTCCCAAATAAATTACACTCTTTCTTACACTCATTCCTTTCCTAACCAAAAGCAGTGAATCTTCTGAAAGATCAAGCTAGGTTTTTCCACTCCCTTTGGGGAGGGAGCAGAGGCACAAGTGGCTCCTATTTTCTCTCCCCGGTGTGTTGATCTGCTCTGGTTCCCGTAGGGTGTAACTAAGCCCCCCCCTCAGTTATTGGCATCACTCTGCCCCTTACACCCTTCTTCTCTGGCTGAAATCATCAGAGCAAAAGAGATTTAGAGCTCCAGTTTTTCCGATTCCTTCATTTTTTTTACTGGGGAATTTTAAGATGCTGCTCATTTGTTTGCTCTCACAAGCTACCGAGCGAGATGATTGTCAGAATGGTTTTCACTTTAAAGATTAATCGTGAGCATTTAAAAATACAGCACCAGGGAGAACATCCAAAACAGGGCAAGAAGCGCAAGTCTCATACTAATGCTTCACGCAAACACGTAGTCTCACTTTATTAACCTAGATTTATTTCCTGCTGTGTTGAAATTGTGGTTGTGGTCTGAAAAGGACCTGAAAACACCATCACATGCCTTAGATTGTAGGGCAGATTTACAGCTGGAGTTTGAGCCCTCCGCAGTCACTCCCGACGCGTGAGAGAGCTGATGCTGAGCTCTGCCAGAGGCCGGCAGGACCGGCGTTCACAAACCCCGCCGTGTGGCCAGGCTTCATCTAAAGTGACCAAAATGCCATAATCAAGTAATTCCCCGGTGTCATTTCAGAGTCACTTCTCAGCTTGTAATTGAATTCTAAAGTGCACCCGATGCTCTGGCTCAGAATTCCAGCTAATAAAGTTTTAGTGTAATATGAAACGACTGCCCAGGTGCAGCATCCACCTGAGCTGGAATCCCCAGGGCTCCCTCTCACTCTTCTCTCCCTGTGCTCTCCTGAGATTTTGCAGACTAATTACCACTGGACAGGCTGGCTTGGGACAAACTTGCCCGGTGTAAATTCAGCTTCTCATAATCACATTGTGCAAGGCTGAGGAAGTTCTCCCTACTTCCCTTTTCCTGAGTATAATGACCACACTGGGCTCCTGCTCCTAGATGGTATCCCACTGTCAGTGGAGGCATCCCACACAGGATAAAAGGTGGCAGGGGAGTCGAGGGGGAAGTTATCCTGAGATATGACCTTCAGAGAACAAAGTGCTTTGCTGAGCTAACAAAGTACCGGTGCTGCTTTCTCCAAAGCAGTCTGTCACTGGGCACAAATCCTGCAAACTGAGAACCTTGATGGACAAACATAAAATCGATTGTAGGAGTTTTGTGTGCATCAATAAAAAGGAAATGGATCGGAGCAGTAAAAATCCCTTTATGAAGGGCTAAATTATTTCCTCAGTAGAGCAGAATGAGAAGGATGTTTCAAAATGAGCCAGACTCCCAGAGACCAAAAGAATTTGGACACCTGGAGGTCAAAAAAGAGGTTGTTTATCACCTGTGAGTGAAACCCTGATTCTGGTGCAGAAGCTCAGCATGGTCCTGCCCGATGCTGCAGAGGCAGAAATACCTCCCAGTCTGCCTTCCCAGTGCCTGGGGACCAAAGGCACAAGGGAAAAGCTTTCAGGTGTGCCCAAGAGAAATTTGCCAGCTCTGATCTATCACATCCAGGAGCGGTGCATCAACACCGCTCTCCCAGCTCAGCCCTTGCTGCGAGGACACGGGGGCAGCCCCACCGTGACAGAACTGGCAAATGCAACAGCACTTACTGGAATTTGGAGACCTTCAAAGCCAGTGCTGGCTCGTTCACCCTCCTGTCTCATATCCAGCATGATTTGTGGGTGTGCAAGAGCAATGATGAGCTTGTTAATTAATAAATCTCGATAGCTGGTGTTACTGCTGTGCAGGTACCTGCTCTGAATCACGTCGCTGTGTTCTTTAATGCTTTTCTGATGATGCAGTTATTAAGGAGCTGGAGGGGCCCTCTCAGCTCCACCAGTGAGGAGTTCTAAGGACTGCAGCGTGGCACCTCCGTGGGGTGATCGTTTAATTTAGCTATTAAGTGTAAGACTGTGGAGGCTGGCTTCTTTCCAGGTTATTTTTAGAGCCTGCCACCCTTTCCTTTCCTTCTCCACTCTGTTACCTCCAGTGTCAGACGGTGCTGCTGCTCACCAACAGCCAGATCAACTGGCTTTTTAATTAGCAGGTGTGCTCGGTCCTGCTTCTGAGCAGATTTGGGGTTCTCGTCTGGCAGTCTAATTGTTTGAGGTATTTTTCCTTTATCAAAAGCTGTCTGAGAGGATGGTAAGAAGACACTGATCTCTGGAGGTGAGAGGTGCTCTATACAGAACACAGCTGAGGTAGGGGGTGGAAATGTAGAAGTTGCCAACTGCAGCCACTGGTGAGGAGGAACCAGGCTCTTGCTCGTGTGTTTTTGAAAGACCTCTCCAGTGGTCAATGCTGCAGGGAGCACAGGACCCAGACCTTTAGTGGGAGGTGTCCCTGCCCAGGGCAGGGGGGTTGGAACTCCATGATCTTTTAAGGTCCCTTCCAACCCAAACCATTCATTCTATGATTCTTTCCCTTCTCAGGGGTCTGGATGGGAAAGCAAAGGCCTCACATAGTCACCTCCAGCCCTCCAGGTGCCCAGGATCCCCTCACTCTACCTGGGCTAATGTCATCTGGATTAATAATCTAATCTCTGAGAGAGTATCCCCTCTTATGCTGGTCATGCCCTTCAGGCTGGTTCCTGTCTCCCTTTACAGGACATATTGAACCAGTT
Source organism: Tringa solitaria (assembly GCA_026413425.1). NCBI lineage: Eukaryota > Metazoa > Chordata > Aves > Charadriiformes > Scolopacidae > Tringa > Tringa solitaria. Next base: position 18,364,854 of record JAOXJM010000005.1, on the reverse strand, counting down.
GATGCTCATTTACCTTCATGAAATTCTGAGCTGCTTTGAGCTCTCCGTGACTGTCTGTCATCTGAGCACCTGTAACAGAGCAGCCTGGTGGTAAAGCCAGGGAACAGCAAACCTAAAGAGGCAGCAATGGAATTCCTTTGGCTCTTTCCATCTTTTCAGTGGGAGTAAAAATAGAAAGTCATAATGCAGTAGGCAGCCCTAGTGAAGGTTTAATATTCAGCAGCCTTGTGGTGTTTTTCCAGTTAAGAAACAAACCCACAAAATTATTTTGGATTCAGGAAGGTGACTCACATTAAAAATATACTTATATTGGGGCCTGTCACGAGGAGCTCTGACAATGCAAAACTCTTCACTACTGAGATGAAAGAATCTGCATTTTTTGCAGCACACAAGGATCCTGAAAGGAGTGTTGCCTGCGCTCTGCTTTTGTAAGTGCTATTTAAAGTGCAGAATTGTGAGACACCTTCTGAATACTCGTCTAAAGCTTTCAATTTGGTGGTATTCCCTATCAGTCTCAGCTGGGAGCACAAACACCAAGTAAGACTCTGCCAAGGTGGGCGGATCAGGCCGCCCAGTGCTTTCAATGTAGGCTCACCTGCACTGTGGAGAAGAACACAGCTATCGCCTGCCCTTGACTCTTGGTGAGGGACCGCAGGACATCCAGTGATAGGATATTTGTTGTTCCCTCCCATATGGACAGCACCTGAGGGGCAGAAGAGACCATGGAAGAGCACAAAGGAGCCTTTTGGAGCGACAGCAATGAAGGGGAAAGTCAGGATACAAAGACACGGGGCAGAGCTAAGGGATATCAAGGATATCTCCAGCGATATATTGCCTCACCACCGGTGGAAAGGAGTGGTGGTGATAAGAGGAGCCCAGCTCCATTACTGGGACAGGAGACAACCCCAGCACCAGGAACAAACCCCCTCCCTTCCCTGGTGATGACTGGGCTCAGCAGGAGTGAGTCTGGCAAGGACTGTGTTTTTCTTTGTCTCTAGTAGGCAATCACAGAGTACTGTGGAGGGGATGAGGTGACACTCTGGAGCTTCTCCTGCTGTTTTCTTACCAGCGTGTCACGGAGTATGACTGGCAAGCCTGTGTCCTCCATGTAACCTTGTCCTCCAAAACTCTCCATTGCTTCAACAGCAACAGCAGAAGCCTGCAAAATGCAGAGAGCTGACATGATCCACGCTGCACGAGGGGAAAGAGCAACCAGAAACCTCTAACATCACCCAGCAGTTCCTGCTGCGATGGGACTGACTGGATCCCCCTGATTTTCTCTGGCAGGTTGCTCATCATGTGCAGGAGGAGCAGATCAGGGAATGAAGACTGAGTAACACTGAGAGAGGACCTGCAGGATCAGCTAGACCTTGGGAGGAAGATCCAGGGAGAGTCTGTGTCAATACAGCCCTCTCCAGGTAAGGATAAACCCAAGGTTTGCTCGGTACATGGGAGGATGAGTCTTTGGTCCAGGAAAGTCTTTACCTTCTACTACCCTGTGGCATGTAAGCTTCTGTGTGTTTCAGCTGAAGACAATCAGAGCAGGGACAGACCCTGGAAGCTAAGGCTATTAACACCTTCTCTTTTATTTATTCCTAAGTAGGAGAAAGAGATTCCCTGTGGCTCAGTGCCCCACCTTGGTCTTGGAGCTGCCTCACTGCTGGTATCCCCTGCCATCGCTGCCCTTGACGTTGGCCGTGTTAGTCACTCTGTTAATCATTGCTCTTTCCAGCTAATGTTGCTAATGTGCCACGCAGCCCCACTAATCAAACTGGTCGATCTGTACCTGCTTCCCAGTGTACAGTTTGGCAACCGGTACCAGCAGCCTCAAGAGAAGCTGGTCTTGCTCGCTCGCCTTGTTGGTTTCTGCAAGTCCAAGCAGCCGAACGGTCTCCATGAGCAGAAGAAATGCCCCTCGTGCCTGCACCTGCAAGCAGAGAAGTGGGGAGCTTCACTGACAAGAGATCTTTGACTCGGGCTGATTCCAGCCTGGTCTGCTGAGGTGCCATGGGGCTGTCTTGAAAGGATGCACGATACTGGGACCTGGACAAAATGCCACCCCTGCCCATACAGCCCCACAGCTTCAGAGACAAAGACCCCAACCAGCCAAGGCACACAGCATGAAATATTAAAGGCAGTCTGGAGCTGCCCCTCTGGGACACTGCAACCTGGTACGAGGAAAGGGGCGATGGTGTTCCATCAGACCTACTTGGAACCTTATCATAGCTCCTCTTGGGCATCCCGGTCACAAGTCCACGTCCTTTCCATAGATAAGGCACATGAGACCACACATCTGATGGTCAGCCTCTGAGCACCACAGCCTGCAAGGTCTTTGACAGATTTCTTGCTGAGCAACTTACTTCCCTGGCAAGGTGTGATTCGGGAAGCACCAGGGTATGGAGCCTACATAGGATCTGGCCTTTCTTTCAGAGGTGGAGTTCTGGCCAGAGGCTGAGAGATGCTGGAGCTCCGAGTTATGCTTGACAGATTTTGACCACTTTCCCTCTCCCCCACCTTTCAAGAAGATTTTTAAATACTGATTTTAAAATGTGTATGAAGCTGTTGTAGCCCAAGGGCAAGCATTGGTGCTACACAGTTCAAGAAAAGAAGTAGTGCCTGAGTGGGTGAGAGGAGGAGAACCGTGTGTCGCCTTTTTGAACTTCTAGAAGGGGTGGGGAGGCATCTGTGGATTCAGCGAGCTGCTACAGCTCAGCATTGTGGCAGAAGCGTGAGACATTCCGCAGTGAGTGAAGGCCCACATGTAAAATTCCTCCCAAAGGAGCCCAGAGCCGGAGTGGCAATTCCTGCCGCTCTCTCTTCTGCTGTCTGTTACTGCATTAGGTGACATTCACATCTAGAGGCTGTTCTCAAGCTTGGGGTCTTGTGGTGACAGTACTCTGTGGGTACAAAGTGAGGACACATTGTCTCAGAAGCTAAAGTATGTGGTGCCTCCTCAGGAATTCTTCAAGCCTGCTGGTAGCAGCAGGAACAGCCCATCTCCTGGTGCTCGAGCTGCCAGGGAAGTTGGACAAGTCTGTATCAGTGTTGGACAAGAGCCTGACCACTGCAGTTGAGGAGAGTGTGGCATCACGCTTGGACTCTGATGCTAATGACCCATTTCAGAGTTCATGGCATACAGTAGGTGTGTGCATGAACTTTGGCACTTCCCTCAGAATAGCTCCCAGGTAAGTGTTGTTTCAGATAACCTCAAGTCCAGCAGAGAAGGTGGGTCTCTCATCAACTCAAGTCCCACTAGAACATGGCAGTCCCCCTGCTGCATACATCTCATTGTAGCAGGGACAGCCTTCTACCTCTGCCTGTTGCACACAGAGGCAGGCTGGCTGTGCTCGTTACCAGCTGAGAATCCCTGCCCTTTTTCCTCACCAACAGACTCACTTGGCTCCCAAAAGCCTTACCTCCATCCGGGCTACTGTCTGCATGTGTAGGGGATGGTCCTTGAGGAGCTTCCCAAAGGCGACCCGCTTACGGGCGTACTCCCTGCTCAGGCTGATCATCCTAGAGAGAATACAGCCAGGGAAAGCAGTTAGACCAGCAACCTTCCACTTCTGAGCCCTCCCTTCCAGCCACCCCCACTGGTCGAACCCTGCTCAGCTGTAGCACACCAGCCTAGGTCCCCCACCCACAGGCCAACCTTCTCCAGCACTGCTGGCTTCCAGACCTGTGCCTGCAAAGGCATTAGATGTCAATCGGCTGCAATGCCGAGCATTGCAACGTCCCCTTGTCCTGCTAAGCTGCTTCTTCAGCTCTGGGGGGGGGGGTCCACGCTGCCTTCACCTTCTCATGGAAGCCACTGCACCAATGACATTGTGGATCCGAGTTATGTTCAGCATGTTGGAGATGGAGGCCACTCCACGACCCTCTGCAGAGATCTGAAAGCATCAAGGAACTGATGTGAGTCTCTCACGCAGCCTTGGAAGCTGACGTACAGCTAAAGGAAAGTTGTGTCAACAGACAGACATAGGCTGTCACTCCATCGGTCTGCCCTCAGGCACCACACAGATCTGCTTGCTTTAAAATACAGCTGTCTCATTTCAGCCAAACCTGTGGCATGAGCAGAGAGGTGGCTTTGGAGACCATGTCAGCAGGATCAGTTCTGGTCCCTGCTGCTTGTTTCTACCTGTGTGCTGCACAGAACTGTCCCTCAGCTGGGCCAGTGCAACTGAACCAGGGAAATAACCAGCCTAAAATGACTTGTTTTTCTTTCCTCCCTTCTTTTCCTGAGCTCTTCTCAGCTCTGTCACACAGAGCCCCAGTGGTGAAGAGCTTCTTCAGTTGGTAGCACTGCCAAAATCCTTGTGAGCGCTCTGCCGTGCCAAGCCAGCCCAGTCCTGAGAGGAAGGTGAATCCCTACGTACCAGCTCTGCTTTAGCTCCATCCAGCCACAGCTCTGCTGTCGCCATCTGCCGCGTGCCCAACTTGTCTTTCAGCCTTTGCACTTGGATGCTGTTCAGCTTCCCCTCTTCATCTCGAACCTTCAGGAAGAACAGGGACAGGCCGCTGGAACCCTGGGGCGATTAAAAAGGCATGCAAAGAGGATTTGATTACAATGAAATGAGGAACTAAAAGGATGGCCCTGCTCCTTCCCCAGGTTCCACCATCAAACAGACCTGTTTCACATGTCCTTCAGCATCCACTATCCTGGCCAGGGTTAATGTCACATCAGAATCAGCAGCTGATGTAAACCATTTAAAACCATAGAGGCAATATGTACCATCTGGCTGCTTCCTGGCCACTGTCTCTGTGCCGTTAGCTGCAGGAAAGCAGAAGATCGTCTTAGCTTTATAGGAACTTCTGTATCAATCAATGCTGATTTTTGGTTTAAGCAGCAGCTCTTTTAAGTCACCTCTTGCTATCAAGAGGGAGTATGGATTAGCTGCTAATCTCTTCCATTGACCCTGGATAAGAAATGCAGCCAGTTAAGCACTGGAAAGGAAATATGTTCCCTTTAAATGTGAGCCTTTCCAGTGATTGCTGCAGACTGCCAGCTGGTAATGGCAGTGCTTTGTAAGCAGAAAGCACCTCGGTGTATAATCCACAGCCTCCACTTCTTTAGAAGCTACCACGGCCAAGAACAACAAAGGGAGCTGTGGAATCAGGAGTCCTGCAGTGACGCACAACCCTGGAGCTCCCACTCCACGGCTGACCCTTTCACTTCTTCCACCAGGAAACCAACTGCAGCTTCATCAGACAGAGGCGACTGTCTCCGCAGCAGAGTCCTGAGGCATCTAGGCCCATCATGCTATTAATTAACGTTAGCCAAGGAATAAAAGTTGATGGTAAGAATGCTTCCTCAGTCCCAGCTGGGATGGGTCTGACTGTCTTGCTCAAGGTTTAGGTTAAAGAGCTAGACATCAGTGTGTACCCTGTGCGAGGAACACAGCTCTGTGCCTGCCTGTGCGTGCTGCATGCGCCAGTGCACAGAAGTTGGGCCTTTTGGTGGTTAAAAAGCAGAGCTATGCAGAGGATTTAGATGACTTCTGCTAAAGTTTCCTAAACCAGCTACCTGGCTTTATAAGTTCCACACACACTTCATTTTCTCAGTTCTTGCTAACACGTCTGGCTGCTGCTGCAGCTGCTTCCCACCTCAGAACACGTACCGACATCGGAGCCACCCCTGCGCTCGGTCATCCACTGGCCAGAGGTCCAGAACTTCTTGGGGTCACGGGACGTCAGATGGTCAAAAGGGTTTTTCAGAGATCCAGGAATACCTAGTGACTGGTTTAGGGGAGGGAAAAGAAACTAAGGTGATCAAAACGCAGTAGATTAAATTAGTCAGTTGCCTCAATTAAGAATGGTGTGTCCTAGGCTCAGGATGGAGGGGCTGCAAGCAGGTGAGCGGGGCTCTGAGTGTCCTGCCCAGCACTGCATGGCTGCTGGAGCACTGTGCAGACAGACAGATGGACAGACTTGTGCTGCAAAGGAAAGCACTGAGCATCCCTCCCTCCCTCGGATTTCTGCCCCGCTAGACATCTGGACAGAGAGCTTTCAAAACAGCTCACGTGCCAGGGTATCAGCGTTATGTTCAGATACGCTGGATGCTACCAGCACCCAAAGAGCTGCAGGAAAGAGGTAACTGCCTTAAGCTTCTCCTCTTTTTATTGAATTTAAATGCCCAGGGCTAGCTACTTCAGGGCTAGCTCTTCTCTGCATCCTGCATAGCCACTGACATAGTGCAAAGGGTGTCAATAAGATGCAGCATCAAAACTTCAGATTGGGAAATTCTTGCTAACTTGCTTAATTTATATCGAGTGTGGATCTGGCCCCATACATTTATCTGCCACTCCACACAGGGAATAGAAAAACAAACTATCTGTAGTAAAAACACAGGGGGCACCTTTCCAACTACCTGCAGTGCCACAGGTTTCATGTACAGCAAAGGCCCTACTGTATACAGTGCTGTAAGTAAACAGAAAAGCCTGGGCACAGAGACTTTGTAGCTAAAGGAGAAAAGCAGTGGGAGGCAGAGCTGAGTCACAGGGGAAGGAAGGGCCATGCCCGGAGCCAGATGGCAGATCATCTCTCCTCCATCCTCAGCCAGTGCTCCTGCCCCTAACCAGCGCTGCCAGGACGTGGGCTGGGCCCTCGGGGACCTGCTGAGCTCATACCTCAATGACTTTGGCTGCCCCATCAGTCATGGCCAGTGGACAGTTGAAACCTCCAGAGAAGCTTGAAAATAAGTACAGTTTGACAGCCTGATGCAGACGGCTAGGAAAAAAGAGAGTGAAAACAGACAGGTTACACAGCGGTTCAACAGCAGGAGGATAAAATATCTTGACTAGGAAGAGAGGAAAAAAATTACAGCCAAAACAGGTGAGAACCAGACCTCTCATTTCTGAGAGGGCAAAAACTGTTGCAGCCAGGAAGAGAAAAGAGGAGCAGCAGAGTTTCTCAGTCCCAGAGGGACTGCCAGTGCGCGGCTGGATGGAAGGCACTGCTCGCCAGCTGGTGCACATTAAGTGCAGTTTTTAAAAATAAGAAATGTGAGTCTATCTCCAGACGCTGGAATACAATGAAACTGCAAGTAAAATCCCAGATCTTTAGCTGTGTTACAGCCCATGCATGTAAAGCTGGAGCAGTGCGAGGAAGTGCCAGGCCCCAGAATCAGGAAGGTGACATCAAAGAATATTATGATCAACTGCAGGCCATTAGTTACGGCTTATCATTGCCGATGTGGAACATTACAGCGGACAGACCCTGCTGTTCAGTACAGCAGTAGGTGTGCTTTTGTTCACACATCATCTGTTACCCATTATACAACAAGAAGTTCAGTCCTACAGGATGCTGGATATACCTTGCTAAGAATGGTGCTAAGATGATGCTAAGATGCTCAGAATACCCAGGAAGGCACCGAGCCATTCCTGTTCTCCCCCAGTTACCTCCAGTTGGAGTATCTTCTCTCATAGGCCTCAGCTATCAGCCCCTCTTCTGCAGCAATCTCTTTCATCCTCCTCCAGGCCGAGCAGGTGATGATCTGATCCACCCGCTGCCCCCAGGCATCATACTGCCGAAACACAGGGGGGTTCAACTCGCATTCCCATCCTAGAGGTCTGATCTGGGTTAGCAGACGGTTTCCAAACCTCTCCAGGTCCCGATTCACCTCCTCCAGTACCTGGGAAGCAACAAGAAGAGCCCTTCAGCACACCCCTGGAAGGCGAGGAGCCCCGGTCTTAGCTGGAAAGACAGAGGACTGCCCATATTGTCCTGCAGTGCTGGTAGTCTCTTGCCACTTGGCCCTGCCATGCAGTCTGTAATGCAGCAGGAGAGCTTGGCTCCTGGCCTCTGCTGGCACAGCTGTGCTCAGCTCTCACTTTTTTTTTTCCCCCAAAAATCATTTTTTCAAGCTACTCCTGGCAGCATGTCTGGGTTTTACAGAAGACAGAAGCATTTTTCTATCAGGGCTGAGAATGACACAGATGCACACGAGCAGGGGGGGGTGGACGAGATGATCTCCAGAGGTCCTTCCAACCTCAGCCACTCTGTGATTTACTGCAGGAGAAGAATGCCAGGGGAAGAGCTGCCAAAAATGGAAAGCTTTGATCTGTATCACAAAAATTCCACTGGGCTCAGTAGTTACCCACCTACCAGATTAGAAAAGGAGGGACGGAGCAATCATTTGAGCTTCAGTCTGGCACCCGGGGTCTCTAGACTCATATTCCACCCTGCCTCCAGCCTCCCGAACGGCCCTGGAGAAGGACTCACATGCCACGTTTCCCCCAGGCTTGGCTGAGCAGGACGGAGCAGCCTGTCCACAGCTAACAGAGGGAAACTGGCACCACAGAGGAGTCATTCATTCCAGCCCCCTTACATACCTATTTTAAGGTGACAGGAACCGTCTTCTGCAACTGCTCTTCACTCTCTGCAGCCAAAGCTGAGGGAACTTGCCTAGAATTGAATAACCCGACCTACAGATGATTAAAATAAAGCCAGGTGGAGCCAACCTCTAGCACTGTTGGACCCTCGTTAGCATAAATACATCCAGGACTGTAATGGGGGTCACAGAAGTGCCTGATCTTTCATCAGAGGAATATTTTTTGCTGTTCTCTGCCCCCTCCAGAGATGCTCATTTCCTCCTCAATAGAACAATCACGGAGAGGAATGCTGTAGTTGCTGGACCCAAAATGGTGCAATTATAAACCACGTTAATTTGCTGCAGATGAAATACAAACACCAGTTCTTCCTTTCCCTGCTTCTCCCTGTATTGACTTTTCATTAACTGCATCCCGTATGATTGATTCTCTCATCACTCTGCCGTTCAGTGAGTGTAATGAGGATCCAACACACACTGTCCAGTTACTACTGTGGAAGTCTCCAACCTCAGACCAGCCAGTTTGCCTTCAGGTGAATGGTGAAATAGTGTTAAAAACCACAGAACAAGCCAAAAACATGCTCGAGAGCCCTGTTGCTCACCCCACGCTCCTGTTTGCTCTCAGTGGAGCTCAGCAGGGAAGGGTGTATGCCTCCAGTGCTTATTGGATCTTGACAACAATTTGAAGGTTGTTTTAGAGGCATAACCTGAGAGTCCAAAGTTCGTTAACTTTGCTGATCCCTGAAGCGCAAGAACCTTTGAACTGTGGAGCTGGCAGGTTTTTATGGGCAGAAGAATGTGAGTTTAGCAAATGGGTCTCTTGGTCAGCACACTGCAGTGAACCCAAACAGTCCCTTCACCTCATCCATGATAAAAAAACCCCAACCCTGACTCCCTAGCTGTGAGCTCCTGCCCTGTCCACACGCAGCCTTACAAACCACCAAGTTACCCAAGTGAACCTGTTTATTTCCGAGAGAAAAGAACAAAATCAGAGCTCCTATGTTTGTGACTGCTGAATGTGGCAGGAGCCTGGGCACTTCAAAAAACATATCTACGGAGAGGGCATCTGTAACCCATCAGGAGCAGGGCTGAAGCCACAGCTCAGCAGTATGTGCACTATCTGCTGGGTGGTCTCATTCACCCTGATCAGTCCTTTGATTTCCCAGGGATGAATATATTGGAAATGTGCAAATTATTGCACGTTAAGAGTGCAAACAGATGGTACTATATATTAAAGGACATATTTTCTGGAGGATCAAAGACCAGCAGGTATCTCTCCACAGCGGTGCCCAGAAAAAGCAGGTGCTTTCTTCTGTGTTCTCCACAAATCACCTTCAAACAAAGAAATCTTTTGCCCCATTCCAGGGAAATGTTTGTGGTCACCACTGGGCACAGGTGAATTGTACAACAGGAATCAACCTCCAGCGCAGTGTCAGCTGCAGCAGGGTGGGCAAAGCTCCATCTGTTGCTCTTTTCCTGAAGAGGATGGTGTTGGTACAGAGAGCTGGCTCTCTGGATGCTGCGTGGAGCAGAGAGCAGCCTGGCTCTCCCTTTTAGCCGTGAGGCAACACTGCCCCACTGGGACCAAGCACAGAAATGTTAAGAGAGACACTGCTGATTCCTTGCTAGTATCTCTTTGAAGAAGGAGTGGGGACCAGCTCTCAGCCTTGGTGAAAGACATCACCTATCCTTTTATTCTTCTGGAGATCTGAATCGTGCTTCTTCCAAAGGTGGAGATTCAGAACAAGACCTTAATGGCTGCCCAAAGGTATCCTCCTTTTCCCCCATCTTCTCTTCTGGCAAGAAGTCTACAGTGGTGCTTAGGGAGGCCTCATTCCCGTCTTTTGGGATGGCAGTGACAAAAGTGAGCTCCCAACGCCGCCACCACTCTTACTACCCCATGTCTGCAAGGCCTCACAGGCCTGGGGAGGAGGCAGCGGCAGGAAAAACATCACCTAAAGGCAGGTTCTGCCCTTCTACTCACCCTGTGACTTCACAGGTCCAGCTTCTGCTGGAATAACTCATGGAGAGGTCACACTGCTCCACGAGACCTGGTCCTTGAAAAGTGGGAAACAGTTTTGGTCCTTGGGGTGACAGCAAAGGACAGACAGCGAGATGGGCTACCTCCTCCCAGGGGTTCCTGTAGGACTGGACCTCACAGAACAGACACCCACAGCTCAGGGCCTTCCCCCTCCTCTCTGCACCCCTGCATCCGTACAGAGCCTTCCCCACCTGAAAATTCACCCAGAAGAACCAACAATCTGTGCTGAGAACCAGCAAACCCCAAAGGGCCTTCCCATCCTCTTGAGTGCTCAGCTGAAAGCAGCCCCGCTCCTTCATAAAGGAACGTCTGTAATAGCCCCTTTTTCCTGGGGGCAGAGAAGTGGAAGAACACAGCAGAGTTTGCAAGTACCTTATTTTTTTTCCTTTCTCTGAAATTTCTTACCCTGGATGACCAGGCAACCAACGCCAGCACTCACAATCCCAAAACAACACTCATGTTGCAACATCCAGACCAGCCCCAGGAGACTACCAAGCCCTTTCTATTTCTGTTTATGTCCTGCCTGTATTTTTCACCCCTGCACTGATGCAAATAAAACAAGTTTTAAACAATGCTGAGCAATTCGCCACCAGTTAAATGCCTGAAAGCACACAAGGGCTCGAAGAAATGTTCAAATCAGTCTTAAACAGTGACCTAGCCAGAACTGTAGTGTGTACACACAGAAACACAAAGACACATGGCAGACCTTGGGAGGAAGGTGCGTTTTCAAGTAACTCCGAAGCAAAGCATCCTCCAGATACTGGTTCCCAGTCTCGGGCTGCTCTTGGAAGAGGTTCTCAGTTTCTCTCCTTGTGAGGGGCATTTCCAGATCTTCTAACACTTGTTTCTTCTGTGCGCCGACCTGTTGCCCCTGCCCCGCAGTGGTGTTGATTCCTTTGCCACTTGGGGGTTGGCACCTCTCCCAGCGGTGAGGCAGAAAGCCACCCGACTGCCAGGGCTTGCAGGTAGCACTGGATCTCCACCAAGGCAGGCGACAGGTAAACATGATCCTGCAAAGCCCTTTCCTGTTTCACACCGACGGCGCTCACCTCCAGACCCTTCCTCGGTTGACAGTGGCACCAATCCTGTTTGGTTTTAATGTTGTGAAGCTATTCTTCTAAAAAAAAAAAAAAAAAAAAATCAAAATCAATGTCTTCTCTCCTCCCTCGGGGAGGAGTCTCCAGCAGCTGTTGTCAACTGAACTAGGGAAAAGGTCTTTGGAAAGAGACCAGAAAACGGCCTGGAAAAACACGAGTGCTCAGAAAACACTGTGTCCCTCCCAGAGAGTCCATCCCAACCAGCCGGACCGACATTTCCAGAGCTGGGGGAAGTCGGGGAGAGAGGTGTGTTCCCACCAGCACCCCTTAAATTGCTTGGGATAATAACGGGGTGAGAAGGGAAAAATACATTTCCTCATCTGAAGAATGACAAAATGTGTGGAAATGGGAAGAAATAGTTATGGTGGGTTATTCTCTAAATAAAGTAACAGTGAAATAGGGTAATTTTTAATATTTTTTACAAGAAATCTCCTCCTTGCCTGGGTTATATGTAGCTGCAAAATAACCTGCCGCTTATGAAGACCCTCATGCCTTTGAGTCGGATTGATATTAAAACTCTCTCTTTCCCTAGCGAATTACAGGAATATTCTAAGGACGTGCCTTCCCACTTGGAGTAATTTAAAACCTGCACCTAATTTTGGGGTGACGGGCTGCTAATAAAAGCACGTGTTTTACCTCAAGAGCCATTTTAAACAGGTATGACACCACACCACAGGTTCCTCCTCGGGGTCACCCTTGTTGGTTGGGCTTGAACCGCTAAGGGTTGAGCCCTTAAACCTCTTGGGCAGGGCCTGGGGAAAGGCAGGGACGCATCCCCGCCGGGGATGGGCAGGGCTGCCCTGTCAAACACCCGCCTCCCGCTGCCCCTCAGCCGGGCCCGCCATGGCGGAGGCCTGGGCGGGAGGGAGCGGGGGGCCTGGCCAGGCCCCCCGCTCCCTCCCGCCCAG
>JAOXJM010000005.1:18317423-18337809 GCA_026413425.1 Tringa solitaria | reverse complement strand
ATGGTCTTTCAGGTCCCTTCCAACCCAAACTGCTTTATGATCCTATGATAATTTCCTTAGACACCAAGGTAGGCTGGAATGAACGGTCCTCTAGTGATGCCTCTCCAAAATGACAGAGAAGGACTGAGCTACCTGGACTAGTAGCTCAGACTTGACAATTTAATTTTAGGTGGCCAATGCCAGGGAATAAACTCCAACAGAACTAACTCCTGAAGACAGGAAGCCATTTAGGTCAGAATTCCATCTTTTCTTAAAAAAATTCTCTCTTGAAGGACCTGTGGGTTTGGGAGAAGGAAGGCCTGGACACTGAGGAGCTGTGAAAGTATCATCCCTATTAGAACTGGGTTTATGGATTTACCATTTGGGCATGTTTTTTAGGTTATGCTATTAAGACAAAGCATCATTTGCTTTACAGAATCACCCTCTACCTGTCAGAGCAGATTCAAGTGAGCATGGAGAGGGGAAAAGTGACACCCATCCAGGCTGGAAAACGGAAGCATCTTCTTGTTACCTTCAAGATATAGGTAAATGCCCAGTTTCAAAACTGAAGGAGCTTGTGTTTGTGATTATACCCTAGAATAATATTTAGATTTTCTCACTTGCTGTGAAATGGATGAGCAGAGTTTGTCAGGCTGTTTGAATTTTATGTCAGATCAGATTGAACTATAAGGAAGGACTTGTTGTGTATGCTTGGTTTGCTAACAGAAACATTCAATTTTTTATCAATTTCTTTCCACCTCTTTATCTCAGCAGTTTTTTTCAGATATGGAGGAAATGCACAGTTCATCAATACTGTGTGACTTTATCTACATTTTCACCAAAACTCTTTTCCTTTAGCTGTTACAGTTTGATTTTGCTAATGACTTCCATATGTGAAAACATACATGAAAGTACACGACAAACAGCCTTTTCTTACAATTCAATCCACCTGACTTCTGCTATACCATGCTGTATTTGACCTTTGAGGCTCTCAGATATAGCCTGTGGAACAATACCATCTAGTGACAAAATGGTAAATAGCATTCCTGAGATCCAGTGGCAGTGAAATAAAGAGGCTTGTCTGCCTGGGAAGTCACCTTTTCAGGTCTTTCTCCTGCAGATTCTCTGATGTCTAATAAGGGGTGAGCTCATACTGCCACCTTTTCTACTCTGGGGATATTAACAGGCTCTTCCTCCTCAAACCAGTTGCCTGGTTTCATGAAACTGAGGCACTTTGGGACCCCCCCAACAAATTTTATTGAAACTGTCTAATAAGGTCAATAGTTATTAGTCAAGGGACAGCCTCTCCTTCCTCATATACATCTGAATAGAGTATATGCAGGCAAAAGCTTTGTTTTCTTAGGAAACCAAGTTTAAACAAAGTTTAAATATCGATAGTAGATGTGTTGCAAGTTCAGGTGACACTTTATTCTGAAATCCCTGTTTCCGGGAATAAACTGCCAGAGTCTGGCACCGCCAAAGTTTACACGATTTCAGATCAGGCATGGGATTTTGCTACAGTGGCTCAGTCAGGCTTCTGGATATTTTTTTTTTCTATTAAATTTAGGGTTTTAACTTCAGAGCTAATTTTGATATGATGTTTGGATTGTAGGTGGAGAGAAGATGACGGGGATAAAGGAGACGGGCAGGATGTCTTACTCAAGGGCATCTCAAAAGGTGAGCAAATTTCAGTGGCTCTAAGGTATGCTGGGGAAGGTGGAAATCATTGCCATGGAACATTATCTCATCCGGGGTGGCACAAGAGTTAACCAACATTAGTGGATTTATTGTGTGGTATCGAAATACATAGAAGCTACAAAGTTTTAGGCATTGGGATATAAGCATGAAGGAAAAAACTTTTCATGGTCAGCTTATTTCATACCTCCAGTACGCAAGTTTTGTACTGTTCTCTGGATTTGCCACTAGTGAATTACAGACATGGACTGAACCTATCAGTGCCCCAACCAGGCTGTTTCGCCTGTGTGTGTTTTTGGATTAAGGTTCTGAAATCACTGCCCTGTGTTAGTTTGATGGATGTTTGTCTGTTGTCTGACACGGTCTTCCCCTCTCCTTTCTTGCTTCCAGACTATCCTTCCATGTGAGTCACAGGTACTTACTGAATCCTCTCCCTTTTTGGCCACCTTTCTAGGATGGGAATAATCATCCCCTGGAGGTGCTGATCTCTTTTTCATTGGTTGTGTGGGCAACCTAAAGAACTAGGATAGGCCAGACATGTAATTTTAGATAAATAAAGCTATGTGAAATTAATTCCATCCTGAAGGCTGCCCAGGCCAAACCCTGAGTCAGAATCAGAACTCAAATTCATGGGCTTGTGCAGAGGTTTTGTCCGTGACAGGGCAAATCTCTGAACACCGCCAAAGTCACCACTTGATCCTCCTCCCATTCAAATTAGTTGAAAATTGTGTGAGCTCGAGTGTTCAGAAATTGAATCGTTACAGGGCAAGTTAATGAGAGTAGGAAATTGCTACTAAAATTTTCCCCGCCTCTGTTGAAAAGAATCCCGGGGTGTCTAACCCAGACAGCAACTGGAGACTACAACTTAACGTGTCATTCAAAAGGCATCTGTGAAGTATTTGCCTTGACTCCGGGTCTCAGAAATGAACTTCTGTGCATAGGCTGGTATTTTTCAAACTTTAACCACATTTTTTTTTTGGTGTCACATCCTCCAGTTTCCTTCTGATCATTGTTTATTCTGTTGTCTGTGTGAAAACAGGAGCCTTTTTTGTTTGCAACTCGTGGTTGTACTACTGATTCATGCTCTGACATTCTTTCGGGTCTGTCACGATAGTAAGCAGAACACCAGAGTCCTCTCTCTGCAGCATGTGAATGTCATTAGGACACGGTAGCAATAGTGAGAGTGTCTGAAGGTGGTGGAAACAGCATTAGTTGCTGAAAAATGGAAGAATCACTTTATCCATTGACCACTTCCAAAGACTTAAAAAAACCCATCGTCCCTGTCTGGTAGATTCTGCATGGCAGAGGGGTTTTTTTTCATGTCTTCTTTGATACTGTTTTTTAAACCACCATAGCTTAGAAGCTGACTAATATTTCAGTCAGTTTAGGGAAAAACAAAGTCAAGTCACTAGTTAAAAAGTGCAGATCATCGTTGTAAAGCCAGGGCTAATAAAAATCTGACACTATTTTCCATATGAGAGGGACTTTCCCTTCTTTTCTGAGGGAAGTGGTTAAGACAAGTGACCATTGTGTATTCCACTTGAATCAGGAAGCTGAGCTGGGGAGTGAAGTTCATCTTAAAAAATGAGGACAAGCTTGGGTGGCTGGGAATTCTGAGTTAGGTATTATCTAACAGGGTCAAGTACAGGTAAGATGAGTAGGAGTAGTCCTGTTGCGGTGTGAGTGCAAACACCTTGTTGCTATCCACATACAGTGCAGTCCAACAATAGCATTTTCTAACTGCCAGGGGTGTTTGGAGAAGCTCTCTGCTTTAAGGAGCTGTAAGAGTCCCCAGAGTTAATTGCTTTTTCCTGGATTTTTAATTTTAATCAGCTTGGTGTGTGAGGGGCCTTGGGAAACAACCCAGCCTGGGCCATAGAAGTGTGATATTTTGGAGGCCTTTAGACTTGCAGTGCTAGTGTGTGACCTTTACACCAGAAGAAGATCCCCTTGAATGAGCTGACAGAGTGATCGCTCACCAGCCGTATGGGAGCGGAGTGGGAAAGACTGGACAGTGAGGAACAGACAAAGAGGGTCCTGGAGGGAGACCTGCCCTTCTGTTCAGCTCTTTGTGGAGCAGCACCTCAGGGACTTGCGCTTAAAGGTGCTCTCTGTCCAGTTAAACATTCAGGCCAACATTCTCAGAACTAACTAAAAAAATTTGGAGTGTCCCAGAATTTGATGTCTGTACAAGGATTTGATATTCAAGAAATGCTGAGTTCAAAACTGTGGTACCTGCAGTCACAAGTTGCTTTTGGAAATGTGGACGAGCCCATTCCTGTTCCACTGCTGAAGTGAACTGCTTTATTCTTTCTGGTTCCTTAGTTATCAAAAATAAAAACTGGGCTGTTGGAACTGAATTTATTGGTCGTTATCTTCCTGACCTATAGCTCTTCAGGAAAACCAGGAACAAAAGTATTAAAGGCTTATTTTTATCTACTCGACGTGGGAGAGGCGAAGGATGCCGATCTGCCAGAAGAGGAGCAGCTATTCCTGCCCAGTTAGAGCTGTAACTGGCCTTTGGTGATGGCCACGGAGAGTCTCTGACAGAGGCCTTTTCAGATTGGAGAAAAATTTACATGTACTCAACCAGCTCGTTATCTGCAATCTCATGATTGATGATACTTAGGATCAAATGAAAGATTGCTCTTTCCCAGCAAAGCATCTCTGTACTTAATCATCCAGAGTTAGACACCAGCATGTAAATGAGCCTACCTCTGCTGACTTCGGGAGAGTTCTTCTGATTGCATCAGCCATGGATTTGGCCCACTGTGCTGTCTTTATGCATCTTCCTACTTTCCACTGGCACTCTAGGAGTTGGGAAGAGTTGGGTAAAATGGGGAATTGCTGCCCGTTGGTTTAGCTTATAGAAATCTGCTGATGAGAATGGGGTC
Organism: Tringa solitaria; assembly: GCA_026413425.1. Classification (NCBI taxonomy): domain Eukaryota; kingdom Metazoa; phylum Chordata; class Aves; order Charadriiformes; family Scolopacidae; genus Tringa; species Tringa solitaria. The sequence continues at coordinate 18,333,241 of JAOXJM010000005.1, read as the reverse complement.
CTGCACTGAACTTAAGATAACTTCCTGAATTCTTTGACATATTCATTTCTCCTTCTGTGAGTCCTTAATACCCCTGTCCTGCAAAATGAATTTGCTAAGTTTTGTCCTCATGTAAGCAAACATGTTGCAGTGGAATGAATTTGGAATGAAACAGAACTAGAAGATGAGTAAAATCTGACCGTGTGGATGCCTCTGCAGGCTTTTATCTCCCATCAGGAAGCTGTGGGCTGCAGTTCTGGGGTGGTCCTTAGAGCACAGGCTCAGTGCACGGTGGAGCAGCCGTGCAGAGAGCGCTGGATTGCCCCCGACCCAGCCTGCCCCAGAGCTGGGAATGGCGTGGCCCTATCAGCGCAGCACAAGCCAGTTCTGCCTCCCAAGTGTCTGGCTTTGTTAGCAAGCGCCAGATGCTGCTGATGCTCCTGGACTGGCCATGCTTGTGCTACGGGAGCACTGTGGGACATGAGGAAGCGTGTTGACTCTTGGCCTTGTGTGGACATAATCAGTTTGGATCAGTGGTAGCTCAGGGGTCCCTGCGCTGGGATTCTCTGCCTGCTGTAGGCATGTTCCTGCCATGCGGAATAGCTCTCTCAACTGGAGCTGTCTGGACATTAGATGTCTAGGGAGAGCTTCATGCCTAAATCAGTGCTGGTTTGGACCTCAGAGGACAGCCTGTCTAGCCTCCAGCTGCTGCTCCCATGCAGAAGACTTGGCTACCTGGCCCTGTCCTGCTTCTCCGAGGGACTGTGTCAGTGATGGAGGCTGATGTGAACGGTCTTTCAGTGATGACACACTATGGGTAATATCTGCTACATTTGCCAGCGATCAGTGTTCTGTTGGTGCCCAGGGCCATGGTCATCCTGATTCGTGTGCCTTTGCTGAACTTCCATGAGGTAAACAGCTCCTGCCTGAAAGTGAAGGTCAGCACAAGCGGATCCAATTGCAGAACAACAGCTTGGAGATCAAGACCTTTGTTGTCTGATTTTTCCCAGGCAAACCACTTTTAAAATTGCCATGACAGAAAGCAGTTGAAGGGTGAAGCCTGCCATTTGCAGAGCTATAGGATAGCATTTTTCTGTGGCAATGTCATTATCTTGAACTTTTGCAGAAAAGAGAAAAAAAAAAAGAAAGGTTTATCTCTAACTGTCTATCAAGAGAGCAGTATCTGATGAAAAGTTCCCAGAACATTTTCTCCTCCAAACCAGCTGAGGCTACACAGACCCAAACAATGAAGAGAGAAAGATTCAGAGATGAGGTTGCCTCTCTCCTTCCTGTGAGCTCAGGCCATTCTGGAAGGAGTGAGACAGGGAGGTCAGGAAATTCCTGGCTTCTCTCACGTCAGATCCTTAGCTGTATCTTGGGGCCATTCATCTCTTGCATGAGTTATCCCTGTCTAGTGCGCAGGAAGCAGTTTCCGAGTGATCTCTTCATTTGGAGGTGAGGCACATCACCCCACAGATCCGGGGAGATTTAACCCTTGCGCCCTCAGATTCCCTGACAGCCACCCCAGGGACACCCATGGGAAGCTGTGGAGCTTCTGCACTGGCTGCCTTTACCTATGGCCCTCCGTCCATGCTAGCAAGCAGACCCTCGAGAGAAATCTGCATAAATTAAGGTTGGACAGCTCTAATGTCCCACGAGGGACTAAGCTGGGTAACAGCCGAGTAGGCAGGAGGAGTGTCCATCGCCTCTCGCCTCCTCCGTGACAGCGCTGTGATTTTACAGGAGGAAGGCTTCCAGTTTCGGGAGGCGTAATTGTGATCTTGCAGTTGGAATGGCCAGCACAGCAGCACCACAGTGTGACTGAGGGCCATGGAAGAGGTTATAAGGAGAGGGACTGATAAATTCTTTCTGGTTGGGTATTTCAGACGATTTTTTTTTTTTTTTTTTTACACTCTGGAAAAATCTGTTCGTTAGTCCTTTAAACGCTCCAGGAGATGTGAGGTACAGAGTAGGCCTGTGAGACTTCCAGTTTGCAAAAAATAAATTGCGTTGAATATCAGAGACTTTCACAGTGAGCTGTGGAAAAGGAAGAGGGCTAGTGGTAGTCAGTGATGTGTTGGCATGGCTTCCTGAGCAGAAAAATGTGGCAAGTTTCCACAGAAGCACCACAGTGAGTGTCTTTCATTCTTCCACCTGCGTAAATTGGCTTTCACGCTAACCAGCATGATTCTCCTCCACATGTACAGATGAGAATCAGGATTAATTCCACTGATGTCAGTGCAAGTGCTTTACTGGAAACTGATAGGAGACCAGTGCTGAGCCCTATGATAAACGTTTAACCACTGCGCTGCCTTCACAGAGTCACTGAGGTCAGAGGGACAGTTGGAGGACGTCATGTCCAACCTACCTGCTCAAAGCAGGGTGAAGTGGAGCAGGTTTCTCGGGAGCTTGTCCAGTCAGTTGTTGACTGTCTCCAAGGATGGAGACTCTACAACCTCTCTGGACAACTTGTGCCAGTATTTGATGGCCCTCACAGTAAAAAAATAAAGTTTGTCCTCATGTTTAAATTTGCTGTATTTAGGTTTGTGTCTATTTCCTCTTGTCCTTTCACTGAACTCCACAACGTACCTTGTGAATCTTGGTTTTTGCTGTGCCGGGAGAGCATGGAGCAGCCAACTGTCAGGGAATAGATGGGAATTCTTGCCTTCAAGCTGAGGTTTGAATCTCTGGTCACCAGGGATGCCTCAGGTCTTAGGAGATCAATTTAAAGAGTCACTGGCCTGATTTTTGGAAGTGGCAAGAGTTTGCTGTGCTATCGAGTCCATGGTAGATGCAACTGAAATCACAGCATACATCAGGCACTGGCTCGCTCTGATTAAAGTTTCCCGAGGATGACAGATGTCTCCAGACACCTGAGGATCGTTGTGCCTTATCTCAGCAGTTGAGTCTTGTATCTCAGTCCTTATGCTTCTGGCTCACTTGATGGAACTGGACTTCTTTTGACATTAATGTGCTTCTGAATTTGTCAGGATAGTTACAAGGTACCAAACTGAACATTCTGTGTCCCTGACAAAGGGAACTCTTCTGAGGGCATAAAATTTGCCAAGTGCCAAGCCTCAGCATGGGGTGGGCCAGGGACAAAGAGGGACACAGCCGAATGCCCTTGTGCAATTTTAGCTTTTCTACATAGCATGCCTTGGGAAGCAAAACACATGTCAGGAGAGCTGTAAATTTGCTTCAATTTATGCTGGGAATTTTTGGCCGGAATACGTGGGGACACTGGGGATTGAAAACTGCAGAGCACAAAACTAGGTCCTGATTTTGTCTATCTAAGAATAGCAGTGTGGCTGTGGTCTGCTCTTTCTGTTTCATCCACCAGTCTGCCTTGGGAAGGCTTTAATCTGAGTCTAATCTATTTTTAGCCTGATATCTTCTCCAGACAATGTGCAGCTGTCCTGTTAGTTTTATGCCAGAAATTAGTAACACTTGTATGATTCACAAGTTAGCTGTATTTTTACAGAAAAATTCTGCTGTGAGACACTACTTTCTTACATGTAGTGCAGTATTGTAAAACTGGAGATTCAGACTCACTGTGTGCTCATGGTATGACCTAGATCCAGACCTACACCTCAGACGTCAGGAGGTCATGGGTCTGTTCCTGTTTGGCTGCTTGATCTGGACTTGTCCCACTGTCCTGGTGTCACCGTGGTCCCTTTGCAGGGCAAGTGCACGAGGGTCCAGGCCTTATACTGCATGCTTTTACAGCACCTGGCTCATCAGTGAGCCAAGGGCCTGGAGTGGTTGTGTAAGACAAAAACCCAACATTCCTACAGCACAAGCTCTCCCATCAGTTATTCTCAGTCAGGCATCCCAGTACATGGGAAAAATTAGAATTAATCAACTTCTGTAGGCTTTGATTGTATGTTTAGTCAATGGGAGGGATTTCCTGCTTTTCACCACACCGTTTAAGAGGTTTACTTTCTGGTTACAGTCAAATAAACACACGTAGGATCTGATTTAATCCCATTTAGAGCAATGTTTCTGGGGAAGAAGCTTGAGTGTTTGGTTAAGGATGGGACGTGGAAGTTGGACTTGGGGTCTGTTCCTGGCTCTGAGCTCCTACATGAACTTGTAGCTGGGCAGGGGCAGGATGGGACATGTTGGCTTCGGCAAAATACCTCACACAGTTGACATCTTATTCCTTCAATAGATGAATAGTGCTTGTCTAGAGCTCTTGATGGCTTGCATAGATGTTTTTATCCTTCTCATCTCAGGTTCCTGTTAGGTGGTCACACTGCCTGGGGTCAAAGGGAGGAAAACTGTCGGAGAGTTGCAGTGGGCTCTGTGTGAGCTCATTGTGGCTATTTCTCCTGCCTCAAAAGTCCCCCGTCCGTGCTGAACATTTAGAAAGGAATAGCAAAGGGGGAGGAAAGTTTAGTGAGTAGTGCTGCAGAAGATCTATGCTGCCTGTGCTGCAGAAGATCCATTCCTCAACAGAGGAAGTCAAAGCACCAGCTCTAGCTGATGCTCTCATTATGCGGTTTAGGCTAAAACAGAAGTGGAGCTGCCTTATTCAGGTGACTGGAGGCGGGAGACTGTGGGGTGGTGGCTTTGCTTTACTACGTGGCCAGCGGGACAGGGTACAAACCCTGCAGCTGTGTCAGCACTGCAGAGATTTTGGATGGAGTGTTTTCCCCCTCTGGGCCTTTTACTTCAAAAAAGGAAGCAGACAGGTTAAAACGATGCCAGAGAGAGGAAAGTAAATAACTGCCTAAAATGCCAGTTTGAGCAGCTGGATATCAGGTCAGGAGCTGTAACACAGAGATCCACTCATCGCTCTTTCCTCAAGCAAATATGCCTTGGGCAGCGTTGGGAGTTTTGTCAGCCTGAGCGTGCAGGAGGAAGGAGAACCTGCCCATCCCACTTTGGCAGATTCTTGTTTTCTCTGTTTTTGTGGAGAGGAAATTGTACTTTCTGCATTAAGCAATATTGTGTTGCTCATAATGAAGAGGAGGGGAGAGGGGAGGAAAAACAATTTGAAACACGATAGAGAGGCAAACTGTGGTTGTTTCAAATCATTTTGCTGTTAATCCATAATCAGAGTTATTTCACACATTAGAAAGCCCATTGCTATGTAGAGATTACCGAAGCCTCGTACCAAGGTCAGACAGAAAGAAAGCCTTGATGACGTGAGTGGGGAATTCTATAATGACCACATCTTGTAATCTGGAGACCTTGTGCTTGTCTCCAGGATGCATTCTGGAATAGCTCTTTATTAACTCCTTATGTTTATCCTGCTTCAGTTATGGGATTTGTCATGTTTTATGGTGAAACTGGAGTAAAGTACTCATGTTTTGGAGTAGGATCTCAGTTAGCCCTATTTTCCATCTTCATCCACCTTATTTTCATCCAAATGAACTTTCTTTCGGAGACCAAGTTGAAGGAATGTTCCGTTGTGGTGTGTCCCTTCAGCTGGGTTCCAGTGAGAGCAGGAGAGGTTACATTGCCAGACTGTGTGCTTTGTCCCTTCTGGGTGGGCGACAACACACGTTACTCTCTGCAGCTCCAGATTATTATTGTGAAAATCCAAATATGTTACGTGATAACAAGAAGTGAGTTTGTCACTTGGCACAGCCAAGACTTCAACTGTTGTTCTGGCTGTCCCTCTCTGTGGTCTGTCTGAATTGCCTGTACCATTGACCCACTTCTATTCTAACATACATTTATCCGTGGTTTTTAACCTTTTGGTTTGTAGGCCCCTGAGTATTTTTGAGGGAGGTTTATGTCTTTCTAGAGGGAAGTTAAGCTGTCTTGGAAAAAAAAGCTGGCTTTGCTGTGTTATTTTTCACAGACTCACTGGTAGTCTTCAAAGTCTGAGATTGACCTACTTGTGTTGAATTTCACTGATGTACAAGTAGAGGTACTGGATGTCTCCTCCTGAAAGGCCATTTCCAGTCATTGAAATCTGCCCCCCTTCTTTTGCATACTTTTATGATTATCTGAGCTTGGTGAAAAAGGCTATGCCCTATAAACTATTATATTTCTCAAAGGTCTCCTTGCTCCTGATATTTTCTGTCAGTGACTGGGAGATGGGTGTTGTTCCTCATGCCACCAACTCCATTCTCTGTCCCTGAAGCTGAACCTGTTACTTTCACAAATCCTACAGTCCCAATTCCACCCAGTATTCCAATTTTGGTTCCATGCCTAATTGCTTTTCTGGAGAACAGGATCACACTGAACAAACCCAGGAGCATCCAAGCAAACATGTTGTAGTTTTGGAAGCTGTGTTTCTTGACTCATCTAGCAGGGGCCTGCACCGTGAGAATGATCACTCTTTCTGATGGTTCTTACAGATAAACTGCCTGAACCTTGCATTTAGCCAGGAAGAGGTAATAGGACCCAAGAAGAAAAGGAAGGTCAGTGAACCAGAGAAGCTGCTTCTGGAAGGCAGGAAATGATGTTCATTCTGACACAATACATTTTGGAAGGTGTGAGTTTGCATTGCCATCTGACTAGTACAGACCTTTTACTGTCTTCCAATATTTAACCCTTCCCCATACCACCTGTATTTCTGCATGTTTATGTGTCTAGCGCAAACTTTGGATTGCGAAGAGACAGCAAGCACCATAATTGTCATGACAATGTCGACCAACAGCACTTGTTTGATGTTCTAAAGTTGAGGATTTGTGATTCCACGTGTATGGTGTCTGTGTGCTTCTCTCCGTCTCTGTCACCCCCCTCCACCCCCACTCCCTGGCTAAAGTTCCTCCTCTGTGGCTGGACTGTCCTGTGCCAATATGTCATCAATATTTGATGGCACTGTTTCAAGAGGAACTCTTTGAGGTACCAACGCCAGCAAGCAACAAGTCTCATGATTCACTAGATTGTGCTTAACTTCATCCTATCTACTGTTTCCGGAGCATAGATTTTTTTTTTTTGAGAAGGGTTTTTATCTATATTCAATGCAGAGATAAAGTAATCTGTACACATTTTCTGCTGGTGCTGAATTTTTTTTTCTGACTCTGCAAGTAGGGTTGCTATGACTATATTATCAGCTTAGTTCTAAAACGGCAACCCACCATGTGCAAAGTGGTTTAGGTAGTTGTTCGATATAAATTGTGTTGAAATACACCACATTTGAAGCCTAACTTTAATACAGGTACCTTGTGGTTGCAAATAGAGGTAAGGAGAACAACAGCAACAGCCAGTGTCCCTTGGAGCAAAGGTGCTGTGCTTTGTGTCATGTAGGTTGCCTGGCAAGCTCTCTGTTGAGACCTGATGGCTGTTACTGGAGTAGGAGGAGCAAAATGGTCTTAACTGGTCTTAGACATTTAAAAAAAGGTGTTTAGGGAATAGCCTTTGCATTTCTTTATGCACATCACAAAAGAGATGCTGAAATAAGAAGCAGTGAAGAAGGGAATGTGGTGCACCCACTTCCCAACATAATGCTAATTGCCTTAAGTATTGGGATCTTACAGTGGTGGGGAAATAAAAGCACTGGAGCACACCAGAGTAATGCACCCAGCAGTGTAGCAGCACCCCTGACATTTCAGCTACACAGCAAAGGTATTCCAGGACAGGACTTGCAGAGCAGCAGTGGGTTTGGATGGAAGGTGTTTCTTCATGGTGTACATCAGACAGCTCTGTAGAAAGCAGTGAGGATCACTTGACAAGTGTCTGACCCGTAGCGTCGAGGGCATCTGATTGAAGGCCCTGGGCCACCAGTGCCATCGCTTGACACACCAAGTTCCCTATCACCATGAATGTGGTGATGACTTCTGCTGTGGCAGTGCCTGAGATTGGCATTGGGGATCTTCCTCACTGCTGCAACAGTGACTGGAGGAAGGGTGTGGATTGATGCACCTCTCTTACTGCAGTTGGCCATCTGAAAGAGCTGGAATCCAGCGTAGAACTGGCCGAGCGGGCAGAGATAATGCTGCTGTGGAACAGCCCTGGGTGTTTGGTCAATCTCCTTCTCCAGGTCACTGAGAAATGCCCTGCCATCTTGGTGCTAATACCCCAGCTTGTCCTTGCTCGGCCCAAGGCAGACAGAGCGCTGCTTGTCCCTAAGTGTGCAGCAGAATCTGGCAGCTTTTGTGGCTTGGTGCCTATTTCACAAAACTTGTAGAACATGAGAGTTCTCCATTTTATCCTCACTTTTAGTCCTGTGTTCTCATTTTTGCACCTGTGGCCTAATAAGCCAGTTTGTTCACATGCCAGAGCAAACCAGAAATCTTCCTTCTGCCCAGATTTTGTAATGATACTTGCTCAGATGCCTGCATATCCACGGGAGGCCGGCGTTCTTCACGGGACAGCTACAGCTCAGGACCTGCCTTGACCTGAAAGCTCTGCCCTGGCACTTCTAGACAGCCTGGCTTTCTTATTCCATCAGCCCACTGGCTCCTGCCTGTGCCCAGAACCCTGTGTGTTGTGCATATAAGAGAAAGGCAACCGTGTCTGTGATTGTGGCTACTCAAATAAGTTCATCTTTCTCCTATACACATGATACCAAGAGGCCTGGGGACATGTCAGCTCGCTTGGTGCATGCTGTCCCATGTGAGACAAATGTTTTGTCCCATGATGAAAGTGAAGTAGGGGATCTTGTCTTACCCCTAAGAGTGTGCACACAGACACCACCAAGTAAACCCATGGCTTAGTTGGCCGCACGATGTCTTGGTCCATCATGCCATGGCCAGAGACTCACTGTCTCAGTTCACGTTGGCTTCTAATCAGCTATTTTACGGTAATGACTTTTAGTCATTTTCATTTCAGGCTTGGTTAGAAATAAAGTACCTTGTGATGAACTGCCACAGTAAGCGTCTGATTTTTCTTTCCCACAAACTTGTGGTTACCATCAGATTCTAAGAAAAGTCTTTCCACTGCAGATTGGAATCATATAAGCCACTTACACATATCCTTTTATTTATTAGTGATTCTGCTTCGCTGGCTAAAGGTAAAAAACCCTATTTCTTGTGTTTCAGTCGCATTTCTAGTTAATACTCATTAACTGACTTAATGTATGTTACACATCATCAACCTGATTCACTCCTGACATAAAACAGAAGCAATTCGTTAGTAACGGTCCCTTGCCAATTAGTGAACTAAATTACGTTTGAACAATTTTCTTCAAAGATTCTCCTCCTCCTCCCCCCCCATGCATCATTTGGCGAGTCCCCCAAATGCTTACAGTAATTATGTGCGTGCAGTGAAAGGAGACTGTTACCTCTTAAACCAAAATAAATGAATATGTGATCTTTGTGCTAGTGTAACAGTGAGTAATACAAAGAATCACAGACATCCTCCCTTTGATCTCCCAAAGATACAAGCAGCAATTAAGATTACAAGCCGCTCTAAAAAAACAGAATATTGGGAACATTCTGTAAGGGGAAAGTGAATGCTTCACAGGGTTTTTCAGAAAATCAGTCAAGGAAAGGGAACCCTTTCTCGTTTATCTTGACCACAGGCTCTTTAATCGCTGTAATGTGGATATCCTTAACCTGCCCGGCCACAAGCAGGTTGGCGGGGATTCTGAAAACCGTTCCCTGTTTCTGGGATAGTGTTTAACAAGAAGAGGAGTAGCTCTGTTTCAAACTGAAAGTCAAACTGAAGTCAAACGGAAAACGCGTTGTCTCAACCACATCCTTAAATACACTGGCCTCAACAAGAAAATAACCCCGGCGCTGGCGCTGTTAGGGACAGGTGTCAACATTCGTTTTTCACCTGAAAACTGAGGATTCTTGCGGGATTTCCACCGCCCGTGTGTGATCTAGGAAATCATCTGATCTGGTGGCTGCTGCTGCTTTCGGTTTTGGGAGAGGGCAGAGAGAAGAAACGAAACATGGCACAGGAGTGTCTTTCATGCTTCAAACGGGAGACTTAAGAGTTTTGTCGCTGAGTCCAATGGAGCGTGGAGGGACCTGTATCCCTGGTGGTAATACACAAGTCATACTGTCACACTGTCCGAATGAGCCAAACCGTAATTTTTTAACTCCAGTGGATTTCTGAAGTGATTCCAGTGAAATACCTTGGACAGACCTCGCTATAAATGTGATTAGCAATCAGCTGGTATTTTCACAAGTATAACTCTAATCGTAAATCTTTCCCTGCAGAGCTGTTCCGTGAGATTATCATCTCGGGATTTTGGCTGGGACATTAATTTTTGGTAGGTTCTGCATTCTTCCTCTTGAGTCAGCAGGTAAAGTATATGGTTGTGGCCTGCTGCAGTGGAGTTGCCCGCATTTGTCATGCCACAGGGTTGCCATTCCTGGGGGCCGAGGTCCTCGTGCCAAAAGCATAATGTCACCCTGCTGGAATCCCACCCACGTGTGGCGCTGGGCAAAGTCTTTTTTGTTAATGGATGAGTAAAATTTCAGCAGGCTTTTGTTGTCATCACGAGGTAAGTAAGAGGGATTTGCATCTGAGCTGGCACATTTTCCATAAGCAGTTTCCAGGGCTAATTTAAGTCAGGTTGGCACGCAGATCTTTCCTTGAAGCCCAGCCTGAGATTCCAAAGCCTCACAAGAGTTTTCCATAGGAAAACTCCCAGTATCTGTGTGCCAGACGTGCCCGTATGGCATTTCCCAGAGCATCAATGACCCACTGTTCTAATACAGAATCTATTGGCCATCCTGTGACGTCTCCCAAACACCTTGCTGTGGAGTTTAGATGCTAGAAAAATAGCAATTAAGGTCCCCTCACTGTAAAACATCTGTGGACTCGACACGGTGATGGCATGGGCCAGTTGTAACAGAAACAGCACAACTGTCCCCATTTTACTTTGCTGGTTTGTTTTGGAAAGGCTGGCGTCTTGGTGTTCCCTTGTCTGAGGAGTGATGATTTAGCCCTGCGTTTACCACCTTTTTAAGGGGGGATCTTTGTTGTGGAGAAGACAAACCCTTAACATCAGTTGGGGAAGGTTCAAGGCCCATTTACAAGAAAGCACCCAAGAGAAGGGGGTTGTGGTAGGCAAATACACAGTATCGTTTCTTACACAAGCATGTCATGATATATTCTGTTCATATATTACTTGTATTTCTTTACAGGACGTGCAGCGAGGGGATGTTTATTCTGATGAAAGTCTAGGCTTGATAACAGGAAACCAAGTCCTTTGTGCAGTAAATTGACCTTGAATCACTCACAGACCTTTTTTTTTTCAGTAACAGAGGGTAAGACTGTCTAAAAGACAGGAAAATGGTGTCTCTAGAAAACAAAGTGGCATTTTGAGTTGGCTGGAGTGTACCCCGGCCTTTGCCAGCCTTGGAGCCGTGAATGTCAGCCTGAGCAGGTGGTGGAGATGCCACTGTGGGGCAGGCACTGGTCAGGAGAGCCAGGGGGACGGTTGCTTTTTGTCCCTCAATAGCTTTTCTTAAAAGTTCGGTCCAACCTGCAAATGGAAACTGGGTGTCCCTGTTGGGTGAGGATCAGCACTGGGATGCGGAGACCTCTCTGCCCTGGTGGGGGGGTTGTTGAAGGGCTTCCTCCCTTCCACTCTTCCCCCCATAGAGAGCTATGGCCTTTGGGGGCAGGAACCACCTCTCACAAGCCTTTGCAGGAGATGCCATTACAGGGCTTTGATCTTGTCAGATGTTTCTGGATGCTCCCACAGCATTAATAAAACAGCATAATGGGATGGAGTGTTATATATGACCAGTATTTCCAGAGCGAAGGAGCTTGGCTTACACACTAGAAAAGGTTATTTTTTGGTCTCTGCTGTTCCACTCTGACGCCTGAGACACATCCCACATCTCCAGCTGCCCTCTGCTACTGCTCTTCAATCCCGCCATCTTTCCCACCATTTGTTGAAGACTGGATCTTGTTCATTGGAGGCAATTACTTGCCATTGATCATTCCTACTGGGACATAAGATCAGGCATCAGAAGGGCTTCGGTGGTTCCTAGCTGTGTCCCCCAAGCAGAGAGCTGGGAAGGGACAGTTCAGGTACCTTACGACTGCTTCATCCCCCTTGTATGTTCTCCTAAAAGCTTAGGTTATCTACCTTGAAGAGGAGATACTCTACTGTAGGAGGAGAGGAACCACTACTTGAAGAGGAGCAAGGACTGTGGCACAGCACAAGGCACAACTCCCCCGAAACAGTCTTGGTGTCACTCCATGGCCAACAGGTTCTGAAACTTCAGACTTCAGACGCCTGGAAGATACCAGTAAGCACGACACCTAGACAAAGTGAGATTGCCTGTCCATGGCCAGATATTTCCTTTGGTTTGTGGTCAGTTGGCTTTTACCTGGTTTCCCTGCTGATGCGGTGGAATTACACTGAAGTAAAAAAAGAATCGGGCCAGTTGTGACGGCATTTATTTCTATTTTCCAAGTACTGCAAAGAGAACTCAATCTGAGACTTTGGGGCAAGAATATCCAAAAAAACCCCACCCAAACATGCTCAGCATCTCTATACGTTTTGGAAAAGGCCAGATGGGCTCAGCCAAAGATTCTTGCTGCTTGTCTAAGTTTGGGGAAGCTTTTGTGTGCTTAAAAGCTTCGGGTGAGTTGGAAATGGGAGCCGCAGTCAACCCCGAATGTTTCTGCGACGAGGTGGGGTGCGAGCAAGGATTTGACACAGATGTGTCGATTTTCTGCTTTAAAGGAGACACCAATTTGCAAGTAAATTTGCCATGTCAGTAGTGCTTCTGAGGGCCATTACCTACTTATTTTCCGAAATTATTTTAGCCGATTGGCTGGCCGGCGTTCCTTTTCCCAGGCTGCTTGAGAGCATGTAAGAGCTGAGCTACTTGGCTACAAGAGATTTTCTTCTCTGAAATTGGCAGCTGCTCATTCCGGAAGAGAATCAACATATTTGGCCACTGATTGCAAAGGAAAAGGGAAAACCATTATTTTTCCATTTCACTTATTTAACTATCCAGTGGGAGACATTCACTGTATTTGGGTGACCCTCATTACTAAGGCATTGCGAAGGCTTCCCTCCTCTCTCCTTCACTTAAAAGTAGAAAATAAAAATATTCAGTTCTCAAAAATGCATATATTCTCCTTGGCTGCTGGCTCAGGAGTCAGCTGGTGCCAAGTGTCTAATTGTATCAGGCCTTACACAGCAGTATATTCAACGTCACGGCTTCATGAGTCAGGATTTTCTGTCTGAAAAGGATCACGTCAAGAAGCCCGGGACAAAAATTCCCTATAGCCCGGCAACAGAGCTGGCTGTGTCAGGAGCTCTGTGAGGAAAGAGAGAGAGATGTGAAAGTCAGATATTTCTGCCTGGGCATCCTTCCACGTTGGACAAAGGAAGTACTCAGTAACGGTCAATGAGGCTTCTCATGACTCAAGTGCTTTGATAATTGCTCCTGGAGCACAGTGTGTGAAACTCCCCGAACCTGCACTGGCCCGTGGAGACGCCAGGGGTGGCTTTTGCTGATGTCAGGAGGCCTTTGAAGTCACTCCACCAGCCCCTGGACGCTTGGTTTTCTCCAGCCCAGGAAACCGATGTTGGACCGGGACGTGGTGGCTGTTGTTGGGACTTGCCGTGATCTCACCCCAAGGTGCCGAGGGCTCCGTGTCATTACGTCACGAGGGCTTTGCTCGTGTCACAGCCAGCCCCGCACGCATCATCCCGGCAGGAAGTGCTGCTCGTGGGCAGGCTTGGGCTTTTTTCTGTCTTGCAATCGGTATTTCCTCTGCTCCCTGACAGTAATTCCATTAATCCATCAGTACTTGCTTCACCCGCAGATCACACGGTTCTTTGCAAAGGAGGCTCAACGTCTTTATTCCCGCTACCAAGAGGGAGAAGCTGAAATTCAAACTGGATGTGACTGTTGTGAGATCACACGACTCCGCCAGGAGTGATGTGGCAGAGATCTCACTTCTTCAAGGTGCTGTCGCCAGGTGCTTATCTGGAGTTTCTGATAACGCATACACTTCTGTTAGGAATTTCCTTTGTTAATCTGGGATATTTCAAGAGAGCCTTGTGAAGCGGGGCTTTGGGAAACGAATGTTTTGCTAAATGCAGCTCTTTGCTGGACGCCATCTCATCTGTACCTTAGTTGTGTGTTCTGGTGACATTTTATACGTGAGGGAGGCGTCTAGGAGAAGTCCCTATAAAGGGATGTTTCGCAGAAGCTGAAACCCTTTCAGGTGATGTATTCACCTGAACTCGGGCTGTTTGAGGGATCAGGCTGAAGGCCAACGGCCCTAAACTCCGTATTTGGTCAATGAAGAGAGATCAGCTCTTTCCCAGGATGATTCAGAGCGGAGATGGACTCTTCTTCTGAATCACTCCAAAGGAAGTCTTTCATCTTTCTTTCTCTGTTACCTGCAGAGGGACCTTTCCCCACTAACGGTCTTTGAATGAGCTGGTGTGAATCCCCATCTGCATCTCACTGGCCTTGACTAGCAAAGCCAGAGGACCTGCTCCCATGCTCTTCTATGGGGTGGTGAGAAGTCAGGGGAGGCAGATGATCTTGCGTCTGTGCACCGAGGAGGCTTTTGCACCTTCCTCTGGAACATCTGGCTGGCTGGGCTTTAGGTCTGATCCTGCCATCCCTCTCTTCCTTTGATCTAAAATAAGGTTTGCCCACCACTTACTGGTGCAGCAAGGACGAGAGTTTTGCCGACTTCGATATTTCTGCAGCCTTTTGAGAAACAAAGAGTCACTTTCTTTGGGTTTGGTGATCCCTGGAGATTAGAGTTGATCCCCGTAAATCCCGCAGCCTATACAGCATTCCTGGGAGGTGTGTATGGAGGACCTCGCATGAGCCTGGCCTGCAGGGACAGCTCATCGGGGGGGGGGGGGGGTGGGGCTGGAGAGAGGTGGGCATGAAGGGGGTCTGGTATATGACAGCAGAGCAAAGGTGGAGTGAAAACGTATGGGAATTGTTTAGCTTTGAGTCATCTTCAGGTGTTTTTGGTGACAAATTTCTGCTGAAAAACCTGCACAATGGAGAATTTGTGGGAGGACAGTCCCATGAGGCACACTGGGAGCCACGCTGCTCTTTGGGGACTGATTTTTGAGCCTTCTCTACCGGCGGTTTCTGAAGAAGGAGGGTGATAATGTTCCCCCGGGTCCAGCTTTCTGCTTCCAGGAGGTGGCCAGGGCTGTGCTGACCTACTTAAACCGAGGGAAAAAGTTCTTCATTCTCGGGGGCCCACCTGCTCCTTCGCTGCTGTTCCCGCGGCCAAGGAACACACCTTTGCTAAGGAAACGCATGAACAGGCAGCTCTTTGCAAGGAACTAAACCCATCTGCGTGGGCCGGGAGGAAGAGGGGGGCCAGCCACAACAGCCCCCCTCTGGGAGGCAGGAGGTTACAAAGGAGCCTTGATGCCTTCTGAGTAAGAGCGAATTCTTGAGCAAAGCCAGGGTGCAGATTCCCCTTCGCTGGGAGCAAGGCAAGTCTGTTCTTGGTGGGAAGTTCCTTCTGGGAGACTCACCTGGGGAAGGAGAAGAAGGGGAATATGGAAATCGCCAGGGTGTGTGGAACTTGGGGGGCTGCAGCCTGCTCCGCTGGTGGGGCAGAGAGGGTCCAGCCCTGCTGCAGGCAGCAGTGGAGCAACCTCCCTGGTTATGTCGGGAGCGAGGTGGCTCTGTGCCCTTGGGCTTTTAGGTCAAATGTTTTACCCAGGGACATAAATGCACAAATAGCTTTGGAAAGTGGGAGGAGGACCTTGGATTTCCCCTTGCCTGGATGCCCAAGCTGTTCTTCTTCCCCATGCTCTCCCATCTAGAATCCCATCTAGAATCAGACAGAAGCTGCCTTACTCTTCCCATGCTTCTCCTGCTGCTGGGAGGGAGGCCATCCTTATGGAGTTGGGCACTTATGCAGCTGTGTCCCTGTCTTGAGGATGGGCAGCACCAAACAACCTCTTTTGTTCTTTTCATAGAGTTATAGAATGGTTTGGGTTGGAAGGGACCTTAAAG
>JAOXJM010000005.1:18257930-18284402 GCA_026413425.1 Tringa solitaria | reverse complement strand
GGTTCAAGGCCAGGTTGGAGGGGGCTTGGAGCAACCTGGTGTGGTGGGAGGTGTCACTGCCCAGGGCAGAGGGATGGAATGAGATGGTCTTTGAGGTCCCTTCCAACCCAAACCGCTCTAAGATCCTGTGCCACCCTTTACCCCCACACTCAAGTGGTGACAGGAAGACACGGGGGGAGCGGCAGGCGCTGCGCCTTTACACAATCCTGCTTTATTTACCCCTTTGTACAAAACCGTTTTTTTTCCCCCACTTTATTTTACAAAGCCGCCCCCCAGCCCTTGGGGAGGGCAGGGGGGGTTAGAGGGGACCCCACAACTTGGGAGCACCCAGCTGCTCGCCCACCCCATCTCACCTCCCCCGGGGCCTGGGGTGGGTGGCAGCGGTGGGGAGACCCCCAGCAGGGTGAATGCTCCCCCCACAAGCCATGGGGAGCCCAGGGAGGGGGGTAAGGGGGGGGCTTTAGCCCCACAGTTGTGGTCTGGCATCACATCCCACTGCAGCTCCCAACCTGGGTCCCTGTCCTGCGACGGTTACTGCCATGGAGGAATAATAAATAGGCTCAGTGAGTAGGTAATTGGGTACTACATATAGGGCTACAGCTTGATATATCCTCGCTAGATAAAGGCGGGGTGGGGGGGTGAGGGCCTCCCCCAGCTCCTCACATACCCCCAGTCTCCCTGTGCCACTGGGTCTGGGTCTGCTGCCTGGCCAGCACAGGGTGGGAGAAGGAGGGGACCATGGGAGGGACCCTGGGGGCGGCGGGTCAAGGGACTCTGGGACAGGGAGAAAGGCCCATGGGGCAGCCCAGAGCCCCCTGGACATTTTGGGGGGGGGGGGGGCGGGAGGGGAGCTTGGGTGGCTCAGCCACCCCCTACCAGGGCTCCCACCGCTCGTGGTGCCAGCACCCTGCGGGGATGGGCACCCAGCGCAGACCGACGGCGTCCCCTTTGGTCACCAACCCCTGGCCAAGCCCCCACGGATGCCCCCCAGCTTTGAGCCCGCCCCTGCACACGAGGGACCACAGCGTCCCCACGCAGCCATGCCGGCCAGCCTGTCCCCATCCCTCTAACCCGTGTCCCCCCTGGCGCCCCGAGTCCCTGCACAGCCCCCAGCAGTGTCCTTGAGCCCAGGTCCGTGTGCAGCCCAGCTGCCCGGGGTGCGGACCCAGCCCCACGCCGGCCCTACAAGTACGTGTCCTCACTCTCCCGGGAGCTCAGACTCTCCTTGGACTGGTGGTGGGGGGAGACCTGGGGGTGCAGCAGCTCCCGGGCTGAGCCGGGCGCCCCGTTGCCCTCGGCCCCGGGGCCATTGGTGGGGCCAGCCGGGCTCTTTTCTCGGCTCTTCTCCTTGCTCTTGCGGGCCTTGGGCACGGGGGCTGGCCCAGGGGGGACGATGATGGAGGGGACGGGCTCCAGCGCCTTGCGGGTGGGGGGCTCGGCCTCGCTGATGGCCTTGGCGCCATGCAGGCGCGGGGGGGACTTGCACTGCAGCTCCCCGTGCGTCTCCCGCCACTTCTTCAGCTGGATCAGGTGCTCCCGCTCGATCTGACGCTCCGTCACCGGCAGCTCGATGACCTGTGGGGACAGATTCATGCCATCAGCATCTTCCCCGACAGCCACGGTGCCACCCAGGGCTAGCTCCGCACCCCAGACAGAGGGTCAGGGTCCCCCCAGGGCACAGGCACCCCCAAATCCAAGCCTTTTGAGGGCCGCCCCCTCTGCCCACCCGTGGGCAGCCCAGGCCAGCAGCGTGGCCAACTGGGGGACCCCAGACCCTCCCCAGAACCTCACCTCCTGCACCAGGAAGGTCTCCTGCATGATCTTGGGGCTGAGGGCCCTCAGCCTCTCCATGGTCTCGTACTGGCCCTGGCAGGACTTGAGCTTGTCCGAGGAGCCCAGAGTGTGTTTGAGCAGCACGAGGCCCACCCGGAAAATGATCTTCACTCCTGCAAGGGGAGAAGCAAGGCAGTGAGTGCCGGGCAGGACAGTGTGACACTGCCACCATGTCCCTCAGATGCCGTGGGGCAGCCCCAGGTCTGTCCTGCTACGAGTCAGGATGTGCAAGAGGATGGATTTGGGATGCAGGTGCTCCCTAACCCCCAGGAAAACAGCCCAGTCTCCACCCCAGGCAAGGGGTTACCCCAAACCTGCCCTACACTGGCTCCCACATGCTCCTACTGCAGCCCCGATTGATGCCCACATGCCATGGGGGCTGCAGCTGGTCACCCCGGGAGGAAGAGGAGGATGGTGGGGAGCTTCTACCTTCGCAGAAGAACATGTCCCAGACGCGCAGGACGGAGCTCCAGGGCAGTGTGCGGGAGAAGGCGCACATGAACCACTCCGTCATGTAGAGGATGGGGTCGATCTTCTGCTTGCTCAGGTGCTTGTAGGCCACGGGTGAGACCTTGTGTAGCAGCGAGAAGAGGATCTGTCCATCCAGCTGAATGGCCTCCTGCAGGGGAGAGCGTCCAGAGCCCCGGGATCAGCTCCCCGCTGCCCGTCCCCAGCGGAGGAGCAGTCCACCCTCCAGACCTGGCTATAGGAGCAGAGCTGTGCTCCACAGCCGCCAGCAGCAAAGCTACGCTGAGCCCCCCATCCCCAACTCCTGGGGGTCCTGGTACAACATGGAGACTGTGGGAGCAGCCCAGGATCTCCCCAAGCTGCGTTATTTCCCAGGCTGAGGAGCTGGGGAAGCTTTAGGCTTGGAGACATCACAGGTCCCTGCCGCCATGGGCCAGCACTCACCAGCTTCTCGCTGTAGTAGCCGGGGAGGTACTTCTCACAGATCTGCACCAGGCACCAGAACGCTTGCTGCAAGGCAAGGGACAGGGGGTGAGCACCCGGGGGTCTCCAGGGGACGTCCCTGCAGCCCCCACCCTGCTCCCAAGGACCAAGGGAGCGGGGAAGGAGGAGGCAAGAACAGCCGGGGCGAGTGGCTCCTCCCTGCACCAGCCGAGATCCGGGGGTAAATGGGTGCCGTGAGCCAAGCACCACCCCGAAGCCACCCACGGCCTCCCGCTGGCCCCAGCTTTGTGGCCACCGGGTCTCCCCGCGTGCTCGTACCTCGGCCGGCATGTGCATGAGCAGGACGGCGGCGATGGGGGCCTGGGCCTGGCAGTAGCCCTCCTCGGGGCGGTACAGTGTGTACGCCTTCAACACCCGAAACAGGTCCTGCTGCCTGCGGAGACATCCCCAGGAGGGAGAAGTGGGGAGAGGGCAAAGCCCCAGCCCCACAGCCTCCCCCACCGATCGATCTAGCACCGCGGGCTGGCCGCTGGCCTCCACTCTTCCCCCACAAGCCCGAGTTGAGCTGGGATCCTTTTCCCACGCAAACACAGAGCTACGGGGCATGATAATCATGGCTCTGCTCCAGGAAGCTCTGCCCACGGAGGCCTCATCCTGCCTGGATCCGAAAGGTGAGACGGCGAACCGACCACCTCCCACGGCCAGGCAGGGACCCAGCTGCAAACACAGCGGCACAGACGCTCCCCGACACATGAGGAACAGCATTTCCCTGGAGAAATGGAGGCCACACCAGCCACGTCCCCCCTCCTGCCACGGCAACTCCCACCCCACTGGGTGTTGGAGCTGGTGCCAGCTGCGACCCACACACCAAGCTCCTGGGAAGCCATCCTGTTTCCTGGATGCTCTGTGAGCGTGGGGGGGGGGGGGCTTAAGGACAGTGGGGGACACTGCAGGGGATGAGTGTGGCTTTGAGCCAGGACAGACAGCACCCACACCATGGAGCTGGTCCAGCCAGGTGGCCACTGAGGACCGGACAGGCAGTAGCTCCACTTACCCGTGGCCTCCGCGTGAGACGAACATCTCGTGGAAGGGAAACTGCCGATGGAGATCCCGCTCAATCACATCCAGCCACTTTGGGTCCCCTGGGAGGAGATCCAGTTCCTGGGGAACAGAAGGTTGAGATGAGCAACACCCCACACTGACACGCGTGGGGATGCAACGAGCCCAAGGTGGAGCAGCCATGGGGCTGGACCTGGCTCTGCCCCGAACATGAGCCCTATCAGGGCTGGGACACTAGCCCCCTTCACCCCCTCCACAGCAGGAACAGGCAGCATCTGGGACACCACCAGAGACTCCAGACCTGGAGGGAGCAGGAGCAGTCCCCACACTGTCCCCCCTCCACCAGCACCCCCTCCCCGGTGGTGCAGGAGGGTCCCCAGCAGCCACTCACATCAAACTTGCCGACGTTCTGCTCCAGTTTGACCTTGCTCCCGGAGAGGTACTGCCAGGCTCGGCCCCGCAGTGAGGGCGGGATCCCCTTCTGGCACCGCAGCCGGATCTGTGGGGAGACACGCAGCCGTCATGGCTGGGATACGGCAGAGCAACAAGGAGCAGAGAGGCCCCTGGGGCAAGACAGGAGCCAGACCCAGCACTGCTGGTCCCTTGCTGCCTCCCTGTACAAGGGGATGTGTCCTTGCCCCCCTGGGGACAGGGTGTCCAGCCACACGTCCCCTGATGGCAGCTGGCATCGCACAGACCTACGGGAGAGCATAGGGAGCTGCATCCCTGAGGGTGTCAGGAGGGGTCTGCTCACCCCCTTCTCCCCAGCATTGCCCTTAACACACCAGGCAGAGCTACACCAGCACGAGGGAGCTGCAGACGGCTGCCAGGAGCCCGGCCAAGGCTTTGTGGCTTCCAAACAGCTCCAAACAAGCCCGGCTCTGCCTCAAAGCAGGATCCTGCTGTGAGCTGGAAAGGCAAACACTGGAGCCAAGGCAGGGAACGGGTGGCTCCCTCCAACTGGGGACACAGGGGAGGGCTCTCCGGCCCCCAGGCCAGCCCTCCTGCTTGCCCGTGGAGCCACAGAGAGCAGGGAGAACACTCTGCTGAGTGGCTCAGCCTTCCTGCTCGCTCACCGTGAGCAGGAGAGCGGTTCCACGCATGGCCAGCTCCCGAGGCTGGCTCCGTGCCCACAGTTGGCCCCCAGTTTCCTTGGCACAGGGCACCAGCCAAGACCAAAGTCCAGGCGAGGCAGTGACCGGTACCCACCCCGCAGCAGGGAGCCCAGCTGGTTTAACCCTGCCGCTGCCAGAGTCCCACGGGGACCACAACGAGAGACCCCGCCACATCCCACTCCAGCTCCGGGGGAAGCGGCAGCACCATGTCCCCACAGTCCTCGGCCAGGACACAGGAGACCAGCGCTTTCAGCACAGTTACCCCACATAAAACCCTGCAAAAACCCAGCACGGCCTCATTTCCTCACTTGGGTGGCACACGCCGAAGTGCTGGAGACGCGCCAGGGCTCTGAGAGCCGCAGCTGACAGCTCTCAAAGCCTCCCTGGGACTCCCCGAGCTCCTTGTCCCTGTTTGCCAGCATAACTCGGGAGCAGGCAGTTGTGCTTCCAAGCAGCCCAGCCCAGTGCGGTGGCAACGCCGTGTTCCCAGGAGGGTTTGCTCCCTCGCCGCAGCGCTGGTTGTTTACCCGGGCAGGTCCCGAGCCCTGCGAGGCCTTTGTGCTCGCAGGAAACGCGGCGGGCGATGCCCAGGGGTGGCTGCGGGCGGCTCTGCCGCTGCTGACAGCTCCCTTTTCGAGCCGGCTCCCTTTCCTGCTGGCTAAGCTGCCAGGAAGGAAGCCGCCTTGCTGGGTTTCGGTTCGGCAGCCCCTCCAGCTGGTCAGGATCAGCGTGGCTGGGGACAAGCAGCTGAGCATCTCATCCCCTTGGCTCCACACGGGGTCCCGCCATCGCCCCTGAGCTGGGGGTACCCGGCTCCTGGGATCCCACCGTGCCCTTCCTGGGAGAGGGAATACGCCTGGGTTGAGGGATGCTGAAAGCAAAGAGCAGTGGGAGAGTGCCCGTCCTTGGAGAGCAGTGGGAGCTGCCCACGCGTCTGCCCTCCTTCGGTCTGGCTGAAAAGAGCAAGGACCGGCATGGGGCGATGGCACGGCTCGGCACCACCGCTCGGTTGGGATCGGAGCCAGGCGGGTGAGGGAGGGAGATTTTCAGGATGCCAGAGCAGTGCAGGTGTGAGAGAGCCTGGCAGGAGCTGGCCCAAGAGATCCCCGGGCCATTAGCCAACCCTGGTGAGGCAGCCAGAAAAGTACCGGGGTTTTTCAGCAGCACGGGGAGCTCCTCTGAAGTAGCAGGGCCCGAGCCACGTGGCGTGGCCCCGTACCAAAGCGGCCAGGCTCCTGCCAGAGCCGGGACGGTTGACAGCATCCGAGGCCAGCCCTGGCACCCTTCCCCGAGCAGCTCCGGGCACGGAGCAGCTCTCTGGAGCAGACCTCAGAGGCTCTGAGCATGGATTTTTTGCTGCAGGACAGACTATACAGCACATCAGACCCACGGAGATCCCCAGGAGCTCAGCCCGAGCACGAGGGAGCTCCTCTGCCAGCTGTCCGGTTGCTGGAGCATTCACCTGCGCCCGGAGGCCACGCTGCGGCATGGCCGGAGAGCAGCGGAAACCGCCCGCAGAACAAAGCGCCCGCCTGCCGCGTCCCAAAGAGCTCCCCAAACCCTTTGCGAGCGGCCAAGAAACAGATGAGGGATTCCTGCATCGTTCACCAGGCAGCAAGCGGGGACGGCACTCCAGGAGCACAGCACATGGAGCAGTGCCAGGAGGCTCTGCCAGCCAGAGGGAGGAAGAGGAGGAGGAGGAGGCGGCGGCCCTTTGGCTGCTCTCAGGCTTGGCTGACCCTTGCCAGCAGCTGCACCACTTCCAGTGGACACACAGCAGCAACCCAGGGCTTGTTGCATCCCATCCCTGCCTCATTCACAAGCTCAGGAGGTCAGGGAGCACCAACGGACCAAGCCATGGAGCCACCCAGTACACGCCACCGTGAGTCCCCTGGGGACACCAGCTCACAGACCAGAGTCGAGCACATCAGGCTCAAACATTTCCTACCCGGAGCTTTTTTTGGTCTACAAGATGCTCAGAACAGAAGTTTCCGTGACCGAACAATTCCCATGGCTGCCTGCAGGCAGCCAAAGAAGCCCTAGGAAGGCTCCAGCCTGGCGGGGAGCAGACGGGAGCAGGAGTGGGCTGGCTTGGGGATCGCAGGCTCAGCCCCAACTCCGAGCTCCAGCTGCTTCTCTCCTGCAACCAGAAGCATCTCAGGGAGGAAACAGCCCACTCAAGCCAACAGCATCATACAAAGGCAAAGCTGTCTGTCTGTGGGGACCTGGTGACATGCAGGCTGCCCCAAAGCCTCGAGGGGACACCGCTGCACCTTCCCTCGCCTGCACAGCTGCCCTGGGGACAAGCCCCAGGGGAGGGACAACACTTACCTTCTTGTGTTTTTTGGCCATCCACTTGTCCCAGTTGTTGAGCATGTCCAGCCACTTGGACTCCCGCTGCCGTAGCACCTCCAAGGGCACCTCCTCCAGCCTGCGGGATGGGGGAAGAGCCCGGTCAGCATGGTGCCAAGCCCTCCTGGCACCTCAGAGCCCACTCTGTCCCCTCCAGCACCTTGGGTGCCCCCCACGGCTGGCTGGTGGCCCCCCCACCAGCACAGAGCCCGGCTGGGACGTGCTCAAGGGTGGCTGCGTTTCAGCAGCTGCTCGGCGCTGCCGGAAGCGCTCACCATTCGTGAAATCACCACGCCAGCACAGCCCCAGCTCCCCGGCCCTTCAAAACCTCCGGGGAGCAGCTTGTGCTGCAGCCACCGTGTGCCCGAGGATCCCTGGGGACCCGTGCCCAGAAAGGGGGGGCCCACCAGCAAGGCAAGGAACCGGGGAGCCCAGCTAGAGCCATGAGCTAAGCTGAGCAAGGTCTGATCCACCACCCCCCCGCCCCGTGGGGGCTGGCTACAGACAGAGAAAGCTGAGGCCATAAGCACCATGTCATCTGCACGGCCCCAATCATGCTCGCACCCCAAAAGCCTGGCCCTGCTCCAGACCCGGCGCCGAGCCCGGCTGAGGGTCCCCCAGGAGGGAGGGGAGTGTGTTTTCCAGCAGCGGCTCAGCCAAGCCGGGGAATCCGATTTAACCCTGCCGTGCCGAGACACCAAAGCCGGCGAGGGGGGAGCCAACGCCACGGCCTCCAACTCCTTTGGGCACCTCTGCTTTTCATCAGCAAGGAGACAGAGTGACACAGGGTGTGAGCATCCCGGGGAGAGCAGAAGCTCCTTCAAGCCACCAATTAAGAAGGACCAACTTCAGCAGAGCAGGTGCCTTCCCGGGCTCGGCTCTGCACTGCCCCTTGGCCACTCCAATCCCAGGAGCGGCCATGTCCTTTCCAGTGGTCCAGTTGCCCAGCATCCCTTGGGGAGGTGCAGAGCACCCAGCCCCACTGCAAGACACATAGACCCTGCCTCCTCCTGGACCTCTCTGCGTTAGGAGCTGGAAAACAAGCAGTGTGGAGAGTCCACGGCCGCATCCAGTTGGCAGCGCTGCCCTGCTCCCTGCCCAGCCCTTCCCCACCTCGTCCCACCCACCGCAGCGGGTCAGACGGGGCCGAGCGCGATTGTTTCGGAGAGCAAACCCTCTCTGAGGGGATCCGCTCCGCTCGGTGAGGCCACCCCACACTCCCCAGTGCCGGCTGGGCTCGGCTGGCAGCTCCCTGGCCGGCATGGGGACGGAGGGAGCACTGGCCCCAAGTCGGGGAGCCTGGGCTGCTGGAGGAGCTGGGGCTCTCTGAAGCGTGGGAAGCTCGGGAGCGCTGGACGTTGGATACAGCAGCTGGCCACGGGCCTGCTGGAGCCTGGCCAGCCCAGACTGGAAGCCGTTACCAGCTGATGGCTGCCTGGCAGCAGGCACAGAGCGAGGACCAGAGACGTTTCAGATGGCCGAGGCGGGGAAGGACGGGGTGGGGGCACCCCAGCCCAGGAGGCAAGGAGATGCTCTTCCACAGCCACGCTGTGGGTGACAGCCCCATAGCTCAGCCCTTCTCGGTGTCCCCAGACCCTTTGCAGATGTCGGGACACCCCACTGGTTCTCCCCAAAATCCCGAGGGACCCCAACTCTGCTAGCTACAGAAGGATGCCATACACTCCTGTTTATCCACTCCTGGACAGATGGAGAGCAAATAAAAGCCTGGAGGAAAGCAGGATCAGGCCCCAGCGCATCTGCAGGGCACGGGAGGAAGGGTCTGTCCCCAGTGACCGCAGCCACCACGCTGTCAGCACCCCCACTCATCTCCAGCACCGGGAACCGCTGCCTGCTGAGCCCCAGGGACAGGGACGTCTACCCCAAGCACCCAGGGACAGCCATAGGGACAGCAGCGAAGCGTCCCCAAAACGTGGCATGTGGCTGGGACTGGGTGCAGCACCCTGAGCAGGAGAAGCCACCCCGGTGCTGAGCTGTGAGCCCAAGGGGCAAGGACAGGGTTTATCACCCGGAGTGATGCACCTTGCCCGGTAATCGCACCTCCGGAGCCTTCTCTCCCCGCAGAGTGGCCGAGTGACACCCACAGGGCTTATGAGGGGGGAACGGTGTGCTCCTCGCAGACGGGGAAACTGAGGCACAGGGCCCACCTGAGAGCAGGGCACAGAGGGGAACCTGCTCCGGGCGACGTCCCGGCCGAAGGGGAGCGGGGCTGCGTCGTCCCCGCCGTGCTCTCCCCGGGCGTCACCGCCAAACCACAGCCAGCAAGGCAAACAGCGAACAGGCCGCAGAACCCGCTCCCCAGCAGCCCGGAGCACATTCCTGGTGCTGGCACCACCCTGGGGCCCAGCGCCTGGGGCCGGCCTGGCCCTGGGGTTGCCCGTGGCCCATCTCTGCTGGCCCCCGCTTCCTCCCAAGGGCTTCCTCCGCCGAGGGCTCGCCGGCCTACGCCTCCTCGCCAACGGCTAGCGGTTCCCTCGGCATGCCACCGAACAACGGCCTGACCTCCCCCGTTCGAGAGCGGCCAAAAACCCACCGGAACGGCCGGGCTTGGAGGGGGGAGACGAGGCCCGGACCCCAGCGGGGGCGAGGAGGCCGCGCTCCCCGGCCACTCCTCCCACTGCCCACGGGGACAGGAGAGACGGGGAGAGGAGGAGCTGGAACGGCCTTCGGGGCTCTCCCTCACTCGGGGCCGATGCTGAAAGGCCGGGGCCCGGTCACCCGCCCCCGCCCAGGGCCCAGCGTGGGGCCCGCCGCAGGACCCCCTCTACCCCGCGGCGGGATGAGGCGCTCCCCGCCCCACGGCGGGGCTGAGGGGCGGCTGGTGGCCTCCCCCGGGCGGTTCCCCGTTCCCCTCCCCCGTCCCCACTCACGGCCCCTCAGCGCTACGGCTGCCCACGATGAAGCCGAACTTGTCGACGCGCCGTTCCTCAGGGCCGCCGCCGTTCACCTCGGAGTCAGAGCCGAGGGAGCTGAGCTCGTCGCAGCCCGGCTCGGCTAGGCTCTCACGGGTGCCGGCCAGGCTGTGGTGCCGGCTGCCGGGCGAGCCGGGCCCGCCGCCCCCGCGGCTCTTGGCCATGGCGGCGGCGCGGCTCAGCGGCGGCCCGGCCGCTCCTCCATGCCGCGGCCACGGCGGCGGCCACGCCCCTCCCTCCCGACCACGCCCCCGCGCCGCTGCGCTATTGGGCGGGAGCGAGTCTCCTGCCAATGGGATGCGCGGAAAGCGGCGGGGAGCCCGCCCCGCGCGGGTGGGGACTGGTCAAACGGCAGGGAGGGAGCTGTCTGTCAGGAATTGACCCCGCCCACGGAGGTGCCAGAGAGGGGGCGGGGCTACGTGAGCAGAGGGGCGGGGCCAGAGCTGGCGGTGGGACCGGCCCCGTACTGGGATTGCACTGGGACGGCACTGGGGCTGTACCGGGAAGGCCCTGCAATGGCACTGGGGCTGTACTGGGATTGCACCGAGACACTAGGGCTCCAGGTTGGCTGGATATGTGCATACTGGGACTGTAGGAGGTCAGTGCTGGGGCAGCACTGGGCACATACTGGGACAGGGCAGTTTCCAACTGGGGCGGGGGGGGGGCACTGGGCAGCCAAAGGCAGGGATGAGGTTCCTTGGCAAGGGCAGTGCACCCCAAACCGCCCTCCCCCCAGCACCCCGCTGTCACCCAGGTCCCACCCAGCCTTGCCTTCAGCCCAGACTGGTCAAACTGGTCCCCCACCCTCTAAAAACAAAGGGCAGAAGGATGGACGAGGCGCTGGGTGACAGCAGGGGACCCACAGGGACCTGCCTGGGGTGAATCCCGCTGGGCTCCATCCCTCCTCCACCCACTTCCCACCACCCCCAGGCTCCATCCCCGGAGCTGCCGGGTACCAAACGCACCCAAAACTCACTCCATTCAACACAAACTCAACCCTTTTCCAGATTTTTTCCGGCAGCCCTGGTCCCACGGGTCCTCCCCGCTGCAGGGGAAGGCAGTTTTGTGCTAGATACAGACATTTATCCCTAATATTTAGATAGAAAGAGAGGGACGAGACTCCACACAAGGTATTTCTGGAAGGTTTTTGTAGAAATGCCCCCCAGCGCTCAGTCAGGGACTGAGGGGGCACTGGTGGGACTGGGGGGCTCTGGGGAGGCTCCCCCCACTGAGCACAGCTGGAGAAGAACAGCTGGCTGACCTTAAGCCCAGTCCCATCATGTCTGGGGCCCGCACCGGATGCAAAACCATTACTTCTCCATTTTGGAGCTGATATAAAAAAACAACAAAAAACACCCAACAAACTGCCAAGAAAGTTCTGGAAAACACCACTGAGTGCCTGGTTTTGTTTTCTCCAAGACTGTAGAATCATAGAAGGGTTTGGGTGGGAGGGGACCTTTCAAGGTCACCTCGTCCAACCCCCCTGCCACCAGCGGGGACATCTCCAACGAGATCAGGTTGTAGCAATCATCTACTTTTTAAAAGCAGAAGAGAAGTCATTCTGGCACCTTCCTGCAGGGACCCGTCCTCCCAAACCGCAGCAGGTTGACACGTGGGCACAGCTGGCCACCGCAGTGGCTGAGGGGGACCACCGGCCACATGGGCTGGGTCAGTGCCAGCCACCTTCCCTCTGCCACAAGGGAAGGGGGGGGAGGATGCTGGCTCTTCCCTCCCGCTCCATCCCTCTCTCCGTAAACAGGATGTTCTTGTAACACCTGACCGCTGCTAAAATAAAAATATAATATATTAATAAATCCATGGCTTTGGGTTGCTCCAAAAGGACCCAAACCACAGACACCCGCCTCTCCCTCGGCACCCAAATCTCTGTCCATGGACTTCGCTCTGACCGAGGGAACAGGAATAATCAAAAAATTCAAACAAACCCCTTTTCTTGCAACCTTTTCCAGAAAATAACAGGGTTTCCTATAGTAAATGGCTTCAATCACAAAACTCCCAACGTATCTCCCCGCCACCTGGGTGCTCTGAAGCCAGGCACGTCTCCACCAAAGAACACCTTAACACGGGAGGAAGAGGAGCCGGGGCAGATCTCGGAGCTGCCTGTTTATTAAACAACTCTCAGGCTGTACAGAAACAGCACAAAGCCCTTCAGCGCAGGGATCCAGAGCTCCGGTATCGTCGGGAACAGCCCCGGAGGCTCATGGGGAGGGTAAATTTCCAAGTTAGGGTCAGGGCGAGAGGCTCTTGCAGATAGATCAGAGACAAGAGAAAGAACAAGGGGCTCAATAAGTAAGTTTTCAATTAGAAACAGGTTAAATGAAGCAGCAAGCACCGCAGCCAGCCAGATAATGGTCTCAGTCAGCGTAAATCCCTCAAAGATGGATCTAGACTAAGCTGGGCATGACCTCTGTGTCGCTTCCCCAGGGAATTCAAGGGAGCCAGCACTCGAGCAAAGCACGGATCACTAACACACTGCTGCGATTACGCACTAGGACACTACATTTACACATTTCAGGGCTCTACCAACTCCTCCCCCCTCCCACCAGCCATCCAAACACGGGGTTCAGAGTCCCTCTTGTCAAACCGGAGCGGGCAGGCGGTGGCAGTAGCCCCTAAAAGACTGAAGGATTCGAAGGATTGGGGTCACATAAGTGGCAACGCAGCCGTATCCTGTCTCTGGGCTCCAAGGCTCCTACTTCTTCCTGCCGCCTCTTTCTTTGAGGGCCAGGTGAATGAGAGAGCCACTTGTCATGTTGTAATACGCCAGGGAGTTTGAATCCTTGATGAAGATGCCCTGAGGAGAGGAGAAAAGGAAAAATCAAACCCCGTCAGAGCAGAAATCTGAATGGTCCCTCCTCACACACTGATGGAGCCCTCCTGGCCCCACCCTCAGAACAGGGGGGCAACAATGTTGCTGGCTTTGAAAAACCCCGGAGATCCCAGTGTCTCAGAAGGTAGGCACTGGAGGAGCTGGGTATTTATTTTCCCTTAACAAAAAAAAAAATCAGTGAAGTTCCTTTCTCGGTAAGGGTTAACACATTATCTGCCCACAGATGAGCTCTGAGGAGGTAAGTGCCCAAAGTTCACTGCTTAGGCAGCAGGTTCTGCCTCTGCACACACATAACTGGGACCAAGTTATTAAAAAGGAACGGTGCCCTTTTAACAGCTCCAGTCTCACAAGGAAGAGGGAGAGATCCCTTCCCTTCCATCTTTTAGATTCAAGGTACTCTCGCCCACCTTCTGGAGCACACACAACACATGGCTACTGCATTTCCATGTCAAAATGCCCTGATAAAATAATAGGCCAATTTCAGAGAAAGCCATGAAGCTGACAGGACTCATCTGCAGCAGCGACAACGTGAAGATCCACAGATGCCGCCTATTAAAGGCCTGTCCTGCTGTAACAGCGTGCTGTTCTGTACCCAAAAGTGATGTACAGACAGGAAAAAACATTCCCCCTGCTCCTCCCAGTACCTCAGTAGGTTCCTTACAACTTCTTCTTTTAAAAAGTCAGTTTGGGTGTGAGAAAGCCCTGAAGTAACAAAGAGGATATGAAGGGCTTATACCCACCTCGTACTGCAGCTTCTGTTTCCCAGCCGGCATCCCCGTGGCCTCGTGGATCTTAACCTTTATAACAGACACCTAAGGAGAAACAAAAAGCTCGCTCAGGGTGTTTTTCCCCGCGCTACAGATGGGCAGCACCGCTCCCCCAGCCCCGCTGGGCAAGAGGCCACAGCTTGGGGACATCCAGAGCTTTACAGCTCCTGCCACGCGGGTCAACTGCTGTTCATAAAGGGAAGGAACTCGGCAGCAAAACAAGGGCTAGAGGCCAGGTTAATGAGCTACGTGCCTGGTCTGAGAGTGGCAGGGTGAACACCAACACTTGGCCATTCAGCTTCCATTCCGTCTTGTCCTGCATGTTGGGAACCTGGACTTTGACCGTGACTGGACCCTAGAGGAAACAAAGATAACGTCTCTTACAGGCAAGGAGACTCAGGACTGTGATAAGAGAACAGCAGACAAATTATTTATAAACACACAGCGGCAGACAAATTATTTATTTCCAAAACTAGCCACGTTATCTCAGCTTCTCAGTGAACACACAGAAATGTATTTTCATCAACACTGAGAAAGTCGTTTTGCTGCTACAAAAATAAAACATTTAGATGGATTTCTCCCATTAGTCCCTCATTTTACATGCCGCTCACCAAGCACCACACGCATTTACAGTATTACAGAGTGGACATACGAAGCAGTAAAGGGGAGTCAGCTCTGTGTAGACAGGCAGGAAAATCATACAGCCTTAAAGGACTGAAAACTCAACCCACTGATGGCACTCCTCGGGAAGGAATTCAGTCTAATGCTGAGTTCATGCTGTTACGGAATGTCCCTCATCAACCATACCATCCCGCTGACACCGATATATGAAATCTCCTTGCCTCTCCAGCTTAGCAGTCCTCTGCTTAAAAGCTTATTAGCAGCATTAGTTCTTCTTTACATTACTATAAACCCACCTCTTGCTGCCCTTAATTACAGCACACTTACTCTGCATCTGCACGCAGTGCTGCATTGCTCTTTCCAGTAAAATATAAACCAGTTCAGTTTGCTCAGGAATGGGAGTGGGAAGGAGCCACCTCAGAGTGACTCCCTCGCGAAGTTCTCCTGCCCATCAGCTCCCCTTGGGGGAGGGAGCTGGTGTGACACCCGGCCCAGCGGCCCAGGGCCCTCGTGCTTCTCAACATACCACCAGCCCCAGACGTACCTTGTTCCTGCGCAGAAACTCCTCCTCAGGGATCAGGCTGTCTTCACTCTTCAGTTTCTTCGAGACTGGCTCGTCCTCCATGGGTGGCGGGGGGTGGACAGGAGGCATGGGTGCCGGGGAGGGAACCGGAGCCACGGGAGGTGCAGGAACGAACGCTGAAAGGGGACAGGGAGACACAACACAACCCCCAGTCACCCAGTGAGTACACAGCAGGCACTCCTTCACACAACAACTCTTTTAGCAGGCCAGTAAGGACTGAAAATAAATGCTATGATACATGGAGGAAGTTACCACAACCAACAGCAAGATGCAAACTTCAAACGGTAGATCTTTTATATTGGGAAACAGTCCAGGAAAAGACAAGCAGCACAAGAGCTTCCTGCAGATCATGTAAAAAAAGAAAGTGCTCTCAGTTTGGCACGCAGTGGTGCCAGCACCTCCAGTGAAAACAGAAAAAGAAAGAGGAGAATTGTTTTTTACATTGTGCTTTCCAACTTAAAAGCACCCAATGCTATGAAACCACTATGAGGAAAAGGGCCAGACAACAGCTTTTCCTCCCACAGCAGCAAGTTCTGTAACGAGCTGTAACACCCTGTGAGGTGCTGGTGGTTCCTCTTCGCTCTGGTTCCTCCTGGAAAGCAGTGTGGATTCTAAATCGTCACCCGGGCAGGCTCCCGGGGACACAGACATAACATGGGTGAGACAGAATTCTCTGTATTTCCTGCTGGAGGAGGAGTTCTGAGCCCAAAAGCCATACTGTATTGCTGGGTTAAGTGCTACCAAACACCCCAATGATGGGACTTCAGGTCTGCAATCCCAATTACACAGAAGGCACTAAAGGAAGAGAGAATCAAAAGCTCAAGCCCAATTTATACAGTAATTAGCAGACAATTAAAAAGAGCGAGTGGAAGTTACTGACCTGTGGGTACTATCATGGGAGGCGGGCGGGGGCTCATGATGGGGGGAGCAGAGGGTGGCATGGGGACCACGTTGATGCGCGGGGTATGGATTATTGGTGGCATGGGGGTGGCTATGACCGATCCCGGAGGCAAACGGACCACGGATGTCATCGGGGGACGAGGCATGACCGGAACTGCAGAGACAACAGCAGCACGGACGGGAGGGGGCATCTGGAGAGAGAAGGTAATTTTTCTCAGCAAGTCCATTGCGGTGCTGCTCACGATCTTGATTAAAGTAACCAAGAAAACACACCAGGGGTCTCTGCTGGCTAAAGACTTGCTGCGAACCGTAGGGAGCCTGCCGTATGGCCAGCC
Organism: Tringa solitaria; assembly: GCA_026413425.1. Classification (NCBI taxonomy): domain Eukaryota; kingdom Metazoa; phylum Chordata; class Aves; order Charadriiformes; family Scolopacidae; genus Tringa; species Tringa solitaria. The sequence goes on along the minus strand of JAOXJM010000005.1, from coordinate 18,268,147 downwards.
CAAGCTGCTTGTAAACAGGCATAGAAGCCTCATTAACAGATTAAATGGCTCTTCCTTCCCTCACCACTTAGCAATCTTGGAAAAGGAGCTATTTCAGAGACAGGCAGCAGAACCCCCGAGGCAGGAACACTGGGCAGTGAGTCACCTGTAAAGGTTTCTTACCTGCAGCTACTTTTGTTCTGCATCATGCCTTTTTACACCTAATAAAAGGCCTCAACCCATTCCTTCCCTAGCCATATCTTCCTCCAAGAACGCACTGCCCAGGTTCTTCCTCTGTCCAGCTGATCAAGTCTTTTTGATACCTCTAAGGTCAGAAAAAACTCCACCTACGTCTTATTTTCCATTTTTAACAGCAAGTTCAACAGGGTTCCTCTGATGTTGCCAAACGACTCTTAAACCATAGACTTCATACAAAATCTGCTTCTAGGCCAGTGCCCTGCTGCTATAACCCTTGAACTTCCTCAGGAGTCCCTTCTAATTAACTACAGCCACAGTAATTTGCTTTTGGAAGCCCAGACACTCACTGTGGGTGGGCGAGGGACAGATGTGATAGGCTGAGCGCTCGCAGGGGGATTGGATGCCGAGGAAGGAGGTGGTGGCTGGGGCATTTCATTGGGTTTGCTGGGCCCAATCTTCTCCTTGCTGTCATCTTCTGGCACCAGTCCCTTGGCCTTATGGATAGCTTCAATTTGCTCTTGGAGAGTAATATTGGCCTGAGCAGCCTGTTGTGTGCGGGCCATGCTGCCTGAGTGGCCATCCCAGGTCACCTGAGAGGATAAAATAAATCAGAATAAACCCAGCCTGTCCAGACTGCAACGTGAGCCACAAATATATCAAAAGAGCAGCTTTACAGCAAGAACAAAGTTCAAAAGACTCCTGTCTCTCTGAGCATTCATAATATTACAGAAGCCTGTTAGAAAAAAAAAAAGAACATCCAAACAAAAAAACCCCCACAAAACAGTTTCCACACTACCTTTTCCTCCGGTTTCTGGATTTCTTCTTCACCGATCTTTTTACCAATGGCAGTCTCTTCTACACCAAAGATATCAGTACGGCGCTCTGCCAGCTGCTTCAAGCTGCTTTCAATATCCAAACCTGCAAGCAAGCAGAGAAATTATCTCATCAAAGTCCAACATGATCAAGCCCCTGTCTCTAAACTGTTTGGTACCTAACAGCCAAATGCTGCTCTTTCTAAAAAGAGACTGCAACTGCTGGCTGGTCAGCAGCAGCTGATTTTCTTTCCTTTTAACTTCCTAGAAAGGCTTCAATGTACTTATGACAAGTGTATCCACGCAACCAGCACACTAAGGACATCGTACAGAAAGCTACATTTAAGACGGTTCTTATCGGTGGGACCTGGGGGAGTGAAGAGGGAGTGATTAGAGTTCACAGAACTCATACAGCAACTGGTTTTTGCAAGCTACATCAGATGCTTGAGCTGACCTGGGGCATAGACCTCATCATCACTCTGCTTTTCACGGATGGATCGATCCCGCTGCTCCAGCCATCGAGGATCCAGGAGACCAATGCGCATGTGTTCTTGCATTTTACTGGCAGGAATTTTCTCTCCCGTGATGGGGGAAACAAGATACTCATCTGGAGCTGGGGCGGGTGGTAATGGTTTTGAGGCTAGAAAAAGAAAACCACACTGTTAAGAACACATCGGAGGATGAAGCCTAGAAATAAACGCTTCTGGTGATTATTCAGGAAGAAATCAAGTTATTCTTCACCAGCCTGATTTACCTTTGGGATCATAATCTTTCCGCACAATGACCTGATCAGGTGTGGGCGGAAGAGGTGGTGGCATTGGTGTTTCTGGAGGAGGAGGAACCTTCTGACCTTCATCTTCATCATCTGAACCCTTATTTAAAAATAAATAAATCATAACCATATGCCAGCACACAAATATCCTCACACAAGATTTAATAAAGGCATAAAAATCCTATGCAGTGCTGGAAGACCTGATTATGCAGCTTCAAAGCAACGGAACTATTTTGCCTCTGGACATCTGTAATTAAGTGGTTCCTCTGGATAATTACAGCTCAGAAATTCAGCGGACCCAGAAGAGGAAGCATGTACTCCCCAGCTTCCACATCACCACAGCGCGGCAAGCAGGGGCTTACGGTTAACCATGCTCTTGTTCCTCGTTATCAGAAAAAGAGCTTACATAAAGTGTGCAGAGGAAGAGTCTAAAATGAGTCATCTTTTATACTGTTCCAGACTCTGTGCAGAAAACAGTCCAAAAGTCTTGATGACAGAAATATAAAATGCACACATTAGGTGACAAAATAACTGAATTTCTCTGTTGGAAATCGTATTGTCATGGAAAACATTAAAAATAATATATTCCAGAAGAAATAGGTTGTTTTGAAATTCCATCAGAAAGAAATCTCATTTCTGCAAGAAACTGAGGAACAACTTAGAGTGAAAATGAAAAGAAACATAAACCACACAAACTTTATGGGACAACAGCAACACTGATTGTGTTGGCCAGTTACCTCATCCATATCCTGCACTTGTGTGTCCTGATCCAGCTGGGCTGGGGGCTCATCTGTCTTCTCTTGCTTTTCATCTTCCTCGTCTGACTCCACTTCCATCTCTACCTCCTCACTTTCCCCAAACTTCTCATAACGCTCCTGGATCAGGATTCGAGCTCCCAACTCTTCCGGAGTAGTGGGAGGAGGGAAATTCCCTACAACACAGAAAAGAGAGCTTGTTTCTCTATCCCATTCCATTGTTCAATGCACAAATAGCAGTTTCTTGAATGAAAAGCAGTATCTTTACAAAGCAGTAGCATCAAAATCTCCTGGGAGCCAAGGGATATAGAAGGGAATGGATGGAGTCTGTACAGACCAACATCAGCACGACACGTGAAGGTAGGTAGGGGTGAAAGCACCAACTAGAAAGTGGGACAAGTTCTGCTGCCCTGGTGGGAAAAGTGGACACTAGCGCAGTTCTGGAGTTTCTGCAAGGAGAATATCACCAACTCCAGAAAAGCAGCAGCCCTGCACAATCTCACTGGGAGGCCTTTCCCTTCATCTTTGAGGGATACACAGCTGTAAAACCCAAGGTCTGTCAAAAATGGTATTTCAGAACATGGTGTCTACTCAAAAGGAGCAGTTTTGTAGAGGTTAGACCACTTATCTTCAGTACCTTGCTCATTGGGCTGAAAGTCAACTGTCTCCACCACCACGAAGTCATGCCAATCAATCTGGGCATAGGCAACACGCTCCTTTTCCTTCTCCTCCTCTTCCTTCTTTCTCTCTCGCTCCTGGAACTTTGCCCACTCCACTCTGTAATACACCTGCACAAGAAGAGGTGGAACAAGCACCAACCATCAGTCAAGAAACACATCACAGTCATCTCTACAACATCTGAAGATTAGTCTACCAGCCATTTCAGGGCAGTTAGAAAAGTCCTACTTCAGAGGTCTGGCATGACAATGAAATATTTTTATTTCATTTAGAAATTATGGGTTTGCCTGTTGAGTAATGTACTGCACCAGCTTTGTAAAGCTGTTTTCTAAAGCTGGACCTGCAGACTTCTTGAGCCAAGACCAAGCCACCCAGTTACGTCACGACTCTGAAGGTTCACAGCTAGCAATGACTTCAGACACTTTTTACAACCCTGTAATGTCACCTTTCCAAAGCAAGAGCAGTCTTTGTGACAAAGACAGAAGTCAAAGTGATGAAGAACAGCTTGGAAGGACTGTAAGTGACTGAGGTGTCACAGTGAAGTCACCTGAGAGGGAAACATTTTACTTTGGACAGGATGTTATGCAGTATCTGTGCCTCTAACGCTGCCACAAGTAAACCACCCCCAAATCAAACACCAGCTGGTGGTTTAAAGGCAAGCACGGGTACCCTGTACCCAAGTGACTACAAATAACACATCTGTTTTATTCTTTGTGTATTTGTATTTGCTGCCAATAAGTCAGAAACACATACAGAGGAAAGAATTAAAAATATAATTGAAATACTTCAGCAGTTTTGCAAATTTTGGGGGTAATACCTGATCTAGGACTTCCTTGGGATTTTCAGCCTCTTTCTTGAGTTTGAGGAGCAAACCTTTCGGCGGGATCAAGATCTGAAAGATATTTTGCATGACAGTCGGTGACAATTCTTTTTGTTAAAGCCTCCTTAAAATCAGCTGTTCTCTTTAGACTGATAAAAGTATCAGCAGAGCCCTGGGGCTACGCCCTGTTTATTCTATTGCAACCTTCTTAGTACTTATTGCTTATATTTGCACTTTAAAATATTCACTCTTGGCCTTCCAATTACCCTCCATATTTAAAAAACTCACAACTTTTACTTCTATTACAATAGTGCCTGGAACATTTAAGTAACAGCCCACTGTGTTCAGCACTGCACAATGTAAGAGATCTCCACTCTACTTAAAGAGCAGGATTTAAAGGACAGACTCCTGGACCTGCACATATTTCCAGTCTGGCTGTTTTGCAGAGCTTCAGTAGTCTTCAAATATCAGTGGTATACTGCTGAAGGAATCAATTTGACAGATGAAGTGCCGAGAGTACCTTTGTGTACTGTTCAACCAGCTTAGTGAAGTAGTTAAAGAGACTGTGCTGGGGGCGAAGAAAGTCAAACTGGTAGTTCCTCTGCTCTTTCTGCATCAGCTGGGTCAAGAACTGCCGCCCGTTGCGAGCCACGAACTGCGCCGTGAGCTTCACCACGTCCAAGTCAAAGGCCGAGATTGAGGGAGGATCCGCAATGAACTCAAACTCTGGAGGCGGCTCCTTAGGAACCACTGTCTCCTGAATCACCTGGGCCTGCACCTGTGGAGCAGAAGGGAGATGGCTCAGTGACTCAAGAAATTGTCACCAAACACTTGGGAGAGCCCATTTTTCCATCCACTGCTGCAGGGAAAAAAGCATCAGTCTAGGTATCCTGGCAGCTGCGAGGAGGAGGAAAATTAGTACCACAGGGTGTTTCTGGACATCTGTATTTAGGCCTACCATAAAAAAAACCCCAAACATTGCTCCAACAGCTAACAAAACTGGAAACCATTAGGACTTTGCTACAATCCTCCAGGATGGTCAATACTACACAGTGTGGCTGTTGGCTGTGCAAAGCATGGAAAAGACTTGGATTCAGTCAGTGCCCTCTTCCCATCCAGTACATATAAAGGTACAACTAAACCAGACTAGCAACATTTTGTACTCCACATTTTAAGGGGAAGTTGATCTGCCAGAAAAAATGAAATGTTTCTACGAAACTGTGCATGTAACAAGCCCAAACTGAACTCCAAGGGATTCTAAAGACTTGCAGGAGTCTTTAGAGCCCTAAACTCATACAGTCTGAGCCATCACTAGTATAAGCACTGTATCAGCCAATACTTAACTGAACATAACTAAAACACACCAAGTAGAACAATATATTGGCTCTTTCACACACAACGTTTGAGGTCCCAGCACAAACACATGAAAATGAAGTCCCAGACGCTAAACTGTGAGCCTCCTAGTGCTGTCTTTTTTGCAAACGTAGAAATACCTCCTTTATTTGCCTTGTCTTTCAGATATCCTCCTTAACATCAGGATGTGACACAACCAGTCAGAAGCCAAGTTTTTGAGTGGAGTGAAAAGGAACACTTACCTTTTGCGGAAGCTGCTGCTGAGCACTTTGCTGCTGTTGCATGACCTTGGGAATAGCAGCCGAGGGTTCCTGTGCTTTACCCTCCTTGAACTCGCTGACTTTGTGCCGGTAGTATGCATGGTAAGGATCATTGGGGTTCAAGAAATTGAACTTAGGGTTATTTATTTCATTCTGACGAATTCGAGCTTCAAATTCTGGACCATTTCTGGTGAGAAAAAAGATAAATTGTTTAGATGAACAGCATCAAGTCAAGTGTAACATCAGTCTCTTTCACAGCAAGATCTGTTGATGCATCAGGCCCTCAGACGACAATTTTCTCTCCCACATGGAAGGAGTTTATCTCTCTCTCAGAAACTCAGACCCAAAGTAGGAGCCAGCTGTACCCCAGGCAAGTTAAAGGCATTTGTCCTAATTTAATCTATAGCGCTTCACAGTGAATATTTAAGAGTTAAAAACTTTCATAAGTGTTCCACAATATAATTTGGCTACGCACAAACATAAAATGATACACTGGATTACACCATTTATTGCATGATGTTTACAAGTTACCTACCAGCAAATTTTATCTGCTCTAGTAACAAGCTTTTAAGACTTTTTCCAGGAAGTTCACATATGGAAAAAAGTAAGTAACCACCAGCCTGTGGAGGGATTGACCACACCAGAGGGTTGCATTTAGGAGAGCCCTAAGTTTTAGTTCAGGTGACACCCATTCCTTCCGTGCAAAGTGTACAACCATTTATTTCAGGGTAGTTTGAGAAATTTGAGAGCTGCTGTAGCACGTTTCCCTTCATATTCTCTGGATGCCTCCAAGTCTTGTTTAGACACTCCGCCTCTTCCAAAAGGAGTCCTCTACAATACCAAAGGATAAACACAGCTCCTTCCTTATCCTCTGAGGAAGCGAGCAGTCCTTGGCAGCGTTTTAGAGATCAGTTACACAATAAGTGTCTTTGACTAGAGAAGCATTTAGTAATTGTCTTAAACCCACAACCATCCCGTTTTAGCGAGGTGAAAGTATGCAGCTTTCAGCCTGCCTGGATTCCATGAAAGTGAAGAATTTGCGCAGCCAGCTGGGGGGTATTTACTTTCTGTGCTACTTGTACACTGGAGGAAGAGCAGGATCTGGCCCCCTGAGACCTCACGTAAAGGTAAGAGAGCCAGAAGTACTTAAGAATTAAAAAACAACAGAAGAAGATGGCCTACATAGCACTAACAGCTTGCACTTGCAGAATGACGACACTAGCCAAATGGAAGAAGTCCAAATGAGTAAGATTTATTCAACTTTTAGACTCCTTCCCGAAAACTGACATCTATACTCATGCTAATCAATCTGCTACAGTCAACAGGGGGGAAAAAAAAAAAAATACACATCACAGGCATCTCATCTCTCCTAAGAGAGGCTCAGACTGCGCTCTGGAGGAACCCACTTCTGTCCCTCTGGCTGTCAAGGGAGGAGGGAGGTTTGAAGGAACACACACCGCAGCTACTGGCTCACCAAGCTGTGCAAAACCAGGGACGGGACTTACCCTCAGGGCTCAGCAAGCAAGTGAGCACCCTCGTTCTGGAAAGTTCAACACCTATTATGTGTCCATACACTCTAAAACACAGTCATGACTCCTCCTAGCTCCATCACTCAACGGAGCGCCTGTAATGAGGCACCTTTCTACCTGGAATTTTGTTTCCCCTTCAAATCATTCACAACAGGAGCTGTTACCTGGTTACTGAGCACACGCTATAGGTTTTGCCAAGGACTTTATTTCATTCGTTACCACAGTTTTTCTAGCAAAGTGTGTCCTACACCTCTTAAGTAGAATATTGTTGTCTCTTTTCCACAGTCTCACTGGTATAGACTCAACCCCTCAATCCTTACAATCCTTCACATACAGTCTCACAGGACTGTGACCTGCTTCAGTTCCTGGAGCCGCACAGACATTAGCAATGAAGAGGAGAAGCATGAAAACCCCAGGAAATATGAGACAATACCAGTGTCGTTTACCTGGCTACAAAGCTGGCAGTCTTGTCCACAATATTCCTGACCTCTGGAGGAGGATAGATAATTCCTACCACGGGCTTGGCCGGTGCTGCTTCTTCTTTTGGTTCCTCTTCCGGCTGTAATAAAAATGTATTTATACACATATATACAGTCCCCTGTGCTGCTGTCTCACAACTAGAGACGGTACTCAAGAGGTAAAGAGGTGGTGGTGCAGGAAGACCATCTTTCATTGTGGTGTTTGCAGTCAGTCAAGACACTAAATTCAAATAGCCCATATCAAAGCTGAAAACAAGAGAAGGAACTTAAAATACTGAGTAATGTGCTATACACCAGCATCAGCGGGTGAAAAATAGCCCAGTAGGCTGCAAACCCAGACTATGCTTATTTTCAGGTGATTGAATAGGAAAATTCATCTCTCCTCTCTCTCAACTTCCTCATCTACAATGGGAGTAACAATCCTAAGAGACCTTAACGAGTTGTTCTGCAATCCCGTGCTTAACGAATGCCATGTAAGAATTAAGTGTTATAAACAGCAATTCAAATGGCACACAGGACCATTTATCCTCCTCCTCAGCTCACAATTCATTGAATTTTTCCTGACACAAAGATCTGGTTTAACAATCTGAACCAGCCGTCCCACAAACGAATTCCGCGGCTTCTCAGGGTGGGAGACACTGTTTGTCGGCTTGTCAAGGGCACTCGCTGCAGGGGCGGGCATGGCAAGGCGACGAGGAAGGTCCCTCCATGGGAACCAAAACAAGCCCTCCCAGCATTTTTACTATCTCAGCCTTGACCTCCAGTAGGTTTATAAACGCCGAGCCAAAAGGCAGCGTACGGGAACGGCTGTAACAACACATCCAGGAATAACTCCGCATTGCAAAACAGGCTGGGAAGTTATGAACATTCCTAGAGGCCTGTGGGACTGCAAGAAACAAGAATCTGACTCTACATTAAATAAAACATAGTGTTTAATCCTACTGTGGTTGCATCAGAAGCTGTTTTGTAAAGACAAGCTCTATCGAGCATTTTTCTCATTGATGTTACAGGAGGAGCCAAACTCCAAAGTCGCAGAACCCTCCCTGTGGATGGTTTTGTCTTCCACTAAGACCAGAAACTGCTCTTTGCAGGACGCTAAAGATGTCACTCCTCTTTCCTCAACAAGTAACTTTGAGCAAGAAAAGCTGTTATAGAAGAGAAAATGTCTATGGGAAACGTTTATAACCTTAATAAGGACAATCAGGGAAATTTTAAAATACCCATACTGCTACTAGCTCTGCAAAATCCACAGGGTTTCAAGGCAGAAGACTCTTTGGTCAACTACAACTTTAATAAAATGCATTAAAAGAAAAGCAGCATGAATATTTTTAGGTTTCATTCCCACTCCCTCTGAGCAGCACCATCTCAAGGAGCTGAAGCATAAGGCAAGACCATACTTGAGAGATGTTTTTATTTAATCATGATGCTGAGTGGACTCGTTAACTTCTGGGCATGAAAGTCATTGGTTTTTTGTTTCCTTTTTTTTTTTTTTCAGGGGCAGGGAACGGTTTTCCTCCTAATTGTGCCAGCTACACCAAATCAGCCAAGATTGTCAGCTCCCTACACCGGCTTGGTGCTGGTGTGCAAAGGTGCGGTCAGGAGAGCTACACCAGAGTAGTATTTCCATTTCAGGAAGAGGCTCCTGCGGAGGGCAGAAAAAAAACAGGGAGGAAAGCCTAAGAACCATAGCATGGTTAGAGTTGGAAAGGACCTTAAAGATCACCAAGTTCCAACCTCCCTGCCCTGGGCAGGGACACCTCCCACTAGAGCAGGTTGCTCAAAGTTCCATCAGGCCTGGCCCTGAATCCCTCCAGGGATGGGGCAGCCACAGCTTCTCTGGACAACCTGTTCTTAGCACTCTCACAGTAAAGAATGTTTTTCTGGTATCTAATTTAAATCTTCCCTCTTCCAATTTAAAACCGTTACCCCTTGTCCCGCCACTACACTTCCCGTGAAAGAGTCCCTCTCTGGCTCTCCTGTAGGCTCCCTTCAGAAGCCAAAGACCGTACAGCCCCAGTAAGCCCCGTTTCCCCGCACCTCCTCCCCACCAGCGCGGCCTCCCGCCCCCTCAGCGCGGCCCGCACCGGTTTGCTCTCCGCGGGGGGCGCTGGCTGCGCCGGAGGCATGGCTTGCACTGGTCCGGCCGGCATGGTGCTCCCTCGGGACGGGCGGGGAACGCTTCCCCGCGGGAGCCGCTGCTGTGGCGAGACGAGCGAGGGCCAGAGGAGGCCGACACCACCAACGACGAAATGGCGGCCGCAGAGCTGGTACTGCGCAGGCGCGCCAGAAGTGACGACAGCACGCCACCAGCGGGCGCAGGCGCAGGCCCGGTGGCGGGGAGGGGAGGGCAGAGCGCATGCGCAGCGGGAAGTGCCATTAGCGCGGCGCGCGCGGGGGGGAGAAATCGAGCGTACCATTGCGGGGGGACGTGGTCTCCATAGGGGGAGTGGTCGAAGGGGGCGTGGCCTGTGCGGTTGCCATAGCAGCGGGCGGCGGCGCGAGCAGGTGGGGCCCTGTTATCGCGACCCTGCACAGGCCTGAGCCTGGCCCCTCCCCGCTCTGGGACCCCTTGGAGCCCCCCC
>JAOXJM010000005.1:18210872-18236388 GCA_026413425.1 Tringa solitaria | reverse complement strand
GACCCCCTGGGCACTGCCCCACATCCCCCAGGCCCCGCCCCCCACCCCCGCCGCCGCCATCTCGCGGCCGGGCCGAGGTCCCTCCCGCCCTGCGCCGGCGCGTGCCGCGGGGCGGGGCCTGGTGACGCGCCTTCGGGGGCGGGGCGGGCTCGTGCGGCGGCGGCGGCGGGAGCGCGCGCCATGGGGACGGAGGAGCCCGACCTCTACCGGGACACGTGGGTCCGGTACCTGGGTGAGCGCAGCGCCGGCACCGGGCACTGACAGCGGGTACCGGGCACCGGGCACCCACACAGGGCAGTGACACCGGGTAGCGACAGGGGAACCGGGCACCGACACTGGGCTCTGAGTCGGGCACCAACACCGGGTACTGTGTTGGGCACTGACACCGGGTACCGGGCATCGGGCACTGCACTGGGTACCGGGCACTGAAAGGGGGTACCAGGCACTGACACCGGGTATCGGCACCGGGCACTGCGTCAGGCACTGACATCCATCATTGGGCACTGACACCTGGCACTGCACAGGGTACCGGGCGCTGACACCGGGTACCGGCATCACGTGCCGGGTACTGACACCCAACACTGCACACCAGGTGCTGGTACCGGCGCTGCACACCGGGCAGCGGTACTGCACCCTGCAGCGGGTAACAGCACTGCACACCGGTACCGGGTACCAGCACCTGGCACCGACACTGGGCTCTGTCACCAGTACCGGGCACTGACACCAGTACCAGGGTTGTGCACTGGTACCGGGCACTGACACCAGTACCGGGTGCTGGCCCTGTGCGGTGACACCGGGACCTGTCGCTGTGCCCAGCACCGGCCATGGACACCGGTACCGGATGCTGTCACTGGTCACCGACAGCCCAGCTGTGCCGGTGGCAGCAGGGTCCAAGGTGACCCCCCACTCCCGGTGACACGGGGACACCCCAGGGGACACGTCCGGCCCCGCTGACACCCCCTGACCCCCAGGTTATGCCAACGAGGTGGGCGAGTCCTTCCGCCCGCTGGTGCCGGTGCCGGTGGTGTGGGCCAGCTACGGCGTGGCCACCGCCTACGTGACCGCCGACGCCATCGACAAGGGACGGAAAGCTGCCACCGTGAGTGTCACCCCCTCCCCCTGTGCCAGTCCCCCCCTCCAGCCCCACTGACCCTCCCCTTGTCGTGTGTCCCACCCCCAGGCCCACGTGCAGGACCCCGCACAGGCCACGCGGGTGGGGGTGGCCGTGGTGGACACCTTCGTGTGGCAGAGCCTGGCCTCGGTGGCCATCCCCGGCTTCACCATCAACCGCCTCTGCGCCGCCTCGCTGGCCCTGCTAGGAGCCCTCACCCGCTGGCCACCCCCCCTGCGCCGATGGGCCACCACCGCCCTGGGGCTGGCTGCCATCCCCCTCATCATCACCCCTATCGACAGGTACGGTGGGAACGTGGGGACGAGTGGGTGCCACCACCCCATCCCTATATAGGGGGGACATGAGGACACAGGGGTGCTACCACCCATCCCCATATGGGTGGGAGACATGGGTGCCACCACCCATCCCCATATAGAAGGGACATGGGGACACGGGTGCCACCACCCCATCCCCATATGGGTGGGGGACACGGGTGCCACCACCCATCCCCATATAGAAGGGACATGGGGGACACAGGGGTGCCACCACCCCATCCCCATATGGGTGGGGGACATACAGATGTCTCATCCTGTATGGGGCAGACATGGGGATATTGTCCTCCCTTGAGGACATAGTTGTGCCACCACCACATCCCCATAGTGGAGGGGGGAACATGGGGACACAGGGATGCCACCACCCCATCGTTGGCCAGAGGGATGGAGTGGTGCTTCTCCCAGGGGAAGTGGTCCCAGGGTGGGTGGGACAGACATGAGGTGATAGCAGGGGGAGGGGGGGGGGGGTCCCACCACAAAGGGCCTTTGCTGGGGTCCAGCCGGGACATGACCCTGCAGGGATGGGGATTAGTGGGAGCTGAGCTGGGGATTAGCGGGGTGAGGCTGGGGCCCTGGTGACATGAGGGACAGGGGCCCAGGGGGGAATTAGGGACATCTCCATCCAGCCCCCCTCCATGTCATGTCCCCCCTGGGACCCCACTGACCCCCTGGTCCCACCACAGGAGCGTGGATTTCCTGATGGACTCCAGCCTCCGCAAGCTCTATGGGGCACCAGGAGAGCCCCCGGCCCCACACTGACCCCCCCACCCTGGGGACACCGAGACACTGCTGCTGTTGGGGTGCTGTGACCCGTCAACTGTGAACCCTCGCTCCGGTGACACCCCGGAGCGGCCAACCTGCCCCATGGCTGGTCCTAATAAAACATTTCAAGCCCGACCCAGTGTTGGGTGGTGTTTGGGTATCGTGACAGTGCCAGAGCTGCTGGGGACCCATTGCCATGTCCCCTCCATGGGTCCAGCTAGGTCCCAGCCCCCAAGGGATCTCCACCCCAGGATGGGGGAGGTCCCCTGCAGACTCAGAACCTCCCTGGTCACCCCACTGGCTCCTAGCTGGAACCCATCCATCCCTCTGCAACCAACCTCATGGACCATCCTGGGGACTGTCCCCAGGGGGCTGCCACCATGTCCAAGATCTTTGATGGTGCCCTCAGGGATCCAAATTCCTCCCTTCCAGGGGCCACCACCGTGGGCTGCAGGTGTGCCACCATGCCTGGAAGCCAGACCTAGTAGTACCACCAGGAGATGTGGCTTCCAGGCATGGTGGCATGTCCCCAGCCTGTGGTGGCATCCACATAGTACCACCAGGAGAAACTTTAGAGAAAAGCAAAGCACCTTTTTATTGGAGAGGAAGGAGGTCACCAGCTCACACCGAACTCTGTGCCAGGCTGTGGTGGTCTGGACCCACCTCACCCCCTTTCTTCGTCTCCCTGGGGGCCAGAGCCTTCACCACGCTCTGCAGCTCAGCGTGGAAGGGACACTGCCGCCTCAGCTGCCGCTGACCCCGCTGGCGCCCACCCAGGCGCCACACAGCCAAGGCCAGCCCCAGCAGACCCCCCACCAGGGTAGCTGCCACCAGGGCGCTGCCCACCAGGGCCAGCCCGGCCAACAGGAACCTCTTCACCGTGTGGCACGGCTCTGGGGACAGCAAAGAAAGACAAAATAGGGGGTTCAGAGGTCGCTTTGGCACCTGGGGTGGTGGCTTTGGGGCCATGGGGTGACATTTGGGGTTGTCCACTCACCTTCATACCATGGCACCTTCTCCTTCTGCACCAGCAATGGTCCAACCGTCTCCCAGTGGGGTGTCCCCTCTCCTGGGAACCCTGCAGAAGGACACAGCCCATAAAGCCTGTCCCAGACCCAGTAGCCCCCCAAGATCACATGGGGCCATCCCATCCCATCCCTGGTACCTGGCAGCTCTCCAGGGAGGGCGTCACCAGGGGGACAGCCAGTGTCACAGCAGCGGCACAGGGCACTCTGCGAAGGGTCCTCTGCGTTGTGCCAGCTGGGAGGAGAGGACAGAGCTTGGGGATCCAGGGGTTTCCCCCCCCCCAAACCCATATGGTGCCATGTCAGCAGGTCCCTCCAGCCCGGCAGGTCTTGGCCACCCCAAAGGGGTCTTTTATCTCCCATCAGCACCTCCCCAGTGCACCTGCCCCCAGAGGGACCCACCAGAGCTGGGGCATGAGGTGTTGCTACCCCACTACCAGGGGTAGAGGTGGCATCTAGACCACAGGGCTTGGTCCCCCTGCCCAGTAGCTTCTGCTCCCAAAGCAGCCATGGGTGGTTGGGTCCTGGGCCACCATGAGGGAGCCTGCGCCAGGGCTGAGCATACCTGTCTGTGGCTTGGCTGTAGAAGCAGGACCTGGTGCCGTGTCCCTGGGTGCCCGTGGAGCCCCACGCTGTCAGCAGGCAGTGCACATAGACCTGTTGAGCCATCAGCCCCAGGCAGGGCATGTCACCACCCTGTCCTTCCTTGAGGAACCTGCTCTCCTCCCACCCAACCCCACAGGGCTGAGACCACCCCAGCAGGGAGCAGGATGCCCCAGGTCATCCCCAGTAGGGCCTCTGTCCCACCACCAAGGACATCACCCCAACCTCACCTCTTCCTCCTCGATCTCATCCTCCAGGACAGGAGCTGGGATGGTGAGCTGAAGAGTAGACACCCCTCTGCGGTGCTGGACAGACACGGTCACCAGCTTCTGCCCGTGCAGGCACCTGAGCCAGGTGACACCACAGGGACATTCCCAGGCTGTCCCCAGACCCTGGACATCCCTCCCCATCAGAATGTCTTGCAGGACCTTGGGGTGCCTGGAGACGCAGTCCCCACCTCCCACCCAATGGGCACTGACCCCTGGCTGTTCACCACCATGAAGATCCTCCTGGAGCGTCCCAGCTGCTCCGAGCTGGTCCCATAGCATTGGTCCACATAGATCTTTAGGGAGGTGCCAGGACTGAAGTCAACCCTGGCCTCCAGGCGGACAGCAGAGCCAGGGCTGAGCACTAGCGTCTTCTTCATGGCACTGGGGTCCCCTGAAGGAGAAAGGAGGGTGGGCTCAGCATGACATCCTCAAGCCTGTCCCACTGCAGATGGGGACATCAGACACGTGCCAGACCACAACCTATAGGTGTCTTCACCTGCACTCCCATGAGACAGGTGCCTGCCTGCAGCTCTCCAACTTCAGAGCCCACCCTCTGTCCCTGGAAGCCAAGAGCTGTCCTGGCTCTGTCACCCCAGTCTGGCTTCCCTGCCTGCTCTCTGGAGCTACAGCACCTTCCTGGCCCTCCCTGTGGAGCTGAGAAGGACCACATCACTCATCAGAATGACAAGGGGCAGATGGCCCCCAAAAAAGCTGATCGTGGAGTCAAGCACAGGATGGGGAACATCTCAAAGCCCTACACCCTCCACAAGATTGGGACAGATAGTCCTGCGGGGATGGTCACCTTCTCTGGAGGGCCCTAGCACTGAGGCCACTCATGAGAAAGCCCTGGGTGCTGATGGTCAAGCTCTGGCGTCTCAGCTGGACCCATCCTGTGGTTTCATCCCCCAAAGTTTGCACCCAACACAAGACCCAGAGTACTCACCATCCAGGAGCCTCAAGGTGAACTTCATGCTGGGCTCCTCAGGGAGTGGGCGAGCATGAGTCCCACCAGGCACTGTGGCAGCAGGAAGCACTGGGCCTGCAGACCTTGTCCCCACAACCAAGGACACCACTGAAGACACCTCTGTGTGATCAGAGGATGTTGAAGTATCTGGAGCCATGGTGGTCCCTGCAGCAAGGGGGAGGGTTTAGCCAGTGGGTCTGAGTGTGCAGCAGCTGGAGAAGCATGTCCCAGGCACAGTGGGGACATTCAGGTCCTCAGCTATCCTTGGGACTCGTGGAGGGCAGATGGCAGCAACACAAAGGAGAGCAGAACACCCAGCTCCGCTGGGTTTAGACACATTGGGGTGCTCCTTCATCCCCAGCTCCCCCAGCCAGGGCCTCCCCCAGTCTTGGTGGCCAGGCCCTAGCACAGGAACACTGCAGTCACTGTGGTGGTGGGTGCTGGAGAAGGTAGTGCTCCACAACCCTCCCAAAGTGCCAGGTGAAGTAATGCCCAGCCACCTCAGCACCCAGCGTGCCTGGGAGTAGATGGGCTGCACCAAGAGCATTCCCCAGTACCGTGACCTTGGCTGAGGCTGGGGATAGACCAGGAGCTGCTCATGAGATGGGACACCATTGCCAGCAGCTCTAGTCACCACCCACAAACCAGGTCTCTGCTGGGACCTGAGGGCACAGGGAGCTCCTAGCAAGCCCCCTTGCTCCAACCTCACATCCCCAGAGCACAGGGTCATTTTAGGGGACTCCTCTCCACCACAAGGATCTGCACCAGCAGGTTCAGGAGGGCACCAAGAACCAGCACCAGGCTAAACCAAGGGGCACCCACCACCCTCCTGCACCCAGACATGGGTGCCACCACCCACCTCTCCCAGTAGAGCCAGTGGGCAGGACTGAGGGGAGCAGCCAGAGGGTCCCAGCTCCACTCACCTGCCACCCCCAGCACAGCTCTACACACCAGCACCCACCAGAACAGCCCCATGCCCAGTGAAGAGGAGCAGCAGCTCCAGCCCTACCACCTGGGGGCCTTTAAAGGACCAGGGCTGGGTGTCAATGGGCCCCAGCTGGTGCTGCTGAGTTTGGGGGATTTGCTTGATTTTCTGCAGCCAACCAGCAGTCCCAGCATGGTCCCACACACCATCCCCGCCCCACCACAAGGATCTGCACCCGTTGCTCAGTCCCCCTTCAACCACACAATCTCAGTCCTACCACTTGGGTCCCCTAGGTGGCCCTGGTCTGAGCAAGGTCCATGTCCTACTGCATGGTCCCATATCCACCAGCTAGTCCTGGTCCCATGCACGGTGATGGTTCTACCATGTAGTCCTGCATGCAGCCCTGGTCCAACCAGTTTGCCCTGGTCCCAGTCGCACCACGTGGTCTGGACCCACCACTAAGTCTTGGCCCCATGGACGTTCTTGGTCCCACCTTATACTATGGTCCCACCTCATGGTCCTAGGCTCACCACAGTTTGATCCCACCACTCAGTCACAGTCTCACGCATGGTCATGGTCTGCAGTGCACCATCCGTGTCCCATTATGGTCCTACTTGCAGCCCCAGTCCCACCACGCAGTCCTGGACACATAGTCCCAGCTTGGTCCCATTTATTGAGAACAAAAGTCCATAAGAGGAGGCTGCTGTGTGCTGGGACAGGGGACACCAGCAGGAAAACTTTCCTTCCACCCTTTGGATCTAGGCAAGTGCAGAGCTGCTGCTCCCCACCCCAGGGCTTGATGTCAGCTCTCTCCAGGACAGGTGGCCCTGGGGAGACAGGTAGACTGGTCAAGGGCAGCAGTTTGGCCACAGCCAGGACAGAGACCTGGTGAAGTGCATGTGTCTATAGGTCCTGTCCATCTCAGGTGGCCCATAAACCCTATCACAGCCTCCTCTGCATGGGTTGACCTGGTGGCATGGGCACAGAGGGAGATGAGACATGTCCCCATAGCGACGTCATGCCAGGTGGGCTGTGCAGCCAACCTCTTGCCTCGCAAGGTGCTTTTCCATGATCCTATCTGCAGAAGGAACCAGTGGCTGAGGGGGAATTTGGCCCCTGGTCCCAACAGGAGACCTCAGCATGTCATGGGAGGCACCTGTGGACCTCAGGGAGGTGCCCCAGGCTCTGTGTCCCCAGCGCCCATCCCAGTGCCCATGGGCAGCATCGTGCACAGTTGAGTTGGTGGCCCCAGTGGTGGCTCCAGACAGGCCATCAGGGCTGGTGCCCACACCAATACCACCAGCGCTGGTGCTTCGGCTGGAGAAGCACCGGTGCAAGTCCTGTGACGACCCTTGAAAATGGGGTGCACCCGCCAGCAACAGAGCCAGGACCTGGTGGCACGAGTGAGTTGTGTTACCCGTGAGGGCTGTCCCAGGGGTCTGGTGTCCCTGAGGAATCATCAGACCTTCCTGGTGGCACCTGCACACCTTGGAAGCCCCATGCCAGCACAGGCGGCTCTGCAGGGACAGCGGGGACGGATTCGGACCCCCACTCACACTGGGGGTCTTGTTCCTCAGCACTGCCCAGGGGACAGGGGGGTCCCCACCACCAGGACTGACAGGGAGAGCGGAGCCGGGACCCCCAGGGGCTGTGGGACCATCCCCATGGGCAGAGCAGGATCCGTCCCTCAGGAGGAGCAGGGACTGGGGTCCCTGTCCCCCTGCCCCCTGGAGAAGAAGGAAACGGGTGGAGATCAGCTGGATAATTCTTATATTAAAAACTGCCAAATATACAGTTATTTTACAAAAGTAGAATTGCTTTTTTATTTCTGGGCTTTACAAAGGGAGCAGAATGTGGGCGGGGGGGCCGGCAGGGGTCCCTCAGCCGCGGGTGCCACCTCTCTGCCTGGCCAGGGCCGCTCTCGGCAGGACGCGGTGTTGCCAGTGTCATCCAGCCCGGCCGGGATGCCTGAGGGCTGTCTGCCCCATGGCCGGGGGGGGACATGGACCTTGTCCTTGGCGTTCCCCCCGTGCCCGGGGGATGGCATCACTGGGACGGTGGCCACCAGACCCCGCTCTCCACCTCCTCCCCATGCCAGTTCTCACCAGACCCCATGGACCTCCCGGGATGTCCCCTGTAGGGACCAGGGCCCTCTAACTGGGACGATGTGGGGCTGGGAGGGGACCTGCTGCATGGCAACCCATGGGGACCATGAGCCTGTTGATGAATGCAGGGGCTTTTGGGGTGGGTTTTCCATTCTCCGGGTGGCTCCGGGTGGCAGCCTGCCAGGGACTGATGGCTGTGGGTGGGCTGAGAATGTGCTGCGCTCATCACACCCATGAGCTGGAACCCACTGGAGTGGTGCAGCAGGCCCCGACCTGCAGCCCCAAAACCAGGGCTCAAGGGAAACGGAGTAATTTGAAGAGCTCCTTGGGGTTGGGGTTCCCTGCAAGGAGAGGTCCCTGCCGCCACCAGCGGGGCACGTCCCTGCCCGCACTGCCACCCGGTGATGGATGGATGGATGGATGCTCCCACTGTGACGAAGCCATGTCCTTCACCAACCTTCATCAACACCTCCTCCCACCTTTCCGTGGGGAAGGAAGAAGTGGATCCTGCTGGAAAAAACCCACCCCCAAACCACCAATCCTGGACCCCTCGGAGGCAGGGAGGCTCCGCTCTCCCTGCTGGTGGGTGACATCGGTGGCCCCTCCAGGCCTAAGTGGAGGCTCGGCAGGACGGTGACAGAGAGTCCTCCAGCGTTCCCGGGTGCCAGAGCCTCTGGCCCGTTCTGCTCACGTCCAACCAAAAGACACCATGAAGTAAGAAAAAGGAAAGCACCTGGTTCTTCCCCGGGGGAAACAGGGTGCCTGCTGTCCCCTACCACTTCAGGAAGTCCCGCACATGGCTCCACAGCTTGGTGATCCAGAGGTTGACCCCCAGGTCAGTCAGGTACTGGATTTCAGGCGTCAGCATCTTGCGGCACAGCTTCTGGTGCTTCTTGTTAATCTTCTTCTTCAAGTTGTAGCCCAGGATGGACTTCTCCCCCAGTGGCTGCCAGGGTTGCATGGAGGACTCTTGGATGGCGCTGGCATCCACAGCGTGTCCCCCGTCAATGCAGATGCTCTTCATCTTTTCATTCTCCCGCTGCAGCTCAGCCACGTCCTTGGCCATCCGCTCCCTCCCGTAGGCCTCCACTTTACGCCAGAAGGTGGCATTAAAATAGCGGTAGAGCTTGGCATCGATGAGGTTCCAGGAGGTGGCTTTCTCATAGAGCTCAGGTGTCAGCCAGGAGACGGTGGACCCCTTCCGGGCGTTGAGCTTGAAGTAGAGGATGTCCTCCAGCTGCCAGCACAGCAGGTCCTTCAGCAGCACCAGGGACTCATCAAAGTACTCGAGCAACATGACAAGGTGGAACCGGCGGTCTATCTCCTGGATGTGCTCCTCCACCAGAGGGCTGTTGGCGTTCATGTTGTTGTCATAGCCCAAGTCAAAGAAGAGGAGGTTTTGGAGGTAGTGAGCGTTGAATCCGTTGGGATCGTAGTAGTGCCAGGGGTCCCGGAGGAACTCTGCCAGCTTGTCCTCCCCCGTCAGCTTCCAGGTGAGGGGGATGATGCGCCCAAAGTAGTGGAAGGAGGACTCGAAGAGGTAGGCAGGGTCCCGCAGCACCGTCACGAAGGTGGCGTCTGCCGGCAGGAGCTTACGCACCTCCTCGTAGTGGAAGCGCATGTGGTTGCAGATGATGTTGAAGCAGGCCCCTGGCCGGTAGTGCTGCACCTGGCTGCGCTCGAAGTAGGAGGGGTAGTAGAAGTCATTGCGGCCATTGGGGAAGGCGAATTTCAAGCGGTGCTTCTCCCCAAAACGGAAGAGGATGTTGAGGATGGTGCTGCTGGCTGTCTTGTGCGTCTTCATGAACATGATGTTCAGCTTGGGCAGGCAGCTCCGTCCCGAAGGGCTGCCCGTGCTGTTGGCCGCTGCCGACGCCTTGCCGGGGGCTGGGTAGGAGGAGCAGGAGGAGGGGACAGGGATCCTGGTGGGGGGAAGAGACGGGAGGCCATGGTGAGGGCAATTCAGCCAACATGGCCCAGACACCATGAAGGTTCACCCATTTTCTTTCCTGGAGGAGCTGAACCTGGGGACAGGTTTTGGACCTGTGGATGGGTTTTGGACCTGGGGATGGGTTGTGGACCTGGGGACCTGAGGACAGGTGCTTGCACCCCCCAGGTTCCCTGTCAGACACAAGCCCTGTTTTGGGCAGAGCCCTCTTCACCCTCAGCCACGTGCCCAGTAGGACCAGGGCACCCATCTAGCAAGAGCCGCTTGGCAGGGCAGAGCCCACCACCACCACCCTGATATCAGGAGCAACTCCAAGCCACCAAAACAAGCTCATTCACCCCTCGGACAACCACTGCCATGAAGCATGCACTGCTACAGGGGTCCTCATGCTGGCCAGTCTCCACCAGCATCGGCACAGCCTGGGCAAGGGGTCCCCATCCCTCCCCTCAGGCATGACCGTGGTGGCTCTGGTGCAGGTGATGTTGAGATGTGCATCGAGATGAGCTCTCCATGGCCATAACTCCACAAACAGGAGATGATAATGTTCTTTTGAGGTCTGGAAGCTCTTAAGCCCTTGTAGAAGTTGTGAAGGATCCAGCACCTGAGTAGAGGGACATAACTCTAGAGCATGGACCCCAGACGAGCTCATGGGCCCTCAGGGAGCACCAAGAACAACTTGTATGTTATCTGAGATGCCAAGAGCAGGGAATAGAGGCCCCAGTGTCAAGTAACTTTGGACACCATTAATGAAGTTGCAAAGATGATCCTTGATAATGCTCCCCTCCAGCAGCGCGGGGGAGCGTGGGTCAGCACGTAGCTTATGGAACTCCCGCAGTTGGGATCTCTTTTATAAGCCAAAAGATAAATAATGCCAGGAGGGATGGCCTTACTGAGCACCGGTGCTTGCCGCAACGTCTGGCAGAGAGCTTTGAACCTACCCGTGCCCATCTCTGTGGGTGAGAGCTTACGTGTGATAGCGCTCTGATTACTCGTGAAGGACAAGTCCTTGATAAAGAGTGCCTGAATGACTGCCTCAGCTCTGCCCACTGCTCCTGGCTGCCGGGGAACCTCTCCCATGGTGCTTTTCCTTCTCCCAGGAAACATGAACCTGCACCTCCTCGTCCCCTCTGTCACCCAGAAGCTGAGCGCCAGCTGCCATTGTGCATCAGGCCCCACAGGCTGAATGTCCCCAACCCTCTGGGGAGATGGGGTTCACCTTCCCTCCCACCCATGGGACAGGTGCAGTCTCCAACAGGAGGCTGTAGGAAGGTGACATTTCGATGTGAAACCACCAGATCCTGGAAAGCCCTGGGACCATCTCTGTTTGGGGGTGCCGGATGTGAAACAGGGTGGCCGAGCTGCCAAGGGGACACACACGTGGGGACCCCACACTCACTCTGTCATGTTGACTTGCAGTGGGGGGACAGCATAGGAGTAGAGCAGCAGCATGAAGCTGGTCAGGAGGGTCCCCAGGACGAGCCCCTTGCACATGGACCTCCAGTGCTTCCCATGGTGCAGCATCCTGGTCACCTGCAGCCAGCAGAGAAGAGAGCCATTAGCAGCGGGGGACGGGAAAGGGGGGACCAGGAGGTTCTGTGTGACTCAAATGAGAAGCAAATAAGGCACTAGGATATGGGAAGTCCCTGGAGACATCTCACTGGGCTTTTCAGCGCTGGCACAGCCAGGAGAGAGGCGAGCCAGCGCCAGGTGTATCCCGGGCACAACGGATGCGTGGCCAAAGAGCAGCGTCGCTGCCCGCCCGTGCACCCTTTGCCCATGTCAAGAAAACCTGGAGCGACTCCCTGGCCCAGTGCAAGAGCAGTCAGGGAGGCTGTGGGGCTGGGAATGGTGGGGAGAAAGGAGTTGCGCTGTGGGGCAGCCTGGCTGCAGAGCGGGCAACCTCTGCCAGGCAGCGCCGAAAAATCACCGACATCAGCAGGCGCTGGAATCCCTTTTCCCAGGAAAATCTCTGTGCTCCCGGATGAGGAGCAGGGGAATCTCGGGATGTGTCAGGAACGGTGACATCCGCACAGTGTGGCTTTGCCCATGACTCCCGGCCCCTCCAGCAGCCAGGGGGCTCTGTCGTCTCTGGCCACCCTTGGGTGGCACAGGGTGGGGGCTGGGGGGACACAGAGCTGCCGGGGAAGGGGGTCTGGGGCAGGATGACACCCCCACATATGTACCAATGCACATACATACACATAGGTGCGTGTATGCACACATGTATGCACACATGCATGCACACAGCCAGAGGGCACGTGCACACACAGGCACACAAACATCCACGCACATGCATGCACACACTCATGTGCATGTACACATTGGGGCATACACATCACACACCCCCCTGCATACACACACGCACCGGGGCTCGGACGCGCATCTCTGCATGTTCACGCGTGTGTATGCACACACAGGCATACACTCCTGTGCATGTTCATGTGTCCACGTCCATGCATGGGGACACACACACATGTGTATGCACTCATGCCTTGCCCCTGCCAAGAACACAGACACACACATGCATGCACACATGTGCAAGAACATGTACACACACAGGGACACAAGCCTGCCCACAGACACATCTCAGCACACTCGTGCACACAGAGACACATATATGTACACACATATACACACACCTACACCTCATGCATACCCATGTACGCTCAAGGACACAGACACACATGCATGTCTATATGTGCTCATGCATCCAGACACAGGCATATGCATGCATACACATGCACACACGCATGCACTGACACATGCGCACACGCATGCACTGACACATGCATGCATGCTTGCACACACATCCACACATACACGCAGACCCTGCAGCAGCCCCCCCCTGCCCAGTGCCGCTCTCCCCCCACAGTCCCCGTCCCCGGCAGCACCTGCCCAGCCGCCTCCGCCGCTCTCCAAGGCCACCAGCAGCTCCGGCACACCGGCCACCGCATTGCAGCAGGGCTGTCCTCTACGGCTGGCCAAGGGGACATGTCACCCGTGACCACCGCACCTGCTCTCTGAGGGCTGCCAGCAGAGCCCCATGGCTGGGAGCACCCCCCGAGCTGGAAGGCAAAGCCCCGGGCACCCCCCAAGCCTTGTACCCCTGCTGAGTGGCTGCCGGAGCAGCATCGTTGTCTGCTGGCTCCGGCACTGCTCTGGCACCGCAGCATCCTTTGGCTGAGGCTAGTCACGCTCCCGGCTGCCCGCTGAGTAATACCCTGACAAATCACCCTCCAGGTCCCTCGTATCCCCCACGCCATCGCCCCCTTAGAGCCTCATAGATCCAGCAAGTAAGTCAGCGAGGGCAAATCCCAGCTGGGAGAGCCATGGTTTATACCCAGCTGTGTTTTAGACCCCACATAGCAAAGACCCCCTGGGATTTCTAAGCTAAACCCCAAGCAGAAAGGTTACCCGTTTGGTGCAAAAGGTGCCCAGAGCACGGCGAGCTCTGCCCACTGCTCCTGCCTGCCTCCCCTTCTCTCTGGCCCCCCCTCCGGCTCGCCTCCTGCCACTGAGATTTCCAGCTTGATGAATAATGAATGGAAAATGCAACCGGAGCCCGAGGCTGTGGCCGGGCACTGGGCACAGCTCTTCCTGGCACCCAGTGCAGCAGCCGGGGGATGTCAATGGGGTGGGGGTGCCCCACATGCGTGCCCAAGCTCACTCAAGTGCTCCCCCCTGTACCCTGCAGCAGGGACCGTGGGGTCAGGCAGGGCTGGCTGCATCCAGCCTCTTCCCAGCCAGTTCTCCGAGCCGCTGGTGAGTGCGGCAGGAACAGTGGGGATACAGGGGGTGTCTGGTGTAACCGCGGGGGGAGCGGGTGGCTCTCACCCTAAATCACAGCACAGGTGTGAAGGCCGGTGGATTTCGCAAGCTCGGGAGCAGCCAGGGTTTGGTTTTACACCGGGGCTGTGATTGCACCACGGTCGCCATCTGCAGCACCGGCGTTGGCACCACCTGGAAAAGCTGCTCGGGCAGCGCTGGAGGGGTCACCTTCCTGCGTGGGTGCTGTGTCCCACTGGCTCAGGGCTGTCCCTGCCACCACCCTGCAGGGCACAGCATGGCCACCCACCCTGGTGGAGCCAGTGAACCAGCACCATTAACTCCCCTCTCAGCTGCCGGCCCAGCGGGGGTCCCCGTCATCCACCCCGGGGGTGGCACAGCACCCCGTCCCCCGTGCCGAGGGGATGTCTCACTCCACCCAGGCTGGTGCTCCTGGGGTGGATCTGGCAAACAGTTCCAACCCAGTCGCTCTATTGACTTTGCCTTAAATGAGTGGCTTAATTATTAATAAGCTGGCTGGGAGAAATGAGGTGATCGAGGTGTTTTTCCTGGGGCTCCCATCAGTACGGAGCAGCTGAGGCACCAGCTCCAGATGAAATTTCCAGCCAGAAAACAAGGCTGCACAGGTCAATTTCCCACGGGCCACCCCCGGGGATGGCCTGGACAACCTGGCTCTGCAGCCCTGTCCTCATGTCCCAGCAGCTCCCCTAGCCCCTGGGGACATCCCCAAGACTTCTTTTGGGTTTTCCCTATATGAGCCATTTCCTTTACGGCCAAATCCCTACAGCTACTGTACACGAGGTGCATCTGCCTGCCAGTTGCTCCTCCTGCATCTACAAGCCCATGGCCACGCTCTTTTTTTTTCCATATGCCAAATTTCACACCACCACGGTGCTTCCTACCCCCTGCCCCCCTTGCACACCCCCATGGGTTCAAACACCCGTCCCCACGTGCCATCCTGACTCACAGAGCCACCCCCCAAGCGACCCGCCACCCCCCAAGCATCACCTTTTCCTTTGCTTAAGCTGCTCTCGGCGAGCCGTCCCTCTCCTCTCCTGGGCTGGCCGGGGCGCAGGGGGAGCGGGTGGCACGGGGCAGGGGTGCCGATGCTTCTCCGACATGGAATAAGCTCGTCCCGGGCAGCTCCCCGCAAACGCCGGCTTTTCTGAATCCTCCCCACTAGCCGCGGTCCTTACGGCATCACCGGAGTCCCAGCCCTGTACCGCTAGCCTGGGGAGGGAGTAAAAAGAGAGAGAGAAATGAGAGGTGCTGCTGGGTGGGACGTGGGGCTGCGGCCGGGCTCTGCCCGGCTCCCCCGGGACAGCCGGGCCAGCTCCTGGGTGCCCGTTGCCACCCCGAGCCTCCCGTCTCCCCACCCACTCCTGGCGGCACAGAGAAGGCATTCAGCCCGCTGCCTGCTCCCTGCCTGCTCCCTGCCTGCCAGCACCGAAAACAAGGGGGCCGTTTGTCTCCATCTGCGGCGTCGGCCTCAACGGGGACATTGTCACCGCGGGCCCCGTGCCCGGCCCCTGCACTGCCATGCCACCGCCAGCCCAGCATGGTGGGAGCTGGGGTGGTGGGATGCCGCTGGCTGAGCAGATGATGATGGCTGTGCCCCGGTGGTGGCACCTGGCTCCTCTCCCTACTTCGGGGCCAACTCTCACCGGGCACTCTTGTCCTCCTCCCATGATGGCTGGGCTGTCACCTCCTGCATCCAGGGTTCACCTTGGGGTGGGGAGCACTGTGACCCTGCACCCCTGACCCAGCCGTCTGCACCCTGGGTTGTCCCAGCATCGCTCTGCTGGCGCCTCTCCATCCTTCCTGCAGCCTTCCCCTGCTCTCCCTCCCCGATGTATCTAAATGGCTTTTATGGCTTTAATGGCAGTAATATTTTTGCTCCCCCACCCTCCGCATGATAACCATGGGTTCACTGCGCTGCCACTGGCCTTTCACCCTTTTCCCAGTCGCACCAGCTGCGCCGGGACTTTGAGTGTCCCCAGGCACCCCACCAGTGGGGTGCTGCCACCAGGGGACCCCCCCATCTCATGGCTGGGGTCCCGTCCTGTCACCACATGGCTGTGCCCAGGGGGGACGAGCGGCTATTGCGGCTGCACTGGGAAGGGCTTGGCACCATTCGGCACCCTGCTCGTGCATCACCCCGCAGTAGGGCAGCAAAGGGACCATTGTGTGCCCAGATCCGGCCCTGGCACTTCCCGCCGCCCTCAAAGCCAGCTAAAGGCGGTGACAGCCCGGTGCGCTTGCTCAGGCAGCCAAGCGAGCGGCATCCAGTGCCCCAGGGCTCAGCTGGTGGCATAACCACAGGGTACCCCAGTCCTCATCCACACCGGAGGGGTTTGGGGCTTAGGGTTCATCCCCACAGGGCTTAGGGTCACCCTGGTGAGCCCCAGGCGGGCAGGCAGCTATTGCCCCATCACAGGTGGCTGCCGCATCCTGCCCTGTCTCGGCAGGACCGGTTCTCACCCCAGGGTTAACCTACACTGCCAGCGCCGGGGGAAGAGAAAAGCCAGAATATCCTCCCTCATTGCTAGGAGGGGGACAAGGAGCTGCCGCCTCTCCGCAGGCGCTGGCCTTGCTGGCATGTCCCTGCTCGCCCAGGCCGGGCATGTCCCAAGCTCCAGATGAGGGATCCCCTCCGCCTCGTTGAAACTAAATCCCAAGTGCAGGCAAACGGGCATCTCAGGGAAACGGAAAGGAGCACGCAAGTGTGCAAGAGAGCGCAAGCGAGAGCAAGTGCGCGCTCCCCGAAAATCAGTGCCAGGACGTTCCTGCCCGCCCTGGGGGAGGCAGAGGCTGCTGCCAGGATGGGGACAGGAGACTCGTCCCTACTCGGAGGCAGCATTAACACCTGAGCCCCAGCTGGGGTCACCCCATAGATTTATGGCCTGTCTCTTCCCTCTGCGCCCCAGGCCCGTTTCTCACAAGTAATGGCTGCTGCATGAAATAACGACACCCAGCTAAATAACACCCCCCGGCGCTGCTGCCTGCTCTGGCCACTCGCCCTCCCATCCCCTTACCTGGATTTGCCCTGGAAACAGCGGCACGGGGGCAAGGAGCTGTCCCACCCTCTCTCCACAGGGCACCTCTCCTAATGCCAGGTTTCTCTCTGTTTTTAGGATGGCGCTGTGAAGGGCCTCCAGTAGGAAGAGGACTGTGGCAGCCAGGATGTGGCAGCTCAATGAAGTGTCCTCAGGATGCAATGTCAATGAGCCAGGGAGCTGCGATGACCCATCTCCTGCACCCTACAGGGTGCAAACCACCCCCAGGAAGGCTCCACCACGACGTCCCCCTGTCCGCTCTCCCCTCACCTCGGAGCAGAGCGAATCCTTTGGGATTTGGGGGTACAAACGAAGCACTCACGTTGAAAACCGCGACCACCAAAGAAGTACACGCTGGATCTGCAGATCAAGAGGAGTTTGGTGAGAAGAACGAGTGGCTGGTCAGAGGGGCAGACGGCAACACCACAGTGGCACACCCCATCCCGGGTTTGGCCCTGTCGGACGCGTGTCAGCCGAGTGTGGCGTCAGGCGCCTTTATCGTGTGGAAAAGCTGTTATTAGCGCTGGCGAAAGAGGGGGAACCAGTGGCCGTCAGGGTGGTGCAACCGGTTTGTGGTCACCCATCCGGGCAGTGGGGATGCTGCCTGTGGCTGTCTCTGCTGCTGGTCCCATCGCTCGCTCCTTATCTGCCACCCTGGCACAGGGACATCACCGCCCTGTAGCCTCACCGGGCTGCGGTGCCACCGGTGCTCGGGAGTGGGTGTCCAGCGGCCCTGGTGGAGGCGGCAAGCCTCATTCAGGGTCCCCTGCCCCATGGTGGAAACCCAGCTCTGGGTACAGCCCCAGGAGCTCCTGAGTGGTCCAGTCCCATTCTTTTTCAAGAGGAAAGAGGAACAAGGGGAAAAAAAAGGTGGGAAAAAAAAAAAAGGTGGAAAAAAATAAGGCAAAAAAAAAGAGGCAAAATCCACCTAATTGCCCAAAGGAGAAAAAAAAAAGAGGAGGGGAAAAAAAAAAGCGGGGGGGGGAAGAGCAGGGGATAGCAAAAAGGAAAAAGAAAACAAAAGAAAATTTAAAAAAAATGAGGAAAAGAGGAAAAAAGACAAAAAAATAAAAAAGAAAATTAAAAAAGAAAAAAGAAAAACAAAGAAATAGAAAAAGCGAGGCAGGCTGTTTTCCATTTCCCTGTCTGTGCTGTTGCCCGCTCACTGCCAAGGGCTATTGACCCCAGGACTAGCAGCACTGACGCGATTTCATGGTCCACAGCTGTGTCCCCACAAGGTGCCAGGAGGCGGCACAGCCTTCACTTTGGCTGGGCTGGGAAAGAGGCTGTTCTCCAAAAGTCCCATGAGATGATGCAGTCTTTACCACAACTGGAAATAAGGTGTCCGCATAAAAGCCCCATGAGATACCACAGATGGGGAAATGGTGTCCTCATAAAAGCTCCACAAGATACCACAGCCTTCACCACAGCTGTGGAGAAGGTGGCCCCATAAAAGCCCTATGAGATACCACAGCCTTCACCACAACCAGAGGCAAGGTATCCCCATAAAAGGCCTCAACCTTCACCACAGCTACAGACAAGGCATCCCCCTGAAATCCCACAAGATGACACAGCCTTCCCTACAGCAGAGGAGAACTGTGTGCCTGTAGAAGCCCTATGAAATAACACAGCCTTCACCACAGTGATAAGGTGTCCTCATAAAAGGCCCCATGAATTCACGCAGCCTTTGCCACAGCTGGGAACAAGGTGTCCTCATAAAAACGGCATGAGGTACCAGAGCCAGGCACAAAGGTGTCCCTAAAAAAGGCCCCATAAGATGATGAGAAGGTGTCCCCATAAGAAACCCACGAGATATCACAGCCTTCACCATGGCCAGGGACAATGGTGTCCCCATAAGCCGTGGGAGGTGATACAATTTTCATACCACAACAAGGTCACTTTCACCAAAACCCTACAAAAACTCCACAGTGAGCCATCCCACCCTGCGACACCTCTTCCCAACCTCCGAAAAGAAGCAGAAAAGGGAAAAAAAAACATAAACATTGCACAAAACCAAGCATTACCTTCCTTCTGTCCCCAGGAGGATGGCCATGAACAGGCCTGAAGGCCGCACGTAGGCCGCAGCAAGGCAATGTTTGTCGGGGTGGCTGTTTTGGGGAAAAAATAGGATTTAGGGGAAAGGGGTGGGGAAAAATGCTGCCACTGCCATGGCCACTGATCCCCTGGATGCATGGAGCACATCTGGGGTGTTGGTGGCACCAGCATCAGCTACAGCAGCCCTACTTTCTCCATGCATTGCTTTATCTCAGCCAAGAGCCCCAAAATAACCTCTCCTTCACCCAAAAAATCATCCCTCTGACTCTTTTTAGAGGAGAGTGAGCCCCAAAAATCTTTGCCTCATGCCTTTGCAGGCAACACAACAGTTGGGGTTGGAGGCACCTCTGAAGGTCACCAGCCTTCCTGGTCGTGATATCTGCATGGAGGGAGACTCCATGGCCTCTCTGGATGACCTTGTGCCAGTGCTTGGTCACCTTCACAGTGAAGAAGTGTTTCTTGATGTTCAGAAGAACCTCCTGGGTTTCAGTTTGCGCCCATCATCTCCTGTCCTGGTGCTGGGCACTGAGAGGAACCTGGGTCCATCTTTACACCCTCCCTTTAGATACTTATATCCCTTGATAAGATCCTCCTGAACCTTGTCTTCTTCAGTCCCAGCTCTCACCACCTTTCATCCTAGAAGACATGCTCAAGCCCCTGCTTCATCTTAGTGGCCCATCACTGGATTTGTTCTAGTATGTCTACGTCTCTCTTGCACTGGGGAGCCCATCGCTCAAAGCAACAATCCTTGAGTGGCCTCATTAGTCCCAAGGGGCAGGATCACCTCCCTTAACCTCCTCCAACACTTCTCAAGCAGCACCACTGGCCCTCCTTGCCACAAAAGCTGCTTTCCAGCCTGGTGGTCCCCAGCACATCCTGGTGCCTGGGGCTGCTCCTCCCCGAGGTCAGAACTTTGTGCTTCCCCTCGTTGAACAAAACGGACTCTGAGTTGGCTTTCTGCACCCAGGGGGGATGGAACAGACCCTGCCCAAACCTGCCACGGGGGACAAGGACTGGCAAAGGGTGACAAGGAGCAAGATGACAGTCATGGTGCCCACAGGCTGTGGCACCTGGAGCAGGGACCAGGCTTTGCCTGTTCCGCTCCACATCCCAGCAGACATACCTACACCTGGTGCAGGATTAGGAGCCATCTCCAGCCCCACACATGTCTTGGATGAGCTGACCTCTGACAAGCACAAAGACAGGGCCGGGAGGGAACAGACAACACACAGTACTGGGAAGCGTCACCTTCTTTATTAAAAATAAAAATACAAGAGAAATATGACCTGCCACATGGATGCTGGGGGGCAGCTCCGGGCTCGGCAGAGGATGGGCTCCCCTCTGCCATGGTCTTCTTTCCACCAAGGCTGGGGCAAAGCCCCACTTTGTGCCAAGACTCCAAAACACGTGGCAATGCCCTGCTGAACCGGGGAGCCCCCGAGGAGCTCCTGCTCCAACCACCAGGGCTTGGCTCCTCAGCCCAGGGCTGTGCAAATTCAAAAGGAACAATCCCGGAGGGACCTTCAAGAGCCCGGAGCTCTCCTTGGCCTCCTCTTCCTTGCTCACACCCCTGCAGCTCAGGGAGCAGACGTAGCACCGGCATGAAGAGGACAGTCCTCCCAACACCCATCCTGCAGCCCAGCCTAGGACGGGCAGCAGCACTGGGGGAGGAGAGCTGAGGGAGCCCCGGAAAAGGCACAGCGGGAAGTGTATCTACATATGGAAAATGTTTTAACGTAGCATTTCTGTCCCAAGAGCAAAGCTGAGGGTTTTTCACCCAAACGCGATGGTGTCCGCAGGGTGCAGCCAGCCAGCCAGGTTCCACAGGGAGCCCCCTCACGCTTGTCGTGCCTTCTTGCTTTTCTTTTTCTCCTCCTTGACGGCGGTGTCGTGGGCTTTCCTCTTTGCAGCGAGTTTGTTCGCCTGTGGAGAAAAACCCGAGACCCACAGTCAGATGGGTCTGCAGACACCAGGGGCTGCTCCACCCTCAGTCCCACCAAACCCTCCAGCTGTACACGGGGAAATGGACCCATCTGCTGCTGCCTGGGGTACAGAGAGGGGTGGCAGCTTCACTTGCTGAGCACAAGTCACGGCCCCAAGGGAGCAGGTGGAGCTCTGCCCTGCCAGGGTGGACACCATAGCCTGGTGATACTGGCAAAGAGGCTTGTAGAGCCTCACTCTTGCCCACCTTTGCTCAGTGCCCTCCTCAGGCACAGAGAGGAGCAGAAGAGCAGCCCAGAGCTGGCAAAGCATCAGCAGAGTCTGCTCCCTCTCCCCCAAGGTGGGGATAGACCTGGCTTTAGTGATCTGTCGCTGCAAGCCCATTTGGGAAGAGCTGGCATGAGGATCCAGGCAGGGGTCCTCAGCCCACAGCAACCCTACGCTCGTACCTCTCGGACTTTGCGCTTCTTGCCAAACATGATCTTCTTGTAGAGGTATTTCTCCCTTTTCTTCATCATCATGATGGCCAGACGCTTCTCCTCACTTTGCTGCTCCTGCTCCAGGCGCTGCTTGTCCTCCAGCCGCAGCTTGCCTGCGGTCACCTTCACAGGAAGTGCCTGCAGGGAGCCAGAGAGTTCAGGACCCCAGGAGCCCACCACCCTTCCCCAGGGACAGATGTTTCCACGCCATTCACTGAGGGCCACAGAAGAGCTGCAGCACTATCCAGACTAGGCGATAGGTCCTGAGCGTGAATGGGAGCTGCAGTCCAGGACCCAGAAGAGCGGTGGCCACAGCAGGGACGCAGCTGGGACACCCCACAGCAAGAAGAGCCCCAGCAGGGACGGAGCTCACCAGAGCTGCCTCCTCCTGGGGCTCCCACTCCACTGCTGGGAACCGTACCTTGTTGCTCTGAATCTTCTCCTCTTCCATCTTCTTTAACTTCATCTCCTCTTCCTTTTCAGACTCATCTTCCTCCTCCTCCTCCTCTTCTTTGTCATTGTCGTCCTCTTCCTCCTCCTCGCTCTCTTCATCTGCAGAGAGGTGACTGTTACCAACAGGAGGGCAGTCCCTGCCCCCAGAGCAGGTACAGCTCTGCTCCTCAACAACTCCGACCTCGGACCCTGGTGTCACCTGGGTTCTCGCCCCTCTGCATGGCCAGCAGCTTCAGCTTCTCCGGAGGAATGTAGTCCCCTTCCTGCTCCGTCACGAAGGGCGAGAGGTGCGGGGGCAGCAGCACGCCAGGGAAATAGTCGGCCACGGGGAGGCACAGCTTGGCGTTGACAGAGTCGAAGACCCACTGGGGTTGCAGGTAATACCTGTGGGGCAGAGGGACACAGGCTCAGGCTCTTTCCTCCCACCCCAGTCTCTGGAGCCCATGGTGCTGCAAGGTGGGGAGGATGGGACAGGCTGCCCCACACCCTGCTCTGGGAGCAGACAGAGTGTGGGACAGCTCTGCGACAGCCAGAGACACCCACTAGCCCAGGTGGCCATTCTGGGGACAGGCAACCCTGCCTCACCCACCTGCCAACAACCTGCTTCTCCACCCGGGGCCGGTCAACGATCTGGTGGGTGATGGAGGGGTCACTCACGTCATAGGTGGCACCAATGCACAGGGACTTGTCCCAGGAGACCTGGCCACCAAAGCACCTGCCAGTAAAACCCACTGAGGAGTCAGGCAGGCAGGAGGGGCCCTCGAAGGGCCATCTTGCCCACGGGACATCAGGCAGATGGGCCTCAACAATCCCGACAGAGAGGCTGGGAGAGGCCAGGAGGGGACAGCAGGGCTGCCGAGGGACAGCCTGCCCACCACGTACCGGATGATGAAGGCCAGTGGCTCTCGAGGCACCTCCCTGTTGAGGAAGAAGCGCAGCCCTTCAAACAGCTTTTTGTGCTTCTCCAGGGCCTCTTGCTCCTTCTTCCTCGCGTCCATCTGCTCCGCGGTCTCCTGCTCAGAACAAAGCATTCAGTCTCCTCCACACCAATGGCCCCTGCCAAGCCTGGCTCTGCGAGGAGGGATCTCAGATGCTGTCATCCTCCCACCAGTTCCTCCTAGCACCACCCTAGCTCCTGCCAGCCTCTGCCTGGCCACAAGACGTAACGCAGGCAGGATTACCCAAAGAGCCAGATCTTACCCCCTCCACTGGGAACTCATCCATCTCCACCTCGTCCTCATGGGTTGGTGCCACCACACGGGCCAGGCTGGCACTCAGAGCTGACAGTTTCTGCAGTGGGAGGAGACCGAGAAGGCGTCATGCCCAGCCCATGTGTTGGGGATGGAAAAAGGGGCAGCCTCATGGAGAAGGTCAAAACAGAGCAAGAGGTCAAAAGACCTTCTCCCAGAACCAGACAGTATATGGAGGAGGCTGAA
The DNA here is from genome assembly GCA_026413425.1 of Tringa solitaria. Lineage (NCBI taxonomy): Eukaryota > Metazoa > Chordata > Aves > Charadriiformes > Scolopacidae > Tringa > Tringa solitaria. Next base: position 18,213,138 of record JAOXJM010000005.1, on the reverse strand, counting down.
TGCCTGTCTGCCCCAACGTGGGGCTTCAGAGGGTCCCCTGCCATGCAGGGGGGAGGCCAGTGGCCCCCATGGTTCATCCTGTGGCCAGCATGAGGGGGCAAGGAGTTTGGGATCAGGCCCTCCACCATGCAGGGCTGATGCTCTGCTCCTCGGCCCCAACATGAGTGCCCCATGCCAGGAGGTGGTCTGCAGGCAGGACATCATGGCCACACAGGGTCCTCCCATGGGCCATGGTGGTGGCAGTGTCTCTCACCTCCAGGTAGCTCTCTGAATCCATGGCATAGTCCTTGCCCTCCACAGGCTTCACCTCAACATCAGCCTGGCCATCGATCTGAGGAGAAACAGAATAGTAAGTAGGCAGCTCCCAAACCCAGAGAGCCCAAGTATCCCCCACATCCCCACTCCAACATGTCCTTGCTTCCCACCACCCACACCAGGAGGTGCAACCAGGCTTGGGCCAGCATGGCACATCCCTGGGGCAAGCAGTGGCCTCACCTTGGGGGGGTAGAGCAGGTTGAGGGACTGATAGAGGCGAAAGTTGACGAAACCCAGGAGAGTGGTGTAAAACTCGGTGAAGGTGGCCATCACACGGTAATCCACATCTGTGGGGTGCTGCAGGCACACGGGAAGGGTGAGGACACAAGGACAAAATGACCAGAGTTCCCTCTGCAGGGACATGGTTCTGTCCCACCCACACAGGGGGTAGGATCCTGCCCCCTTCACAGTAAGGTCTGGAGATCCATGGCCACCACCAGACCCTGGACAGGGAGAGCTCTGCAGGCTGCCACCTCTCTGTGAAGGTGCTTAGGCAGATAGAACAGCCCATCCCATCATGAAAGGGGACCTTGGTGACTTGGTCAAAGGACTCTACTCCTCCAGGAGAAGGCCATGGCAAAGCCAGACAAGAGGAGGGCAAGGAGCCAAAACCAGCCAGCCTCACGACAGCCAGAGCTGAAGGGAGTGAGGCAACGCTGGGTGGGAAGGACATGGGTTGGTTGAGGAGATGCTGCAGGGGAGAGCTGGGGAGGTACCAAAGGCCACAAAGCCTTAAACCGAACTGTGCCAAGCCCTGGAAAGCCCAGGACTGAAATGAGAGGACACTGCTGTGACAGTGAACTCCTGCGTGCGAAGCATCTTGGCAAGGTGCAGCACAGCTCTCCAGGCACGGTGGCACCCATAGCTCTCCCCTCGCCCTGTCACCTGCCCAGACCATGCAGGGGACGCGGCAGAACCACCCTGGCAGAGGGTGTGGGGTCTGACTCGTCTCCTCCTGAAGTGCCAGACCTTCATTCCTGCAGGTTAATCTTTAATTGCTGATTAAAGCCCGTTTTAATAATTGATAAGAGGAAACAAGGAACTGGGGAGACTGGTACAACCAGGCACAGGGGACACAGGTACAGCCATCCCAGAGGGTACAAGAGGGTTGTGTCCCCACATGCCTTCCCAGGTACTCACATCGTGGGCAAAGGTGTAAGGGGTGATCCAGGTGATGGGCTGCCCCAGCACCTCAGCCTGGTAGTAGATGCCCTTGATGGAGAGGAAGACCTGGCAGGAAACAGTGCAAGGACTCAGGGGGAGGAAGGCGAAGGGTGCTTCCTTGTCCCGGTCCTCACTAACCCTTCCCCTGTCATCAGGTTCATCATGGGAGTGTCACAGACAGTCTGGCGGGACTCGTTCCCCACCTGAAGCTGCCCTGTGCCCTCCTGGGACACAAATCCTCCGCCTCCACAGCCACCCCCCTGGGGCAGGGAAGGTCTTGGCCCTGTCCCCCCACCCCGCTTGCAGTACCCACCTTGCGCAGAGAGCGGGAGGCGATGACGTAGTTGAGGAATTCCACAGCCAGACGCCGGCAGAGCTGGATGGTCTGGACGTGGCACTTGCCCGAACGTGGGAAGGTAGAGAAGAGGAAGCACATAGAGAGGGCATCGTCCAGGTCCCGCAATGCGTCTACAAAGGTTGGGTACCTGTGTCCGGGCAGGAGGAGAAGGGGGAATCACACCTAGTGACCACTGAAAGCTGCTGGGGCTGGTGAAGACCTCATATGAGGAAGGACCGGGTGCTGTGGAGCACCCATCTCCCGCACATTTCCCCACAAAGCTGGTGACACACAGGAACAGGGTGTCCCTCCTGGGCACTCGGGAGCCTGTGGGCACACAGGGACTTCTAAGCAGCTCCCTGGGGTTCAAGGCTCTCCGGGGAGCCAGGAAGCCTCTCTCCTATGAAGACAGGCTGAGAGAGTTGGGGTTGTTCAGCCTGGAAAAGAGAA
>JAOXJM010000005.1:17991608-18015105 GCA_026413425.1 Tringa solitaria | reverse complement strand
TGGACTAGATGATCTTAAAAGGTCCCTTCCAACCTAGGTGATTTTGTGATTCTGTATGTGCAATGCAGAAGGTGGATTGAGATTGAAAATGGAAATGGGGTGAGATGGGGCACAGCGTGATGCCGACACCAGGTTTTGTGATGAGAGGCAAAAAGGGGAGTGTGTGATGGGGTGATAAAATGGAGGCATGGCAGAAACCAAGATTTTGGTTGGAACATAGAGTGAGAAAATACAGTGAGATAATTCTGTTCATTGTGAAATGCACAAAATGTTGAGAAAGAAAAATGCTGAGGAGACAGAGGGGAAGGAGCAGAGATGTGTGCAGGAGAACTGCCTGGTGCACAGGGATGGTAGGAGGAACGGACTGTTTGATTTCAACCAGTGTCATTAGAAACCACAAAACTTGATGCTTCTGCCTTGACTCCTGCTTGGAAGGTCCCAAAACCAGTGCAGCTTTGGGATTCTGATGAAACCTTGAAAGCATCTAGTGCTAAAATGTGTCTCTACTGAGGGAATGCAGAGGATGTTATTTTTAATTTAGTATAACCAAAGTCCTGATGAAAGCTGGATGAAATACCTAAAGCCAACACCCTGTGCCAGAAACGAAGATCTGCCATTTAGGGAAAAAAAGGAAAAAAGATGTGTTTATAAGGAACCATTCTGTGATTCTGTGACTAAACAAGATGATCACAGTGGGGCTGCCTGGGTAAAGCCGGGGATTCCAGCCCCATCAGACCTTTCACCACACGGGCTTGGCCGAGATTTTTGTTTTAGTTAGAGGCTTCCAAAGCTGCCCCATGTTGAAATCTGCTTGGTGCAAAGAGCACAGACCAGGAAGGTGCTTGCTGCCAGCACCAGCGCTGGCACTGAATTCTTATCAGGGCGTGAAGAGGTCTGGATTATGGGGAAGATGTAAGGAGGAGCTCTCAGAAAAAAAATGGTCTGGGTTAACAAAAAGCCTTTTCTTCAGGAGGAGAAGTTGTTTAACAGAAATTGCTGTAGAAAAGCCACCAGGAATGAAAGCCCTCAATTTAAAAATCCCTGGGTGAAAGCTGCTCATCACTCACTCCTGGCACCTGCCACAGCATCACATCAAATCTTCCTTTTTGTGGCATGACTCCTTTTAGTCAGGGTGGAGATATGAACTGATAATTTCTTTTGTGCTCTTTGTGTTGCCAGTCTTTCAGTGGTGACGCAAGAGGGGCTCTGGGCTGCATCTCCCCAGCCAGCTGCCCATGGCTGGCACAGGCTTTCCACATCCCCCTCAGTGAGCTGAAAATTTAAACCTTGCTGTCAGATGCAAGGAGTAATATATGAAAACACTGACCACAAACATTCCCCTCTGCTTTATATATAAAGAGGAAATAAAAGCACGAGGGAGGAGCCCTGTAGCACAAGGAGAACCCCAGAGAAACCTGGTGTTTGTAATCAGGGAAACTCATTCCAGCAGTTGTCAGCTGTTGCTATTTTTACTGTGATAATGGTGACTCTGGGTGTGTGGATCTGGCTTTTCCCCTTGCCAGGGATGCTCGGGACTGATCCTTATGTATGACTCGATATTTTTCTATTTGGAAAAAAAAAAGCAAAGCACATTACGCTTCCAGTTCTCATGGTGGCAGGGAAAACCTGAGCCGAGTGGAGCCCAGCAGGAGTCCAGATCTCAGCCGTTTAATGCTTGTTTTATTTTGTTTGCTTATAAAAATGGGAGGTTTAAAAAGAAAAGCCTTCTGTATTTGCACATAGCAAAAATAGCAGGAAGGGATGTGATCTCTTAAACCCTGTGCTCCTTCTGGGATTTCGGGACCAGCTGTATTGAGAGTTTGCCGTGTCAGGCAATGGTTCAGTTCATTTCAGTTCAGACAATGTTCCAGCCCAGGTTAAGCAGCTGCTGCAGCGAGGGCCAGCAGCACTCTTGGTCTTTTGGTTTTTTCTGTGCTAAAAAACCTGTCCGGGACAGGATAGCTCTTCCTCCTGCAGACCTCAAGCAGGTGGAGGCGGCAGATATAGCTATATGTACACGGACACAACTTTCTGCTCAGCTCTATCGCTTCTGCTGACTGGGTTCCAGATCTTCCTTCATCTTTCCAGTGGTCCAATGATGCCCTGGGCTCCCCCTGTTATTCCCAACAGGGTGGATGTTGCAGAGATGCGCAAATGTTGCTGTAGGGCTCATGCTCTACAAGGATGCACACCTACAGTCAGCTCTGGTTGTTTTCTCTCCCATTCCCTGCCACTTAGATTGCCTCAGAAGTGACTTAGAGTGGTTACAACAGGTTCCTCTAATATAGCCCATATATGTTTATAATTTGCCTGGCTATTTTAAAATCTTCTGTAATAAAGTGACTTTTGCAAGGACTGCAAATTGAAGGTCTCTCTGACAAGCTTTTTTACCCTCTAATAAAAGAAAAGCAGAAAAGAAAAAAAAAACAACAAACCCACTCCTCTACTTCCACGGACAAAACCTGTTAAGTATTTTTCAATGTTATCAGTACTTTGCAAGCTTTTGCTGTGTTGGTACTGTGTGGTAGCCAACAGCCAGATAACCGTTCATGTATGGGAGTGATTAAGTTAAAGGTTTTCATTCTTGTGTTTTCTTTAGGTTTTTGGAGTATTTCTTTGCAGGACTGTGCTGAACTCTATCTCCCCCAGCAGCCAAGGTTATCTTACCTAAAAGTGTAAGTGCTACCTCAGAAATTAGGGTCTCTAAACCATCAGCTGCCTGTGAAACTCCAGCTATTTCCACTGCAGCTCGCTGCCAGCCAGAATATGGAGGAAAACAGGAAAGAAGGACTGTGCGTGGTCCCCTCTGCCTGTCTGCATAGGTGTCAGTGCCGAAATACACATCCAGAGAGCAGAGATTAAAACTGCAGGGATTCCCAGTCCCAAAGCCTCTGCTTTTGGGGCTGGGAGTGGGACGCAGTGTCCTAGAAACTCCTAAACTCCTGGAAATGGGGAAGTATGTACAACACACAATTTGGAAGTAGATGCTGATTTATACCTGAAAACTATTATTATATTTGAAAAGATATACAAAAATAGCAGCCAGAGATGCTGCATATTCTTGGTAACAATAAAGGGCTATTGGAAGACTTATGCCAAGCAAAGGATGCATGGCCTGAAATATAGAAATGGTTGTTCTCATCCAATATTAATATAATATAATATAAATGCATTATACTACTATATATACTCTAATATAATATAACAATAATATAATAATCCACTATAATAAAGTAATCTGTATGCGGCTCAGGGAAGGGAAGCAGCTCTGACACCTCTGGATGTTTGCAGAAGGAGGACATTTCTGCCTGGCAGACCGGGAAGATTGGCTGAAGACCTTGGGCTGTTTGTGATGGTAAGGAATTCCGAGCATGCCTCGCCAAGGAAAAAAAAAAAAGAAGGGACTGTCCTAACTGAGAGAGTGAAACCAACATGTTGAACCATGAAGACTTGGGACCTTTGCTGCGAGGCCCCCAGTCCTACTGTCTGTGGTGGCCTTGGGCCTCCAAGGGATGAAGCTGAAGATGGTCCCCACCTCATGCCTGGATGACATGAATTGAGGCCAGACTGGTATTTGAAATTCAATGTTTTCTACTGTAAGCAGTGCTGCTTAGCTGGAAGATCACTTGCCTTCTCGTTGAGCAATTTTGTATGTTTTTATGGAGAGTGCTCACCCATTAGAGATGTTTACTTATGGAGAGCATCTTCTAATGCCTGGGGATTGCGGGTACTTGTGGTTCATGGCTGATATATTTGCTTTGCACTGATTAAATTCCCCCCTTTGAGAAATGCAGAGTAATTGGTGGCATCCTCCTTTCATGTGAGCAGTTCTCATCTTTTCTGAAGGGGAGACGGCAAGGGGGGCAGTGCGGAGCGGTTCCACCAGGATAATCATGTCCCAGCCACATTGGAGCCTTCTGCATAGTCGGTGGTGTTTGTCAGATGGAAAACATCATCCCCATCTTTCTGCAGGAACTGCAGGTGAGGGCAATTAGCTAGAATGATTGCATAGGCATGTGGGACATCACTCACCTCTAAGCGCCTGTGTCCCCAGGAGGCTGTTGGCTGGAGCTCTCTGCTTTCTCCTGGTGCCTGATGGATGCTGTTTGGATCCCCGTGTATAGCTGTAGGCAGGTTAACACTCGTGCAGCCACCAGTACTATCGCTGAGCAGAAGCATTAAGGTTACAAGTCAAAGCATGTGCTAAGAACAGTGTGGAGTCCTCAGGGCAGTGTGAAAAGGACTTGGTGCAAGCTAGAAAATTGTGCTGCGAAGCCAGAGGTGTCTGAACGGGAACAGATTGCAAATGTGAACGGCCTGACCCAGGTAGCAAAAGGCTGACATCCTTCTCAGCTGAGCTGGACTAGCACCACTGGCTGTCTGGAGATGTTGGATCTGGCCAGTGCTGGCCCAAGGGCTGGCCAGAGATGAAAGAAGGCCTAAAGACTTTGAGTGCAGTGGGAAAGGCCATTGGCAAAGCTGGACTTGATGGCTGGAGACCCAGCAATGGCAACGAGTCCAGCCTGTCCAGGATGGGGGCTCACAAGTGAGCAATCTGCTGTCATAGACCAGTGTTAATGGTCTCATCTAGCATCCCTCAGCAGAAGCTTTAGGCCCAAATGGCTGGAGCATCCCTGCAGACTAGCCAGACTGGGAGGAAGAAACTTAGCTGGTCTGCAGCCACCTCCAAGGCAGCTGTACTACAAGAAAGAGCACAGCAGGAACACCAGCCATCCTGCGAAATGGAGGATAAGGTACTTAATTGTATATATTGCATATATTTGCTTCCTGCTCATTAATTTTCCTGATTCTTAAGCCATGCTGGCTAATTAGAGCCATTTGGGCCTGTGGTAAAGACTGCCATCATTTGTATGAATTACAGGTAGTGGCTAATTGAAGATATATTTACTTTATGCCGATACAGTCTGCTGCTCTTGCCATTTTTGGGGGTGGCAGTTAATTTTAGTCACATTCGATTGTAGCAGTTTACTGGGAAGTACCAGGTAAGCAGACAATTTCTGCTTATGATGAGAAATACCCACAGCTCCTAGTCAGCGTTGACTAAATGAAAATGTACCTGCCTTAGGTTAATTAACTAATTCCCACTCTTCCTGGGCAATATTGGTTAATCAGCTATATTCCTTTGATTATCATGATTAACTCCAGCCAATCAATAGGGAGTGCGGACCATGAAGATCTTATGGAACTACATTTACCATCTGCTGATTAATTTCTACTGTTCTGAGATGATATCACCCTGTAAAAGACTTTTTTTTTTTCTCCTGGTTAGTTATTAGTGTCATACAGTAATTCAGTGTGCAGTAGTGCTTAACTAAAGGTGTATTTGCTGTCTCCTATCTAATTCCAATAATTTCAATAGCATGCTACTTAATCAGCAACATTTTTTGCCTATGCTATTCCCAACTATGTCTAGGGCATTTGTGATGATCAGGGTGAGTTGCTCATTTGTTTTAATGCATTTAAACACCCCTGAAAATGGCAAGCAGCAAAGAGTATTTCTCTCACAGAGAGTGGCTTCATTTGGAAGGAGCCTCTGGGTTTGGTGGTGAAGAAGCTTCCTTGTGTCATGACAAAACTCCCACCAGACCTTGAGAAAGCCACATGGTGAACATCTTGGTTTTTGTTTGTGTTTCTTTCCATTCCTCGGGCTGCCACAATCAGTTCCCACCATCCCTAAAGAGTGCTGCTTCATCAGGTATGTATTTGGTTGATGAAGCATAATTCGATCATTTGGATGGAATGGTTGGTATTGTTGTTAAGCAGAGCTGGGCTTGTTTTATGCTAATTAATTCTCTTAATTTCTAGGTAATTAGATTTATTGGAAGCATTTTGTACTTATAGTGAACAATTCCCATTATTATTTATGACTGAGGCACTGGCAGTCAATTGGCAGCGTATTTGTCCCAAGATGCTTTGTTCCCATTCTCCATGGACGACGTCAGCTAATTGCAGGTGATTTGTGCACATGGTGAGTAATTTCCCCCTTTCCGGGGGAAATGGGAGCTAATGATGGTTGATCGGGGGGAGAATTGTCATCCGCTGATTAATTCCCAGCATCCCTAGGAATTCCAGCCAATGCCTCTTAATATACTCATTCATAAGGGCACAGTTGTGATTGGAAGCTAGTTCCATTATACGCTGGTTGACTGCCATGAAGACAGAGCGTGCTGGAGGGACCAGCGACTTTCTGCAATGGTGAATTACTCCAAGGTGGCTGCATGCAGTGGAAATACATATAATTTATGCTGATAAATGCCATCATCTCTATAAGGGGTCAGGATATCTGTTTTTACTCTGGATAAGGCACTCTCCTTATTCCTGGCAATTTTGAGCAATGAGAGTGATGATGAGCCACGCTTACCGTGTAGTGGCAATTTCTCAGCTTTAGAATGAATTTCAGTGAAGACTTTTTTTTTCCTAGGGTCATACCCCTTGTCCTAGTGCATTGTGGGTAGCAGTGAGCAGAGGCATTGGTGGGTTTTAACAAAGATTTCCCATCAATTTGAGGTAATGGGGATTAATCAAAGGTGTTTTCCTAATAATTTACACCATCCCTGAGGAAAGTGGCAGTAATTAACTGAACACGTTTGATTTATGGCAATTAAATCCTTCTGGTGTTGGAGAACACCAGCCAACAAGAGCTTTTCTGTTGTGTACATACCCCAATTCTTGCTGGAGTGTGGTTATACAGCAGTGAATGTTCTCTCATATATATATTAATCCCCACACCCTCTAGAAAAGGCTGATTAATTTGAAAGCAATTTTTCTGACCAGAACACATTATCCCTAGGAAACTGCAAGTGATGATGGACAAACAGAGACATCCCTGTGCTGCTGTTTGCAGTTCCCCATGTCCCTGGAGAAAGCTGAAGAGCTGGAAATGGTGTCCTGGCAGAGCCCTGCCCATCTGGTCCCTCAGAAATATGGGAAAAGATGCTGTCCAGAGCTGTTTATTCTTTCTACTGATTTTTTTCCCATTTTTCTGGAGAACGTTGTTTTATCAGTAACGTTTCGTCATGGGCTGCAACCCCCATCCTTCCTGTGAGAAGCAACGCCTACTTAGATTTTCTTTATTTATTTAACTGTTGCAAATGCTGAATAATTTTCTTTAATAACTCCCAAGACATTTTGAGAAAAGCAAAACACTCATCCTACCAGCCCCTTGAGAGCCACTCCCAAATGAGCAGCAAACCCTGCCCTTTCCTTGCCCGTTCCCAACCCCATCAACAGGCGTCCCACCAAGCAACTGTCCAAAATGCTTGAAGGTCTTCTGCACGTCTGCCTGGAGCACACTCTGCATTTTCTCAGGCATGCTGATGGCCTTCAGCAAACAGGGGTTTAAAAACCAGCCTCTGGACACAGGGAACATCCATGCTGGACATGGTCTCTCCTGCCAAGAGACCTGTGTGAAGGGTGCAGGGCTCTCTAGGTCTTCCCCTCCCATCAGGAATGCTTTTGTTTCATCCCTTGTTAAAAGAGAATAGAGGGAGAAAAAAAGAAAAGGAAAAACCACCCACCCAAGGGGGAGCAAGGAAACCTGTTGCTACTTGGGTGATGTGAGAAACTGGAGAGAAAATTAAAGAAAAAGGAAAAGAAAAACAAGAGAAAGACACTGCCGTGTTGTTCCATTGGAAGAATCATATGGAAAAAAACATAAAAATAATGTTTTTCATCAAAACAGGGAACTGTCAGTAAATGGAGGAGATATAAAGAGATGCTCCCTGGCCTTCCCAGGGACAAAGGAGATCCAGAAAAATGCAGACAAAGCCCCCTCCATCTTTCCCACTGGCGGGTGAGAGAATGAAAGCTGCATGTGCATCCACTTCTCCCTGTGAGACAAACCAACAAAAGAGAACAAAATGAGGGAAAATAAAAGGAAGTTAATGACAATTCAGTCCTTGGGGAGGAAAAAATGACCAAAAAAATGGAAAAGAGAGAAAGAAGAAAATACAAATAAGAAAAGAATAACAGAGGTGGATCAGCCCATCAATAAACATGTGTAGGGCACTGGTGTAGGAAGGCAAAGAGCCCGGGATCTCCCACCCTCCTCCATTTTCAGGGTCCCCTCCCCACACCCAAGAAGACCAAGCCCCTTTCACTCCCACAGCCCCTCACTGCTGGGCTATTTATTCTGCCAGTTCTCTGGTTTCTCTTAACCCTGCTTGCAACCAGTTCACATTTAATGGTTTCGCGTCTGAAAGACTGTCAAACAGAAGGTTCTTGGCTATAAAAGCTCTTTAGGGCTCAAGAGAATGAGAATAATGGTTGCTATCAAAGGAAGAGCCTTATCGCTTAATATTCCAATGCACTAACTGGTTTTCCCATTCTTTCAGCGACTTTAATAAAAACGTTTAAATGATTTTCAAGAGTTATTTTTACAATAGGCAAGAGACAGTAATAACCTGACACCCAACGTATTTCATGCTTGAAGTGTGAGAAAGACTTATTTTACCCCACTCTGCATCACACTTCTAATTCGCCTTTATATTTTATGGAGAGCAAATGGCCTCTGAGTTTACAGACGAGCGACTCCCTCTGCTCAGTAACTCCTGATTTGTGTAAAAGTGCTACCACTAAGGAAATCTTGCATGACTCCTTGGGTGACAGAATCCTGCTCTTGCTGCATCCCCCATGGCACTTCTGCAGCCAGAACTTGCCCTGGTTGCTCCACAGGACCAAGGATGGCCAGAGGGAGCTCCCACGTGGACGGAAAATTGTAGATTCTGCCAAATCCTCTCAAAATTGGGGATACTCAACACTTCACCACTCCATGACATTATAGGCTGAGCACATTCGTGGGCGTTTAACGGAGGGGCCTCACTATAACGCTGCAGGGAAACACACTTTGTGCACTGCTGATTTGTAGGAGCTGCCAGAAGAAAAGAGTTTGTTTTCTTTTTTTTTAATAAAAAAATCCGATTACCTGCAGGAGATACATATAATGGGTGTTGGAAATATGCAGAATTCTCACTTTAATTAGAACTATGAAAAATATGGCAATCAGGCAAGCAGTAAGAAAATCTCTTGCAGTCACTGAGCCCTGCACTGGAGCTCCAGCTGCAGCCACAGAGCCCTACAGAAAGCCACAGGCAGACGGTAAATCCCTGGGACAGTGTCCGTGTCCAATGACCATGCACACGGGATCCATCTTGCCTAATATCAGCGGGCAAAAAACAACCTTGGAGTTAAAACTTTGCACCCCGTCTCGTTGCAATTACTGGATGTAGACCAGTTGCACTGGTTGTTGTGGGAAGGTACTCTTCTCACCCGAAAGGCAAGGTGAAGTGGAAGCTCTCCCATTTAGATGATTCTCCTTAGAGATAAACCCCACTCTGGTGGCTGTGGCAGGCAAATAAACCCCAGCCACCTCTGCAGAGATGCTCTCACCCACTAGATGGCAAGTTTGCTCTGCACAATGCCAAGCCCATGCTCAGCGCTGCTGTCTGCACAGCGCTCAGAAAATGGCTTTACCTACAGACTTCGAGGATTTCCCTCCTGCAAGAGCAACAGGAGATAGAGGAACAGCAAGTCTATAAGCCAAAGTGGCAGATCTAGGTGCAGGTTGGGAAGGAGGGACATAGGTCTTGCTTCTGGGACAACTGGGCTTTGTAGTTCAACATGAAGCCATGGCTGAGTGCCTCTCGAGCATCCCAACCCTTCTTTCCCTTGGAAGGCTGCTGCTTCCAAAGTCCTTTGGTTTTTATCATCACCTGATGGTGGAGAGCGGACTGACCTCTGCAAGAGCATCAAGATGGAGAAATGGCACCCGCCAGGCTTCAGATCCCACAGGACCCTTCCCATGTGCCACCTCTAAGATCCAAGCCCTGGATCCAGCAGCCAAAAGCAATAAAAGGCTTGGGCTTATTTGTATCCCCACAAAAGGGGGATAAGACATGGTTACCCCTCTTTGTTAATATTTGCTGTCTTTCCTCATGCAGGTCTCTCTCTGCCCAGTTGCCCTTTGCACACCACTCACCATTTACAAGCAGAGAAGCTTTGGCTGACATCTCAAGTGGGCTTGAGCAGAGCACAAGATCTACCTCAAAGTGCATCCTCTTCCCTGGTGAGACTTCACATGGGTTTTACCCGCACAGCCAAAGCAACGTGAAGACAAATCTCTCCTATAAACCAGCAGATTTATATGTCTGACCTCAGAAGAGCCAAGGGAGTTTTAGAGCCGAACATGTTCCTCTCCTTCACATTCATCTTGCCTCTTTATTGGCACCCTGCCTTCTTGGACCATTCCTGCCCAGACAGAGTCTGTTATTACCTGACTCAATCATATACTCAGAGTCAAAGCAAGCAGCTGGGAGAGGGAGCTATTGTACGAAACTCTTGATGGTCCTCATCTGTAAAGCAGATGGAAGGTGTTTCTCTGTGGCAGAACCAGCCTTTTCCAGTAGCACGTGGCCTTGCAGGCTCCTGTGCACCTGGACTGCAGTGTCCCAGGGAAAAACAATGGGACTGGAAAAATCACGCATTAAATACCCCGGTTATGAATCATAATCATTGTTGATGCTCATGGTCTGCTTGTGAGTCTCTGCACAGAGCACACCCCAAGGAGAAACTGGAGGCTTCTTTGTCCTCAAGAGCAGGGGGAAGAAAGCATTAAAAAAGCAGTGGCACCTTTTGTATGTGGTGACACGGTGACCAGAATGCTAATGCAAGTGGGGTCTCCTTCTCATACATAGAAGTGCCCATAATAGAGAAGCAAATCCAGTTTTTGCCAGATACAAATGTCACCAAACCACTCAAAGCCTAACTGAAATATTTGAAGAGGCTGTAATTGAATTAGAGCCGTTGGAGAGAGGCTGCAGCTCTGAGCCGTGAGGTGCTGGGGAGGAACATGCAGCCTCAGGACATGTGGAGGGAGATTTCGGGACCACAAAGGAGGCTCTTGCAGGAGAAGTAGAGGATGGAGGGAGAGCATGGAGCTGCCTGATGGAAAGCAAGGTGCCAGGCATGGCTGGAGGCAGGTGACAGCAATGCTGGCATGGCTAAATGGACCGTGGGATGCAGCAGCCACCAGCCCAGAGCTAGAGGAAGAGATGCATCCTTTTTCTGATGGTGACAAGGTGGGAGCTGGAAGTCTCTATGTGGAGTTTTTGCTTTATGTGTCTGCCCTAAGACAACAGTGGGGTGGTTTTAGGAATGGGGTAAGGAAAAAAGCTAAAGTGGAGGTTGCTTGACACCTTGGTGTTTAGTGAGATCTTTCCAAGCTCAGCTCCTTGGCTCAAGGCAGGTGGTTCTGGTTGTGATGGTGACACCACTTTTGGGGGGGGATATGAAAAGAGGAGGAGGAAGAAGGTTCCTGTTTGAGGAAAGTATCCATGATTGATCCCTCCCCAAGGCAAGAGACCAGACAAGTCACATTGCAGCCACCTAGCGACCACACTTTACTCCCCTCTGGTTCTGGAGAACCTGGCTGAGGAATCCAAAGCAGTCTGTGCCACATGTTGCCCATCCTCTAAGACTTTTTTGATATTTGCCCAATTACCCGTCCCTTGGCACCACCCATCCATTGCAGCTACATGAAGATTTGGCTACCTTGCCCTGCAGGACCCGTGTTAATCCTGAGATGATGGTTGGTATTGCAGGTGGGGAAGGCAGGCTGTAGAAAGAGCTGGAAGTGGAAGAAGGTGACTGGTAGCTTCACCTTCTCGGGTCCAAGAGATCCTCTATCAAGAGCAGAGCTACCCCATGAAGGCTGGGGGACAGCCATGTGAGCAGCCCCCCAGCACAGCCAGCACGCATGATTTGGTACAGCCACTACCGGCCACGCACATACTTACTTCTACCTTTCAAAATATGAGGTTTAGGGTCTCTGGGGTGAGAGACAGCTTCCCAACAGCACCACCCACTCTACCTGTAGGACCTTTCTCACCACCCCTCCCCAGTGCCTGCTGGTAGCTCAGATGTTGCATGGTATTGTCTTCTCAAACACATCTGAGCAGGAAGCCTGCAAGAACAGCTCTAGGGCCAACTAATACACTAGATGTAAAAACACTGAATGACGAGGATAAGCCTGTGATAGAGAAGCTGAGCAAATGTTTTCTGTCTGTGCGGAGGAGCTTAGAGAAGTCCCCAGCCTGGAACCCTTCTTTATGGGGGACAAGTCAGAAAATGTGTCTCAAAGTGATGTTTCAGTAGATGAAGTTATAAAACAACTTGACAAAATAAATGGTAATAGTTTGGTAGTACCGGATGGTATTCAGTCAAGAGCTCTAAAGGAATTCAAGGATGAAATAGCTAAACTATTAACTGTATTAACTCTACTGTGAAACCTCTCACTTAAAATCTTCTAGCTATCAGAGGGAAAGAAAAGCAGTGAGACCTTGATTTTAGAAATTGCTTCCGAGCAGATCCAGGAGAAGCAGGTTATTAAAACTGATGTCCAAATGAGGTAAAAATGTAGTATGGGGGGGACTTGGGGAGCGTATAAGTGAGACATGACTTCTGGGACAATTCAACAAGGCTTTTGTGAATGGAAGCCCTGCCTTGGGAACTCCTAGGTGTTTCTGAAGGAGTCGGCAAGGGCAGGGCATCAAGTGGCCCAGAGATCCAGCTGGCATAATCTGTTTGGATTTCCTGAAGATTTTTAACAAGTTCTCTATTCAAAGGAGCTGTAAGAAATCTCAAAGGATCCCAAAGTCACTAAGAAATGAGAAGGAAGGTGCTCCCAGAGATGCAACAGGTAGGAAACAGAGGGAAGGAGGAAGAGGTCAACCTTCACGGTGATGAGTTCCACAAGCCTTGACTTTCATAATCTTTGAAAACCCAGGCTCCAGGCTGGGCCCACAGCTGAAACATAGGCAAAGATGAAAAGAGAGATCTGCAGTCCCACAGTGGAACAGAATATGTACTTCTTAACAAATGCCTATGAAAAATACAGCTGGGGCATCCTCAACAAAAGTTGAAGTCAAGAGACACAAAGGCAAAGCACACAAGAGAGGACAAAGCCTGAAGCAAGAGCCTGCTGACCACCTGGATCCACATGTTGGTGCTTGTACCACCCCCATCTCTCCACCCCTCTGCTTTGTGGGCTGCCCACATGCCTCATCCCAGCAGAGTCCTGTTGTGGATCTGCTCACCCAGAGCTGCAGTGGTCAGTGCTCAGGGAAGCCTTTGAGGGCAACATCAGCCCATAGAGATGTGATTTCCTTGGCTCCAACAGCCTGTGCCTCAGGGAGTCCCTTTGACCTCTCTTTAATAGCTCTTGATCAAATAATGTCTGGTTTTCCCTCCTTATTCCTCTTCTCAGTAAATTCTCTGACTTTGCCATGTGCCCTTTGGAGATGGGATGGGGCCAGGGAAGACTACAATTTTCTACTTGCAGGTGGAACCCAGTGTTTTTCTGTTTCATTCTTTGTTTGTTCCCAACATTCAATTTTCTTATTTTTTGACCACTGCAGAGAGCTGCACTGACATTTTCACAGAACTGTACATTATACCTCCAGCTCTTGTTCCTGAGTGGTAATTTTTCAGAGCCCATTATGGTATATCTGAAGTTAGGATTTGTTTTTTTCCGTGTGTATCACTTTACATTTATCTGTATTGAATTTCATCTGCCATTTTGTCATCCACTCTCTCAATATTATGAGCTGCTCCTGAAACTCTCTGCAGTCACCCCTTGCCTTTACTACCTTCAGTAACTCAGTTCAGCAAATTGTGTTATGTTTCCATTTATTTCCTTCGCAGATCATGCATAAATGCCCTGCCTTAAGCAGAGATCCCTTCAAAAAGCCATCTCCTTGCACTCCAGAAACTCAGCACTTACTCCAGTCCTTTGCTTTCTGCCTTTCAGAGAGACATTGTCTGTGAGGATCTTCTCTTATGGCGTCTTAGATGCTCTACAAGCCTTTGGTGGGACCATTTGCTTGCTTCAGAGGCATCTTGCAAACTTCTGAGGCCTGCTGAGATGTTCAGTAGCCCCCAGTGAATCTCTCCCCCAAATCCTTTTCCACTTTTCCCTTGAGCCTTGCAATTTCCCTTGGCAAGGGGGTCAGCAGGTGTATGACCTGTTGCATGAAGAATAAGCTCTTTTTTGTTTGCTTTGAGCTTGATTCCTGCTAGTTTAATTTGATGCTCCTTGTACTTCTGCAGGAGGAGAAATGAAAAGCCAAGTCCTACACATGCTCCTAGGACTGTCAGGATTTTGTTGACTTCTTTCATATGTCCGTTATGGTGATTTATTTTCTCTAGTGAAGAGTCCTGTCCTCCAATTTTCCTCATACAAAAGCCATTCCAGATCTTTCATCACCCTCTTGTCCTCCTCTGATGTTTCCCCAGCTCTAGTCTGAGACGAGGAAATAAAAAATGGCCAAACCATGGATTTACACAGTGGTGAGACAGCATATTTCTGTTAATCAGATAATTTACCATTTTCTATGAGTTTTTCAAAGAGGCAACACCTGATGTGTTCCCAACACAGATGACCCATTTGATGTCTGAAATGCTTTCTTACAAACGGCGTTCCTCTACCTTCAGTTAGTTTTGGAGTCCTCTTGTTGCAATGACTCACTAATACCCTCTTCTCTGAGATTTGCTTGGTGATTACTTCCCTGTGATTTACGGGTCTCCTTTTGCTGTTCCTACATGACATCCCAAGGGCAATGCACTGTCTCCCTCTCCTTGCCTTGCAATTTTATAGCATTTGGGCTTGCATTCCTCTTCCAAAACCAATTTGCAGGATTGTCTGCCGTGTTGTTTTGCTCCTTGTTCGGGAGGAAAGCTGATTTCATTATTAATATAGCGGATTTTTAAAGAGTGATCATGATGTCACACTGGCCATAGAAAAGACCGATGCCCAGAAGTTGTATTCTGGCTCAGGACACTATAATGCTGCAGGTTGAGCTGCGTTATTTGGTGCCTGATGGGTTATCACAGCCTCCTTATAACAATTCAGTGGCCGTTTGCTGTAGAATATGGTCTCTCACCAGAGGTCAAAGGAGATCACTGCTGAGCACTTGGCGCTGAAGAGCAGCGAGGCTGCCAGCACAGAGCCAGCTCAACAGGAGGAATGCTGCCGGAGCAATTAGGGATAAGCGTCTAATATATAATATTGCAAGACATAAAAGGCACTCTGGCCTGAACACTCTGTCGCCCTTTAGAAAGTGGATGCGTGAGTGACCTCTGTTTCCATCTGCAAGGTGTTTGATAAGTCTTTTTTCCCCGTTGAGATTTAATGTTTCTTTGAAATCACTGAACTGGATGTTTCTTTACCAAGTGACAAATTACCTGTAAAAGATCATACTCTTCTTCCAGAGTCAGAGAATTGATTTCTAGATATCTCAGTGCTTCCTCTGTCTTCTCAAAGACAGGAGTTCTCCAGCACTCCTTGCTCTTTGAGATACTCCAAGTACCCGATAACAAGGGAGTGCATCTCATCCCTGAGGACAGGCAGCAGTGCGAGTGGAGCGTGGAGGTTGGCTGACATTATTCTGTTCATCTCCTGCACTCGGGACCAGGCTTGCTCACTGTTGACAACCTTTCTGCTCTGGTGGCCCAGGGGTTAAGAGCTGTAGAGAGGTGAGTGCCAGTAAGGGAGAGAGCTCTTCAAGTGTCTAACTCCATGTCCATGATTAAAATATATTTGAAAGAAACTCGTGGAACAAAATGTGTCCACTGTTCAAAGAGCTGTCTGAAGCACTTGTCTAGGTGATATATTGATGATATGCACAAAACATGTGCAGTGAACAGAGTGCTAAAGGATCCCAATGGAACAGAGGCAAAAGAGGTTTTTTTTAGTCATGCAACCTCCTGCTTTTGAAACTCAAGAATACTTTCAAATGGAGTCCTGGTTCTGAACTGCCTCCAGGACTGCTTGATTTATGGTGCCATGTGTGAGCTTCTGACAGATAACAGCTTCAGCTGACCACATGTACCCTTTCTTTGAGATGTGATCAAAAATGCACATTTGAACCTGAGCAACCATCCATTTCATTATTAATGGCTGCACTAGGCGGAGCCTGAACAGTGACTTTGGGCTGAAGTTTTTCTCCTTGTAAATCAAGCACGTGAGCTGCCCAATGCTGACACTGCTCCCTGCAGTAGCTTTCTTCTCTGCTTTGCTCCTCACATAGGAGTTCTCCTTAAGTCATACACAAAGAGGGAGTGCTGGGTTTTGACCACAACATTATTTGCAGCAGTACACGTGCAAAATCAATCTCCAGCCCCATCCATTCACAGTGTCGTTAATTTGTGGGAGCTGCTCAGAGAAATCTCCTCTGTCTGGGCACATAGAAGCCTTCTCTGGCTTCCTTATGCCTTTCCCTTAAGTAGAGACCTGCGTAAAATTTACAAGATTGTGGAAAAACTCTCTCTCCGGCTTTGGAGCACTTGCTGAACTGTCTGTTTTGCTGTTTTGCAACCAATACCTTCACTCACTCTGATGCTGAATGTCGTTCATCCACCAGATGAGTCCAGGTAGTGCTATTACTCATGGTCCATATCCCCAGTCTTGACTAGCACCCATGATTTGCCGCTGCACCCACAAGCACCCCACTTCTCTCTTCTCCTCCAGATCCCCTTCTAGTTGTGATTTTCCCCTGTTCTCTTCCTGAGCTGTCTCTGACGTGCAGCCTTATCCTCCTTCTGTTTCCTTCTGTGGGGGGGTAGCCATGAACCAGAAGACACTGAGGAACTGCGTGGTCAAGCTGTGAACAGTTGCCTACTTGTGTCTCAACGTCCTTCCTCGGCAGATAGAGCTGTCCTTCTACAGAGCACATTATCATCACAGCTAACTTTAGGGACCAGCATCACTTTTTTTATCTTTGCAAGGTAAAGTGGGAAGGGACTTCAGCTATTTTTGAAGGATCTGTGGAGCCCTGTCTCTTTCTGATGATATAAATACTTCTACTGGCATCTCACATCCAACTAGTGGGTGAGAGATGATGTTAAAAAAAATATGAAATTTCCCTTTCACTGGAAAAAGAATAATTTTAGAAATGCAAAAACTTTGCAAAACTTGGTAATGATAAGGGAAAACCTGTGTATTCAAACACAAACACACAAAGGAAAACCACAAACTTCTCAGGGCTTGCAATATATCTGCCTTGCCTTCCTCCACCTTTCAGGCTCGTCTCTGAACGATGCTCTGAATTTGTCCCTTACTCTCTGCTAAGGCTCACAGTCTCCTGCCAGTTATCCTGCACAGTGTGTGAGATGCACTTGATCTTGCAGGAGCCACACAGCGGGGCTGTTTTCCCACCTGATGGAACGATACCTCAGTGAACCAAAGCTGAGGCTGGCTGGGTCCTTCCTTCAGCTGTGTTTCCTGGCAAACACATCCCAATTTGCAGCTCTTTTTGACCCCTCAAGGGGTGCTCAGCACCGCAGTGTATCAGGCTTTTCCCATCTGCAGAGTTGGTGACCCCTCCGGACACCAGCCGCTTGCATCTCTGCTCCCCATTTGGGTGCAGCCAGTGGATGAGGTTCTCCTTCTGTCCATTCCCATCTGTGGAGGAGGCAGCTGAGCCCCGCATTATTTGGGGAGGTCTGGTTTTAGAAGCTGGCCTCAGTAAGGAGCACCCTGAAAGTGCCGTGGGATATAGCCTGGCACACTTGACTTGGGCTTGGAGGATTCCAGTGCCCTGTGGTGGCATCCTGTTCTATGGGATGGTGTCTGTGCACTGGCCTTCTCTGGATTTATCTTCTCCTTGGACAGTTCCATGTGCCCATCTCTTCTCAGGGTTTATAAGATGCCAGCAGTGTCCTGACAATGGGCAGTGCTCCAGCCTTGCATGACTCCAGGCTGCACCAGCCTCAGAGAGGCAGGATCAAAATTTTTGGATAACACAGATGCTCAGATTACCTATACCTTTCTCCTGCCTCTGTCCCTTTGCCTCCTTTCCTCCCATTGACCATCCCATCTTGGGCAACTGCTTGCAGAGGCGACTCCTGCGCAGGAGAAAATGTCACCAGCCGCAATGTGTGTGTGGGTCCCACCATGTTGTCACCCAGTTCCCCTTGTGCCTTCCCCAGCACTGTTCGCCTACCAAAGGTTAACTCGCCCTTCACTGCAAGACACAGTGAGAAGTTTACAAGAACAGTACCCATGCCATATGCCGAGGATTTAGCTTTATAATCATCTTGGCTTTAGCAGCAAAGCTGGAAAGAGAAGCATTTTTGTGTTTATTATACATAAGAAGATCTCGGTGGTTAAGAATACATGGGGCTGAAAAATGAGAAAAAAAAAAAACCCTTTGATAAGCCTTAAAGATTTAAGAGATGGAATCTGCATCTGCGTTACCAAAAATATCTTTGTTAAACCTGGCTGCTGGGACGGGCGAAGCATGTGAGCCGTGACACCCCCACTGCGGCGCAGCGTTTGCCCAGCGCTACCATTAGTCAAGCAGATGTCAAACTCCACTGTTACTTTGCAGGAGCATCAATCCGTTCAGCCTGCGGTATCACTTTCAAGTGGAATCTAAGCCCTGTATGTTTGTTTTTACTTGTTATTTTCTTCTCTAAACGAATCCTTATTTTTTTTTGTGTGTGGGAGAATCCCCCAGAGAAGCACACAGGTGTCAAGAGCACACAAGCGCCTTCTCCAGATCGAGGAAATGAAAAGGGTGGTTGAAGTTTTATTATTCCCCATGTGGTCCTGCGGCCCCTCCAGCTCCTGCTCTCACAGGGCTGCGCTGATGCATCTTGTGCCTGATGTTGCAGGTCCCAAACTCGCTTTGCCTGTAGGAAAACAACAGAGTACGGATTCCCCCTTCCCCATCTAGCCCTGTGAGACCAACGGGAAAAAAGGGCTTCACTGAAAGATTCAAATTAACAATTTATTTGGACTTCACTCACAGGTCCAATAAGCCTAACTGTTGGAGGTTCTGTGTGTACAATGGCGAATACACTACTACAATTTAAAGGCAATTTGCAGAGTATACTATTGCAAACTACAAGTGATCCTGAAAAGTAACACCACAAACCACAAGTGCACTAAATATTAATACCTCAAAAGAGTGCACCAATCATGATCTTAATAGCATGCCATATACCATACGTATGTTTCTTAATCACTTCCCGTCTCTCTCAGGTAAGGTTGCTCAAGCCCTGGAAAGTTACCCTGTACAGCATCCTGGACAACGGGGGGATGAATCTTCCACAGGCCAGCAGTTTTGTTGGAAGATTCCCCATTTTTCTCCCCAAACCTTTTGGTTTATATTTTGTAATTCAGTGGGGGTGCAGGATTAAGCCTGGGTGGATTACACCATATGGGATATTTACCTCTGGTGCTGTGATGGCTCCTAAGTTGCTGTTGCCAATTTTGCAATGTCTAGCACTCAAAGTCATGGGAATAGTGGTGGGATGGGACTCCGGGCATTTTGTTTGTTAAAGGGAGTTTGTTAAGGCTCCATTTGGTTTTGGTTTTTATTGTGATGCAATCTTGAGACAACCCTGGGCTAAGCCGTCTTTGCAGCTCCCCCCAGGTTATCTCTGCAGAGACAAGGCAAGGTGGAGACGAAGCTGAGTGGGATGGCAACTGACCTAGTGGCATGGCATCTCACCTAGTGTGCTCTGAGACCGGTTTGGCTGGGTGCTCCCATACACCCCGAGACACGACTGGGTGCTCCAGGGTCCCCATCTGCTTCAGGCTGGAGGGCTGCGGTGGCCGTGACGTGCCTAGAGCTGTGCTGCCAGCAACGTTCATGCTCCATCAGACTGAAGTGATATTTACATGGCGGCTGCTTGAGAAATTCAGGGATTCCGGCACGTGTTTAGTCAAACGCGTGTCATCTGGACAGAAGGGCTGATGCTGCAAAGGGGGAATAAACCCCAGCGCACTGTGGCTATGCCTGTAGAACAGTCCCTGTTGTCTGCAGGATGCTCAGGGCAGCCCGGGGCTGTCCCATCAAGTGCCTGGGTGGTGGCACAGGGTGGCTTGGCAAATGGTTTCTGCAAGCAAATATCCAGAAAAAAATGGAAAACCCCCACACTTCCATTGTAGGCTTTGTTGTAAAAGCCTTTGAACGTGGCCTGGCTCCAGCAATATGTCTTATTTTTCTTTTCCACACTTGCTTCTCTGCCAAAAGAGTTGTCTTTTAAAAATTCACTCAGGCCGTAGATACGGCCTCATGCCAAGATTGTTAAAAGTCGCTGGGTGCTGTGGCTGCTTTAAGAACTCAAACAGGATTAAAGTTCAAGGCTAAGGCTTTGGCACTTGCTGGAAATAAGTTCCCTCTTGACTTGGTCACCCAAAAAACAGGGGTCTGTGAAATTAAAAAGAAGTAACCAAAGCCCTTGGGTAGTGTTCCTCTGCTAGGACACAGTGGTGAAAGAGCAAACCAAGTGGCAGAAGGTAATTCTGCTCGTTAGCCCCTTGCCTGTTCACTTCAGGGTTTCATATGGCCAAGGCTAATTTTTTACAACATGGGCTTGTAATAGGCTTGTTCCTCCCAGTTTTTTGCTGTCCTGAAGTTGTTCACTGTGGTCTGGACATTGATCATGAGTGGTGAATGAACCAGATGGTTGGGAAATATTTTTCCAGGTTTTTGATTTCACAAATTTTAGTTCTTCTTAAAAATATTGATGTGTATTTACAGCCTTCAGATAATTTATGCCCTTAGGCTTTATGGAAAGTCACCCATTAATGCTTTGCAAACCTCCAATCATCTCTCTGGAGTACTTAGCTGCTGGTTTCTCAGGAGGACCCGACTGCACCTTAGGTCCCTGAAACCACCCAAGCCCCTTTGGTCACAGGCTGGTCGTGCCTGTTGGTTTCCCTCAGCAGCCCCAGTCACTCCCATCGGCTACAGGTGACATGCTGGGGATGGGGCAGGGAGCTGATGGAAGATGTGCCATGGATATGCTGTTCACAGAGATATGTTATATTTCAGGCATATTGAGTTTTCTCTGCACTGGTTAAAATATACGAACCTTTAATGTATATTATATGCCAACGCCTAATTAAACATTTGGGAACAGGACATTCCTGTTAAATTTTTCAGCCTTCTATCTTCAGTTAAGATATAGGAAAGTTTAAAATTCTTATTAGTGATAGCTTCCCTTCCTTTCTTCCCACTCTCCTCAACAAAGTCATAAGTCCAGAGGTATAGTTTTTATATTTTTTATGTTTAAATGGACAAATCCTTTCCCAGGGGCGTGCCCGAGCTGTGTTTTTCCCACTGAGCCAGTTCAGAATTGAACTTTCCCCATCAGCATGCCAATTCCCCACCCCTAGGGAGAACAGGGGGGCTTTGGTGGGGAGTGACAGTGACTTTGAGGTAGAAATATCTGCTGTGGACACTGGTGGCCTTTTCCTGCAGACACATCCCCGTCCGTCCCCAGGACCCTTGTGTGAACTAGCTGCTTGTCCCAGTTGTAACTGAATCCATTTTAGACCGTTTGGGTCTGGGCTTGGTCTACTCCCACATATTTTGGTGGGAGATCAATAGCTGAACAATTGCTGCTTTCACTGACTCATCCTAGGGTATAACTTCTGATAAATTTGCCACTCCTCCACTTTCTGTGCTCGCAACAACCCAGGCTGAGTTGCTATCAGGAGGAACTGAGCCGATTCTGTTATCTTTCTCAGTAACCCTGATTAAAGACATTTGGTCAAAGATGACTGTACCTCCTCTCTGTGTGCTAAAATCCACCCCCAATAACTTGCACAGACATCACATCAAAGTTGCTAGGGAAATCTGCTGCTGAGAGATGCCGAACTGCAAACAAAGCCCCTGCATTTCATCATTTGTGGCAAGTAAATGCAGGGGATTTTCACCACATAAAATCTGGCTTATAACATTTAAATGTAGAACATTGAAATCTACTCCAGGCCCATCCAAGAGAGGAAGGCAGGGAAAGTGAGAGGGGCTAATGATGACCCTCCGATGGGTTTTCCTCCCTATCAGCTGTCATGGTACCCCCATTGATGATGCTGCCACATCAGCACCAGCAAAGAAATCACACAATGTCAGGTTTGGCAAGAAATTCTGCTGCATCCCCCTTGGGAACCCCAACTCTTCCTTGTCCTTCAGCCAAAGGCATACAACAAGCCTGGCCAAGAAGAACTACTCTGGCCAGCTTCAGCATCTGCAGCCTTGCCACTGCCTGTGGCACTTCCTTGCCCTGGGTACACATCCATGGCCATGGTCCAGCTTCTCTGGGCCATGCATAGCATGACCCCCTTGCCTTCCTCAGGTTGGGTTGCCAATGCTTGGTGCCTTGCTTTGCCTTGAACTGAGAGATGACCCATGGGGGTTGGATGGGAAAGTTGCTTGATGGTGGTTGTGCCTTCCAGCAAGGATGGGAAGCTGATTTTCTTCCTAACATCAGAAGCATATGGGTCTTCTGCCACTCTTTTTTACTTCCACGAGCAGATTTTCTGTGCAGCCTGCTAGGAACATCCTTTTTGGGGTTGGTCTATCAGATACAATGTAGCAAAGTGTGCTGGAAACACCCTTTCCTTTTCTTTCTGCGGGTGTATAGCCAGAGCTCAGCTGAGCTGGCATCCAGGAGGGGAAAGAGGAACATTGATGTGGAAAGTCCTTCCAAGCTTCCTGGGAAGAGCAGGTCCTGCCTGGTCTCTCCTGCTGTAATCTTTACAACTTGCCTTTCATTTACACCCTACCAGTTGGCAGGGAGCCCTGTGGTCAGCCACTTGTCTCTGCTGGACCGAATCCTGGTTTGGGGAAATGCCCATCACCTGCCTGAGCTTGCAGAATCCCCTTCCCAAACATGCAAAACCCTTACAGAGCCATGGATGTGCCCATACAGAGAGCACAGTGGAGTAGGCTGACTCCAGAGTGGGATTAGGTAAAGTTTTGTTTGGGATATGCTGGGCATCTGTATTTTGTTCTAAAACAAAACTTCTGAACCAAAAAATTAATTCTTTCCATTTCACATTTATTATCATCTACTTTATTTCCTACAGGAGTTCCATATTATGGTCAAGCTTGAATTCTCTGTGTTAGCTCCATTGGATTGCTCTCGATTTATCATGTTACTGTATGGCATAAATTTTAAGTGGCGTATTTCAACACATTTCTGTGAGGACTGAGTTCCACTGGGGATGGCTTCTCTACCATTTTGGGTCCCTCATTCATACAGGCCAGAACTGACAGAAGTAATTTTCATAGTCAAGTTGGGTATGCCTTTCCCAAATTGCATATTGCTTTTTTTTTTTTTCTGGTTGACTTGATATATAGTCCTTTGATATCTTTGAGTCCCCTCACTGAAATAGTTTGCCGGGGATATAATGTCCCCAAAAGGTCATAAACTTCTGCAAAGTTGGTACGGGTTCCTGGGAGGGTGCTGTGAAAGTCTCAATCCTTGTCAATGATCAAGAGCCAAGCATATATTAAATCATCACATTAATTTTGCAGGTGACACAAATTAGTGCACAGGGACAAGTCAGTTTTTACAGAATAATCTGAATTACTTGACAATAGGGGCTGCAGTGAATATGTATTTGTACGAGTGGACGCAGGCAGACCCCAGGAACAAACGAGAGACCGCAAATAAAGGAACA
>JAOXJM010000005.1:17980655-17991348 GCA_026413425.1 Tringa solitaria | reverse complement strand
AGGTGGTGGAGTCTCCTTCTCTGGAGACATTCAAACCCCACCTGGACACCTTCCTATGGGACCTGATCTGGGTGGACCTGCTCTGGCAGAGGATTGGACTAGATGATCTACAGAGGTCTCTTCCAACCCCATATCATTCTGTGGTATCTGTGATAACATTCTTTCTTCCCAGAAGACGACCTTTCTTTCTTCCAAAGAAGTGACCAAAACCTGTCTGCCTTTAACTGCTGGAGGTATTGTTTCAGGTGAGCTTCGTTTGAAAGCCAAATGTTTCAGTTGCCCATTTCCCTGGGGAAAGGCTGCAGCAGCCCTAAGGTCTGTGCACAGGCACATCTCTCAGAAGCTCGTTAGCCCCTCATGGCACTGAGGGCACCTTCATGGTTGTGCATGTGGTCCTGCCTGAACATCTGAAGCTGTTGCTGAATTTTGACCTGTTGCTGAAGCAGGTCTGAATCAGACCTGCCTCACAACCAGGTTGCACATACACAAGCCCAGGTGTGTCTTCATGCAGAAGCTCCCAGAGCACAGAGGAAAGATAGGGGTCATATAGGTGTGAACCCACCACATCTTAGTGTGTAGCAGAGCTGGCTCACCTTAACACCAGCCATTTCCCTTCTTGCGATCCCCAGGGAAAGAGCACCTTTCCTCCATGGCCTCTTTGTGGCATCCTGGGTTCTCGCAGAGCAGTGAAAGGTGCCACAGCTCAGCTATGGATGTTCTCCAGGCAGCGCCAAGGATATCAGATCACAGACACATCAGGAAGAAGCTTGCTCCTTGGCCTGACCACCTGAGCATGGCATGGGCAGAACCAAGGCTGCTGTTGCTTCAGGTGGTGTTGGTCTGAACTCCCTGGTTCTGCTGGGTGCATCTTGGTGCCTGTGACAAATTACACCAGAATAGCTTTTCCCTGAGCACCCCACCACCAGGGGAAGTGCTGACTTCTGCAGACAGACCCTCCTGTGTAAAGTACAATTGGAGACCTGTTTTGCTTGTAGGACTACGGTGAGCTTGGTGGCCTCTGGGTTCCTGAGAGCCCTGTGGTGGTGATGAGAGCTTGGCCTAAAGACATGCCCCATCCGAGGACTAACTTGTGGCTGGGGGTCTGTACACATGTAAAGGTAATGGTGGGAGGAGAGGGAAAGCTTTGGACACATCAGCTGCTTGGATCCGTACCCTTGGTCCAGGAGCAGCTGATTAAAATAGTGATAAATTAAAACCACAAGCAAAAGGGTGTGTCTTCTATCCCATGCTGGACAGCGAGGAGTGGGCGCAGAGCTCCAGCTGAAAGCGGTGACCACCATTCAACCTCCGGGCAGGACAGACCGATGAGGGACCAGGCAGACACCAGGGGTGCAGGAGCTGCTGGTGTTGGCAGGCATTGCAGGGACTGGTGAACAATGTGAGGCTGTGTCTGTGGCTGCAGCTCCTCCAGGTACTGCAGGGAGCAGCCATGCAGCCACACACCTCCTCCCCCAGCACATGCCAAAAATCACAGTGGTAATAGCCATCTTCTTTTTATTTCTAACCCAGCCATCAGTCGTCTTCTGCCTGGCTGCTGCGTGCTTTCTTCTCCTCCTGACACACTGTGCCCATCCCTCCCTACCCAGTCCTCCCTTCCCCCTGCTCTGGTATAATATTCATTTCCCGGAGATCCCTATCTATGTTGAGTGGGAAAAAAAAAAAAAACCAGTTTCAAATTTGCACATCAAAAGAAGGCCACGTCTTCTATCGGGAAAATTAATAAGAATTAAGGTCCTTTCAAAAGCTGTGCAGCACAGTTTTTGAAATAGAACCAATTAAAAATATTCTCGAGCTGGAAATGCTCTTGTGTGCTCGGTCCAGGCTGAATCAGCCCTTTTGGTGACGGAAGAGGCTCTTTCCCAGCTCAGACAACCAGGAAAACATCCAACCACCGCTTTCTTAGGGAAGAACAGACATAAATTCCTGGGTGAGTACACCCTTCCCATGAGCTGCAGAGAATCATCTGATAAGAGAATAATGCAAAGAGAACTGCAGGCACCAACATGTGACACATTACAAAAACAATTTGTTTATAGGGTGCAAGAGCAGGAAGATAATCCTTTGTGCTGTGGCTGCAAGTAGGGAAATAGAAAATATCTGTCAGTCTCTGAGAACAGGAGCTTTTTTTAAAACAACAAAAAAATATTCTAGAAGATGCTTTCCTCTAATTTTTTATTATTTACCTGTTTAGAGAAACTGAGCTGGATACTAAAGCTATGTTCCTGTGCAGGGGAAACATACGGCAGCAGGGGGATGGATGTGAGCTGAGCTTGGGGAAGAGGGAAGATACAGTCTTGGAGCAGCACTGCCAGCCCTGTCTTCTGCTTTTAAAACACTGGGATCTTGTGAACATCCCGCACCTAGGCAGAGCTGAGGGGTTTGGTGTTGACTTGTACATCCTCTAATGTGGGACTTGGATCCAAGAATACAAAATTCAGATGTCTGATTTGGAAGTATCTACATCCAAGCTAACCATCCTGGGACCTTCTTACAGGCAAGGGCAGCCTTGTGACTGTAATCAGAAGAGTTTAGGACATGATCCACCTGAGATAAGGAAGGATGAGCTAAGCTGTGCATTGTGCTGGGCCATGTTTGTGGCGTCCACTGTCTCTAGAGGGAACTGGGTGCTGTGCACAAGTGGAGGTGCCCATGCTGGAGACAACCTTCCTCACCTGGAGAGGTGCTGCTGCAGGTTTGGGACTCCTGTCCTGCACTTTGCTGCACCACAAGGCACCGGTCCACCATCTGCTGGCCGAGATGTTTCCCAATACACTTGCTGGGAGACGTGGGAAGGTACTGGTTGTCTGCATGCACTCTGCTTTGACCTCCCACAGACAGGCATTGCCTTCTTATCTCTCCTTGGCACCTGGTGTATAGGTGCAGAACTGGCTCCAGATCTTGCCATCTCCTCCCTGTCCCTTGCTGTTACCTCTATTTCCCTTCATTGAACTCAGACCTTTCCCTGATCTGGATTTTTTGGCCTCATAGCAAGACCTACAGGTCTTTCCTCACCCCCGACACCACATTCCTGTTGAGGGGAGACCTCATGCATGGCGGCTGGGTTGCCTTGGCCTGCCCCAGTGTGACCCCCAGTGGGAGCTACTGGATAGTGGGAGGGTTGGGAGGTTTGGGGTGACCCAGCCTGCACCACCACCTTCTCTCTCAGCACTGGGACCTGCATTTGTGTGGGGCCAATGCCTGGAAAAGGGCAAAGGATATCAGGGGAAACATTGAACAGGGCACCACGGTGTGGACATGTCCCAGCTGAGGAGCTTCACCCTTTCTAACTGTTGTGCATATGGGACCAGCTTCAAAACAGTGTCCTTTCTGAAGAGGAGCTGTGGGTTCTCTTTGGCAGCACTGCTGACTTCTTGTCCCCTTCTTCCCACCCAGGACTTGCTTGTCTGAACATCCCACCTGCTGCTCAATCTGTCAGTGTACATAGGCGATGCCCCCCATGCAGTGTCTTCCATCTCCCCCCAGCTTTCCCCTGCTGCTCACACATCTGCTCCCCAACGAGGTCCAACACACATTTCCAGTGGGGATCAGCAGGGGCCAGGGACACCACGAGTGCTGTGTGCTCACTTGCATGGTGGTGGCTCCAAGCATCAGAGCTGTGTCTTGCTGTGCCGGAGAGAGTCCCTCATCTGCCACCCCCTGCCAGAGCTGCTGTGACTGATGTCTGGGGAGCATTTGCCACCATTGCTTCCCTGGCAGCAGGTCCGCACCACCCCTGCCAGCTCTTGTCGCTGCTCCCTAGAACAACTGGTGCAGGTTTGTGCTTCTGCAGCTCAGGGGGCCATTTGGAAACAATGTTTTGGCAGCATCTTGGCTGTGGATGTGGCTGTGATTTCCCTCCTCTGCAGCCAAGGCACAATTCCCGTTTGCAGAGGCTGATTGCTCCACAGGTCCAGCACCCCTGCACCCCATCCTGTGCCCTCTCTTCCCTCAGTGACTTGTCCCCATGGCTGCCCACAGCCACCCCAGGCTCTGCAGAGGTGGCTTCTCATCTGGTTGAGATATGAGTACCTTCAGGTGGGGTGAGCTGGAAACATGGGCAATGAAGTTGGGTCTTCCCTAAGGTGCCCTTCAGGGGCTATGGCCACGTCCTGGTCTCAGACAGCTATTGAGACTGTTGTCCCTTCGCTGGGATGTGCACTAGTAAGGGGCACTGTGCACCGTGGCCTGTGGTGGGTACACACTGAGGAGGGACAGGGATGGTTGGTAAATCATGCCGGGGTCCTTGGAAAGGAAGTGGAATTTCTTTTCCTGGCTACTGCCTATTATGCTATGGAAGAAGGACTAACAGCCCAGCAGAGGATCAGTAACACAGCTCTTGAATAAAATCATCCCCAAATAGAAATAGATGTAGAATAGAATAGAATAGAATAGATCTTTTTCACAGTAGTAAAGGATCCATTTGCTCCACTCCTGATGTGCAGCTATGAACGTTGCACAAGACATCCAAGAAAGAGAAAAGGGTGTAGAATGGTAAAGCAGCCTCCTGCCTCCCTGGTCACCCTAACCCTCTTCAGCACAAAGACTGGGGTCTAATGCCCCAGAAGGATATTACCCACCTATTCATTCTGATCGCACAGAGGATGCAAAAATGTCACATTTCTCTCCAAGAGTATTGCCTTCAAGTTGAGCGAAATTTCTATCTCATTTTAAACCTGTGTGACTGGCAGCAGCTTGGTGCCGGGATGGGCCGTGGGACCAGTGCTCCCATCCACTTGTAGAAATGCACATAGATCAGAAAGTTCAGTGAGCTTTTAATAATGTGTCTACACACAGCCTATCTCTGTGGCTCTTTACACTTTCTGTTGTTCCAGGAAGATAACACTTCACAGAAGCTATAAAAGACACATCATATCTCAGTGACACTTTGGGACAATGCAGGATAAAATTCAATTACATGCAAAATCCAAAAGAAGTCTGTCAAAGTTTCAGGTGCCTTTCAATTAATCACTTTTCAATATTTCTTGATATTCCCCAGAACCAAATATCCAGAGGTCATTTCAAAAGCTACCACGAAGAATGTGCCAGAGGAATTTTCATCAGGGACCTTGACTTGTCTGATGATAGAAAACTCTCTCCATAAGACTGAAATTTGAGACCAGGAGAAATGTTTCGCTGAATAATTACAGCTATCTGTATCTTCATCACATATTTTGATTTTGCTGGAGCTGATGCTGAATCTGAACGTGCATTCTGGTGCCGGGAGTGTTAATTCCAGGTTTGCTGTTCTCCCCATCTCCTGTCATGTTGTGATTAAATACCTTCGGTACCCAGGGAGAACCTCCACTCCATAGGATGTGATGACAATTAACACTCTGTTTTCAGAAAGCATGGGGCAGTAACTCAAACTCTTTCATTCTGTATATGCTGATGAAAAAAGTTTAGATTTGCCTTTGTACCTGGAGCACTAAGCAGTGGGAAAATCTGTGTGCTTTCCGCCAAGGTAAAGCCCTAAACTCATCTCAGGGTAATTTAATCCTACATCTTACATTTAAATGCTTTTCAGGAAAAGGGCTACTTGTTTCATAGACTATACCCAAGACTGTAGTGGGTTTTGGATGATGTATTACATTATCAATAAACTCTATGCTACCAGCACAATACCTATTATGGTACCCAAAAAAAACCTCTATTGGCTGCAGTATTGTTTGTCTTCAATATTAATTGCTTTAGTTTACTGAAGACACATTTACAGTAAGGAAGAGCAAGTCACTAAAATGTTGTAAGCCTGAAACTGCCATGGAGAGTAAATACCATAGGGCAGATCCAACCCCCAATTCTCCTGGCTTTTTGACATGTAAGTTCAGTATCAAAGAAACAGAAAAGACTGTGAGGCAGGAAAATACCAGCTGTCTGAATTTGCTAAGGGGTGGAGGGCAGGAATTTTGCTAATGTATGGGTTGAAATTCATCATCAGAAAGATTGGTAGACTGATAATGAAAAATGTCTGCCTTGAAAACCACCTGCTGACTTTCTTTTATGGTCATTGCTTCATTTCTTCCTTGGCTCCTGCAGATCCAGTGAGCTGTTGGCCTCTGCTGTACCACACCAAGACTCACTTTTATCCTAAAAGTAAAATTAAAAAAAAATTGAAAAAAATATTCTTGGAAGCTAACTATTCCTACATGAAACCATATCACATTTAATTGAGCTAAGTTTTCACTCTGCTTATGGTTCCAGTCTCCCACTCTTGTTGAGTTGTCCAGAGGCAAACGTGTTGGAGGAGGAGGTTGTTTCTGAGGCCCATGTGCCGATTTATCCACGCTTGGCCCATTTCTCCTTTGATACAGGGTGTTTCTCAGTTGCTGCTTTGAGTCTGTGGTTCAATGCTGTGACCTCCTAACACAGCTCCAGGAAGCCTCTGCTAGGACAATGAGAAAGAAATTTGAATAACAGGCCCTTGATCTTAGGAACAAGAAGAATTTCTTGGCCCTTCTGGCCAAAGATTAAAATCTCTGCAGATGTGATGAAGTCTTGAATCTGACAGAGCCCTGTGGTTGGGCTGCTCAGACCTTCTCTTACAGAGAGTTCTCCAAAGAAGCCAGAAAAGGATTTTACGCCCAAAACCCAAGGCCTTTTAGAATAAAGCCTATAATATTTAATTTATAAATAAAGACAACTCCAAGGAGCTAAAGACAAAAGACAGAACAGAAAGAGGCTTATGTGTGTATCTTCATCTTTCCTGTGGGCGGTTGCCTGCTCCCAGTCTTGGCTTCATGTAAGGCTGGGGCTTTCCTGCTTGCAGTGAACTCTGCACAGCTCAGCCTGGTTCCAGGGGGGCTTTTTCCGCTGCTTCTTGGCTTTATTCTCCGCTCCCCGGTCTTGTTGGTGGTTGCTCAATCTTGCTTGGAGCCGCTGGCTCCCTGCTGTGCCTCTTGCCCCTGGTGCTCGGCTGCCCCTAGGGCAGGAGCATCCCTCCTTCATCCCTCCCTCCAAGAGCTGCCTGACCTGCTCAGGCTCCCGAAGGGAAGGGAACCCACAGCCTCAGCACAAAGACACAAAGACCCTCCACCATGTGGAGTTCAGGGAGGGTCCTCAAGAGGAGGGACAATTTAAAGCATGAAAAGCCAGAGGAGCTACAATCACCTTTGTTCAAACACAAGCTGAGACTATGAACGTTTACTGCACCACTGAATTCACTACCCAAACCTGCAGGAAAGCTATTGCAGCCTGTACAGGAGTTTTCTACTGGCATCTGGTGATTATAAAATTTCAGGGTCAAATCAGGTCCATTTCTCAAAGAGTAGGTGGTACTTGTTTATCTTTTGAATAAATAGTTCAGTCTTACTGAGGCGGATGGTCTCCAGTTGCTCACCGGTGACTTATTTAAACATCATTCTCCGATGATTAATGCTTGGCAATATTGGAAAGACAACCAGCTGCTGAGATGTGTACATTAAATCTGCTGATTTGTTTTAATTAGTACAAGAACCATTATTGGGTAGTTGAGAAGATGTTAATCTCTTCTTTCTCTGGTGCAGGCATTTCTGAACCCCAGTGTTGGGCAGACACAAGGGAAGAGGCGGAGAGTGGCATTTGGGAGAAGGTATAATTTACACACGTCAGTTTTTCCTCCCAAAAGTGTGCACACAGAGCATTTGATTTTTATGTTCCAGTGATGCACCATGAGCCAGCTTTATTTGTCAAAAGCCCATATAGGTGCTTTGGGAGAGATAAAGCCCACAAACTTCGCAGTAGTTGGAGGCAGTTACACTGCTATACGTGCTGAGGCGTCACAGACAGGTGGCCCATGCTGTCAGCCGTTATGGCTTGCATGGTCAGCTATAATGCATTAAAATTGATAACTTGACCATTTTTGCTAATGTGTCTCTTCTGGGCAGGATCTGGAAGAAATTCATAACCATGTAAAGTCCTACAGCTGCCTCTGAGGGTGGACCTGTCAACTCCAGAGTCCTTCAGATATCTCCAGGCATTTGAGCAATGCCTTTGAGCATTCCACTAAAATCATGTTGTGGTGGATGGACTGGGCAGATCAGGGCTTGATGGATGTCTGGATGCGACTGTAAGTTGCAAATGCTGCTGCTGTTGTTTCACCAGTGGAAACACTTGGGGCAGTGGGGATGCAAGAACACCCTGACAGAGCGGACTCCATGGGAACCCAGGAAAGGCTTTTCATTTCTTCTAACAGTTGCTCAGTCACCCCACTGCTGTCCCAGGTTTTATACCATCATTTAAAACTCACCCAAGAGTGAGGTGTTCAGTTCTGCTGGAGTGGTTTCAGCTGGGCCTTTTCCATCTGTTGGGGAACTGCCCTATGTTGGCTCACAAGCTATGCCCGTGGTGGTAGTGGAGGTGCTCTCAAGCTCCATTTCAGCTGCTATACAAAGCAGGACTGTGGCTTTCCTGGGCCAGGGGGCAGGCAGGTGGCTGCTCATAGGAGGGGTCCAGGGACATCTAAATTCTAGACCTGCTCTGGAGTGTTGTACAAGAACGGGAGGACCAATCCGTCATCACTGGGACAGGTTAATCTGATTTATCAAGTCTCAGCTAGCCAATTGAAGAGTAATTGCTTCTCGCTGAAAATGTGGAGGAGTCGTGTGTGATTGGACATCCAGACGGGATCTCACTTTATTGCTTAAGAAGCCATTAAGCAGCTGAGCAGCTGGATTCAGCTTCATATACGCAAGGCGAGGGTGCTAGTGGCATTTCCTGGCTGCTGACAGCCATTGGGGCACGGAGCAAACACCAGTGCAGACACCTTCAAAGGACAAATATCACCTTCCCTGTGCATCTGTCCAGCTCCTCCAAGGAAGGGCACAGGTGGCCCACCCAAGATGAGTCCACCATGGGGAAAGAATGCTTTGCAGCAGACTTGACTTAGGCATGAAAGTCCCAGATGTGTCTGGATTGAAGGCTCCTTGGTCCTCTCGGAAAACCTGGCCAGGCAGCTCCCTCCCAGGGCTGTGGATTTTTCCCTTCTCAAAGACAGGTACAGTCAACCCAAGACTGGGAAAAGGATGTAAAGGGAGTATTTCAGCCATGGCCAAAAGAGAGAGAACATGCTGAAAAAGGTTTGAGGCTCCTTGACTCTTTCCCAGCTCCACCAAAGCTTTTCAGTGTTAATTTCAGGGCCATACCTCAAAATCTTTCTTCTTCAACATCTGTGTCTGTTTTAAAAAAAAGACACCCCTCTATTTTATTGACATTTCTATAATGGCTTTGCTTCCTTGGCTAGTGAGAGCTGAAGTAAAGAAACTTTTCTGCAACATACTACTTGCTTGTCTAAAAGCAAAGCAGCAAGAGCAGCAAGCAGAGCAAGACAAGGGTGAAGGAAGAGACAAAATTACAAGAAATGTTGGGGAAACACTGTGTAAACATAGAAATCAGTAATAAATAGGAGTTAATCCGGTCCACGTGGTTGATATTCTCCTGTGGTATGTCTAATTCTAATGCTAAATTTTCACTGCTTCCAGTGACATAATTAGTAATTGCACGCTTAAATATTAATAATATTTGCAGTTGATTTTACACGTGAGGGGAGGGCTGACCCTTTGGTCTTGTGGTCACTCTTGGGCTAGTGGCCTCTTTCCAGGAGGTCAAGGTTGTCCCACTCCACTTTTCCTCAAGAAGGGAGCAAAAAAAGGGGGGTCCTCTCCTTCCTCCCCTCTCCTCCATTGCACAGCTCCATGTGAGTGCCCACCACCGAGTGCCATGACGGCTCTGAGCGGGCCAAGCACAAGCCTGGGTCCCGCGGAGTGATACCAGAGGGACCATTGTCTCTGGCTGTGTATTACTCACTGCTATGGTGCTGTTTTGGCTGCTTTCTCCACAATAAACTTTGCAGTGATTTATGACCAGAGAGGATTGCTCACTCTCTTCTATTTCTTTTTAAGCGCAGCCCCAGCTGTGCCATCTACTGTTGTGTGTCTCTGTGTCCCCAACGCCAGGTTCTGTGACCCTGGGGAGCTCTGTTGGCTCCTTTCCAGTTCCTGCACTCCCCCCTTGCCTGGGTGATGGGCTCTGATGTGCTATCTCTGGCAGTCTGAGGATGGTGCAGTGAGGACTGACAAATCTCTCCCCCAGGAAAATTTTAAATTCTCAGGAAATGCAATGACAGACGTGAATTGTTCATTCTGCTGGAAATGTTTACATCTAGGAGACAACAGTTTTTGTCCTAAAAGACAATCTGATCACGTTGAACTCCTAATCTACTTTTCTGACACACCTTAGTAAAGTCTGCAAGATATTTTCTGGCTCTCTAGGAGCTTTTTAAACACAAAAATGTCCTCCAGAAGACCTTCAGTCCCAGAATTGAGTGCTGATGCACAGCTCTGTAGCATATGCCTCCAGCTCTTGAGACACCAACAGCAGAAGGAAGGACATGCACCTTTTGGAGCGGGACCAGAGGAGGCCACAGAGATGCTGGGAGGACTGGAGGCCCTTTGCTGTGAGGACAGGCTGGGAGAGTTGGGGGGGGTTCAGCCTGGAGAAGAGAAGATGCTGGGCAGATCTTAGAGCAGCTTTCCAGTATCTGAAGGGAGCTTGCAAGAAAGATGGGGAGAGACTTTTTACAAGGGCATGCAGTGATAGAATGAGAGGTAATGGCTTTAAACAGAAAGAGGGGAGATTGAGCTGAGGTGTGGGGAAGAACTTCTTTGGTGTGAGGGTGGTGAGAGCCTGGCCCAGGTTGCCC
>JAOXJM010000005.1:17946908-17957679 GCA_026413425.1 Tringa solitaria | reverse complement strand
CTCCAAGGTCTCCCCGGAGCCTTCTCTTCTCCAGGCTGAACTCCCCCAACTCTCTTAGCATGTCATAAATTGTTCTGCAAGTGAGAACTAAGGTCTGGTAAGGATGTGAGGTGTCTCCTCAACAGACTGCAGAGTTCTGGGCTCTGCTACCTCTGCTCAGAGCAGTTTAAACCAAAGACACAGGATTAGCCGCTGGAGCCTGTGAACGTCATCTTCAGCTTCAGCTCTAGTGCAAAGACACCTGTTATTTTAGCCCAAGGATGATACACCCCAGCATCAAGAGTTGAACCTGCCTTTGGGAGGAAACAGCTCTCAGATGAAGATTTTCAACAAGCAATGAAGCAACAGAGTTGTGTCCCACATTGCCATCTGCCTTCCTGGCCCCCTCATTTCCCACCCACCTGATGGTGTAAAGCAGGGAGCTCTGAGTGCTGCCCAGGCTCCCAAGGACTCAGGGCACTATGACACACCCAGGACATATCTGGGGGTTGGTGGCATGGATATGGCCAAATCATGTAGTATAATGACTGCGTCCTTGCACAGAAGTGATTCCCTGGCCCAGATCCCAACAAGGAGGCACTCCATGGGTCCAGCGGTAGGTGTGGAGCATGAGGTGTAGAGATTTTCTGGACTAGCTGCAGCTCCAGAGGAGAGCCATCTGCTCCACATGCAATCACTGTGGACAAGTCACAATTTCCCTGGCACTGGTGGAAACAGCTTCACACCTCTTCCCCAGCAGTTTGCCCGTGGGATCAGTCTCTGGTTGAGTAGAAGCATTTTGAAAACTGAGCCAGAAGATCATTTTAATGATTTCAGGGTTCTTTTGCATGTAGGTTTGGGGTTTCTTTCCTTCTTTCCCCCCCCCTTAGTTACAGTAGCAACCTTTAATAGTAAGTTTATGTGAATGATTCGTGGTTTTCAATGTAATTAAAGTATACATGAAATCTTACAGGAGTATTGTGAAACAAATTAAACCATGATTGCTCTTCCGATTCACACCTAATGATTCATTAGTTATTATCAAAACAAATGCAGTGAGTACAGGGATACACTTCTAAAGTAAATCGATTTTGATGGCTTTAATTTGGGTTTTGCACGCATGTGAAAGTTGCTCAATAGAGAGATTTGTAAGTAGGTGTTGTTGTGATGTGCCCAGGGATGCCCCAAATCTTGTACTTTTTCTTGCACCTGTGCAAAGTGGACAAAAAACAATACTGTCCTCAGGTGCTTTTGCATCTTATAGAAGTGGCAAGGATTTTGTGGGAAAACGCAGGGTCTGATAATCATCATAATGAATTATTCAAGCCTACAAGGACTGGTACAAATATATATTTTGGGACTGTGAGCTTCTTGCCAGGCCTGGGTTTGCAGGGAGGGCTGATCTGCTGTGTGTGCTGGTGGGGATGTGTGGTGATGGCAGCTGCACGCCTTCACGTCAGGGCTGTGCCCAAGGCAGCCTTGATCCTTTCATTGAGTCACTTTTTGCTCTGGTAGTTTCTGCATTTCACCGGCACCTGAGCTCATCAGGGATGGTGAAAGACTCACCGCCCAAGCCTTGAGCATGTCCATATTTCTGCAACAGAGAAATAGCAGAGTCCAGCAGAGTCCAATGGGGTCATGCAGGCCAGTCCAGCCTTTCGGTGGACTAAACCCAGCTCGTGATAACAGCTCAGCTCCTCTTCCTCCATGGAGTCTCATCCTCCTCTTGCCAACAACTTTTAAATTTCTGACGGCCATCCCACTCCCAAAGCTTGGCTTTTCCTGTATTTAAGAGCAGAAGCCTTTTCCCCAGCATTGACCTTGGCTTTAGCTCAATGTCTCCTGGTGCAAGCTGAGCCACACCACGCCGTGGTGGAGCTGCCATCTCAGGGCACTGCGATGCCTGCTTCCACTCTTAATAATGCAATGGCAAGAGCTGGAAAATATGCATTTGCCTATGGGAATGATCGGGGAAGAGAGGCTCTCCACCTGTCTAGGAAGCACCTGCAGTTGCATGGAGGCTGCTCCTGAGAAGTGCAGAGTTAGAACATGTAATTAATAATCCCTTGCCAGTGTGATGCCCTTGCACAAATCAAAACTAATCCAGAGCATGTTTCAGCCTTCTTGCAACTTTTAATCTTCCTCATACGCCGCTGGGAACGTTTCTATGGTTACCTCCTAGAATATCAGTTTGCCAACATCAGGTCATTTCCATCTTGGAACCTAAATTCAAGCTGGTTTTTCAGCTGTTCTGAACTTTGGTACTGATTTTTAGGCTCCTGAAGAGCTGGAGGTGTAAAGCTTAGATGTCACCATTTTTGTAGTGCCTGTCACAGCTTTGATAGCGATGCAGAACAGCCTCTCAGCAAGAGAAAGACAAAATATCAAGGGTTTCATGTCCAGAAATTGTGGTGTCGTGTGGCAGCTTACAAAGATACTCTAGACATGACCACAGCAAAAAGAAAGACCCACAATCATTTAATTAGGTTGTCTCCGATTGCAGGCTCTGGAATCGCTGTCAGGAAGGTGAGCAGAAATATGACTTTTTTAGTACTGAATGCAATAAGACTGATTATTTGCAGCTAGTAATGAAGTGTGCTCCTACAAGGGGTGTGCCGTTTGCAAATGTGACAGTGGATCAGATGTATAACCCTTCCCAATATCCTTTGGTGATAAGGAGAAGTGGGAATTTGGATGTTGCCTGGGCTACTGTACTTCTGCATTCAGCAGCTAATCATAATAACACATTTCCTGAGCCAAAACTTTTCCTGATCTGAGTTTGAATGCATGCGCAGCACTGAAATATATCCCTTTAAGTGCAGTTTCTATTACCGGGTTGTATTATAAATATGCTGTGAATAGGAGAAAGAACGTGAAACCTCATTGTCAGCTCTAAGCTAAACAATCACTTCCTTTTCTTTTCAAACCAGGGAGGTCATGTTGCTGATAGTCACAAAAATAAGCTTTTTCGAGTCAGCAGCTTTGCCTAATCTGTCGAAAATGTCACAACATGCTTGTAAATATTCCAAAAGCCAGAAGTCTTTGTTTCAAAAGCCAATTATGGTGGCTGATGGACAACAATGTACTTACTTATCAGAGCATTCAAAACACCTGGCCACTTAAAAGCAACAAAATGAATGGTTAGGGGTGTCATAAGTCTTGCAGTGCTCACATAACAAACAAAATTATTCCTATTAAGCATAAAATTTTATCATAGCACAAGGACCTTGATTCTGACACAAATGGAGTATTCTTGTTCTACCAGCAAATTCAAAATGCAAACACAACACAAAACCATCTTACAACAGGGACATAAATACTATAGATATGTAGTTTCACACCATATCCACATAACAGTGACAGGATTTCTGGTTCCAGTGCACAATAAAATAAAAAACAAAGTTTGAGGCACAGAACAGACTCCTGAATGTTGCTAGAGAAAATTCTTGAGGACATTACAACGAACTCTGAAACTGATAGTCTCTTAAAATACCTTCAGTAAAAAGCAAAGAGAGTAAAGATTTAATGTGTGCCTAGAGGGGGGGCCTATAGGCTGACTGATCATGTGGCTAAAGGCATAAACTCCTGCTTTATCCAGATATTCACAAGTGACCTAGGACCCTGCTAGGAAACCCAAAGGATCCAAAAGGGAGTTCTGCAGACAAGATCCCCAAAGAGGAGTTACCAGGACTGATCCCATATTCCCAAAGGAGAAGAGCTCAGGTGCTGGGCTGAAGTTTTGCAGAGAGCTACAACACTCTACCTAAATCCCTTTCCAGAATTGAGGCAGAGGCTGAAGCATCCCGTACACACTGATGGAGGCTGCCCACACAGTCCAGGACAGGACCACACTGCAACTGCAGGAAGGCTCTTTAAATTCTCCATCAGATTTAATTTTCACATATTAAGCAATTATCTTGTAATGCCATTTGTGCCCATGTCTTATTAAATAGATCTGCAGAAGATTTGTTTTTTTTTTTCTCTTTAAAACCACTGCATGTTGACACATTGGATTGCCTCACACAGTAGTGTCAGCAGGCAGTTCTGTGGGAAGTATGGAGATCACGCAAGTGCAGAGGAAGGGGGTGTCTTCTTAATAATGAAATGAAAAAGGGATTAACAAGGAGATGTGGGGAGGCTGTGAAACCTCACAGAGCCATAGCAAGCCTCTCTAAGCACAAGTGCTGCCCAGAGCTCTGTGGGCAGATGTGCTGCCTGGTGTTCTCCTGCTGCAGCTCTGGTGTGAACTGCAGGATGGAGCAGAAGGAGGCATCTGAAAGACATTTGGCTGCTGGCAAAAGGGAGAAAGGGAAACCAACCAGCGTGTTCAGTTGGAGGGCAATGAGTGAAAAGGCAAGTTTGATGTGGTGTGCTGTGGAAAGGGGGAGCGTGGCCCTTCAGGATGATGGAGGAGCC
This sequence comes from Tringa solitaria, assembly GCA_026413425.1. Lineage (NCBI taxonomy): Eukaryota > Metazoa > Chordata > Aves > Charadriiformes > Scolopacidae > Tringa > Tringa solitaria. The sequence goes on along the minus strand of JAOXJM010000005.1, from coordinate 17,953,284 downwards.
AAGAAAAAGAGGGCCCTTTCTCACTTGTCCAGGGAGAAGGAGGGCAGTGGGTGCCCCCCCCCCGGGCATGGATGAGGAGCGATGTGAGCTCCATCCATGGTGTGTCAGGTCACGGGTAGTGCTGATATCTGGGGTGGGGTGAATCCCTCAAGAGTCTCCTGGTGCTCGCAGGAGTGTGCAGTGCCTGGGCAGCCCCACAGCCTGGGCAGAGCAAGCTGCAGACAACACGGCTGAATCAGGACTCAACAGACCTTGGGTCAAGCCTGGGATAGTCAGAGCTGTGAGTCTCTACCTGCATCTGAGCAAAAGGTCTCTTGTCTGCACAGATCCTCACAGTGGGCACACTGAAACCTCACCACCAACACTGAGACAACCACATCATATGGTCTAAGCACACTCCAAGCCAGTGAATTACACATCCAAGGCTGTAATTGCCTTGTTATCCAATTAGCAAAACCCAAATGATTTCTCTGTGTCAAAGACAAATCCTTGCACGTATCCTCCTCCTCCCGTTCCCATCACAGCAAGGCTCTGGCAGAGCTTGTGAGGTCCTGCCTGGAGCTGGCACAGGGACGGGAGGACTCTGGGCATGCACTGGTGACCACGCTGTCCTGTTTCCAGTGGCAGCGAAGTTTTGTCTGGACTTGATGCTGAGCAATTTGTCAGCACGCCTGGGTCAGGCAGGTCATGCAGAGGATGCTCCTGCACACCCTGCAGACCTTGTATGGCTCAGTAGCAGACCACCAAGGAGGGACTGAAAAGGACTTTATCCTACTGTATCCCATTATTTCACCCAGGGACAGCTGCTTTTTCTTGGAGAGGAGGGTGGGTGATCCAGATGGTCTCTCCAAGCCATAGAATTGGTACAACACTCTCTTGCTTGTTCCTCAGTGGATTAAATAAAAACAGGGCTACGTGCAGAGTGTTTGCCATGATCTCACTCCCGCCAGGGGATGGGGAGTGGCTTAAGACTGCATGGTGAGTGATGTCAGTGGGACCTCAATGTTGGTTTTCAGGGAAAGGAAGAAGAGGCAAGGTCCTCTTATCCTGCTGGTGGAGACAAGCAACACCCAGGGATGTAAAACCAAACAGGTAAATAAAATAAATATCAATATCTCAGCATGACATAATCTGCAGTACAAGTACATTGCACTCTATCATTTGAGGTTCTGTGGGACTCCAGGGTGGGTTCACCACACTCAGACCCTCATTGTGGAACCCCTTGCAGCACAGCATGGTCCTGGAGGACTAGCTCAGGGACAAGGGCTTGTGGTGCATGGTGGCCACTGCCACTCTCCGAGGAGATACAGATGCTTCAGGGCTCTCTGCTCTCCAGACTCACCACTGGGTCCTGTCCCATGTCAGGACTCCTGGCCAACCTCTGCTCAGGGTCTCCTGCTGTCACCCCCACACAAATGCCCTGCTTAGACCTATCTCTGCTTCCTTTCTCTCTGGCATCATCAGACATGGCAGGAGCAAAACAAGACTCTGCTGCTGTCCCAGGACTTGGTGCCAAGGGACACCCTGCATGAAGTGTGTCCCTGGTCCACAACCCCCTCTCCTTCTTGAGCATCCATTGTTTGTGCATTGCTGCAGCCTGACATGATATGTTCAACCACAGTGTTCCTCAGATACAGCTTGTTTGGAAAGAAGGTGACTGGGGAGACCAGTTGTCTTCTCAGAGGGTCTCCACAGTGTACTTGCTCTCTCCATCCTCTTATTCCCACAGGAGGTGCTAATTGATCTTAAAAATCCAAACATCCTCCTAGCCACGTTTGTGCAGTTATAACCCTTTTTCATGTGGATCAGCTTCATAAGCACATTACCTAATAAAACCTGAACAATCCTTAAGGAGATTTCTTCTATAACTAATTATTTCAAGCACAGTCTGAAAACTAGTTATAATTGTATTTATGGTCTTATTAGATGTGTGTTCCCTTTCCAGCACAGCTGGGAAAGGAAACATTTGTCTGAACTAAAGGGTAGGAAGTCAGATAGGGCTGTCTGCAGCCATCAGACACACAGACCGTTGCTCCGTCTCAGGAGTCAAGGGAGATTTAAGGCAACTCTCTGCTTTTGATACCACCAGACACTACTGGGAAGGCTTTTTGTTGGTTTGTTTTTTTTTTCCCCTAGTCTGTGAAACAGTGAAGAACCATTAGGTGGTGCAGAAAGGCAAGGAGGATACAGGCATTAGGTCTGAGAGGCTCTTGACACTTGGAGGGAGAGCAGGAAGAGCTGTTTCAGTCAGAGGTGGGAGCGCAGCCAAAGGTTCACTCCAAGTGTTTGTACTGAACCGTGTTTTTGAGATTTGGCTCCCACAAGATTTTCTTCTTCATTAGTGCTTGATTTGTCATTTCGTGTTACTATCATGTCTCTTAACTGTAAAACCAGAAAAAAAATATCTTCTGCAGATCTATTTAATAAGACACGGGCACAAATGGCATTACAAGATAATTCTTTAATATATGAAAATTAAATCTGACGGAGAATTTATGCAATTGAATGACTTATTTATTTAGATGTTCAAAGCACCTATCCATAACAGTGAGTAAATTAAAAATACACAAGCAGGGATAATCCCACAGGATCAAACCAGTATTAATCTCTCAGTCTCTTGTTGGAGACAGGCTGTCTGAAAGATACTTTTCCTTTCTCAAGTATTCTGGCTCAGTTTGATCCCCATTTTGCGTGAGGCAAACGTTTGGTATTTCTATTAAGTCCCTGTTATTAAACCCCAATCAGTTTGTTGAAAAACACAGCCCTTGGAACTAGACAATGTGATTTGGTTTCCTCCCCTGGCCGTGGTGTGCCAGGGACATCTCTGGGGAGTGAAAGTAAATGCAAAGTTTTTAAATAGAAGGGCTTCTCTCTTTCCCTGGCATTTCAATAGGAAAGAGCTTCAGGCTCTGTGCCAGACTCGGTATCTGTAGGAACCCAGCCTTTTTGCTTATTTCCTGTAAAATTAAGGTGAATTAAATATGATTAATTCTACTTTTTCTTTATTATTCCTGCACTGATGCCACTTCATTATCTCAGCTTGGTAGGCACGCAGCCCATTCCAAAGAATGAAGAAGGGAAAGGCCTGATGAAGAGGTTTTAAATGCTACCTGTAGGCAAATTGAAAATTTCCCCTCAAAGTGCTAATCTTTTCTTTATTGCCTTAATGACAGTATACTTGCTGTTCACGGCGAATACTACTATGTTTACTTAAAACCTAAGCATATAAAAACTCTGAAGTGCTTCTGGTAAAAAACACAAATATTTTATTCATTCTGAAATGTTTCCTAGGTGTTGTGAGAGCCTGTAATTAAGGTGTTGCTCCTTGAGGCAGCAGGTTTTGCTGCCCCCGTGCTTCCTCCAGTGCCCTGAATGCAAAACTCCTTTAAAAAAGAAAAGAAGTCTGGAGAGATTTGCTGTTAGCAAACAGCAGTCACCCAACAGATACTTAATATTTTTGCAGAATCAACAGTTAGCAGCCGTGGAAGAGACAAGGACCCAAGGTCGTGTTAATGACTAATGCCATCACAGCAGGATTCAGGTTGGAGGGGTCCTCAGGAGGTCTTCTAGACCAACCTCCTGCTCAGAGCAGGATCAGCTTGAGGTCAGACAGGTTGCTCAGGGCCTTTATTCAATATGACCTTGAAACCTCCAAGGTGAGAGACTGCACAACCTTAGACATAGACATCTGCCTTGCATGGGGACATCTAAGTGTGGATGTCTTAATGTGGAGCCCAAACTCGCTCTCGGCTCCATCCAGCAGCCTTTCGCTGGGGCTTTTCTCTCTGTCTTGTACTGGCAAGGTTTATATATATCCCCGGGTATAGTCAGGCCCTGCTTGAAAGCTTTGCTCTCTTAAAGGCTCCACAAAGATCCAGAATAATCAGGCTGTGTATAAATGGGTCTTAATTCAATTACTTAATATAATTGATATAATTAAGAGCACAGACTAGATGGGATTATTGCTCTCAGAAGTAAGAGTTAGGACTCATGCTACTGAAAATTTGGGAATCAGCAGCATTAGCACTTCTTTTTGAGCTTTTTCTCCTGCAATCCCTTTTACAGTCAGGGAAGAGAAATTGAAACTACACAACAGAATTCATGGATCTGGTCCTTGCCCAGCATCCTGATGCAGGGCACCAAGACATCCATGCAGTTTCCCTGTTGAGGGCACAGAAGCATTGCTGATGCTCTGCCCAAAACAGCTTTGCTTTCCTTATTCACTCCAGCTTTGGGCCAAGGGTGATCTCCCATTGCCTGTCTCACAGAAGCCAGCTCTGGTCAGGCTGTAGTGGTGTTCAGGTTGCAGAGGGTGTCTGGCAATACAGACCATCCAGATGCTTCGGGGGCAGATCAGGAGCTACAGCTCTCACTGAGTTTGTGGGCAGCAACTCTTGGTCAGGAGAGAGGTGCATGGGTTGCACCATCAGTTGACTGCCATCCAGGGACTTCGACGCACCACCATGAGGCATGAACAGACTTATCCTGTGTCTGATCAAGCATGCAGCTTTGGCCACAGTGTCTTAGAGGAGCCACCATCTCTGGTGAGACAGTCACCCTTCCAGGATGGGGAATAGCATTCCCTGTGGCTCTCATGTACAGATGATGCTGGACTGGGCCATGAATCCCTGCTCTGCCACCCACCTTGGTGCCCAGCACATTGAAAGCCTGGGTGCATTATCTTCCCTGACTGGTATCTGAAGCATCACCCATTGCCTCATAGGTGCAAGATGTACCGATGACCTCACATGGCCTGATGACAGTTTTCACCTGTTTGTGGACTGAGAGAGATCCTGAAAACAGTTTCTGCTATAGAAGCAAGGCCAGGTCTTCACAGAGGATCTTTCTCATCCTCTAGTCTCTGCCATGAACACAGGATCCTTGCAATCTCAGAGCTGGAGCCCATCTCCTGACCATCAGAGCCTCTTCCTGAATATTCAGGCAATTTGGCTCCCTGCCTGTCTAGAGGCAGATCCAAGGTTCCTAATACATTTTTTTCCAAGGAGAGCAAAGTCATTTAGAGCTCAGGGGATCACAACTGCTGAACACTTCAGCCCTTTGCCCTCCCCTGGATGGTGGAGCTGTTATAAAACCCAGCTTCCGATAACTCATCCTGATAAAACAGTGAAGGTTTGGCTTAATTGCAGTTGTTAATTAATTTTATCACTGCAGAATCTGCAGCCTGGTGGGAAAAGGGAAATTATGTTTAATGAATGGCTCCCATCTCTCAGCACCTGGTGGACAGTTTAGCAGGGTAAGTTGTTCACACTCCTGCCCTTGAACTGCCATGCCCCCCAGCTCCTCTTCTCTGAAAGCCCCTCCAAGCTGCACAAGCTCAGGTTGTCAAATGATCCTCCTTCCCCTGCCCTCCTTGCTCTGGGTCTCTGCAATGGCAACAGAAGGCAGGTAGTGACCAAACCTGTGGCTAAAGGTGTTTGGCAAATCACTGTGCAGTAGGTTCAAGGCTGCAAGCTTCTCATGAAGGACCCTTAGAGGTCCTCCTGTAAAGTAAAAGAAAGATGGGTTCAAGCTCTGCTTCTATGTTGGCTATAAAAATGAACAGTTGGTGCTGCTTGTGGGAGGCTGCATCCTCATGGTGAGTGAAGGTACCACCACCCTTCCTAGGAGAGCAGAAGAAAGTCTTTAGAAAGTCTTTATTCCCATGACAACCAGAAGCAGCAAGTCCCCTGAGTGCAGGGAGCTGTCATGGGGGAACTAGAGCTCCTACTGGAATGACTGTCTCCATCACAGCCTGCCTCTGTGCTGTGCAGATGTGAGACCAAAGGGCAGGGAGGCCTATTTGGTCATTCTTCTTGGCCCCCATAGTGCAGTTGGCTTTCTATCCTCTTTACTAACCAAAGCAGTGGGGTTCTACTGATCTGATCCTTGCTTTTCCTCTTTGCTGTGATTGTGCAAGGCTTACCAGCTGCTGTTTCTGTTTCCTGATGATGTCTCTTTAGTTCTACTACCCTCTACTCCTCCTTCTGGATCCAATAAACCCCTTCTTGAAACATCCGCTGCTTCCCATTAATCCTTGTTTACTAGAAATGTACATATTCATTGCTTTTTATCTTGTTTAATCTATCAGGTCTCACAGTCCCTATTCATTGTTTCTGCTTCCCTCCTATCTCCCACCCATTTATCTTCCTCTGTTATTGCATCTGCTTAAATACAATTTGATTATGTCCTGCCAGTTCTCATGCCAGCCCCGTGCTCTGTGCTGGGACTTGATTCTCTGGAACAGTTGGTCTCCCAAAATCATCATTACCTGAGTTATGGCTGAGACAGGAAGAGAGATTGCCTCCACAGATCTGGTGTCCTCTCTTCCCTACTTAGTGGGCAAATGGGGTTAACATTTAATGGGTTGTCTGTCTTT
>JAOXJM010000005.1:17933815-17946808 GCA_026413425.1 Tringa solitaria | reverse complement strand
GGGGGGAGGGCAGCTAAAAAATTCCCAGATATTTTGCTCCACAACTCCATGCACCCAATAGGCAAAAAGTCATGAGAAGACCATCTAGCCTGGTATCTCTGACAGTAACCTGCAGCAAATCTTTAGAGAAAAGCTTTAAGAAAAGTCAGACATAGGAAACAAATTCCCAAAATAAACCTCCTGGCTTCTGCAGTTCTGCCCATGCATCTTCCTGCTAACGAGCACTGGGAACTGCTGCAGAACACCCAGCCCTGAATGTGCAGCATGAACCCCACCGGGTCACCTCCTCTCCATGGGAGCTCTGGGAAGAACATCTCTGCTTTGGCGCTGCCCAAGGCCAACTGGAGTGTATATCTGAGACATGGGAACAAGCTGTTCTTTCTTCATAGATAGCCATTTCTCCAGCTCACTCGCCAAAGACAGAGTGATTGGGAGCGGGGATATTAATTTTCTGGGGAAAAAACGTGAATCATGAGTCACCTGGGACTCGGGAAAAACTGTGGGCTTCTTTCTAAGCCACAGATGGCCCTCAGCAGTAAGATGGATCAAAAATGCATCAGCAAGGACCGGCTCAGGCTTCGAACTATGTCCCACTGATTCCAGCACCTCAGCTGTGGCCACTTTACCATCTTTCTCTGTAGCACAGAGCAAGGATGTCCACTGTGGCAGCTGAGCACACCAACGTGACTGATGCCACAGCAAATGCTAGGCAGCAAATCAGGAGCCAGTCTGGCCTTTTGACAAGCATTTTCCTTCCTACGTGGTGTGTTCAGGGTCTTTGGCTACTTTCCTAACTCCAGCTAGGTCATGGTGTAATATTCCTAAAAGACACAAAGGAATTCAATCATGGAATTAGCTGACTTATTAGATGAAAGGCTTGTGTAATGCAGATTGATATCAGGTAATAGCTCTGGGGGCAAAGGCAAGGCAACTGAGAACATCTGCTCGGAGGAAGGGCAGCTGCCACCGACACTGGGGGTGGGACCGGAGAAAAGCAGCCAGCAGCATCACGGGCTTTGGCACACGTCCATGGTACAGATGAATGGTGGACATGTCATATCCACTATCCATGGCTAGTGCTAGGGCTGCAGGTCGGACTCATTGCCAGAAAGTCCCTAGGCTGAATCCAGCTCAGTTCTGCTGCACTGGGAGACTCTGGGATACACTGGGGGAGCCAGTGCCATATGCCAGCCTGAACAGACCTTAGATCCTTGGCAAACCCCTTACCTCATGGACCACTGACATACAGCCATTTCTGATGTGGCTTCTGGTCACCGGTCAACAGCTCCCAATAATAACATCTACATATGAGCAGTAGATGAAGAAAAATCACGTGTTTGGTTGGAGTCAAGGAGAGGGAGTGCCATGCTTATACTCTGTCAGAGAGTGGATGGGCATGAAGCTCTGAAATGGGATCTCTAATAAGGGGAACCCTCTTAGAGATGTCAGTGTGGTGGATGGCAGGCTCCATACTGCACATGACTGCAAATCCAGCCATCATCTACTCCTTTGGTGCCCAGAGGAAACATCGCTGTAAAAAAAAATCCTAATTCCTGAGTGTCGATAGCTCTCTGCTTCCAGGTCCCTCTGCTCTGCCCAGTCCTCCCCAAAACTGCCTTCATCTCTGCTATCAGGGTGCAGTCCCCACTGCAAGCCCAGGCCCCCCCTCTCCATGGAGCATGTGGCCCTCGGAGGCTGTGAGCTGTGGTCCACAGCAACTCCTCTCCCTTTCTCAGACTCAGAAAGTAGGTCAGACTCAGAAAGTGAGAGATCAGCGGGTTCCCTTTCATGCTGATGGCTGTGCACAGCGCTACGTGGAGAAAAGCAAATGCCATCCTTCTGCTTCTCTTCCAGGAGCAGGAACAGATGCAGTTTAGCAGGAAAAATACAATAAGACAATAATTAGGTTGCTTGTATTTGAACACCTCATGGTCATCACGGGCTTCAAAGTTTAGACAATCTCCTGGAGGGGTGCAGTTTAGCACCAGCAAAGGGGAAAGATGAAAGGAACAGTCACGAATGAAGGGTAGAGAGCACAGACTTCACCGCACGGTGCTGGGAAGCGTGGCTGGCCAGGGCCAGCAGGCAGCTGTCACGTCCCACACACATCCAGTCCCTTCCACCCAGTACAGCAGGCAGCACCAGACAGGCTTCCTCCCACACTGAGCCCCAGATAAAGGGTCACTGCAGAGGAGAAGGGTCACTGTACCCCCATCTGGTACAGGAGAAACCCCAGCGGTACAAAGTGGTCCCTTAAACTTCATTTGCATTTTGGATGTGGAGTAAAATACATTTTAAGTTATGAACAAAAGCCTGAATATTAGGAGGCCGCTGAGTGCAGCCTACTGGCCCTGTGATAAGCTGAAGGGTCCTGGGTTGTTCAGAATCTCCAGCACTATATGTGGCCCAGCTGAGGGAGATGTTTGGTGAGCCTGTCATGCCCTGTTGGGTGGGGATGTGGTGCTTGTAAGAGGTGGAAATGACCCAGAAATCAGGCCTGGAGCAATCCTCATCCCTTATGCCCTACTGAATGAAGTACCAGGGTCAGGTACATCTGGTTTCTCTGAGTGCACACCATGTGCTTAGATCCACCCCTGCAGAAGAGGATGACCCTATAGACAGGGCAATAGAGTACACGGGAGTCTGTGGGTTTGGACCTTGGCAGGGGACAGACTCCTCACTCGAATCCAGTGGAGTCAGTGCTGGAAGAACAAAGCAAACCAACCAACCCAAATCACAGAACCTTAAGTGGGAAGTGGATCTTCTGGCTCAGCTGGGAGCTGGGCATATCCTGGAGGACTCTGGAGAGGCTGTGAGCCAAGTGGGGAATTGCCTGTGGCCAGCATGGGAATCCCTGGAGCCCCTTGGAAAATGAACACAAGAGTTAGATTGGACAATGATCTCAGAGATGGGTCTGCACCTTTCTGGGGGATTCATGTCCAGAACTTCTCAAAACAAGATGTGGTCACACCTCCCTTTCTCAATTCACCCTGTCCGGAGAGAGTAGGAGTCTCTGATGCAGTCCCCTGTGACAGTGGTGACAACAGGTATTATTTTGACAAGGACTCCCAGTGACACTGGAGCAGAAGAATGTTCTCTGCTGGGAGGCTCTCCTGGAAGACACTGGCCCCTCGGTAGGGCTTCCATCGCACCGTGGCAAAGGAGGGTGGTGCACCCTGATCCTGCTGAGCTGTGCTCTGGTAGGACACAGGAAGAGATGATTAATGATTATAATAACTATGTTAATCTGCAGAAATGAGAGCTCCCTAATTAAGAAATGTCTTCTGAGGCTTTTGCTTCTCCTTTCCCAAGCTGCCGCATGTGCATGGAGCAGTTCCATCCACTCCAGTGTGACTAGTAGAGGGACCAGTGGTGCCAATCACACACCATTCATCTGAGTTCAACAAAGGGGATTATTCCCAGCTGCTCCTCCTTGGCAGAAAAGGGTAAGTGTGCTCCTGCACCGCTGACTCCTTTCTCCTTGTAACAGTATCAACTATGCTGGAGAAAAGCAGGATTTAAACTAATGAAAGGATTAGAATAATCTCTGTGTAACCCAGGGCTCCATAGCTGCTCAGATCTGTAATGCACAGCCATCTGTCAGCCAGAGCACGACTGTGCAACCACCACCAGCCTCTGTCCTGGCCCCTCTTGGATATACTATGTCTCTGTCCAGGGGAGGAGTTGGATCAATGATTTCCCTGTGCTTTGCAGGGATGTCTGTCAGGCCCTTCAATACTGATCCTGCTCATTTCTCCATCCACGGACACCATGGTCCACCCTTGGATGTGGACACCATGGTAGTACGTGCTCCTGCCCATGTGTCAGAGAGCTCACGTTATTCTGTCCTGTCAGTGTCACCATGGAGGTTCCTGAATATTTGCTTCCCCTCATGCTTACATACCCTGAGGGACAACAGAAAGGTCCTGTATTTGAAGGAAAGGTCCTGTATTTGAAGGCAGGTGAGATCCCCATGACTGTCTAGACTGATCTTTTCATGCAGGTGAAAGTCCCACCTGGTCCCTCCTTCTGGCTGAGTATGAGTTAACCTTGTAGAAAAAGTGCTGGAATTCAATGTATTCCTAGTTATGGAACCCGGTGGTTAATCCCCTGTTAAATACTGCATTGTGTATCCAGCCCAGATGTGGGACCTGCAGCTTCCAGCTTGTCAGTGACTTTGCCTGCTGGATGTGATGGGAAGTTTGGCTCTGGTCAGAAATCTCTTTGCTGGTGAGTCTCCAGGAACTGCAATCGTATCTTCATTTCACATTTTCACAGAGCATGTCAGTCATTTTTGATCTGCAGAGCCCTGGGGTTTTTTTTCCTGTAGAGGTGCAAACCCTCCTACAGCAGATGTAAGCTTCTTGACTGTGTCTGTCTTACTTGGTTGGACAGAGAGGAATTTTAATGGCAGTCCAGGGACTCCGTCTGAAAACCACAAATGTAACATTTCGATCTTTTGCTAAAAGGCACGTTTTCTGATCCTCAAATAACTTCTGCAGATCTTTCCTGAATTCTTTGGCTTCGATGCTTTCTGATATATGGACTCTGGAACTGGGCTATGGATCGTACTCGCTGTCGTAAGGGATTGGATGTTGATAAATTGGAGGGTGATGAAGGGGTGGAAGGGATATTTATGGCAAGGCAGGAGAAAGAGGCTGTGTTTGATCATAAGGGAAGAGTCTGCTCACTGTTAGTCTTTCTTCTTGAATTCTGGACCTCCTTTCTTGCTTTGAGGCCAGAACTACCTCGGTAAAAGCATCGCACAGACAACTCAATATTTAAAAAAAAAATTCTATGCCTTTCCTTTTTTTCTTCCCTTCTTCTGAATGCATTCTGTATTGGAAAAACCCAAATTCAAAAATTAAAGAAAAAAACAAACACAAACCCAACAAAATTTCAAAACAGCAAATATTCTGGGATGAAAAATGTAACGTTGCTTTTGTGAAATCTTATCTAATCGCATAACTGGCTGGCTGATACACAAGATTCATCTCTCAACAACAGGAACCAAGAAGAAAAGGTTGGAAGTGACAGATAAAAGCCAAGAAGAGAAATAGCATTGGAAAAAATATTCATCTTGTGAGTTAGGAATGTTGTGAATGAAGTTATAATAACGTAAAAAGAAAGAAAAATCTGCTTTCTAAAGCAGACAAGTTTAATGTAAAATAAGAATTAAAATTAGATATTGGGATCAGAGCTCAGCGTGGCTTGGTGGTGCCTTTCTGATTAGCTTTCCTTCCCAGCAGAAATTATTGCCACGTTTTCTGGAAGGAGATATATTTTTCAGATCCATGATTACTTCACATTTGTAAAGTTGGTCTTAAGCTCCATTTCCTATCAAAAGAAATCACTTCTGACAAACAATGAAGCAGCCCATTAATTAGTTGTCTTTAATTCTCTTAAGCTTGTTGCTGTAATTAATGCCTAACTTTCTGAAGTATACTTAAACTGGAATTGTTCCATGTTTAATAGCTGAAATGTACTATTTGATAAAGTTAATGCAACTGTCGTGGAATGGCAAATAGAGGCTGCGAGGCCTTCCTTTAAGGGGCATATAAATAACCTTAATAGAAAACATGCAAGCTGAAATGTGGATAGAATAATGTCAATATCATTAGAAATAGCCTTTCACAGGCTTGTGTGAACATTAGTTGTTGGCCTTAATGGCTAATTATGACGACAGTCACATTTACATACTCCGCTGCACAGCACCACAGAACCTGGCCAGAGATGCTCTGCCTGCCTTCCAGTGCCCCCCAAATGGAGCACAGACACCACCATCACCCCAAACCCAACCAGTGCATAGAGGGGGCTCCCAAAGACCAGGTGGGAGACATGCTGGGGGGACAGACCCTGCTCTGGCAGGGGTGGCTTTGAGCACTGCTCCCTGAAGCAAACCCAGGTCCTCCTCCAGCCAGAGCATCTTCCCCTCGGTCGGAGCAGTCAGGGCCTGGGTCTTCAGTTTTACACTTCATTGGGGAAAGGCAGCTGCAGGCCAAGACCTCAAACCCTTTCTTTTGGCAAAAGTTATAAGAGAGAAGAAAGGACCGCAGTCTCCAGCTGCTGCTGGTGTCCCCATGGCTCTGTGCTAAGCTGTGCTGGCCAGAAAAATGTGCAGTGGGACATGCTGGCCACTTTCAGCAGTTTCTGTCCTAATCTTGGTCTTAACATCATGGCATCACCAAGGAATAGGTGAAGAACCTCTTATCTCAGATATTTCTCAAACATCAGTCATGTACCAGTACTGATGCTGTTTCCCAAAGCTTTGCCTGTTTCCTCAAAAACCAATTTCTTCATTGTTTGTCTCATTTTTGATTTTTAGTTTTCATACAAGATTTTCCTGCAAGTCAAATTGATACTTCTTGGTCTGTGTATAGATACATCTGAGACGTATCTCATGCCTTCTCCAGAAGGAGTCCATGTCATCTTTGCCACGTCCCACAGCACAGAATTCCTTCAGGGCTTTGACCATTTGTGGATGTATTTCGGGAGGACATCCAACTTACTGCACACTTCAAGAAGCAAGTAAACCGCCATCTGTGGTACTTCAGTTCTCAGCTGGATTAGCCTGGCTTTGGGTTTTTGTCACTGGTTCCTGATCTGCTCTTGATGGCTGAATTCAGCACTTCATTGTTTGAAATCTTCCCTGAAGGTAAATCCATGATGAATTTGTGGCTTCTCTTTCTCTCTGCTCCTTCAGCCTGTCCCCAGCAGGACTGTGACGTTGTTACACGGTTTACTTTTCTACCACCACAAATCCTGAGATCTCCCAGGCCTCATGATTTAGTTTTTCTTAGACTGGTACAGTATGTTTTTCCCAGTTTTCAGGTGGATGTTAGGCTGCAACCTCTTCTTACTGTCTGATATCTCAAGGACCCGACTCAGTCTGAGTATTTGTAGTTATGCTTTTCAGGAATTTGAAGCCAAAGATCTAAACTCTTCCTGCAGCTCAACTTTCTTTAGCAGAATAATCAAAGCATTACTGTCAAAATAAAGACTTGTAAAGTGAGAAAAAAAAAAAGAAATATCAATATTTTTCTTCCCTTGAGCTTGTTTAAGCCTGGCAGCTTGCTTAGGAATATGTCTCAAATACCTCTGTCTACTGCTCACTCTGTTGGACTCTCTTGAGAAGGCTTGGATTTTAGTCCGGCTGTTTTTCTTTCTTCTGTGATCACAAGACTTCCCTTTCCTTGTTCGAAATAGCTTTGGGAGTTGCACTGAGATGGAAGGAAAGTCTTCAGCCCTAAGTGGTTTTGGCAGGACGTCTCCCTGAATTTGGGTGTCTGTGTCCGGCCAGGGCTGTCCAATCTGGTCTCCTTCTCTGAGTGCCCACTGTCCCGGACCACAGCAGCCACTGGGGAACTTGCATCGCCCAGGGAAACACCGACTGTTTGGAGATCCTTATGCAGAGCTTTTTAAGCCCTTAGTTATTTTGTGCAAACCTCATGAAGTTCAACTATGCCAAATGCAAGGTCTTGCACCTGAGTCGTGGCAATCTCAGGCACAAATACAGGTTGGGTGGAGAATGTTTGGAGAGCAGCCCTGAAGAGAAGGACTTGGGGATGTTGGTGGATGAGAAGCTCTACATGAGCCATCAGTGTGCACTGGCAGCTCAGAAACCCCCCACATCCCAAGCTGCATCAAAAGAAGCGTGGCCAGTGGCATGAGGGAGGCGATTCTGCCCATCTGCTCTGCTCTCGTGAGACCCCACCTGGAGTGCTGTGTCCAGCTTTGAAGTCCTCAACACAGAAAGAACATGGACCTGTTGGAACGGGTCCAGAGGAGACCACAGAGATGCTGGGAGGGCTGGAGCCCCACTGCTGTGAGGACAGGCTGAGAGAATTGGGGGGGGTTCAGCCTGGAGAAGAGAAGACTCCAGGGAGACCTTATAGTGGCCTTCCAGTATCTAAAGGGGAGAGCTGGGGAGGGTCTCTTTATCAGGGAGTGCAGTGATAGGATAAGGGGGAAGGGTTGGACACTGAAAGAGGGGAGATTTAGGTGAGATGTGGGGAAGAACTTCTTTGTTGTGAGGATGGTGAGAGCCTGGCCCAGGTTGCCCCGAGAAGCTGTGGCTGCCCCCTCCCTGGAGGGGTTCAAGGCCAGGTTGGAGGGGTCTTGGAGCAAGCTGGTGTGGTGGGAGGTGTCCCAGCCCAGGGCAGGGGGTGGCACTGGGTGTGCTTTAAGGTCCCTTCCAACCCAAACCAGTCTGTGATTCTATGATTTTGTGACAATTTGAGGAACTCTTTGCAGTGGGTCAACCCTCAGTGAAAGCCTGGGAGTTAGGACTGAAGAAACATGGCTCTGGGCTGAGCACGACTCAGCAGCACTCGCAGGTGATGCTCAGGCAGCTGCCTGGGAGGCGAGAATCTGCTCAGCCAACACACGTGAGTTCAGCTTCTCAACAAAACAGAACAATGCTGTTGAAGGTTATAGCCAGCAGAAACATCCCAGGACACGTATTTTACATTCCTTGATTATTTTGAATGCTGTGCTTTTGTAGAAGCTGGAAGATTCATAAAATGTATTTGAATTTTTGATATTCAATTTATTTTAAATCTCCTTTCGGGTGCCTGTAATCTGATTTAGCAAGATACATAAACCAATTTGATGGAGTCAGTGTGACCTGTTTCCCATCCTGCCTGCACCCAGTGCTGTGGAGAAGGCTGAGCACGGGGTTTTTATTTGCATGTGTGAAAAGAAGATAAATAAGCAGCAGAGGGAAAGGTTTTGCTGGAGTCCCTGTTCTCAGCGCTTCATCGTTTCTAGTAAAAATGATTCTTCCCTGAATTGAAATTCAGGCCAGAAGTGTGTTTGGTTTTCCATGTGCGTGTTTTACATAAGCACTGAAAATCCCAAGAGAGGGATCACTGGGTGTGCAGGGAAGAGCCCCCCATCACACGCATCAGGCTGGCTCTGCTGGCACTGCAGAGTGAGTCCAAGGGCAGGACTTGGGCTGGTGCCGCCACCATCCACTGACTTTGCCCTTTGCTGAGGCCAGTTTCTTGTGATTTTGGAGTTCAGACTCCACAATCCTGCTCAAAACCAGGAATGTCTATGCCTTTGATCCCGGTACCGGTTAGCGTTTTCCTCGGAGCTAATGTGATTCTGCAAATCGGAGTCATTATTTCAAGCATGTCTCTCCAAATGAGAATAATTATTTCAAGTATCTTCTGTGGGGTTTAATAATTAGTTTTAAACTAATACGTACACAATAAACTGTAACAACATAATTACTTGCAGTTTGTTGCAGCTTCCTGTGAGATCTTTCCCAGGAATCCCTAATCGCTTTTGATCATTTTGGACCTGCTCTGCTGCTTCCAGCACAACGAGCAGACCTGAAGCAACTGGAAAAACCATCATGGACTGACTAATAGGAAATATTGGAGATATTCACAACTCAACTGGTTACAGCCCTGGATTACCTGCTCTACTGACCCTGCTTGAGCAGGAGGATTGATGATCTCTGGAGGTCTCTTCTACCTTCAAGTATTCTGTGATTCTGTGAAATGAGCCTTCCTCTTTTTATTTTCTTGAAACTATTCCTTTATTTAATTCTGAAAGATGCAGAGAGCTAAAAACCTGACAAGGGACGGGTATCTTCCCTTATCCTGGCACACTGATGATGATATTAATTAATTATTAAGCCAACAGCATCTTATGTTGGATGTTTCCTAGTGAAGAATGAAACAAGTACCACCTCCAGTATGCCAAGGCTGTCAGTACCTGTTACATTAATTAAGATGTTCCTTACATCACATACTAACAATAGCTTTCCGTACTTGTCATTATAATTTATAGTTATACATACCAGGTGGCTTGCCAGTATTTTAATTTCTTTCCTCCCTTTTTGGTTCAGATCCTTACATTTCTGTACTGTCATCAGGCCAGGGTAGGAACATCCCTCTTAGAGCCCCTGCCAGACTCCAAGCACATGCAAATTCTGCAAAACACCTGCTATTCTAGTGGGAAAAAAATGTTGGTCTGAGCAGGTCATTGGCACCATGGAAAAGACTGCTCAGTGGGGCAGGCAAATATATCTGCAAATGTCAGAGAGGTCCTTGCCACCAAACAAGATCTATAGCGTTGTTGGCAAGTCCAAATGCCATAACATCAGCTGGGCCATAACAAAAATAATGATAATGGAAACTCTTTGGAGTACAAGCAGACAAACATCACCTGAGTTCAGTCATGGCCCAGCACTCCCTAATTATGTCCATAGCAGCCAGGGAAACAGCAGTGCACCCCCATCTGGCTTATCCAGGGTCCCCACCACCAGACTGTGCATAAGGACAGTGTGGACAGTGTCCCACACATGTTGTGTTGACATTTGCTATGCAGATCATGGCAGGCATAACATCAGAACCCATGTCCTTCTGCTGCTCTTTTCATTTCTGAAAGTCAGACTGGGAAAGCCTCACTGAAAAGCTTGGTGCCGTCCCACAAGAGGTGAAGCACCTGGGGATCACAGCAGGGACTTTCAAAGTAGCATGTGCTCTCTCCAGGAAATGCTTTCCATTTGTTGTAGAAGGAATTACACATCTCAATTCACAAGTAACATGTAAGAATTACACATTCTTATCTAAAACAGATGAAAGGCATATGAAATTAGCATGTGTGTGAAATGGCTCCGTTTTCCAAAGAAACTATTGCAGCAAGTAAAGAACTGGTTAATGCAGCGATGGAAGCAGCAGGGTGCCATGACAGTCCACGCTCATGGATGATAATGATGACGGAGGATGATTTCTTTCTGAAGCAGCACCGCACACGGTCTCTGATATTCATTGGTAGACTGGAAAAGCATTAGCACATGCAGAAAAATCAATGTCCTGAATGATGCACTGCGGTGGGTGTCTCAGACCAGTTAATGTGAACAGTTGGTGTATGGGGATAGGATTGCACGGTGAGATGCTGCAGGAGTGGGCTCCAGTTAGACCAAATGAACAAACCAAAGCACATGCAACCTTTCTAAGACCCATGTAGTCCTTGTGGGAGAGCTGTCACAGTTTGTAATGGTAAAGGGGGGCTCACATGGCTCCCGCTTTCAGTTTGGAGGACTGCTTGGTCTGGGACACCTTGCAAAAACTTGCTCTGATTTGTCCTTGTTTGGCACAAAACCCTCGTGAATAGTGACATGGGATCCTCCATGCTATGCAGGACTGTTGCCAACCCTGCACATTCACAAATTAGCAGATGAGTCCCTCTAAGCTCTTAAATGTCCATTAAATACATGGACATTTAGCCTTGACCTCTGTGTATTTGCTTTAAGGCTTTGAAGGCCATGTTTCCTAATCCTTCTTGATAATCAGAAGGATATGAGTTAACTGAAAAAATCCATCTGAAATTGTGGCATGGCTGTGTTGTGGTGTGGTTTGTGGTTTGTTTTTTTTTAAATAAAGTATTTCTTATTATGATGAAATGGCAAGAATTGGTAGCCTCCAAACTGCAAAAGTTCCAAACAACCTATGGAAGTACAGGTTCCATCTGCTCATTCAGAGGGAAAACAAACAATTCATCCTCCTCTAAAGCTGTGGCAACCTGTGATGTCTCCAGTATGGGGGTGAGCTGTTTTTTCTTAACCACTCTAATTCAATTCCACTAGGAAAAGAAAGATATGACAATAACCCTTCTTCCACTTCACCGATTCCACTTTTCCCACTTCAACTTTGCCACATGTCACTGAGGATGCTACTGTGGGAAGCACAGGCTCACTACTGCAAAATAAAAATTTTAAGGCACAAAGAAACAAAGAAGGTCTGGGACAGCCTACTTGGCTTGCCCTTTACTAGAAATAATTTTTAAGGAGGATGACTGAGAGGACAGATGTCAACAGTTACTTTTAAAAATATTTAACAGACTTTCTAAGCTGAGGACTAAACCAAGAAATGCAGAGGGACCACTCCGAACAGTGCAGCAAGGCTGCAGCGAGCTCTGGGGAGTGGGTGGTAAAGGGAACAAAAGTTGTGGGTGAAAACTTAGAAGGAAAAAGGTCTGACATTTGAGAGGAAAAAAACACCACAACCCAGCATTTATTAAGAATTATTTTCTCAGATAGTTATTTAGGTTTTCATTAGCTTAATTTCACTTGCTTTTTCTTCACTTTTTTGTTGTTTTGAGTCATAAAAGTATTTTATATAACAAAGTTCTCAGGTTCTAAAGCCCCAAAATTTCTGAAGGTTTGATTTAACTTCTTTAATTAAACTCTCCTCCTTCTTTTGACAATAGAATCCATTATTTCAGCCACATGGGGTTTAGGATGAGAAATTGCAGGCAAGGAAAGCCTGTTCGGGGGGAGCTCAGGAAGGCAGGAGACCGCTGAAGGGATGCGTGGGGAGGGCTGGGGGGGGTGAACACCATCCCTGTCCTGAAAGACACCATGGGCTCTAAGATGATGGCAAACACCCAGAGCCTCTTGTGAGGTCCCCGCTACGTACCAGCACAGGTAGGCTACAGCAGGGTCAAGGCTGGGGTCTGAATTCAGTGATGTTGTTGTTCCACACGATCCTCAGCATATCTTCCCATCACTGTTTTAGCTGAATTGCCTTTAAAATAGACTTTTGTTACTAACTGAGTTTGTACCCCGGATGTCCACATATTTGCACGGACTCACCCAGGGGAACTGAACTGCAGAGGGGACTGGGAAGAAGCATCCTGGACACCCCTGGGCTGGCTTTGCTGCCACATCCAGCCCTTTATGGGAGCTTGGGAGGCAAAGCACCATTTCAGTTGAGGGGGAACTGTAGAACGCCTGCACAGACACTGAGCCCTGAGACCTGATACATTCGTGATCTGCAGGAGCATTGGTAATGCTCACAAAACACACCAAGAATTGTTATGGGTAAGCACAAATGCTGGAGACGTGCTAAGCACTTCATAGAGAGGCTCATACAGGGGCTATTCTGCACACCATATTCTGCAAATATCCAGACATATGATATAGGTGGGGGTTGGCCTCTTCTCCCAAGGGAATAATGACAGGAGCAGAGGAAATGG
>JAOXJM010000005.1:17916393-17933715 GCA_026413425.1 Tringa solitaria | reverse complement strand
GTGGTGTTGTTGGTATGGGGTTTGGCTGGTGGGTGCTTTTTTTGCGTGGTTTTTTGTTTGTTTGTTTGTTTGTTTGTGGTTTTTTTTGGTGGATTTTTTTTTTTCTGCGGTTGGACTCGATGATCTCAGAGGTCCCTTCCAATCACGGAGATTCTGTGACTCTGTGACACAGGTCGTTACTGAAAGATTCACTTCAGAAATAAGATGCAAAGTTGGGGCTTTGTGTGGAGACAGGAGTAAAGCTGGGCAAAGAGCTCCGCACAAGCTGTGTGAGGAGCCTAAGCTGCTTTCAGAAGTAGGGTAATATGAGGTACACTTAACATGCATTTTTTATGTGATGACATTTTTCCTGTAATGATTATATTCAAACGTATTGCACCCATGACTCTGAGAAAGTCAACTAGATATTAATTAACCCAATGATGTCCATGAGAAAAAGCAGACATGCAGGTATCAAATTAATTTCAGTTCTATTAGGAGAATTATAACAAACTGCATGAGGTCTATAGCCCTGGATCTGGCGTGGCAGAAGGAACATTAATATTCTCTTTGTAAAAGACATCAGGGGCTTGAGGCTTAGGAGAGATACACTGCCAGGCTGTCAGCACTGAGACACGGGACTGAACTTCACAAGGACAGCACAATTATAACAAAGAGGTAAGTCGGTCTTGTTGACATTTTCATCCAACTTGTATCATCTGCTCTTCACTAGAGTTGGGTGTAAAAAAAAACACAAAAAACCCCCCCAAAATAATGTTGCTGTTTTTTTATTTGTCAGATTTGGATGGCGCTTCAAATTTTACCTAACATCTTGGAAAACGTAAAGGTGTGGACTGGAGTGGATAGAAAAGAGTGGAGATGCCCCGTACCACAACAGCATCCATGGGGTCAGCAGACCCCAAGAGAAATAGGTTGTTAAAAGGGTATAGTCCTGCACAAGCTGCTTGATCAAAGGTGAGAAACTGGAGGAATTCCATGGAGAAATTCCATTTCCTTCCCAGCCGCTCCCTCCCAACTAACATATCAAGTGATCTTTTGGGAAAGACCTCTCCTAGTGGCAAGGAAGCCCATGAATTACTGAGCAGCATGATCAGTGCTCCTGCCAACTACCTGCTATCCTTTGTAATATTTAAATTATTTCTAAAAATATAATGTCCTTGGGGAATAAGAGAAACTGCATTCCACTAAGTAACATCTTATTAATCAGATTCTATATGGCACTGAACAAATGACTGAAATCAAGTCCATCCATTAGAGAAGATCATGAATGTCAGATTATCTCAGTAATTATTGAAAAGCTCAGTAATACAGTTCTTGAATGGAGACATGGAAAATTACTTTCTTTTATTTTAATCAGAGCCTTGTGCTCCATGAGGGCTTTTTAGAAAGCCATGCCTTGAGAAGGGCTGGTTTTGCCTCCACAGAAGGAGGCATAAGTTTTGTAGGCAAGTCTGCACTGAGGGAGCTTTGCAACTCCCATTTAGGCAACACTTTTGGTGGCCCAAACTGCCCTGGACATGGAGGAGATGACAAACTGCAGGTTGGTGTGAGTCAGGGTAGCTCAGACAGGGCACAAGAGAAGGTCTAAAGGGAGAAGCTGGGGGGGGATGCTCTGAGGCAGAGAGATCTAAGTAGGAAGTTTGGAGCTTTCAAAGTGCCTGGCAGAGAGGACTCAGCCGTTTGTTCTTCAGGCAGAGACTCTGATCTGGGGCTCTGGCTTGTCTCTAGACAAATGTCAGAACAGCCAGGTGCAGCCTGATCATATCAATGGGCTCTGAACATAATTTTTATCCCACTCAGATTTGGGAAAAGAGATCGAACTTTTGCATCACATTAAATTTTAAAAAGCCTTTTAAAATAATTCTGGAAGAACTTGAAAATGTTTTTTGGGTTTGGTGTAAAAACGAAGAACTGACAGGATGCCTCATTGAATTTTGTACATTTGTTATCTGAAAATGCAAAGGCTGACAAGATATTGTTTTGAAAGGAATAAGTGAAACATTTTGTTGGAAAACGTTCCATTTTTCAAAGTTGATTAAAACTTCAGCTAAAGATACCTGTGCAGTTTGGTCTGGTTTTGCAAAAGGTTTCAGCAGACAAACAGAAATATGCAAGCTCCTCTCTGCTCAGAGGATTTGCTGCTACACCAAGGGAAGCACTTTTCTACCAGAGCTGCTGGACCAATATCCTCCAGCTGCATTTTCATGGTACCTGGACTCTCACAGCAGAGGTATACAGTGTGCTGACTCCACCAATTGTACCTGAAGATTTTAGTTGGGGCATCCATGAAAAGCAAAAATTACATCTCAACTGAGATTACTGCCAGCACAGGGTGTCCAAGACCAGTGAGTTTATCTTGGGCCTTGGACTCATCCAGCTGCACAGACCTGCACAGAGATGCTCAGAAGCAACCGGGGCCAGGCCGTCGTTCTCCTGTGACATGGAAAACCAGTCCATACTCAATGCCCTGATGCCAGTGCAGCAAAAGTAAGCCAGCAGGTGACAAGGCTACCAGTGAAATGATTTCCAGCTAGACCAGAAAGATTCTGGGAAAGAAGTTGAAATGCAGATGCCAGGGTCATCCTGATGGATCCTAGCTCAGACAAATGGTTTTTAATTGAAAGAAAAGCATGAAGTTTCTGCCTGGGGCACAGACCATGGCAGGTGTAGTCCAAGCCAAGCTCTTGATGAAGAGTTAAGACTATACCAAGGCAAAGTCCTTATTCCCAGGAGGTCAGACAATGTAGGAGACTGACCCTCCTGCAGTGTCTATGCCAGAACAACCTCTTCTGTTGGATTCAGGGACAGATTCAAGCTAAAATTCACTTGAAAGCAGTCAGCTCCCTACAGCATCTAGATGACTAGTTGCTGTTGCAATCTGGGCTGGTAACAGCTTCTGTGTCTGCAGAGAGGCACGTGCCTGAAAACTGTCTGCTTAGGCAAAGAGATTAATCTTCCTGGGTGCCTACAATGAGCTCTGGGTACCCAGACTGCAAAGCCAGGGCAGGGGAAAGCTACACCCTTAAGGCAAAACTGTGTTGTGCCAATTGGATCTGCATGGAGATGAGCCACCACCATGGCTGACTCTGCAGTCACTATTAAAAGGCAATTACAGAGTAAACAGCAGCAGCAACAAAACATCAGCCCTTTCTCTTCATGCAGGCGAATGGGAAAGATCAGAAAAGTGAGTGTGAACAGGTCTTTACTCTTTTAATTAATTCTCAGCAAACTGTATTGAAATTGTGCCTCAGAGTGTTTATCATTAAGACAATTATTTTAGGCTGACCTACTTTTCTCTGTCTCTTTAATAACATGGGCCACATCATTAGATTTGTACATGGGCAACAGAGAAAGGAAGCTAATTGGTAGCAGCCTCTTTAAGAAATAAAGCAGCCTAATCGTTTGCCTCCTCACGTTCTTCCATTACAGCTGAGGAACTGCAGAAGATGTTCACTGATTAGTCTGTTGAATTATGAATTAGGCTTTTGGTCCCAGTGCAGCTGTTTTCTCCATGTCATTCCTAGCACTTTATTTCCCCATCTGCTTATAAAACCAGGAGCTTGATCCTGCAATAAACACTTCAAATGCTTTTTTTAGAGGCTAATTAATTGTGTTGCATTTCTTGAACACATATAGCTACCCTGACTTGCATCAAATTAACAATGCTAATTTCTCTACTGCTCTGTGCCCAAACAATCCCTCCTACAGATGAGTTGGAAAATAAAGAGGACTACATCAAATGATTTTTGTGTTTCATTGGCTCTTACCATTTTGATCATTTCTGTGCACAATGCAGAAAGGGTGTCATCAGAGCAGTTGCATTTGCAAAACCAGGTTTACTGCTCCCAAAGCTGCTTGGATTGATCTGTCCTTGTGGGAGCCAGAGCAGTGGAGTGACATTTGCAACTGGTTGGCACCTAATGTGCAGTCCTCATGGGCCTTTGCTGCTTTGGCCGTGGGTCCGTGTGGCTGGAAAGGGTGCTGCTGCCTGGCCCCTGTGGGATGAAGGACAATGGGAGTGGAGGAGCTAACAGGGTACACTGAGGCCTGACTGAGTGATGAGTGAAGCTGCATAAAAGTAACAGCTAAATAAGAGACTAGTTTAAATTAATGAGCCCTTTAAAGTATACAAGCCACTATGGTCTGCAGTAATTAGATGACAAATAGTATCTTATTGTCCATACCAAGCACACAGTGAATCAGCTCCGCATACGGGCTTGGGTGATATACAAGGACATTGGATGTGGCACCCTGAGCAAGCCAGACCGCCTCGTGCGGCTGTGATTTGGATGCCAACAGTATCTTGCATGTGCAAGAAAATATGTTGGCTTTCCAAGCTCACGTAGAGCTCGCAGGGGGCCTTGGGGAACCACACAAGCCAATTGGCTGGACCTGGGCCTGCGTCTGATGGAGAAAATTGGAGAGTGAGGGAGGGCAAGCAAAAGAGCATGGATCATCCCCTCTGATCCAAAAAAAAAGGGCCAGAGTACCTTTTTTTTTTGCTCGTAATTGGGAGGGAAATGTGTTCTCCCAAGCTGTTCTACAAGCACTTCTTCCTTGGTTATAATGTGCACGTATAAGAAAGATGCTAAAAGTTTTGCTTGGAGGTTGAGCTGATATTGCGGGTCCGTCTTCCTCTCAGACAGCAAGTTTTCAGCTCTTGCTGGGAGAAACAAAACCAAGAGAAGTGTGTTTGGGGGGTGGTATGAAAGAGGCAGACACGGCAGGAAGCATCAGCCCCAGCTTTTTACATCCTGGTGGAGGTGTCTTTTCTGCATGAGAAGCCTATGGTCTCCTCACAGTCACCAGAGAGAGAGGTCCCGAGAAGTATTGGTATAAGCGTTTCCTTTAAGATGGACTGAATAATATCCTAAATGTGTTAGGTGTCTGGTGGCAATGAGGAACTTGGAATGGTCAGGTCAACAGTGAGGTAAAAAACAGGTAAAATGAGCTCTGCTCCTTCTAGATCCACTACTTCATATAAGTTTGTTTTATTTTTCCTTTGCCTCTCCATTTCATCTTTCTTTCTCCCTGTCTTCTGCTCTTTTGAAGAGGGCTACTCAAAAATGGAAAGCCCAAATGCATTTCTTTTTCACCATCAGGACAGCCAAGGATTGGAAGAGGTTGTCCATGGAGGATGTGGAGTCTCCACACTTGCAAGTTTTTAAGACAAACCTGGACAAAGCTCATATCTCATCTCATCTCATCTCAGAGTTGACTGTGCTTTGAGCAAGAAGTTGGACTAGAAACCTCCTGAGGTCCCTTCCAACCTAAATTATTTGATGATTTTTTCATATTCCAGAAATTTTCCTAATTTTTTTTCAGTTGGAACCATATGCCAAATTTCACTGACATTTGTGACTTAACTTACTCCCTCTGAGATCATCCATTTGGAAGAGTTTATGAATTAATGAATGTTAGTCCTCATCTAGCTAGTCCCTGGTCTGGGGGAAACCCTGCAGCTCTGTGAACAGAGTGTTTGTTGTGACCCGTAAGGGCTGTTGAACTGGACATCAGCCTTCTTCAAAGTCCACCTCGCTCATGATTGAACCTGTCACCATCTTCGTCCACCATAGTCCAGGTGTGGTGATGTTGAGTTCAGTAAGCAAATGGCATCTTCCCAGCATGAAAAGAAGATAAGCAGACTGGGATTTTTTGGCTTCTGACTGGAATTATTTCTACCTGCTTGGTGCTATGCTGCTGCAGGTTTCTTTCTTGGTTTTGTTGCTGAATTCTGTTGGTTGTTTTTCGCTAGCATTAAAGTACTCGTGGTTGGTGTCTCTGGAGAATGGGAGTTTTCTTTTAATATATGTTTTTTAATGATCTACATGTAGCTCAATCAATCACTTAAGCTCAAGGATGAAGGCAAAGTCCTGGCTGACATCAGTCTTAGCTTCATTTCTGCTCTTTAGCTAAGGCTACAAAGCCTGAGATTTACGGTTTTAGATTTGTAAATACTTCTTCTAAACCCAATAAATGAAACTAGCCCCTGGTGTATCCTTGGCGTTCAAGACCAAACAAGCCCAATTAGCCTGTGAAGAGCTGTTCCCTGCAGAATAATTTCAGTGTTTGGGCCAGTCCATTGTGGAAATCATTTACGGCTACACCTTATCATTGATGGTTTCTCATTCAACACAAGAAGCTCCAAAGGTGACTTGGTTTCTTGCCAGAACCTCTTTGTTGATTAACTCCTGTTCTCTCTTTCATCATCCTGCTTCTTTGACTGTTTTTCAGGCGAAGGTGAAGAACAAACATGTTTTTTAAGGAAGATGGATACTTCTTTTGCTGCTTTTTGTATTTGGCTGTGTGCAAGCTTCTTATTCTTGCTTTGTGTTTGTTTGATATTCTGGGTGTGTCTGTACACATCCAGTACAGTGCATGAATGACAACGACCTTCTGCATTAGCAGTTGATCCTAGTATTACCAATAAATGATGGTATCTGCATGGGATTTATGCACCACGTCCTCCCTCCTGCTGTACTGTGTGACTGTGGACCTTGCAAACACATTAGGCCAGCCCTCTTCAGAGGGAAGATATTTATTTCTTGTTGGGCTTTGCAGTGTGGAAGCAAACAGTGGCTCCCTGTCACCTCTTGGGCCCCCAGATAAGAGCTGGCAGATGACGAACTGGTGACACAGCATCCCACGCAGATGCTTCTGCTGGTGAGAATTGCTTTGTCAACAACTGTGAAAAATGCCCCTTGTCTGAGAGCTCAAACTTGGGAGTGGGCAGGAAAAACTTCAATTTACTACTGGAATGGGCTGAGGTTGCTCTTGTGGCTGGAGGAATTTAAATTTCAGGTAAACGTCAGCACAACTTTTTATCCAGAGCTACCAGCGGAGCTTCCTGTGGAGCACTGACCTCCTCCTACACTGTGTATAACAACACAAGACCTCCCCAGTGCAGAGGACCAGTACCGTATAAAGCTCTATTGAGGACTGAGCTGGAATACATGCCAGTGTATGATATATTTGTGCTGGAGAGGCAATGCCACAGCAGGCAGGGCAGAGGAGGAAGAGATGGCTGCAGCAGCGTGGCTGCTTTTCTGCTGCCTTGAGTGGAGCAGGATGGGGAACACCAATGGACAGTGGAACAACCACCCCTGTGGGGGCAAGTGTCCCCAGGGCAGTGATGAGCAGCCCCCTCTCACACCCAAAGGCTGCATCCCTCCTTGGGAACCATTCAGATTTGAATGCAGAAGTGAGTTACCAACTCCCAACATTTCCTCTGGACAGAATGAGGTTGTTTGGCCCTTGCTGTTTTGTCAGGGGCTGCAGAATAATAAAAACTGGGCTTTCCTACCTAGAAACTCCAGCAACTAAGTCAATCTGGTAGTATAAACACTCCTTTGAATCATGAATCCAACAAAAAACCTGAAGAGCTTAAACAAAGTAAAAAGCAATAATCCATGCAGTCACATGTGCCTGCCCTTGGCTTGCTGTGGGCACCTTCTCCTTCTGGTTCTCATTTTCACTAGTGGCACTGATAACCAGACTGAGCAGCCAGCTCCAGATACCTGGAACAGCACTTCTGGCTGCCCAAGTTAACCTTCCTGTGTTTCATCCTCCAGACTGGCATTCATTGCCCATAAGACCATACCAATGGAAAGACCATACCACAAAGACCATACCACTGAAGAAAACCTGCTCCTGGGTGTCATTTTCATGCCTACTCTTTCCTGGCTGCTTTTCCCCAGGCTTGCTTCAGGAAACGTCCAGGTATCCCTTGTGCTGAGCACACTAAACTCAAATATTTCCAAAGGGAATAGAAATGCCAAGCTCTTTACAATGTAAGCTGTATCCTAGTTGACATGCACAGGGAATCTGGTCCACTCTGTGTGCACCCTCCTGCCCTCTCCAACAGAAAAATACTTTTCCCCAGGAGCTTCTGCCTCTCTTCCCCTAGAAGCTTTGGGGAGCTGTGGGCTGCTCTTCTCCGGATCTGCAGAAGGGGAGCTCTCAGTGTTGCAGGTTATAGGGCTGCACAATGACTGTGTGGCCAGAGCACCTACAGGGGTCTGATGGGAGACCTTCCTCATGGAGCTCCTTCCTCGCAGCTCTTTGGCCCCAGGCCTTTCTTGAATGTGTATATCCATGACTTGTCCTCACAAAGTCCATCCTACTTCAGCTCAATTTTAAAAGGAAAAAGAGCAGCTGCATTTTATGAAGAGGCTGACCTGGTAGATGTACAGGGAGACATGAAGAGGAATAGATAGTTTTTGTGTTACAGTGTGACTGCAGCAATCAAGGCACGGACTCCACCAAGTTGTGAGACAAGGATGAAGACGTTTATTGTTTTGCTTCTACAGCATATATAGTTTCTGTTCTTTGATCATGCGCTGTGGTCTCTACACAGATAGGTTGAGGGTGAACGTCCATACACCATTGTAAGCGATACAATTGGCTACATTTAAATGTTTATCCTGCCTAGGCTAATTAGTCATTGTTACTTGTTTTAGTATATTGTTATCTATTTCATATTACCATACAAAGACATAGTTTACTGTTCTTAAGGCCTCCTTCCCATCACTGCAAGAACACCTGCCGAGCTCTCGCTCGGCAGCGCGTCTCCACAATTCCTCACTCCCCACATGTGACCAAGGTCTACAGAGGTGAGTAGGATGTCATCATGTGTGAGGTCATCTGTCAACCTGAGTCCAAACTGCCCAACATGGAAGCCAGGTCGCTAGGGCTGAACACTGAAAGCTAGAGCAGCATTTCCAGGATTGGACAGAAGTTGAAAAAGGATCTTGATGAATACCACAATTTCAGACATGGAATTCTAAATCTATTTCCTATTTGAAGTGCCCCCATCAGATTTACCTATACAATTTTGTTAAGGCTGGGAGTCTGTGACCCAAAAATAGATGTGAATAAAGCCCCTGTGATTTCTTAGCTAAAATCTGAATCTCTCAGCTCTATACCCTGTCTTAGACCAGAACAGTTTGGGACTGAGCATCAGCTTTTGCACGACAGCTCTGCCCTTCTCCTGGTGAGCCTTTGTGTTGCTGCGTGAAGGGTACTTAGCCTGCATTAAGAATGGAGTGTTTTAGAGCCAAAAGAGACCCTGTGAGGTGCTCCAGGCATGGATGGTTTTCTGGAATTAGTAAGGTGAGAACGACAGAAATAGCCTGTGATATTTTGACAACAGCGACTTTCTGATAGCTGCCAAGCCACTCATCTCTTCTGTTGAGTCAGTCACAAATTGTGTTTGTGTTGCTCCCTGTGGTGCTCTCTGACTAAATCTGCAATAAAACCCGAGGAAGTGATCAGTGGCAACTGACCCGAGCAAATGTCATTCAGACCCACCAGATCATACATCTTCCTCTCTCCTCTGGAAAGCAATGATCTCAGTTGGGAACTGCTGGTGAAGAGCACAGGGACTCACTGGTTTCAGATGGTGTCAGAAGTCTCTTGGCCAAAATGCTGAGAAATGGTCAGAGTTTTTAGAGGAGAGAAATGCGTCCAGGCACGTCGGGCAGTGTGAATTGGAGTGCCCAAAGGCCACTGCTACCTGCTGGTAAGCTGAAGCCAAGGCCATTGTGTGCAACTGACATGCAAAGACAAGTATTTATTAGCTCATTATATCACTTCCCAGGTGCTAAAGATTCGCAGGCAGATGTAACTTTGTGCAGACTTTATGGAAAGTCAAGGATTACGTTCCACACAGGAGTTCATTAGGTGCACCACAACTACCTTAGGGACCTCAGCCTTTTATTTACTCCTCCAGCTGATCCCTGTGATTCCTCTCTCAGGGTGTCACCCAGTTCCCTTCAAAGTGGAGCTGGGGCCCTGTGCTTTCAACACCTTTGATCTGACATCTCTCTGAGCTGATGGACCAGACACCCAACATTATGGGGCTGTTCTGCCCTGAGGATGAGACTTTGCCTCAGTTTGCCTTCCCAGCATCAAATGTCTTTCAGTGCTGAGTGTCTTCATCTGGCAAGCTTTGGCATCATTCTATCCCTTGGGGCACAGCATTCTGTAGATCCAGGCTCAGACTCTCAGCCAGGGACTTTCAGGCTTTTCCCATTCTCTGACTTTCAGGGAACATGGAAAAATGATCTGATGCAAGTGCTAGTCCAGACACAGGAGAGAAGCTGGTGATGGGAACCCTTAAACAGCTGTGAAAAGGGATTACTGATCTGTTTGCCTAAGAACCGAAAAAAAGATAATTTTCAGCTTTTATCTTAAGTAGTGTTGGTGCCTGACGTTGACGTTGCCGAGCCAAGGCGGTGGGCACTTGTGGTGAAGACAATGACCTACATACAGCTGTGTCAGGAAGAGACAGGAGTGGACATTTACTGTTGCCGTGAATGAAAGAAGAGCAGAAATATCCTCTCTTGACCCTGCACAGAGCATTTATGCGAGGCAGGAGCTTTCTGAATGTTCCAGTGGCTGGAAAACCTGTGGCAGGGCAGCACGAGGTCTCTGGGGTTTCTCTGCAAGCCCATGCTCTGCACATCTCCTCCTCACGCCACGTGCTTGCTGCTCTGCAGACACAAGAGGCCATCTCCTGTGGGGGGTGGGCAGAAGCAGTCTACAAGGGGTCATCAGCTGTCTGGCCACAGAAAATGCTGGCAACTAGTTTTCCAGCATGGCTTATTCATGTCTGGAGAGCGAAACTGCAGCTGGGTCTGCTCTAATGTGTACAGCATGAGTGTGAAGCTGTCTCTGTGTCTGTGCTCATTCTTCAGGAAATGCCATATTTGGATCAGAACAAGTTTGTGTTTTCATAAACCATGTCTGGTTTGGAAGCCACAGGGGTGGGTTCTACTTAACACCCATGAAACAAAGAGAGGGTCCCTGTTCCCATAGGTAAATAAGATGAAAACCATTTTTTGTTTTGTTTTGCTAGAATTCTACAGTAACTCATGGGATTTAAAATTTCTGTCCTTCTTCTGTTCCTTGACAGATTTTCCACCTCCAGAGTAAGTTACATGGGCAATTAATTGTGCAGTTTCCATTTCATGAGGGTGCTGTCCCATAGCCACAAAAAATGGACAGAGCGGAGATACTTTGCTGAGGAGATATTTAAAGGTAAAACAATTACCACTCCATCAGCAGTAAGAGGTTTCCCAACCATATTCCCATCCGTAATACACAGATCAGAGTAAGAATGGTCTCACGAATACCCATCGCTCATCACAATAACCCTAACAAAATAATTTGCTAGGAGTAATGGGATGAAAATGAGAGAAAGGATGGTTAAGCTGACTGTCAGGAAAACTCTCCCTGGAGATCAATTTTACAGGGGAAGAATTTCTGGGAGGGAGATGATTGAAACTTCAGTTCTTCAGATATGATCTGGGAAAATAATAGAGTTTTCATGTCAGTGACCAAGCTTAAAAATCCAGTGAAGTTTGTTTTGGAAGGATTTTTTGTTGTTCTTGGTGAAAGCACAGGATTTGAAAAAAAAAAAAACTCACAATCAAACATTTTGGGGCAGTCTGAAGCGTTTCCATTGAGAGGCAGATAAATACTGTCCTTTACTTTCGGGCTATTTGCCTGACTTATGTAAGTCTTGATCTTTTGACGCTGGCCACTTTTGCATTAAAAAAATGTAATTTAATTTAAAAAAAAATTAAACTCATCTTGCATTTTCATAGCACAGCATTTTTGTTTTGAAAGTGTTTAGATGGAACACTTGTGTATTTTCAATTTCCTCTTTTTCTTTATGTCCAGAACACTAACTGAATAAAATGTAGTTCCATTCACTCTGAATCCCATTTGTGAAACTGTTTGCTTATTATGCTTATTAATTGCATTCTTTTTTTTTTTTTTTTGGTCTTGTTTTACTTAAGACACTTAAAATGAGCCTAGACATAGCTGAGCAGGACAGTGGTGCTAACAGAAAGCTCCAGACTGCTAAAGAAAAAATAAAAAGGAAGACAGAATCAGAAAGCTGAGATGGGATTTTCCTTATCTTCCTCACATCGCATGACCTGCTGAGCATGTCATAAACTGGAGCAGCGTGAGATGAGTCAGCCATCATCAGCAGACACAATTAGAAATGTTTTACAGTCCATTGGCATCAACACGGAAACTGCAGTGGGAATGATTTTATTTTTTTTACAGTGTCTCTTTGATGACCCTATGTCAGTCAAGCGACAGCAAAATTTATCCCACCTACCATTAGCTGTCTAGAAATTCAATGTCTAAGCTACAAAACTAATTGATAACGAAGGATTCACAACCTTGACAGGTGATTCATCCCCCCTGTGCTGGGTACCCTGAGATGAACCGTCTCCCACCCAGCCTCCCTGTCTTAAAGCAAACATCTTGGCTTAGCCTGCAGAAAGTTGGAAGTGCTCAGCCCCCTGCAACCACAGCAACAGACATATGCTAATCACTTCTCTTGAAATATATATTTTTCATAAATTTCATTTTCAGTGTTTGCAGCTTGGGCTCTTTCCCAAATAAAGCAGCCAGTGATTGAGCCTGGGTTTATTGCTTCCACAATCCAAATTACAGCCATTATCGCCATCTACAACCTGCAATTATCCTCAGCTTGTGTATTTCATTTCTTTATCAAAACATACTTTGCGCTGATGAAAGGTGATAGACTGGCAGCATTGGAAATCAGCATCTTCTCTCTGCACAGTTAGAGAGCAGACAGGCAGCCTCTGCTCCCTCTCTTGCTTTTCGAGACGCAGCTGTGTGGTTGCTCACCAGCATTCGGGGACACAGAGAGCATTGCCTTTGTAAGAAGTGGCCTCGGTGATGCACCTCAGCCATTCCTCCAAGGACCAGCTCTCCCCAGTTTCTTCTGCTTTACCATTCCCTCTGCAGGCTGGACTGGGGGAAAACTACTTTTCTCCATTTTCTGTTTAATCCAGCCCAGTGTTTTTCCCTCTACCATGGGGCTTGATTTCTCCTCCCGTAAAGACAAGTTCTCCAAACTGCCCTCCTCAAAACTTCTGCGAGGCCCAGGCTGCTGTCTGGCTGGATTTCCTGGGAGATACCCTCTGTTCCACCCAATAATTACATCCAAGAATCCTTTCCCCATGCTGAGAGCAGCTCAGTTGCAGTTTCTGTGAATTAGCACTAACTGGACTGTTCGGACACAGAAAGCCCATCTGCATCCACGTGTGGGTCCACACCAATTGCAGAGCACGTCAGCCTGAGGTCCCACACCTTCCAGAAGCACTAGATGTAGTATTTGTGAATTTAGGAGTTTTTTTGATGTGGGAAGTGAGACTCTTCCCACAGCAGCTGGCTTTTCTGAGCCTGCACTGAGACACGTATGTGCACCTATCACTGGCCAGAAAATCTGAGGCAGAACCAGGGCTGCAGTGAGAATAACAATGTGATATTTCTAAAAGGCTTGATCCAAAGCTCCCATACTCAAAAGAGCAAAACACGTCTCCAGACAAGCATGGTCTGAAATGCAAGCAAAGTGTCTCCATTTTAGCAGCAAGGGAAACGTAGAGATGGCTGCCTCCCTTCGGATTAATTCTGAAAAAAATCATTGCCGGTAATTTTCCCCAGAAGTGGTCTTTGTGTTTTCAGAAGTTTTCCATGTGCCACTGCTCTGCCCCACCTTTTCCTGTAAACCAGACTGTCTGTATGAATCCATAACATATCCACTTAGAGCCCAGCATCCCTCCCTGCACTTGGCATATATAAAATTTTCCAAGGGCCTTAATTAGTAGAACTGGGCAACAATTAAATAGAGGAATGTCAGTGGGACTGACATGAGCGTTGCTCAAGTGGGGAGTGGAATTAGCCTAAGACAGACATTGCCATGCAAAGAAGTCAAAGCCCTGCTGAGTAACTGCTGATGCACACTAAGGCAGAGCTCCTGCCACAGTCACTGTGTATGTCCAATTGTGTGGACATACTCACATGGTCCATACCCAGCAGCTCTGGCGAGAAGAAGAGCTTTGACTGATGCTCATACCAGTTTGGTGTGAGTCCCCTGACTGCTCATCTTTCTGCTGTCCCTGGGCAGTTGTGCTATGGATTGAGCTATCACACCCTTGGTTTATTTGAGATGAAGGTAGGAGGGAGTCACGGACAAGGAGACCACAAGTCATGGGGGAGGAAGGGTGCTGGATTGAGTAACAGCCGGGAGATGCTTCTGTGACTCTGTAACATGGTCCCTCAGAGGGGAAGGAGAGACACCTCTTTCTCACTTTGGAGAATGTCAGTATTTTCACCAGCTGCCATTGCCTGCTGTTAGTATGCGTGTAATGTCAGCACTGCAATCCCAGAGACCTCAGTGTAGGTGTATTTGCTGCCTCAGATGTTTTGAGAGTCTTTTTGCCTGAAGACTTGGATAGAGGCATGAAACGTAGGTGCAAAATCCAAATCTGCAACCCTACTTATAGCAAAAATCTTAACAGTGTTCTGATCCTTTTCAGCTGCCTGAAATATGCGGGGTTGGTTGGTTTGTTTTCTACCTTGAAGTTCTTTATTTGCTCAAAGTTCTTGAACAATGTTCTCTTCCATTTCCCTTGAAGGGTGACCCAACTACTAACTGGATGGTGTCTTCAGTGTGGGTCAACTTCCCAATTGCCAGACTGGTCCTTTTGTAGAAGTACTATCACTATTTGGTTGTCCGAAAGCTGGAGCATACCTCCAGCTAGTTCAGTCCCAGTGGGATGGGAGTGTCCTGGCCCCATGTCCTGTGATACTTCAGATAATGAAGTGCCCATTGCTAGCACAAAAGTGCCTGCCTGCAGTAAGGATGCATCCCAAACATTCAACTACACAAGTAAACTCACTTTCATCCCCCAGCCTGAATTCTGAGTTATTTTAGGGGCCATCTTTCACAAAATAGGAGGAAAGTCCTTATTTTCTCTCTCTCAGATACCTTTTTCCAAGAAGCCACTTGAGAAGCAGTGAGAGTCTTCTGTGGGAAAGAGGAGATGTGTCTGGAGATATTCTGAAGCAGAAGAGCAAATAAATTCCTAGGTTTCTTAGGTTTCTTGCAGCCTGGATGAGTGTTTCTGATTTAAGATAAAAGGCTGTTAGTGTTAGCACTTGATATTGTGTATTTTCACATGGCTGTTCCTGCTGTGCCCCCACATCCCTTTCTCTTAGAGATGTTCAGGAAGGACTTTCTTTGCAGATAATACAATTCAATTACCTTACGATGAAACAAGAGACATGCTTGAGTCCTGTCTTCTGGTAGGAGGTGTACCAATGAAACAACTTTGCCTTTCCCAACAGCACCTTTAGTGGTATCTGCTACTAATGGGGTTGAATTAAAGCTTAATCACAACAAATTTAGGCTGTGGATAAGTTTCAAAATGGAAAAGGCAAAGCGACCTGACAGACTGTCTTCATGAGGATCAGTGGCAACTCAGGTATGGGAAATTCAGTGTTGGAATGAACAAATCTAAAATGTCTTGCTCTGATCTGCATTTCAAAGTAGCTATTTTGTAAAATGTCCAGTCTGTTAAGAGTGAACCAACAAACAAATAGTTTAAAGAAGATAAACCTCTTTATTTTCTTCAGTTAGCAGGTTAAATTGCCCTCTCCAATTGAAATCTACTTTCTGCTTAATTAAAAGTAGACCTCTAAGTTGCTGGGGTGATCCACATGCCCCCCGAACTCCTCTACCTGAAGATGGATTTTGGTATCATAGCCTGACTGTCCCACTTAAATCAAAATACTTAATTTGGGGACTAGGATGACTCTACATCTCAGAGGGATGTGGTAGTAGAGGAGACACCTACTTTCCTTTTTGTTGAATAAAAAACAAATGGAAAAGATTCACCACAAAGCATGGCGACATTGTCCCCTGGGTGGAGGCTGAGCACTGAGACATGGCTCCAGGCTATGCTGATGCTGAATGGAATGTGTTGCTGAGTAGAAAAACATGCTATAACTTTGGTTTCCAAGCTGCAGGTGCACTTTCCTCAAAATGGCCCAAACCGGAATAAAACTTTTTTTGTTTTTAATCACTGAAGTGGAATTGTTTCATTTTTCTTTTTGGCAAGAAACTTGAAAAAAAATCTGCTTTAGTTTGGATCAAATTGATTTTTTTTTCACTTTTTAACTTGGTAGTTGAACTGAAAAATCAATTATTCACCCAGCCTTACTCCCAACACATGTCCAGGAGCAGAAACTGTTGTTTTTATTCAGTAGCAGGTGCTTAGCAATTGGAGCAAATGAATGCTGGGGCAACAGGCTGCTCTGCTGCTTTACCTGACTCTTCCTGTCTCACCTTCTGAAACCCAGCCAGGGCTGCAGGGAAAGACCAGTCTTCCATTTCCTTGATGTTGTGCCATGGCTCTGCCTACTGAGCCGATCTGGCTAGAAAAACAAAACAGGGTCTTAGTTTTGATTCTGATGGCTGCTGTTGTTGGTTTTCTAGTCTACATTTTAACATTAACATAAGTTTTTTTGGACAAGATAACGAGGTCCCTTTGAGAAACACTCAGATCATTCCTGCCTCATAATCTCATATCATACCAGTCTCCAAAGGAAGGAGATTGTCACTAAATGTGAAGTGCTAATGACTGTAATGCTGTGGCATAATAAGAAACCGAACAGAAAAACAACTTAATCAATGGCACATTTCCAAATAAACAGCTCTGCTGGAAAGAAATATCCTTTTTGCATGTTTCAGGCATTCCTAATTCTGCTGTCTCTCTTGTGTACCATCAGTAGTGGAAATATCCAGGCATTTGTTTCACAGCTGTCATGATGCTAAACATCTGGCTGTCCAGGAAATGATATCTGCTCTTAAACCTCTAGGTGCCTATGTTGTGTCATTACCATGGTTGTGGGTTTTGCTACAGTGCCACTAGTGCACAGCAGCAGTGGAGAACTCTGGCAAAAAGCATAATTCTCACCCATTTCTTTTTTCTCTTGAGGGCTGGAGGGCAGGCAGGGTGGCCAAGAGCGGTGACTCAGTCACGATGTAATTTCTGTGTCTCACGAGTAACTGCAGCAGGACAAAATATGCCCCTAAAAAGAAAGAAGCTTCCTGTTTTCCCAGCTGAGAAGCTCTACCATGTATCACTAAATATAACAGTAATTTCCATAAGTCTTTCTGGAGTTTATATTGAAGTAGGTTCTCAATTGCTTGAGGTGGGTAATCAGATATAAGGCAGTATGCAAATGGAGCAACTGCAAATGCTAAAATTATGGCATTAGAATATTATAGACTAAAATTATAAATTATTTTTGTATATAATTATTTTTATACAATTATCATGGAACTTCTAAGAGACAAACTCTTGAAATTTTTGCATGATAAAAATGAAAATATAGAAAATGACAAGGTAATTGCTGCAGAAACGAAAGTGTATCACAGCATTATCAGTAATCATTAATATAGGGTTTGTGATTGTGATAACAAATTAA
>JAOXJM010000005.1:17885319-17907090 GCA_026413425.1 Tringa solitaria | reverse complement strand
GCCAGGGGAGGTTTAGGATGGATATTAGGAAAAATTTCTTCCCTGAAAGGGTTATCAAGCCTTGGAAGAGGCTGCCCAGGGAAGTGGTGGGATCTCCATCCCTGGAGGTATTTAAATGCCAGGCAGACGTGGTGCTGAGGGACATGGTTTAGTGATGGATTTTGCCAATGTTAGGTTGGCAGCAGGACTCGATGATCTGAAAGGTCCCTTCCAACCTAGGCAATTCTATAATTCTAATTCTATGATTCTGTGATTCTCTAGCCATGCAGCCCTGCCTTTTTAACACACACAAAAGAGCTTCATTTTTATACAGTAGAATGTACACACTAATGATAACTGACTTCTCTAATGAAGTGCTGTCAGAGTTGCCAGGAGTGTGTTTGCTGGGCACTTGTACTTTCACTTCCCCATCGATCCCTCATTGCTGCATCAGCAGGAAGGGGGAGAAGAGCACAGAGAGAGGATGGCTGCAGAAGGTCATAGGAAGTCCATCCTGCCTCCCATCAGCAACAACCACCACCCAGATTGGGATGAGAGCCATGTCCTGCTACTCCTTCTGCCCTCTGCAGTCTCCCATGAGGTGGTTTGAGGAGAAATTTCAGAGAAGACAGCAAATACTTCTTCCTCCTTGCATCTGCCACCTCCTTCCCTCTCTGACCCACAGAACAGCCATACCTTCCTCCTTGACTCTCCTATAAAGCATACTGGGAGAAGCACTGACCCCATTTATCTTGTTTGTAAGGAGGCTATCTCCTCTGTTTCCTCCAATGTCCAAGCCCTTTTTCATATCCTACCCCACCCTCCTTCACCTGCGGGGTATTCTTCTCCAGTGTTTCAATCCCAGCCTCAGAGCTTTCAGGCTTTGTCCCCCTCTTCATCTGAGGTCTCACTGAATTATGAGACTGCATTTAGCTGGATCCTGTGTGATCGGGCTGAATGAGGAGTGTTGCAGTGACTGTGGAACCTGCTTCCTCTTTCTTCTCTGTACGCGTCTCCAAGCAAGGTGCTCTGCAGCATGTCCAGAAGCTCCCCTGACACTTTCTGAGGGGGCTGCCATACCAAGCTCTGGTGTTTCCCTTGTCTATCTCTGTCACCTTCCCTATTTTTATTTTTTCTTACAGTTACCTCTATTTCTCTCTGAAATATCCTGAACTATCCAATTGCTCCTAACACAGAAATCCTTCAATGCCCTTGTTCAACTTGTTCTGCTTTTCTCTACCCTTTTAAGCTCTCCTGTGTCTCCTATTGCAGATAGGAGGGACAAGAACTGCACGCAGTATTCAAGCAGAGGTTTATCATGGATTTACCAGTGTCACATACATATTTTTATGTATCTGTCTTCTCTTGTCCCATTAATTCTGTAATTTGATTTGCTTTTTTATGTACTGAGCTGATGTATTCATGGCACTAGCTGTTATAATCTCACTACCTCACTCCTCAATAACAGTAATCAACTCGGAGCCCATCACTGGAGATGCATAATTAGCATTTTCCCCCATGCACTTGACTTTACATTTATTTACATTAAATTTCACCTTCCATTTTATCACATTGTGCTTCCATAATTCTTTCTCCTTGGTCCCCCGAGCAATGGTGCCTCAGCAGCGATCCGCTCCCTAAGCACTTGCTCTCTTCTCCAGAGAGTTGATGGGAAAGCCGAGCAGCACAGACCCTTGCACAGAAACCCAGGCAGTTCCCTGCCGGGCTTTCTCCCTCCACTGTGACGCTGCTAATTTACTTCTAACCCCTTTCCTTTCTTTTAGCAACATATTCATCTGCACGAGGACCTTTGCCTTTCTCCCTTTGGCAACGCAATTTCTCTAAAAGCCCCCTGTGAGGGACCTTATTGCATGCTCTTCAGACTATGAGTAGACCAAATCAACCAGGTCTCTGCTGGGATGTGACTGTGGGCTCCTTTCTGGTGGTGTTCAGTAGGGGATTGAATCCCCCTGAGAAAAGCCACACTGACTTTCCCAAGACATTATCTTTATCCATTTCCTCACAAGTGCCTGAAGGCTCTGTTCTTTTAGACCTCTTGTTAGCTAAACCAGAAAACCTGAAAAAAATTCTCAAATCCCATGATGGTTTTAAACCAGAGGTTGCCTATAACAGCTATTTTGTCCTTGAGTTCCCTTAGGACTCGTGTGTGAAAGCTGTCTGATTCTGAGGAGGGTTCCTGCCATTTTATCATTTTGTTCTATAGCCTTCCTGCTTGCATTTCAGTTTAAGCTACAGCCTCTGATAAATAGATCCAGCTGAGGGGCTTATTTATTCTAAGACAACACCAGGGTCTCTTCAAATCCTCCTTGCCCTTTGCAGTTGATTAGCTGAGTGCATCCTACTGCAGGTATCAAAATGCAGGGCCAGACCTCCTGTGCCAGGCTCCAGCAGAAACACTTTCTGTTCTGTACAACTTCGATGCAGTAAAACCAAAGGTTCAGGGCCTGAAAATTACACCGACTCAAGGTTCAGGGCTTGCAACACCCTGTGCTA
The DNA here is from genome assembly GCA_026413425.1 of Tringa solitaria. Lineage (NCBI taxonomy): Eukaryota > Metazoa > Chordata > Aves > Charadriiformes > Scolopacidae > Tringa > Tringa solitaria. The sequence continues at coordinate 17,904,597 of JAOXJM010000005.1, read as the reverse complement.
GGAATCTGTCAGGACGGCGCAGCTGGGCTGTGAAAGAGCCCATGAAACCTTTATGGTGCTGCATCTTATGATTCACCAGGACCAGACACAAATATTTTAGCCTAGGAAAAAACTCAGCATCCATTTTCTTCCCTTTGCCTCTTCATCCTGTTAGATTAAGAGATGCCAAGGTGATAAATTGCCATTGTATTAATTTAATATTATGTGGAGATTCATAAAGACCTGACTACCACTATGGAGTCCACGTATCTCTCTGATGAATGGAGAGTTTCTGCTCCAAAAAACTTCCTACCCAACTGTATGCTTTGAGAATGCAAATGAACACTAATGTAGCAGGCAGCAGGATGGCTATGGTCAGTGGTTTTGTGTTGTTACAGCATGGGTAGCTTTGGAGGAGGGTTCATAATCTCTTCTGAGAGTGGGTGATAGGGTTTAATAGTACATAGTGACAGAAGGGTTAATCATGAAGCATTTAAAGAAAAAATCTAAACAGACCAAGCTGCAGGGAATTAAAGAATGGGATGAGGAAGTGAGTGATGGAGAGGAAAATGCTCAAAAATGCACTAGTGCTGCAGCAAGTGAAGACAGCGAGCTCACAGAACTTTTGGGGCTGAGGTTGTGGAACTTGGCAAAGCCAGTGGCCACCTGGTGACAGTGTGTGCCATGGGCACATCCCCCACTGGGTTATGGGGTGATGGATGAAGGCGTGGGGGGGGTGAACAAACACGTCTCGGCAGGGGCAGAGCAAGAGGAAAGGGCATGGGTCAAAGGCTCAGCACCATCAGAGGCAATAGGAAACTGCAGCAGCAGTGGGAGGTGTAAGATGTAATTTTCCATTTACACCACCCAGAAGCCAGCAGGGAGAGCTTCATCCTGTGGTGTTGGTGAATATGTCTGAGTACAGGGAAACAGCCTTACTGCATCTGTCTTTCTCATGCAACGTTTGTACCACCCCGTGAGCTCGTAGCCTGCCAGCCAAGCACAGGAGAGACTCTCCAGTGTTTTGGATAAGTAAACTCCTCTTGTCTTACGCTTCTCTCCTCACCACCTCAAGTTTTCTTAGCCTTCTACTCCTTCAGCCCCTGTTGACCAGTCTCAATATCAGGAGGGTCAGGATGAACAAACACAACTGCAATGTCAGAGTTAAGGATGGTAATACATTCCTCTTGTGTTAGCTTGTTTGCTGCCTTCTTTTATTAATTAACTTTACTAACTCACAGCCCTCCTGGGAGAAGCCAAAAGTAATTGCACTTTTTCATTTGCTCTCTAGGAACTGCTTACTAATGCTAAAAAAAAGCCCAAAATCTTCTAAAACTATGGATCAGAATAGAAGTTTCCTTGACACAAGCAGCTGAATTGCAATAGGCCCTGTCTTCAAATTTGTAGGCCTGGCTCACCATGGGCTCCAGCCACAGCAAGTGTCAAAATGTTTTGGAGATACGGTGGAACTGCGTCTTGCTAAAGGAAACACTGAACTGCCCTTTAGCAGCACTGAATGATGCTCTGAATCATTTGTCTCCTTTATTTTCCTCCTATTTCATATGTGAATTCAATTTCCCCCTTATCTCATAAGAAGATGAGGTGACCTGTTTGTCCTGTTCCATGCACAACAGCCCCTGGCCCTGCCCTGGGGTCACTGCAGGTACCTTATGCCACCAGATGTGACCCAGCCTGCCCAAATATTCCTACTCAGAGGGAGATGCTTCTGTTGAAATGTTAAGATCTCCTTAACCTTTGCCTTCTGGGAAATGAAGGCGTTCCTTCATAGTGATATTTCTGCAATGGGTCAGCCAAAGTGGTGTTCGAACCAAAAGATATTGTGCATGTTACAACTAGTGCCTCGAGAACATCTCCCACTTTGTCTTCTAGATCTAAACACTTTGATGAGTCCTCAATTAATCCAGGTGACTTTTACCCTTTCCTCCCAAACTGTGGACAGACCCTTTGAGGTTTCAGTCCTTGCATGTCTGGGGGTATGCTCTGAGGCCTGAGGTCAGAACTGATCCTTCAGACAACAGTCAAGACATTCACGTGTCTGACATGCCATGGGGAATGATGGAGAAAACATACCCTGCAGATTTCTGGACAAGAAGGTGCTGTGCACTGTGCAGAGGATGACCAAATGAATCATACACATGAACATGGACTTCTTCTCAGCTCAGGTACCTGACAGAGTCCCTTGCAGCATACAGTTTTTAAAGACTCTGTCTGGAGTCTTCTGTTAGAACAAATAACCCCCAAGTACCTTCAAAAGAAGACTTTGCACAGTTTATCAAAGCAATTAATTGAATCATAGAATGGTTTGGGTTGGAAATGACCTTAAAGATTGCCCTTAAAGATCCAGACCTTAAGGTCTTCCCATCCATCCAATTGTTCGAGACATCCTCCCCAATTGTTGGAGACTATCACCACAACACCAAGACAAGTTCTGAAAGAAGAATTGATCAGGTTCAGCAGTTGACATATAGCCCAAGACTGGTCCATCAGGCCTTTGAACCTCAAATTCTTCACTTTTTGTGGAGCTTTTATGGAGGACTTTCTCTCTGCTGCTGTTGTTGTCTGCAAGATCTCTCAGACCAGCTATGTACAGCTACAGCTGCAGTACAGTCCAAAAGCCCAGAAAGGTGGACCTTCTAAGGGAAAACACCTTAAATACAGAGATGGAAAGATAAGAGAACAACGGAGATGACAGCAAAGAAAAACGAATGAATGCAGTTAGGAATTTATAATAATAAAGCATGCTCCCTGAAAGGTAACATTTGAAGTTGCTGACTCTTCAATTTGCCCTTGTGCATTAAGGATATAATATAGTAATCCAACCAAAATGCTGCTTTGAAAATATCAGAACAAGCTCCAACAAATACGCTAAGAGGATATCCCAAACTTTGCTGGGGACAACATAGCAGAAAGCAGCTGGGAAGAGGTGAGAGAAACAGCTCTGCACATCTCCCTCTTGCAGGTACTAACTCTCCTGTTCCCCAAGACTCTTCCACCCTCGTGGCCTCCTCAGCCAGCCCATCCGTGCTGTCCTGCTGAGCCCTGTCTGGGGAGGAGACATTCTCCTTGCTGTTACCTTTCTCCTGGCATGATGTTCCATGAATGCAGAAGGAAGCCCAGCTCTCTCCTCGCTCCCACAGGTGCTGTGATCCTGGCAATGCTGCAAAAGCAGCAGAGGTCCCATTACAATGGATGCAACACCACTGAGCACACCTGCTGCTTAGCCATAAATAAGGACACAAGGGAAAGGACAGGCACGAGGTGACAAGGAACCAAAGACAGAGAAAGCCCCAAAGCCTTGTAGGGTGGAGAGTCAGTTTTCCAGCTTGTCTCCTAACTTTGCTCCTGCCACAGCACCATCCTTTGTCACCCACCAGATAGAGTTGCTGTGGAACCTACCTGAGATAAATAACCCTGCCTGAAGTGGGCAGGAGAATCCAGGGTGGCCGCTGGAGCAAAGGAAACAGAGTGGAGGCTGCCAGCTGCAATGATCTCACAGTGCACTGTATACCCCTTCTCTTGATTCTCTGTAGGCACTTCAGAGGCATCAGTGCCCCCACATCTGGTCTGTCATCTCCATATTCTTCTTCCTACCATTGCTGGCCAACGTGGGCACTCCTTGGGCCCCATCTCTGTGTTTTATTTTTCATAATTAGTGCAATAGAGGGGTATAACATATCTCTAGTCTTTTCTGCAAATGCACAAGACGAGTCCAAAGAAGCCAGTACTTCCAGTAGTGAATACAGCAGGCTAAAGAAGTGCTGCATATGCCTGAAAAAATGCCTGATTATTTTAACTGCAACTGAATTAATGGGGAACTCAGGAGTTCAACTGATAAGCACACAGGTAATAATCAGCAGGAGTGAGGATGGTAATCCTTCAAAGGACAACGAAGAGGTACAAAAGACACCTGAGGTATTGCACGGTGAAAGAAATGCAGGACAGAAAATATCTAAATATAGCTTCTAAAAGTATGGGGGATGAACTGCACTGACAATAACGACAATGTTAGTGCATGTTCAGAGCATGGATAAAATCATTAACCAATTAAAAAGAGCATAACAACCCATGATGGACGATAATAGCCATTATGAATGCATAATTCAGTATATAAGGGACCAATTCAGTATCTCTAATGAGAAACCTTAGGTTAGTTCCATTGGATTTAGACTGCTGGGAAACTGGACCACACTATGCACTGCTTGCTCACTGATACACTGGTCCTGCTGAAAAGGACTGGGGGGTTATAACGCATGCCAAAGTGAGTGTGAATCAACAGAGTGTTTTTTATTGCAATTAAAACAAACTGTACCCTGGGATCTGTTTGGGAGGAGAGTGGCTGGCATGCTGAGGGAAAGTGTTATGACCCTTTACTCAGCACAGGGCAGAGTATGCTTCCAATATCATGTCCAGTTTTGAGCTCCCTCAGTTCAAAAGAGACACTGAGAAACTGGAAGGGATTCACTGGCGATCTAACAAGCTGGCCCAAGGTTTGGAGCACGTGTCCTACAAGGAGACACTGAGCAGCTGGGATGGTTTCATTTCATGAAGAGGAGGCACAGGTGTATCATCTACTAACTACATACAACTACGTGAAGGAGAGCTACACAGATGATGGAGCCAAACTCTTCTCAGTGGACCCTGATGTTGCAGCAAGGGACAATAGTCATCAACATATTTGATAAAGTAGGAAAGCTCTTTATTTCTTAAATCCTTGGCGAGGGTGGGGTGTCTTGGCTACCTTCTTTCAAAAACAAATTAATGGATTCTCTGTATCAAACACACTAATGATCTGCCTGTAGCCACATCCAGTGACCTTTCCAATGCAAGTTTCTACAGCTCTAGCAGCTGGTGGGCCCCAGCCTCCCACATACAGTTATTGCAACCATTTCTGCAAAGTTAGAAGGTTAGAATATGTAAGAATGATTAGGCAGAAATACATCACATAATATATGTAAGTCAACTCTGTTACTACCTGTATGTGCAGTGGAAGACAAGGAATCAGGGGGATTATGGAATCCCAGAGAGTCCTCCTCAGCTCCTTCCTTTTCCTCCCCACCTCCTCCTGATTTGAAACTTGAATAAATAGAGCAAGACACTCACCAGAGCAAGATATCTGTAATGAAACCAGCTGTACTAGAGATGTTGCTGGGAACATTAGCTGAGGAAGGTCGGTTGATGTTCTTGCCTCAAGGCTTGAAGCTTTTGTCAGGATCATTGTCACTAACCCCAAGTCTAGGTGGCCCATGGGCCGTGAGTGGCAGAAGGGTGACTCATCAGCTGAGACCTGAGGCAGGTCCTAACTGTGTGAACACTGCTGAGGAGCTGCTGGTTAGTCCCATCATTTGAACTCCAAGAGGCTCTGCTCCGCATCTCTGGATGAGACAGTTAGGTGGCTAGTGGACATGTATCCATCAACCTCCCAGCTCCTGCCACCTTCTGGTGCCGATTCCTAGAAATCCCATGAGCAGAAAACTTCTTACCTTCTCTGCCCCAGTGCTGGCACAGTCTGACCAGCAAGAACAGCATCTTCTCTGGCTGTCTGTGAGCAGCTCGAGGATAAGGACTGAGATTATACAACTCAGAGAAGGAGCATAACACAATAACGAACAGAAGTGATGGGAAGAGGAACTAACAAGTGTAAAAAAAAAAAAAGATGGAGACACAACCAAAAAGGGCCAAGTGCTGACAGGGGTGTTGACAGCCTGTGGTCCCCAGGTCCAGCAGCACACAGCTGAGTGAGCAATAAAGGCATTTCGGGTTGCTGAGGCTTCCCTGAGCACTCGCTGCTCTTTTCATGGGCCTGGGGTGCTGCTGGCTCATCCTCTCTGCTCATGTCCTGGAGGGCAGCAAATGGTGTGAGCCGTCCTGTTCAGATGGGAGCTCACTGGACCCCAGATGTTGTGCTCTAGAAGCATCACAGCTTCTTCTGGGTCAGCGGTTTGAATGTCTGCAGGTTAGAGCCCCACAGGTACCACTAGCCCGGCAGTACAGACACTGCTATGATTTCTTCTGGACAACATTGCCAATGACCAGTGGAGGGGCTGCAGCTCCAAGCAGCAGGGCACTGCATTACTCTGCAGGTTTTCTTTACCGTGCAAATATATTTCTTTTCACTCCAGGAGCTGGTTCTGCAGTTTGTGAGTATGGTTGTGAGTAATTTATGTATTTATTATGCCCCCTGGCAGTGCTGTTTTACTAAAGCTGTCCCTTTTTTTATGTTGCTCTTTTATCCCTCTGGGAACAGGGCTTATATATCTTTAAAGAAAACAGAATTATTTCATATTTCTTAAATGGGATTTTAAGTGGAGTAATGCAGATGAAGGGCAGCACACAAACACAATAATGCTTTGTATCTTAAATAAAAAATACCTTTCTCAGGAAGGCATGCAGAGGTGATTTTTCTCTTGGGCTTTCCACAGAAAGTGCTAGCTGTTAAAGGACTTTTCCGTATGTCTCTAACCAATTCAGAGCACATTTTCCTACATAGTTCTGCTCTGTACTAAAGAGGAAGGCTTTTATCAAGTGTCTTTTGTGTATCCAGATGGTTTCTCTAGGTGCTAAGCAGGGCTCAAGAAGATGTTGGAGTCTTTTTCAGATGCAAAGGGAGGGAGACGGGAGCACTCTCCTGGGAAAGTCAGAGAGTAAATGAGATCCACCTTACACTTGGGGAGGATTTTGCTGCTCCCGAGTCACTCACTGGTGAGTGGAGCCCCCTGGCCCTACTCTTCATCCCCAGACTCAGTTGCCTTCCGACAAAACGTTTTAAGCCTTTCCCCGGTGATGCCGGGAGCCTGTAAGGCACATTGCAGGAATTTTGCTGTTGCTGCTATTTATAATGCCCATGTAAGGAAGGGAGCGCAGGTGGCTTTGCAGAGCTCTCTAAAATCCCTGCCCATTCCGTGCAGGGCAAGGGGAATCAGTTTTTACAGGATGAGATGACAAGCTGAGGGTGCAGCAGGGATCAGAGCCCTGCCCTCAGCCGCGGTGTGCCCACCTCACTCTGTGCTGGGAAAGCCAGCCCCCCCTCCACCAGCTCTGCTGTCTGTGAGCAAATTGGGCTGGAAAATTGTGATGGTGGCTTTCAAGCAATGTGTAGGACGATGAAGCAATTCTTCTGAGTCTAACTTAGCTGTGCTCGTTTAGAGGAAGAGGCAGCTGATCCCTAGGGAGCAGCGGCTACGAGAGAAGGTGCATTTGCAGGGAAAAAGTGAGCATCAGTCGCTGCCTTGGTGCCCCCCTGGCTGGCAGGGATGGAGGAGAGACTCCTGGTCCCCCACAGCTTGGGAGCTACAAAGCAGGTACCTTCAGGGCAGCTGCTGGCCCTGGGTCCTGGCTTGGCCCTTGGGAGATGCCCGCTGTTTCTGGAGGGTCTCACCCTGTCACCAGGCTTTGAGCATCCACTGCCTCACCTCAGACACCATCCTCTCAGATTCACCAGGGAAAAAACAGGGGGATTTGCCCCGAAACATGAGTTTTCACCAGCTTCATGGTAATGCTCATTTCCCCCCACCAGCCTCATCTCTGCTCCTCTTTGCTAAATAAAAGGAGTCACTTTTAACTACAGCCCTCCATTTTTTCCACTTAATTTTATCTCTAAGCTGACTGGAGCAGACCAGGATTCCTCACCTCTCTCGAGCTACAGGAATATCTCTGACTGTTATTAAAGGTCCAGGCTTGAAAATTGCCTCGGGCAGAGCTGCTGAGTGTCTCCTGCTCCTGGCCCAGCTCTGCATCTCCCCCTCCCTGCTTCATGCACAGGGAAGGACTCATGGGGCTCCCCTTCAGCCTGACATGGGGAGAGGGGGCAGAGCAGGGACAGGGGCAGACACCAAGGGAGACAGGACAGCGGTTGTGCAAGGATGCTGGCTTGGCCATGCAGCCCCACGGTCACCAGGTCCACACCAGCCTCTGCTGCAGCCAGCCCATCATCTAGCTCATGGCAGGGCTCGTAATTTTTGGAGCATTTTTGGAGAGGATGGCATTATCCCCTCCATGGCGAGTGCAGCACTGAGCCGTACAGGACCAGCACAAAATGAAGACAGAAAACCGATATCAGATCGCCCAGACTGCACCCAGAGCCTCTGGCTGCAATCACGGCACCACAACCTTGTTTCCAGCACACGTGACGTGGAACATCGACAGCGCAATAGCACAAAGCCATCCTTTTGATCAAGCTGCTGTCCTTGATATTCGTGTTTGTCACAGGGAGAGGGACCATCAGAGCCTGCCGTAACTATGGCAATGCCTCAGCCCAGCCCAGCTCCCTCCTTCCAGCACATCCCCTGGAGCAATGACCCAGGTACCAGCAAAAACCCCATCCCACTGCCCAGGACACACCGTGCCATGCAAAAGACCCCACCACCTTCCTTGCCCCACAGAGACACCCCTGTCCACCCTCATCGTGGCTACAAGCAGGTAGGCAGTGGAGGTCCAGTGCAGTGGAACCTTGCATGGGAGCTCCCCAGGGCTACTCCCACTGTCTTCTGATTTCTAATATCCCCTCACACCAACTGCTGCCTTATTCTGTCCCTCTCAATCATGCTGAGCCATCCTGGCCCTTCCTCCTGACCCTGGGCAGGAGGGGCCAGGCAGATCATCCACAGGAGTCCTTCCCATGCCCTGGAGCTGTATCCCTGAGGAGGGAGTGGTTGGATTCGTCTGCAGCCCTCAGTGGGGATGATATGAAGCTGGTTTTCCTCTCATGCCACAAACTTGACCCAGAGACAGCCCCTGACACCATCCACCACACAACAGCCATGAATATCTATAGGACAAGCATATGGGCTGAATGAGAAGGATGACGAGAGAAGGCATCTGAAAACTGAACACTCCAGCTGCGGAAGACTCTTGGTTTGAGGTAAGATCACAGTGCCAGAGTGTCCCCATAGTGATTCACAGCAGTCTGACATTTGCCTCCTGCATGGTCATTAAAAAACCCCTGGGTAGCAGTGAGATAATTCTCTCCCACCCTTCCTTTGATATAGTAAGAAATGAATCTGTAGGCAACCATTAGGCTGCAGTCCATCTTCTGGACATGTTCCAGTGTCAGGAGAGAATGGATACAAGAAACCTGCTGCTCTTTGATCTGCTTACTTAGGCAGGATCTCAACTTTTCAGCTCAGGTGGTCCTTCTGTCTTGAGACTCTTCTGCCCAGGATGAACCAGCAACCAGGAGAGGGAGCCTTGGTGGCTGAATCCCTTCTGCTGGTGGTGTCCTTGGTTTTGGTCTAGTGGACTGGAGATCCTGAACCAATGGTGGTCATGTCCATCAAGGATCTCTCTTCCCTCTATCATGGTACCAGGCAACTGGTTGTAGGTGGCCCTGCCTGAGCAGGGGGGTTGGACGAAATGACCTCCACAGGTGCCTGCCAACCTCAGCCACATGAGCCTGTCCTCCTAGGCAGACAACTCTGAGGTGGAGGCATTTTATTGCCTATTTATTTCTGAAGTAGCCTGCCCATGACAGAGCTATTATCACTGACACAGGTAAAATCTGGGGATTGGATCTAAAGGAATGTGATGTTCAGTGATAGCACAAAAAAACCCAGAGGATGATGAGCAGAGTCCCAGAGAAACACTAACACAACGTGGGAGGTGCAGCACCAGGGAAGCACCGACCCTTCCCTGCTGCAGTGCAAGCACAAGTTCACCAGCCCGCAAACTTCAACAGTCTTCTCTCATATCTCCCCATAATTTATCACCCTGGTATGCTGGGCTAAATCAGAGCTACAGCAACACTTAGCTCTCAACAGCGCCTTCAATCAGAGAGCTCAAAGCTCTATGTAGCACGCAATTAACCTTCTAGCTACTAAAGTAAATTACAACACAGGGTGAAGTACAAATCAGAGCCTTGCTTCAAAAAATGAGGTCTGGATTCTACCCTCTTGCTGATGCTCAGCCTGACTACCCACGATCATTTTATTGGAACATAAATAGGAAATAATAGCAGCATAAAGAAGGGCAAGAACATAAGGCAGAGTCGTGCAGCCCAATGCTCAGGGCATTAGGGGGGAATGAGCCTTGGGGACCGCCTCGGGCACTCCACTGCCTTCCTTTCTCTGGGTAGGCAGAGGCATCACACTCCTCTTCCATTTCTGGACACTTTCAGAAAGCGAGCTGGGACAATGTTTGGGCCTGTGAGGTGACAGGTCTTTTAAACTGAAGAGACTGCAGTATTTTCGGGGAGGGTACTCATAGTCTGATGAACAGCAAAATCATAATTTCATTGTCACCCCCACCTGCCCACTCTGGATTTGTTTTACCAAACCCCAGAGCAGTGAGTGACTCCAATCCCAGCATCTGCTGGCCTGGGGACACACACTATGGCCTCACACAGCCCTGCATCACTTCTCTAACTCACGGAAAGACAAAGCCAATTTGCCACCAATTTCATTCACAGGAATTGTCTCCGGTAACACCTGATCTGCACTATTTGATTTGTGTGCTTCATAATCACTTTGTTATTTACCATCGTATGAGATGGCACTCGACCAAGAGCTGTGTTTGTGGCACATTCATCCCTGTCCTTCCCTCTCCCTTTTCTGTCCCATGGCAGACGACATCTGAGTTCAGAGCTGCATTATTCTGACTTCATGCTGCTGACATCTTTGGAATTCAAACAGCATCACCATGGTGTCACACAGCAGCAAGTCACACCTAGTGACTCATCCACCTCCATGCGCTCACAGCCCACTCCTCTACCACTGATTTCCTTGTTAACATTACTTTCTGTTCTGGTGCTTTAAGAGGAAACGCCTTCTTTCATAGCCATGCTGCAGAAACAACTCTGTTAATGATATTATAAATAAAAATTATAAATAAAAAAAATGACTAAAATTAATTTGGCTGTTCCTATGGATTCTGGTCCATGATCCAAGTATTGGCAATTATGTACAGGCAAGGATGGACAGTAGGAGAGGTACAGGACAGACAGGGGACAGGTGCAGTGCATGCCTGCAGCACCCACAGATGCATCCATGGCCATGCCCAATGCTATGAATCCTGTGTGCGGAGCTATTTGTTCAGGCCAAGAGATCACCTTCATCCTACAATGAAATTTTGACTTATTTCTTTACACAGATTCGCAGCTTTGGGTGTTTTCAAATAGAGTTTTTTTTTTTTTTAATCTCTTATCCTTTGAACAATTTATGAAAAATCAAGGACACATTAGCTGAAACACCGATTTCTGGGACACAGACTCAAGGATTTCTGGAGTACAGACCTGCCAGCGTGTACCACGTCAAACAGGGACATTTCAGAGCAAGAAATGGAAAGGGAAAAATATCTGTAAGTGAAGCACTCAGCAGAGTGGTGGAGGAGAAAACACCACTCCCAGACTTCTGAATGATTCCCAGATCGCTATGAGAAGCCTGTGGTGTCAGAAGAACGAGCCTGCCAGGCTTTACTGTGCTCAGTTGTAACGTGTGGAAGAGGTGGACCCTCCTGTCCTGCCTCAGTGGTGCAACAGGAGTCACAGAATCACAGCAAATAGGGCTGGAGAGAACTGCCTGGTGGCATTTAGCTCATCCCCTGCCACAAGCCAAGATAATCCCATCATGCTTAGCTCAAACCTTTGCATCTGAAAGCTCCATGAAAGAGATCTCATCACTTCCCAAAGCAAAATGCTCCACTCTCTTTCATCACTGGAAGTTTTCCCTTGTATCTACCCTAAATACATCCACTGCCACAACATTCTTTATTCTAAACATAAATGGCAAGATACTTTTTCACCTCTGCAACTACCTTTAGTACAACTGGCATCATGTCTCCCTTCAGTCACCTCTTTACTTTCAGTGATGACACTTCTTATTTTCTTCAAAGCTCTTGTTTTCTAGACTGATTATCACTCCCACTTCTGCACCTTCAGACTCTTCCACCTCCCTCTTGAGCTGAAACAGCCACATCTTTCACATGTGCTGAGCAGAGCAGTCACCAGAGCTGGGGATCACACTCCTGTCCCGCATCCAGAACAGTGTCTGTCTTTCCCCATGACATTGTGGACTCCTCTTTGCTGAGCTCCTGATGACCTGTGACCCTCGGATGGTTTCCCGCAATGCCCCTGTCTCCAGGCAGCTGATTTTTCCTCTTCGTTGAAACCATGATACATGACATCCATCACTGCTCACCTGAGCATAAGGCCTGTTTTGCTGCCATGAAAGGATATTAAATTGATTTTATGTGATTTGTTCTTGACAAATCAAACTTGGCTGCAATTCCCTGGCTTGTTATCTCCCAGGTGCTCACAAGTGGTTTGCCTGATAATATGTTCCCGTTCTTTTCCCGGTATTTCAGGCAGCTGGCTGGTTGATAGATCCCCATTTCATCCTTCCTTTTTAAAAGATGGGCTTTTGCATTTATTTTTCCCAGATCTCCAAAATTTTATCCATTCTCCACACACTTTCAAAGATAAAAGTCAACTTCTCTGAGATTGATATAGCCTCCTTTAAGCACCATACCGTGAATGGGGGCAGGCCCAGGCAGTTTGAGACCCTGTAATGCACATAAGTACTCTCTCACCCCTTCTTCCTCTGTTGCAGTGTAAATTCTTGCCCTTTTGTCACCGGAGCGTTTGTGTTAACTGTATCATTGTCATCAATTCTTTAAGTGAAGGCTGAAACAAGAGCAGGACAAATTCTTTTGCCTGGGGCACCATCAATCAAGACTTCTTCATCCCCTTGGAGTAGCAGTGGGCCAGGAAAGAGTCTCTTTTGTGCTTTTCCCATTACTTATTTCATTATAGAAAGTTTTCCTCATTAGTCTTTGTATCCCTCACTAGTTGTATTTCCTTTTGTGCCCTTGCTATTTTGATTCCCCCCCTCCCTATTTTGATTCCTCTCCTATTTCTCCTTTGTATCTGCTTTTAGCAATCTGACTGAAGTGCTCACTGGGAGGTCACAGCCTGAGGACATCAGAGCAGCCTCACCTCTTTGCCTTGTAAACGCACAAGTGCAATGGACTCAAGGAAAAGGAGACAAAGTCCAAGTGGAAGCTGTGACCCCATTAATACTTTATTCTTCCTGGGTGTCTCACCTCATTGCTTTATCTGACACTCAACTCCAAACTGGGAATGTGACTGTACCCAGGACTCAGCTCTCTGTCTCCCATGGGATACAAACTGAGCAAAACCCCTTTCTCCCATGGTCCTGAGCCCCCTGCTGCTGAGACAGTGCATTTCTTCAGCGTTGACTTGGGCCGGTTCCATCCACATCATACTTAGGGCTAGTTTTGTGCCCACCCAGGGAATGCACATGAACAGGGTCCAGCACCTTGGTCTATATGAAGCCTGATGCGCATGTGAAAAGTAGACTGCTATGAACAGCAGTTTAACCCAGCGCAGGTAAAACGATGCCAGTCCCAAGATAAACGCCCTCATTTTGATAACTAGAAATGGTGACAGTCATGAGCTAAAGACACACTATTTAATTTGACAATAAGCCAGAAGGATCCTCCACAGACTTGACTTGATTCTAAAACCAGAGTTAAACTAATGCAATGTTTTCACACACAGGTGATGGCAGGGCACTATGGACTGTGTGGGGCAGTGAGGTCTCCCCAGCCCCTGCTGGCTGCTCCCTGGTTCCAGGGGTTTATGAGCTTACCGGGGATGCAGTGCTTTTTCATCCTCACAGAGACCTTGGGATACAGCTCTGCACAAGGTTTCTGTGCTCTGCGCCACTTCTATTAATTACCACCTTAGTCAATTATTTATTGGTCCCTCTAAGTTGTACTCTGCCATAGGCTGGGCTGGAGCGGCTTGTGATTCCAGACAGGCTGTCATGTTCGTGGCTATCTTTGGAGCTCATCCCCACCTTCCTGACTCTGACGGCAGAGATTAAGGGCACTTGTCACACCAGTGCTGTTGCAGTCCAGAGCCGCTTTTGCCGTCTCTGCAGCACTCCCAGCAAAGAGGACAAAATGTGGCATTTGCTATAGTTTTAAAAGTCATTGACCATTTCTGTTCCTGGCAGGGTAGGGGATGGAATAATAGGAAACAGGAGCAATCAATCCCAGACTATTAAATAATGGCACTTTGATAGGACCATTACATCAATTAATTCTAAAATGATCATTCAGTTTTAAGGCCATGGGTTGAGCCTGTATTTCTGCTTTCTCATCTGTCACCCTACAAGACAAACATGCCCCAAAGGATGTCAGCAGCCTGGCCATGATAGGACATGTCAATATGCAGACAAATGACATTGTGCAGGCTGAGCACCCTGGGGGCAACCAGGAGGTGGTAGGAAACGCCAGCCTTGGCACAGGCTAATCATGGTAATGAAAGAACACATATTGTACATCCCTTTGTTATTCATATCTGAGATTCCCCTGCGTTCCATCCCCTCTTAATGACTTCATGATGATGATGTGGTCATTAAAGATGGTTATTCGCTCAGGGCTCCTGTACATAAATTACAAGAGTAAAACATTAAACAGAGAGATTCAGAGCCCTTGCAGAGCCATCAGCTTTTCATGACTCCTAATTAATCCGGAGTGAGATTAACTAGAGGCAGCAACACTGGTGGCTGCTCCTTTTAGGGGTTCACTGGATGTGGATTGGGTTCATGCACCTGGGAACAGACCTGTGCGAGTCCCACCTGCTTGGTGGTCCTGGGGCATTAACTCTCAGTGGTCTGTCTCATCCTACAGAGCTGTCGGGCTCAATGCCTGGGCTGGGCAGCATTCCCATCTGATAACCCTGTGCTAGGATGTCCCTCATCAAGGGTTTGGTCCTTGTGAAATCCTGGGCTCTGGAACACTCTGGTCCTCTCTTTATGTTCCTGAGTTCTTTCTATGGCATTACAAGGCATGTCCAAACTGTGGAGAGTTGTCAGGATCAACCTGAATTTTTTGTGTGGAGTAGGACACGTGTGCCTGATCTCCCTAAGCCCCATATTCCTTTTGCAGGGGCTGTGGAGGGGGAGAGGGATATCCCCATGAACACAACTTGTAAGAGTGTCTGCTCTCGAACCCCAGAGGAGCAGAACTGTCCCAGACCCCACCGGCTCTGGCTGCAGCCCCACAGCATGGGCAGCACCCTGAATCTCCCCAGTACCCAGCTGACACAGCATCACACATCTCCACACAGCACGGGAGCTGGGAGGCTGCCATGCTGCAGGCATGGTGTAGGAATCTCTTGCAAACCCTGTGCCTCTCAGGGATCCTGCTTCCTAATCTCAGTTATAGATCTTTTTATTTCCTCATCTGTAATATTTATGTCTGACCTTTGCCACTCAGACATGTGTGCATGAGCTATGGAGAAAAAACTGATGAAAGATTCTGGAGTCCTTCTGGGCCAGGCGGGTGCACAGTGCTGTAGAAAAGTCTACCAAAGTACTATTGATTTCTCAAGGATCCCCCTGGGTCAGCTACGGCCTCATCAGTTGCAGAGAGAACTAATGGGCTCTTTCTTCCGCTCCAGGGTTATGAACTTGTCTTGTTGACAGTCTTCTACCTTGCCAGGATGGATTCCTGATGTCTTTGCTGGGCTTTAGATCAGGCACACTCCTTTTCTGTGAAAAGCCCTTACCTTCCCTGCTTGGTATTAGGAGCACAATGTTGGCATGCACCATACAGAGACTTTTTCCCCTTTTTTTGCTCATCCCCACTCTCCTCCTCTGACTGCCAGGTCTGTAACTGTGCACGCAGAGCCCCTCTGCTCTCTTCTGGCACTGTCAGCAACATTCACATGGAACAAGAGCTGCCATGTATATGCAAGTTTACTGCTCCTGCAAAACAAAATAGCCCTTGGTGGAAATGACCCATGCTGCGCTTTGTTTCACATTCAATACTAGAATATTCTGTAAAAACCACAGAAAAGGTGTTTGAGAAAAAACACAGCAGGAGGAAACATACAGAGTTCCTCAAGGGATGCTTCCTGTGACCTATATGTTGACAGTCATTAAATAAGGGCAATTCTCGAGTATGCCTGTTGGACTGCTCACATTGTACACAGCTGCAAACCAGCTCACGATGCAATGTCTCTGGCGGCTCCCTAAGCACTGGCACCAGTGTTGCATGTAGAAATAAAACGAACCAGAAAATGGTGAAGCATAGTATGGGGCTTCAAATAATAGGCCCATCTGGACTCAAATACTTCCATACCGTGTGTCTCCGCAGTTCCTGTCCAGAAGAAAGGAAAAGGGGAGCAGAACAGAGACATCCCAGTGATTCGGCATTGCATTAGCTTCAGTCTTGTTTGCTTTGGTAACATCTCTGGACTAGCTGCAAGGTGAATTGACAAGGAGCCATGGATCCTCCATGATCCAGGAGTCTTGTTAAATGGGGGTCCTCATGGACAGAGTGAATGGAGCCAGCCTGGACAGGGCTGAAGCACAGTTAATAATCTCTCTGTTTTTCTCACCTTACAAATAGTATGAGCCTTGTGGACAGAGGTCCCTGGGAGACTTGAGTGACGACGGGGCATTTGCCTCCAAGCCCAACATAGATCTTCTTGCTGGGACAGGTGTGACCTTTCAGTGTGGCTGCACCTTCGGGTTCAGAAGCTGGTCCTGCTTCCACACTTCCATGTGATGTGCTAAAGAGCTGAAGGTTGGGCATTGTCCAGAGCGGCACCCCAAGATGCTGGAAACACACCCTGCTACAGGAGATGGGCATCAGGGGACACCTGTCTAATCCATAGTTCTCTTCTCCAGTGATTCCAAGTGTGGATGAAATAAGCGTGAGGAAATCAAGGTTTGTGCCCTTCAGCCCAGGAGCACTGTCCAAGACGGTTCTCATCCATCCTTGCAGAAAACACCCATGGCAAGGTTTTGGCAGTCCCACTGTGCCCCATTTGCCGATGGACCCCGTCCTGATGCTGGCACCTGGAGATTTTCTGAATGCCAACAAGTTCCAGGCTGTATTTTTCTTATCAAAATTCTCCTTTGCTCGGTTTTCAGCACAATTTAATTTCTCATGAAAAGATAACTTTCCACAGAAAAAAAAAAAGAAAAAAAAAAGACTTTTCTGATGAAAAGTGAATGACAGAAAATTCAAATACTTCACCTAAGAACCAAAATGTACTTAGCTGTTGTCTAAATATCCCTAAAAGTTGAAAAGTAGGTGTTTCCCCCTCCACTTCCATTCTTATTTGTGAAAAAAATGCAGTGAAATGCTGGCACTTTCTCCTCTCCTGACCAGTTCTGAATGATAGGCCGAGGACACATCCTGCTTCTTTCCTTGGTATTGGGAGATGTTCCCAGGTGGGGTCAGGTCAGGTGGAAGTGAGGGCTTTAACTTTGATGACCATACAAGCAGAATGAGCAGGAGAGGTGCAATTCCTCTTCCCGTCACAGCTCTGCCCAGGAAAGCAGTTTGTCTGACCTTTGTCAGAAGCTAAGCTGAATGCTGATCACTTATAAATTCCATTTTTATGCTCTTCTTGTGGAAAAATGCAGTCTGTTTTGACAAAAATAGTTAGAAACCTGGAAAACAAATTGATACAGTGGCAAATGTTCCTCCATCTTCTCTCAAGTGTTGGGTTTCAGTTTTCTTGGGAATGCTGGCAAGCTGGAAAAAAACCCCCAATTTAGCTAAAACCACTGTGTTGAAGGAAAGGACTTCCAAATGCTGCTGACAATCTGTGGTTTTGTGTGTGTGCAGCCTCCAGCACTCCTGGGCTGGGATGACATTTTTTTGGCTCTTTTTGTCCCAAGATGCAGGAGTCGTTGATCTGAGGGTGCCAAGACTTGGAGGTGCAGCCAGAGCTCAACATTTGGCTTGTGGCAAGAGGGGTCCTGGGACCTGAGGAGGTTGCCATGAAAATGTTGGAGATAGATAGATACTATTTGCTATATTTCTTACACAGAGTAAATACTTTTGTGTGCCCATTTGCACACCTAAATCCAAGGACAGTGGTCACTGTTGCTGTGGGAGACTCCCATGCTCTTGAGCAAGTGCTTTAAGCCTTTTCTATAGAATTTAGCCTCTGCTACTGGTGGGAACCTCACCCAACCCTTACAAAGGGCTCTCCTGACCTTCACCTTCTTACAAGCAATACAAAAATACATCCCTCTCCTTCGCCTGCCTCTGGCTGCTCTCCCAGGGGAAGCTCCTCTCCCTCACTGCCTTCACCGCTGGGATAGATAAAAGATAAAGTTGAAAAAGGGGTATTGTCTGCTGAGATGCTGATGGGAGAGAAGGATTAAGAAGAAAACCAGAGTTTTTTTCTCAACTTGCTTAAGTGTCTCTCCTGCCCACGCTGTTCTGGGGGGCTGGTTCCCATGTGCGCAGCCCCCCGAGGGTGTCAGCACTGCCGGGGCACCGCTGGCACCAGTGCAGCAGGCACTGGCCACAGGCCAGTGAGATAATACAAACCATATTAATAATGGAATCATCTGCATTGCGCTGCGCCTTCAGTGGAGGACATCAAAGCTCTTGACAAACACTTCAGAACTGATCTGGGGATTTTGGTTAAGGGCAAACAAGAGGGGGAAAAAACTCCAAACCCAAAATAAGCCCTAAAAAGCCACTTTGCATCCTTTCCTCCTCCTTTCTGCCTGCTTCCTCTGGGACTCATGTCTGCTTGGAGACGGTATCCCAGCATGGGGGATTTCAGACAGCACGAGCCTACAGTGCTCACCCTCCACAGCAGTGAGGAAAGGGGGGAAGGAAGGACAGGACATTGTTTGCTGGAGTGACTGCTTCCTTCTCCACATCTTGGGAAACGGGACTGCCTCCCAGCACGCTCCCACCATAACCAGCTCCCTGCCCCACCACTGGCAGGAGCACCCATACCCTGGGAGCATGAGGGGGTTTCAGGCTTGCCTCCAGCTCCTTCCCCTCTCATTCCCAGGTGCATTCGTTCAGTGCTGGACTCCATAGAGGTCAGACCTGTGTTCAAACCACCCTGTGCTCTACAGTGTGTTTAGTTATTAGCCTTTCCTTTGGATTTGTTTGAGTTCCACTGCAATTGGTCGTCCAGCTCATTCCCTTTGATAGGACAGCAGCCCTGCCCTCCTCTTTCCATTTGCAAGAATCATCTGCCTTTGCTCACAGTGTGCTCTGCACATTCTGGGATTTGCCCTGATTCATCACTGATGTCCTCCTGGCCGCATCCCAGTTGGGATGCCCTGTGGTCAGAGATCATTGGTGCCGTCTCTAAAGCCCTGCAATTTGCGATTTCCAGGCTGGGAGATGCCTTGACCTGCTCCTCTCCACCTCCAAGGAGGTCTGTAAGCAGGATGGGTATCAGCATGTCCTGCTAGGAGATGAGCAATGTGGATAGAATCACAGAATCACAGAATCACAGAATTGTGGTGGTTGGAAGGGACCTCTGAG
>JAOXJM010000005.1:17873316-17883597 GCA_026413425.1 Tringa solitaria | reverse complement strand
GTGGCTCTGCAAGTACTTCTGACAGTTCTCTCAGAACCCTTGGGTGAATCCCATCAGGCTCATGAAGCTCCTGAAGGCAATGCCACATGGAGATGAGGTGGTGAAGCACAGACTGGAACAGGGCAGGAGGACAACTGGCACCTGCAGGGCTTAACCTACAGGCAGCAGTGGGGCTGTAGCCCCTATAAACGTATAAAAGAACGTTCCTGGGTCTCTAGTGCAGGTATTGAGGAGCAAACAAGTCAGTATGGGATGCCAAAGCCCACCATGGGGCCAGGAGGAATGCTCCAGCTGCTGGTGGGGCTCGGATCACATTGCCCCAAAGCCCTGATGGTATCACTGCTGCAAAGATGCACTTTAATTCTAGTGATGTAGGACAGCACGGAAAATAAACCCCTGCTCAGGCTGGTGGGTTAATGCTGGGCTGGGGTGGAGAGCCCTGGAAGGAGTGTGCAGAGTACGCACAATTTAGTTGTTTTCTCCACAGGTTAAAGGAATAATTTTGCTCTGGGATGTCCATGCTGGCACCACAAAGAGAGGAGACAGTCTTGCAACTGCCTCAATCATAAACCAGACGGAGCCGGGCAGAAAACAAGAAAAGAGCGTACAAATCACAATCCAAATGGTTATCAAAGGGGTTCAAAGCTCCTACAATTGATAAGGCAGGAGGGCCTGCTGATGGAGATCCTGGCTGCTAAATGAAAGGGGGATAGAAATTGGATAATCTGCACCAGATGCTTGTATTTTTTTACAACCTCATTCATTTCAGACGAAATCCTGGCAGGCTGGAAGGTGGCCAGCTCCTGCTACTAAAGGGAGCATCTGGAGGCACTCCCAGCAGGACACAGACGGAGGACCTTCCCTGTTTTCTTATCACTGTTGTGAAACAAACTGTCACTAAGAGGGAAGCAAGGCAAGCTTCTTCTGATGCTTGGGGAAACAAAACGCCTGAGACCTGAGCGGTGATTCCTGCAGTAAATTATCACCTCAGAAAGGCTTTCTGATTCTGGCAGTCTCCAGGTCTGTCTCCAGCACAACACGCTGTGGTCGAGATGGACTTTGTACCTGTTTACAAAGTCTTCAAAATAAAGAAGAAAAAAAAACCCCAACCTGTCTGTTCTTTTGGTTGGAGAGAAAGCTGCAGTTTTTTCTGCTGTGTTGTAATTCATTTCTTCTAGAAATCTGACAGATGTAACACTTGTTTTTGCATTTTAATGTCAAACAAGTGTCTGCTGCTGATTAATGCACATTTGAACAGATCCGGACTGCCCACCTCTGAGGGATGGAGGCTGCATCCTGCAAACTCCTTCTGAAAAGTTTGGGGTTTTTTCCATGTAATTATAATCCATAAGTATAAAAAACCCCAAACCACAAAACACAAATTCTAGACCTGAAAACAATCACTTGCAAATTACTGCAGAAACATAGCCTGGGGATGGGAAACCCCCAAATGTGCCAGACAACAAATGAGGCTGCTCAGCATCCTCACAACAGGCCCTTTTGGCTCTGACGGCTTCACTGCAGTAGGCTGCCCAGAGGTTGTGCAGGCTCCATCTTTGGAGGTTTTCAGGACCAAATTGGAAAAAGCCCTGACCAAACTGCTCTGATCTGGTGGATCACCCTGGTTTGAGCAGGAGAGAGGAACTAGGAACCTCTTGAGGTCCTTTCCAGCCTATATTATCCTATGACCCTATGGTTATCCTTCCTTCTAAGGCCATTGCCTTGGTCTTCTCCAGGCCTGCAGAGATCCACTCCTTCTCCAGGTGCTCTTGAAACAGGAATCAGCAGCTCTGAGATGGCTCAGACCTGTCTGAAATGCTCTGGGCTGAATTGTGTCAGGTTCAGATAATGTGAGAATCCTGAACTTATGTAACTCTTCACTACTTTTCCCTGTTTCACCCTGATTCCCATGTCTTGGCCACTCTTGTCGGCTGCCTGAGCAGTCTGGCTTTTTGTAAAGACAGAGGAAAGGCATTAAACATTTTACTTTGTGTCCTCTCTTGGGAGCTTTCCCTGCCCACCGAGTAGCAGAGCAATTTTTTCCTTGTCTTCCTCTTAGGTGCATACAGAAGGACTTCTCAGCACTTCTCATGTCCCCTGCTGATTGTTTCGCTCTTTCTGCCCTGCCCTTTCTTTTTACATCTGTAAATGTCCCTGTTATCGTTTCACTTTTTTTCTTCCCAAGTTGACCCAGTTTCCATTCTCTCTGCTTGTCACTGGGCAGCTTCTCTGCATTGGGATGGTTTGACCTAGTACACTTAATACAATTTACTTATGCCACGAGTATTCTGGAATGCTTTTCTCCTTAGGTTATTTTTTTTCCACAAAAACTTATATTATCAAGTTAACTTTAGGACCACCGTTCTATTTCATGGTCCTTCTTCCGCCTCATCCTCAGAGTATTTATAATTTCATAACCATTTCTGAGCTCCCTCTAACAAATTCCCTTTATTTGCAGCTGTTTGATATGGAGTGTAATACCTGCCACCTAGGATTGTCTTCAATTTCTGAGGATACAGAGTGGAACTTTTTAAAGAGGAGAATAGAGGACAGCAAATTACCAACAGCAACATATGAATTGCAAATAATGAATAATGAAAAGTAAATATTTGGTCAGGCACACATGACCCAATTCATGAATGAGTAAAAGCAAACAGCCACTCCCAACATATCTAAGCAAACAGAAACCTGCTGACACTAATATTTGCAAATAGCACATCAGAGGCTGAACCAGAGAGGTTTGCAAACACTGCTTGAAAGCACTCCAGCAGGCCCAGAGAGCCCTGGAGACAGCTTTAACCCTGGCACTCCTGTCTTTGGGCTTATCTTTTTTTTTCACCAGTTACATCCTTCAGAGTCTTTTCCAGGAAAGGTATTGCCGGTCTCTCTTCACTGCTTGACTCTCTGGGAAGAAATTGTGCTTCTAGTCCTTAGTGCTAAACTTTATGAAAAACAGAAAAGAGGCAGAAGGATGAGACTATCAAAAACTTCAGTGGGAATGCATGAAGTCGGGCAAAAACCTCATGAGGCTGAACTGGATGCACTGGAAATTGACAGGCATTTTTCCCATAAAAAGTGCAAATTAGTTTTGGTCATAATTGAAGTTCAATTGCCAAAATGCCTGTTTTCATTCTTCAGCCACCAAGATGTCATCCAGATGCTGCACAGTCAGCAGGACTGAAGGAATGGCTTCCCATCAACCTGTTTACTCTGTCTATCCGTGCTTCAGCCCCTCCATGTCACCACCCAGCATGGCTGCTGCCTTTAAAAGAATCCAAAGCACCCTCACTTTCAAATGCATAAAGATCAATTCTTAGGGTTTTCTTTCTTCACTTGATTCCCAGCCCAGTAAAGTCACTGGGAAAGTGTTGTTTGAAGTGACATTTCTGGGCCAGTGCCCACATGGATTATGAAAGCTGGCAGAAACTCTCTGGGAGAAGAAAAAGTACTTCTTAGCATCCCTTGTGCTGTCAGGACTTACAGAGATGCCTTTGGTGAGTTCAGAGCTCACTCACAGGGCAAAGCATCCCAATTCAAGGGAGAAGTGTCCCTGCCTTCAGCCCCAGCTCTGGGTACACAACCTGCCCCCAGTGCCATGGCTGCAGATCACCCATGTGGGACAAGCCAGGTGAAACTGCAACGGTGACCAATGCCAGTAAGTGCACAGTGACCACCAACAAAGCTGGACACCACTGCCCCGGGTTATGCCTAAAGGTACTGGCAGCTCATGGGACCTTGTCACTGCACAGTCCCCAGTGACTTTGGCTAGCTCTTTAGATGTCTTCCTCTTGATTACACATTTTTCCTTTTGCTCTTTATGCTAATCCCAAAGCCTTCAAACTGGGAGGAATGTTTAAATGAGATGAGAACGCAGGAAGATTTAGCAACTAGATGAAAAAGCCTTAGGATGAGACTGTAAACTAGCTCATGTCTCATCTGACCCAGAAGCATTCAAAGACCCCAGAGGCCAACTGAAGATGTCTCTTGGACCAGAGAATTCATGCATCCATCAAAAAAAAATCTCCAATAAAAAACCAAAACTATAGAGGAAAGTGAGTTATACAGTGACAAGATGCAAATTAAACAAGTAAAAAGTGTTTCCAGAGGAACTCTCTCATCTCAAGCTAGGAAGAACAGACTATCATACCCAGGGGACCACGCAGAGCCCACACAGCCCTGGGAAAGGAAACGCTGGAAAACAAGTCTATAATGTTTGGAGGTACTGAATGGTAACTCGTAATGCAAAATGACAGCTCTTAGCACAAACTCCTCTCCACCCTGCCTTCAATTATATCTCCTAATTGCAGAGTATTGGAACAGCTCCTGTGTGCTAATACAGTTCACTTCAGAGCATCCCTGTGTGTCAATACCAGTCCCACTCAACAAGGGAGGGGAACCACAGGGGGAGCACGGGGCTTGCCCACAGCAACTGCTCTGCAGATGAAAGAGGCACCACCTGTGGAGATCCTGGCTCCTGTCCACGCCTGGGGACACATTTCTGCAGGAGACTGCTTGCTCCGGCAATGGCACCGTGCTCCCCGCTTTAGGTCCAGATTCGGGGATACACTGCTGCCTGGGCAGAACATCAGCATTTTCCATCTCACACTTTGCAGACACTAATTAATAATGTTGTTATTTCTTCTGAAGATGAAAAATCTTGGATAAACAGAGCCTTGGTGTCTCAATTTTTCTGATAGTTTTTGAATGCGTGTTTCCACTGGCCAACCTGAGCAGGAATTTGAAGCACGTGAACAGCACACGTGGCATACAAAGGAGAGCATAAGCACCCACCACAGCAGAAGTTATCCAGGATTTCTTCCAACTTGTGGAGACTACATGAGCAGCTTGTGAATGCTCTTTGCTAAAAAGAGTCTTCCAGCTTTCTGTGGGTGGCAGTGAAGCAACAATTTTCACTTCTCTACCTCTTCCTTCCCCAGAGAGAATATTTTTTTTGGGAACATATTTGATTTTCAGAGGTCTAAAACTGTCTTGAAATTCCACACTTCACAATGTGAATTGCATCTCACTTTTATCTCACTTTATAGGGTCTTCATTTTAATACTATTAGTTTATATGATTCCTTGACAGACCAGTAATAGAGTGGGATAATATGTATGGCTGTCAACGTCTTACAGAATAACTGAATAAAGTCTTTTGCATTCCATAAAATTTTATCCAGCTTTATTTTATTTTCAAAACTACTGAGAACTGATGGAAACACCTTATGCTTTTTCCAAAGAGGAAGGTGTCTCCTGGCCACTGGGATGAGTCAGTCCGAAAAATCACGAAGTGGTCTTTGGTGTCATCATTCAGGCTCAGTTCCACTCCCTCCAGCGTTTAATAA
This sequence comes from Tringa solitaria, assembly GCA_026413425.1. Lineage (NCBI taxonomy): Eukaryota > Metazoa > Chordata > Aves > Charadriiformes > Scolopacidae > Tringa > Tringa solitaria. The sequence goes on along the minus strand of JAOXJM010000005.1, from coordinate 17,878,253 downwards.
CATCTCTTTTATCCTTCCCTACAAGCCCTTTCATTTCTCTCATTAACTTAGCAGCTTTGGGCTGTCCCACTCTCATTTTAATGAGATCTTTCTTCATACTGGGAGGGCAAACCTGTGTACATAATCAGGTTCATGAGTATCCGGTCCACAGCGCCTTGATGAGGGATGACTTCCCTCATCCCTAAATGATGCTGTGTGCCCCAGGACTATGATATCACTCAATGTGAATAGCAGTTGTCCTCAAACAACACTGACATTTCTCTGCCTTTGATTTAGAAGTCTGTGCCAAAGCATTCAGCAGAACATTTTCAGGTCAACTGGTAGGGCCAGACCCTTTCCCTTTAGGATTTACACTACTTCACCTTGTCAATGACTTCAACCATAAGACATCACTGTATGCAAACACTGGACCTACCTGTACAAGGCCCTGATGGCAGGAATGGCAGAGATTTCCATAACAATTTTCTCTCTGCTTGACATGTCCTCTGAAGGCTGTGAGGGACCCCAAGGGTTCTGGAGCCATGAGGTGGAAAACCACCAATTTAACTCATGAAGGACTGAATCTCACTGAATAAAGTCCCCCAGCTGGCTCTCACCTGAAATGACAGGCATCAGTGTACCAAGAGACACTGTCCTGAGGGCATGTGGTGCTGGGGAGCAGGACCTCAGGAGCTGGAGAGGTCAAGCACAGGATGTGCAAAACATGATGGAGGTCTGGCACCCCCTTACTTCCACTCTCACACAAGCTCTGCGAGGCAGCAGTACAGCACTGCAAACCTCAATTACAAGCCAGAATTAAAAGGCTGTAGGAGAATTCATCATGGGAAACTGCATCAAGACAAGCTATATGAAAAAAAAACAGATTTATGGAATTTATTGGCCCCCTGTATCCAGACTGATAGTTATTTCATTAGAAAGTAATCGTATTTGTCTGACATGATTTACTCCTCGCAAACTCAGCCTGACTCACACCTTTTCAAAACACACTTTCCTAAATGTATCCTGAAGCTACCCAAAGACAGCTGTTTCTCGAGTTCCTCTTCACAGGGGTTTGGCACCAGGGCTGCAACTTGCAATTTCTAGTAAAACTAATCATCTGATGGAGCAATATGCAATCTCACCAGCACCTTTGGTATTAAATATTATTAAAATATAATGATCATTAATGACTCTTTGATTCCTAACTTTGTATCTAATTTAGGGATGCGATTCCCAAACCTTTGAGACTTTACTCTGTTGTACTGGGATTGTCTCAGTGGTTAATATTTGCCATAATTAATACAGATGTGGAGAAGGCATTGGTACTTCACACACTGCTCTTTTAGTAACAAGTAATTTCCTACTTTCCTGCCTTCTAACAACTCTAGTGATTTTCTCATTGTTAAGATCACTAGATGATGACACTGATTTTATATGTGTTACACTGGAGAAAATAATAAGCAGCACTGTGCATCATTAGGTCTTAAAATGTTCCCCCAGAAGAGGGTAACACACACAATTTTGCAGCAAACCAAAGCACAGAGCAAGGACAGACCCGTGATGATGCTGCCGAACAGCTGTATAATGTAGAGCTAAACCCCAAATTTCAGGGCCAGCTGCCGCACTAATTGCTCTCTCTCTGGCAGGTTCAGACAGGGTGACGGCCTCATGCACTGGTCACTGCATAAACCCATAGTCCCTGCCGCCCAGAGCCTCTGTGCAGTTTGAGAATAGGAGAGAGGTAGATGGTGATGGAGCATGATGGGTAATAACACTGCACGGGTCCTCGGAGAGGTATTTGTGACTTTTAACGCTCACATCTCAACCCATTCCGACTGGTGATGCCCACCTGAATTATGGCAGTGGCCATTTCCACAGAGCCTGTGTGACTGTCGGAAGGGCAGCTTCACAGCCTTTGCTTTACAAAACACAATTTCATTTCCTTCTCACACACAGGCCAGTCTCACATAGGAATGCAGCAAGATCCTTGAAGGAAAAAATCCCACTTTTCTCTAAGAGAAGTGTCTGATGGGAGATTCCCAAATTACGGCTGTCCCCTGGTGGCAACTCTGAGATGCTGAATTGCGACACTCCCATGTGCTCTGCGGTTCCCATGGCTCACTTGGACGCATCTGATAGGTGTATGGGGTGCTGTAATGAAACCTGTGATCCTCACAGGCAATGAGACACTTCACTCCTGGTCCTGGGTCCCGTTCCCAGCCACAACCACCAGGAGATACACCTTTCCCCGTAATCTGTGGTGTCTTTAGACCCTGGCACCACTGCATCCCTCCTGCATCAACTATTATAAATACACCAAGGAGGGTGAAATGAGCAGACAGAAGGACCGTAGATTAATTTTGGGACAAATATCCATGTTCTTACAGTATTTTACATGACAGATAAGTCAACATTGAGCAAAGATGCATCCTTTTACACTGCTGCACACTGGCCATGTACCCTCATCTCAAGTCCTTGTTTCTAGACAAAAAAGGCTCCTGAATTCATAAGCATCTCTAATGGAGGAGACCAAATATCACAGAAAAAAAGGGTAAAGCTTCTCAGTGCAGGAGGACCCCATAAGGCACACAGATTCCTTATGCCTGACATTAATTAGCCTCAACTAGGACATGAGCAAAATTTGTTCTTACATTAGGAAGAATTTTACTGCAGAAAGGCCACTTCTGACATATTTCTGGGCTGAATCAATCACTTTAATTAGACCAGCCAATATATCTGGAAAAAATCCCAAAGACGTTTTCAAGAACAAAACCCTTTGTCCGTCATGGATCTCAAAGAGCCTAGTTTTTTCCCCATCTGCACTCTCAGTCTGTTGGAAGCGACCACTTCTCTTTGCACCTCAGCCTCACTGACACCCTCCCTCTCACAGCTATGACAACAGTGTTCGTACAAGCAATTTCTATTGTTCGGTTCCAACCTTGTTTGTCTCTATACTTTCCTTTGTTCTCCCAGCTAGAGACAGCACTTGGGAGCTCACTTGGTAGTCATCCATCTGCTCCAAATACTTTTCCTTCCCTTGTGCTTGTGTAACAGTCGCACTCATCTCCATAGTAACTTGGGAAAATGCTTTTTCTCCAAGTGAGGAGTTGGGTGGAAGAAACCACGAGCACCACTGGAAGGCCCACCAGACATCAACAAGGCACCTAGCCCATAGGACCAGGACTAACAGCAGGACTCCAGAAGAAGTTCAGGAGAACAAAAGTTCTCCTGAGATTTGTAGTAAGATGCCTGAAGCCAGAACAAGATCTTGTAGGAGCAAGGCTTTATGTGGGAGTTTGCTCCTGCAGGGAACATAGAGGAGATGAGGAAAGGGAAGAGCATCAGGAACATATGGAGGATTTTGCTGACACCAAAAACATTTCACTCAACTTAGCTATGAGTAGATTTTTATTTTCAGGGATTGAAGAGGAGGAGAAAGCGATAATAAAGAAAAAGCGATAATAAAGAAAAAGAGATAATAAAGAAAACCACCAGCTGATTTCCTCAGCCCTCGATGACTCACTTTACGCACTGTTTGTCTCCTGCAGCTACCAGGGGCGTCTCCATGATCTTTGTGAAGCAGAACCTGGCTTCCTAGAGACTCCCAGTCTCCAAAGTGATCAGGGCACAAGGCAGGCAAGCTGCAGTCTGCCACCCTGATACTCTCTAGAGAAGTGGGGACAAGCTCTTACCTCCAGAGCCCCCCCACTGCTGCGTCTGCTGTCCCAGAGGAAGGGGAGGGAGAGCTCTGGCATGCAGGCTTGTGCAGAACTCCCTGAATCAGTAGGAGAAGGAGACCCATCTTCCAGATCTGTCCTGTAGCTCAGACCTCACCCTCACACTCCTCTCTCCATCCTACAGCTGAAAGACATGCAAATCTTGGCCTTGGGCAAGGAGGCACCAGAAGGGCTACAAGAAGAAGGGATATTGGGAAGGGAAGGACACTCCCTGAGCTTTCCTAAACCTCCTGCCCCAACCCTCACTGACCCTCTCCTTCTCCAGAAGCACACTTCAGTGCTGCCAACACTCTTGTCTGCCTAGCCAAGGAGCCTTGATCTTGTTTGCCTTTGCCAGCCAGCACCAGATAAACAGTGCCCTGGTGCACAGCCTGCCTCCTTTTGTGGTAAGGAGCCCAAGATCTAAATGCACTGTGGAGAACAAAGTCTCCTTTTCAGGCAGAAACTCCCCAGAATGCTTCCATGAAATTTTTCTTAAGACGAGGTGAAAATAAGGGTGGTAACAGTCCATCAATGACCCTTGTTGTGGCCTTGACTCATCCAACAGGGAACACCATCCTTTCCTGATGGCAGGAGTTTACTGTTCCTGTGTTTTTCAGCTTTCTCTGTCTATTGCTCTGGGTGAGGCATCTGCTGGCTTGGCCTCCAGCATCGTCTGTGGGCTTCCTTGCAGCACCCAGCCCAGCCCAGGGGTATCTGGGCTGGGGCACCCTGGGTTCATTCTGGTTAAACATTGATCCCTCCCTCTGAGCTGGTCAATTGAGGCTCCATGTGGAGTCAATACAGCCAGTGGAGACTAGGTGCAATTAATTTCAATTAAAATGATTGTCTACATTTGATCTGACGAATCACAGTCCAAAAGCTTTTTATTTTTCTCCACTGGAATAACAGAGAACAGGGCACCCTGGATGACTCTGCATTAAAGATTCCTATTGACTCTTTTCTCTTTGACCATGGTTTACTATGAAAAAGAAAAAAAAAAGAGCCTTTTATCTAGCTAAGGATTTAGTTAACATGTGTCCCAATATTTCCCCACTGGAAGGACTGGTACATGAATTCATTTTAGATTGGAAGTTGGAAAGAGTTGAAAATACATGCAAAGATAAGGATAAATAGGCTGGAAGAGGGAGAGAAAATGCAAAGATATTCAGCCCGTATTATTGAGGTTCAGATTGGATATTAGGAAAAATTTGTACACTGAAAGGGTTATTAAGCATTGGA
>JAOXJM010000005.1:17859068-17869143 GCA_026413425.1 Tringa solitaria | reverse complement strand
ACGTGGTGCTGAGGGACATGGGTTAGTGATGGGTTTGTCAGTGTTGGGTTGATGGCTGGACTCAATGATCTTAAAGATCCCTTCCAATCTAGACGATTCTATAATTCGATGATTCCCAGTACTCCCTACACCGGTGTGAAGGCAGGTGAAGAGCAGTTGGATCTGGGTCCTTACGCTCCTGTCTTCACAGTAATCCCCCTGCACCACACACTCCTTCAAGGGCTTTTATTTTGGGTGCCTAATGCACACAGGACCTCTGAGTGCCAATGTCCAGTCTACTGCAGCTCACATCGCAGCCCCTGGGTGAAGAGGAGAGACAGATCAGCCAGATATGGACCTAGTGATGACAGTTGGTGCAAGGAGTGAATTCCTTCCCTATGCGAGAAAGCGCTTCACCTTCCTCCTCACATCCGGCTTCCCATCGTTCCAGCTAAGGACGGTACCTTAACTCACACCCTCTGCCCATCACACAGTTAGACCCTCCTCCTATTCTACATTTTGGCACCATAACGGAGCAGAAGTCAGCAGCCCTCAGAGGGCTCAGGACCTAGAGAGTCCTCAGACTGCAAAGAGCACCCAGCATACCCCAATACTATATCTCTCCAGAGCCTGCTATTTCTCCTCTTTCCAGCTGCTCCCTCGAGATCCTGGTATCTATCTTCCTTCCCACTGTTTCCTCACTCACCCGTGGTGCCACCAGAGCAGTCAACAGTAGATGTTACTTTGGGAAAACAAGCAAGTCCCAGCAGGAATAAATACTGTAGGGATACAAAGATATGGGTTATTTGAGAGTAGGAAGTGTTACTTGTCCAGACAACAAGCACATCATCACACATGAAGAATCAGACTATCCAACCAACTGGAACAATAGAAATTATATTAAAATTAATAGCTCAAAGGGCAAAGTCCTGTCCTTTAGGATAACAGGAGGAGCTTTTTTATATGATTCACCAATTTGAAATGATGGAAGAGGGACGAGGTCAGCATCATTAGGGAAGAACTTTGTAGAGTATGGTGGATGGTTGGACTTGATGATCCCAAGGGTCTCTTCCAACCTAAATGATTCTGTGATTCTGTGATTCTGTGATCAGTATGCCTTGGTCAGCTCTAGCATCATGATGGATTCATAATGTGATGAAGTTGTGAAAATAGCCACCATAATTCCAGAGAAGTTTTTTCAGCAGAGCTAAAGAAGCATTAGTACTATATACAAAGCAAGAGTGAAAATTTGCTTGAACTGTTGTGCATGGGTTTGGTCAAAAGAATTAGTTTCAAATTGCATCAGGAAAGAGGAAGGCTGGGGTTCGGGGGAGTGGAGCACCTGTCTTAGGAAAGCACACTTTGAAAGCTTTGCTTTGTCAATATAGCAAAATGACTTTGAGGGGTTAGGTGATGATTCCTTATATAAATACATCTGGGGGATAATATCAAACGTGGAAAAGCTATTAAGGGATAACATGGAAATAGATCAAATAGATATAAACCAGTCACGAGTACAGTGAGACTGGAAATTAGAAGATGTCCAACTATCCAAAGACTGAAATTCTCAAATGCTTTCCAAAATCCATTTGTCTGTATGGAGATGAGGGGAGGAAGACAGGAAGGAGGGAACATAAATTATATGAAGATGGAGCTGTTGATGAAAGGAGTTGTTTGATAGAGTGGAAATAATTCTGGGTCTGGAAGTTAAAGGCCTTGGGCATGTGATTTATTGCTATTTCAGCGGATGGAGATTTGATCATTGCGTGCCAAGTGCATTTGCTGGCGCTATATTTATATCACATTAATTCTAGATTTCAGGCTTCTGCAGGTCATTTGCGCTAAGGAAGGCTCGTTCACTCCTTGATTCACAACTTCCCTTATGGCCCTGTTTTAGCCTTCCTCTGAATCACAGCAAGTGCTGGCCATGAGGGTTGGCTTCAGAGCAGGGCAGACCTGTGGTTTGCTGTAGGTTGAAAGCCTTCTGCATGAGAGATGGCTGTACCTTTTTTACTCACCTGGGACTGCAGTGATCGTCGTCTCGGGGATCAGAGTTTCTCTGATAGAAGCCAGGATTGTCAGGGCTTTTGCTTGAATTCCATAGCATGAAATGGTCCTGGTAGTCCTTCTCCGAAGTGACCTGAGGAGCAACTAAATCGAAACCCCTACACTTCCATGGTCACTTCTGCTTCCATTCTTGCAGTCTGGCTTAATTATCCCAGGAGTGATCTGGAGAAAGACAAGAAATGGCCTAAATGAGCTAAAGCAGCACGTTCTCCCTGCTGAGAACAACTCAGATATTTCATCCTGAAGCCTTCATATGAAGCTGAGTTGGGTTTTTACAGGCAGGACTGCCTGGCTGCTATATTTGAGTATCTCATACCCTTGTCCCACATGGCCTAAGAGCACCTCACAGACATCACCTAATTAAGGAGTGACTGATCAAAGCAGGTGGAGCTGTCATCCATGAATTTCACACCCCTTCTCCAGCACTGGTACAGCTGCATGCTTTTTCAGTAAAGCTTCCCTTCTCTGGGATGCCCTTAATCAGCTGTGAATGGAGCATCCCCTTCCTGCTCTCTCAGCAAAGGAGTAATCACTGCTTGTCAGCCAGCAGTGATTGTGTTTTCCAGCCACATTCTGGTTGACAAGTGAGTGACGGGGAGACAAAGCTCCTTTTGTGGCCTGATGGTGGGGGTGGGAAGGCTGGAGAAGGCAAAGCAATTGCAGCACCCCATGCAGCAGTGTGCCTCTATCATCCCTGAGCCATGGACAAATGATGGCAAAACCAGTTTTATGACTGCTAAAACTGTTTTTGCCATCAAAGTGACCATGAAATTACTTTGATCGAGGTGATAATGAAATACACCCGTTGCAGTATAAACAGAACCACCATTCTGGATTCTGGACCCTTCATTGCAGGAGACTTGGTGCACCATACCATTTCTTTGGTGCCTTCAAGACTGGAATGTTGCCTAAGCTGCTGCCAACTTCTCCACACTCAGATCCTCTTTTATGTATCTCCTCTCCCTTTTGACTAGTCCTGGATTGGACTTTGCTCAGTCATGTTCCTCCTTTTCCTACACTTCAGCTACTCTGAACCTCATCCAATTTGACTTCACCTTGACTGAGAGTCTCACTCCCCCATTAAACAAGCAACTGAATCTGACAGACTGGCTGAACTCCAGCACAGTCACAGGAGCCTGTGTGAGGAGAGAACAGTCCTAGGGCAGGCTGCAACCTCATCCCAGCTGTGCCTGAGGACAAAGTCTGGGTCTTCTTGGACTCCAGACAAAAGCACCAGAACTCAAGTAGTGATTAGTCTACTGTGTCACATCACTCCAGGTAGGTCACCACAGGCAAGCCTGGGACTTGGAGGAGATTTGGGACACTGCAAGGTCTGGAGATGAGTGAAAGTCAATAATGAAGGCCTTAGAGCATCCTTTTCTGCTGTGTGAATTTAGATTTTATTCCATGTTAGAATGTAAAGGTTACAGCGGCACATAGGGCAGTATGAGAGAGGATCTGGGCATCTCTTTTCTCTGAAGGTTGTTAATAATTTCCAAGAAAAAAAGACACAGATAACAGTGACCATCTTACAGACCTTCACCAGCTCTTCCCCAGCCTTTCATAGAGTTCCCTTTTTGCACGTGGGGTGCAGTAGATGACTGAGCTCACAGAGACGAGGCACAACTCCAAACTCCACCCGACTGTGCATCCTGGAGACAAACGTGTCTCTGAGCCATGCCTTCCTCTCATCAATTCATAAAGACCATTTTTAGCTCAAACCTCCTTTGCAGCTTTCTTATTTTAGCATCCAAAATACTTTTAACAAATGCTTATTCCACTAATAACAAAAATTAACAGCAGCTATTTGTTTATTAACACACTAGGATGCAACAAAGGTTTGGGATCGCCCTTTTTTTCATTGTAATAATGAATATTGAAGTGAGTGGAGTGAGTGAAGTACCTGCCTCCTGGTTTTGTAAAACCTAGAAAAACCTTATGTCTTAAATAATTATCTATCTACATTATTTTTTCTGGTTTTCCGAAGTTTAGCTGTTGGCCTTCAGTTCCTCTTTGCAATCTGCCTTAGAAGACCCAAACTGTACCTTTGTTTCCAGAATGTCTTATTTTCCTGCTCATAAGTGGTTCCTTGTCTTTGGTGTGCCTCATCTTCCATTGTCCTCCCTCATTTTTCCTGCCACACTGAAGACAGATCTGTGTTGACATAAGATCCTGTGTGTCTCTGTTTCCCACCTGAATATTTAATTTTCTCTTCCCAGCCTGGTACTCACATGATGGGTATTGGGTGATGGGCAAGGTCTAGGGGACGAAGGCTCCAGAGGGATGTGACACACGAGGTACCCTCTCTGCTGGCTGATTCAGACCTGCTCAGGATCTCTCCTGTCTGATTCAGTGTGGTTCATCCATCCTCCATTTGAAACAAGTTTTTGGAGCACAGCAGAACAATAAAAACAAACCCATGGCTCTCAGGTGGATTTCCACTGCTCCCATTTTCCAGTGGGAATCTACTTATTTTGCAGACGAGTATCAGTAATGAGCTGAGGAAATTTATAGCAACAAAAACTTCCCAGCTCTCTAAATTATTATTGTAATGATATATTGTAAACCTGCACTACCAAACAATTGGCTTAGTTGTTTTACATTTATGGCAAAGATGATTTAGATGTCAAGTGGGAAATAAAATCTGAAGATGTTAAGTTTATTATAGAAAAATGTATTAAGAAGCCATCTTTCAGGCGGAGTAGTGGGGGAGGCGAACATGTACTAGTGATGGCTGTTTCCACTGTCTTGAAATCCACGTTATCACTTCACCAGTTCAGCTGAGTATGCCTATCAAATATCTGAGAAGCTGAAATGCTGACCTCTAAAGCTGAACTTACTCTGGAAGTACGTTAGATGCCTGTCATTCCCGTGAGCTGCCAAGTTCTATCTGGGAATTCATTGTATATAGTCTGTGGTGTATGAGGCTTTGCCAGACTCAAAAATCAATAATTCACGTGTGGTCAAACAGCACTGACAGGATGTGGTGTGGGAGACACAAAGTTTATTATTTGAACAGCTAGAAAATTGGTCTCTTCCAGCAGAAAATCATGACAAAAAGAAAAAAAAAATCCCCAGATAAATTCAATAGCGAATTTTGAATTTTTGATGAAAAATCTAACAAATTTTTTTTGATCAATGTACTCTTCTTCTGAAATGCCACTGTTGGAGAGTGCCTCAGGCTGTCGGTCACAGCCACGGAGGTACCATCCCCCCCCCCGGTGAGGAGCAGCTCCATTGACATGGTCACCAGCTCAGCAGAGCCAAAGGGTGGCGGGAGCAGCCGTGACTGCAGCAGAGCACGGGGACATGGAGAAGCTGCTACAGCACTGGAGGTGATATAATAGCAGTATTTCAGCTGTGGGGAGCTCAGCAAGAACATAATGTTTCCATGGAGCATATGCACATTTCACACACACAAAAAATTGGCTTAGACAAACCCCCAAGTTTCCTTCAAAACACATTTGAGACAGAATTTTTAACCAGTCTTTTCTGTATCATGGTATCATCTGACGCTGCAGTGGCTTTCCTTTTTCCAGTGTCTACATTTCCATCTCTTTGTCTGCATGCTGAGCCTACAGCCATTTTTTTCTTGTAGCGCATTCTACCTTTCCAGAGGATATAAAACACGCTGCTCTCATTCTCTCTATTCAATACTCAGCCCTCTTAGTCTTCCTTCTCATTGTGTTTTTCTTTGTTTTTTTTTTTTTTTTTCAGCAAAGAAAAAACACAACTGGAGAGTACTGATTTTGCTTTTTCTACATGGAAAATAAATGAGGAAGCCAGCAGCACACGGGGACAGATCTTGTATGCATTTAAGTGACACTAAACCTGCTGTTTCAAAGCGTATTTGTACAAGTACTTCCATTGTCTATTAAAGTCACTTATGAGCATTAGTAACACCACTTAAGGGTAGTTTACTTCATAAATTAGCTGTACTCCTCTGTGACAGAAGCAGCAAATAGAAAAATGAAAACTGGTTGTGCGCTATAAAGCCCAACTTGATGGAGATGTTGCTCTTGGAAGGGTTGACTGTGAGATGGGTGGGTAATTGATATTACTGTGCAGTTTAAAAAGAGGGGGCCATATCTGGCCATGCTCGTACATCTGTGTTAAGCAAGTAATTTAGCTGTTGCCATGCCGACAACAGATGTACCTGGGCCAGCAGGACGATGCAGAACTGCTGGTTGTGCTTCTCTTCTGTGGTTACGACTCAGTCTCCCCTGGCTGTGTGGATGCTCCATCCCTTTGACCCTGTGTCAAGGGAGCTCAGAAACACCAAAGAGCTCCTGGTCAACCTTTCTGTAAGGCTGCAAGGACTTCAGTACCTCAGGATATCAGTTTCCTCCCTCATCCTATTCCCTGGAATAGGGAGGTTTTCAGCATCAGAGAGATTGTCAGCTTCAGAGCCATCCTCCTGACCCCACAGAGCACCTTGCCTGCTGTCCCCTGCTGGGGGGACTGCTCTCCTAGCTTGCACTCCAAGGGTTCTGTGGGAATTTTGGGCTGCAGCAATGTCCTCAAAGTGCATTACTGTGTAAATAGATCCTTTGTTCCAAACTCACGGCAAGAACTTCTGGTAGAGCTTGATATGCTGGTGATTGCCCTTGGTCCTGCCACCTCAGGCTCCCTGCGACAGCTTGCACTTCTGGACTTGGGCTATGGGATCAGAGTGCACCTCTCCTCTGAGCTTCCATGGCTTCTCCACAAGTTCCCCATGACCTGTCCTCAGGTACTTCTGCTGCTCTGCAGCTTTCAACCTGCATCCCCACTTTGCACTCCATGTGGGGCAGTGGCTCATGTGTCTCTAAATAGGAAAGCAAATGAGCTTCTGGTTTGTGTCCTGGAGTTTCACAAGAAAGAGCAAAGCCCCTGATCAGGTCTTTGGGATCTGAACTCTTGTATGAGATTATAGAAGGAAGAAGAGTTGCAGAAATCAAGGATTTATCAAGTCCAGGAAAAGACAGGGATAGGAGAAACCAGGCCTGTTCTGTGACAGGCAGCCAAGTCTGCTGCACGTGGGTTGAGGACCTTCTCTTGCATTAAGCGCTCTGATGGAAACTGAAGCTGGCATTTGAGACAGGAGATGGTTTAATTGCCACATGATACTGCTCCTCAGGCAGACGGATGTCATGTTGCATCAGCAGCACTATGTTCCTTACTAGATATCTAGATGAGTCTGAAAGCACTTGCACTAAGAGCTTGCCTGTCTCTGCTCCACAGAGCTCAGATTTGTTGCAGACAAACAGTTCCATCCAAGCCCAAATATTCTGGAAATCCATAAGAGATACCAGTGGGAAGATGCCACCAGCCTGTTCCTGGCATGCACTAGTGTTGTTGTCATGTTGACTGATGCCCATCCCGCATGGCCAAACTACCCATCGACTGTCTGTTCGTGTCTCTGTCTTGTCTGTCCGCTGCAGGAGGTAGCTGGATATAGCCCTTCCACCCCAACCGGATTGTCCCTTGCTCATTTCCTCTGCTCTGCTTCAGACCTGGTCTGCCTTGGCTTTAGGACCAATTGTGCTCTGGGACCTTTGCAGACCATGGCTAGCACTGAAGACAAATATTTTCATAGGAGGGAGGCCCAGAGAGTGATTTTTCTGGCCTGTGACGAGGAAATGAGTACATGACATTAGAGCTGTCCCCTCTAAACCACTCCTCAGCGGCATCTAGTTCTCTCCTACCATGACTTGAGGAGCCTGGGTTCCTGTCTCACACTTTCATGGCTCAGTCGTTACCTGTAATTCATTGCATTGTTTCTGAAGTAGAGGGACTGAATACAGCACCTGGGAGTTACGTGTCTATGGGTGTGGGGTTCTGTGTCGGGTGGAGTGTTTGGAGTCTAGATATCAGCTGCTTCTCTTGAGGTGCCCTAAAACCTACTTAGATGCTGAGTGGGCTCTGCCATTTTTCTTCAAAGCCTGGTCCTTTGTGGATGGTGTAAAGTCTCAGGAGAAAGTGTCAGGACTGCTGCTGTGCACATAGCTTTTCATGAACGTGAACACACTTAAACAGAGGGCAGGAAAAAGCCTGGAAAATAAATAATGGGAGGCACAGAAGAGGCTGTAAAATTATCAAGGGGATAAAGAGTCTGGAGGAATTTTTCCTCATAATACAACATCTGGGGACACTGAATTAAATGGATAGGAGGCAATTCTAGAACAAACAAAATAAACATTTATCTGTCCCACATGGGGCAAAGAGAGAAGCTGAGCACCAAAAGAAGACATTTGAGGCTAGGAGTAGAAATGGGCTCCCATAAGGGATTTGGTAGCTCTACAAGGGAAGATTCATCAGAGCTGCAAACTAAACTGTCTGGGAGGGCCAGGTTTTGGATGTCCTGAGCTGTGAGTTGCCAGAGCCTGGGAGGATACAGCACAAGGGGGAGTACTCTGCAGATACCCTGCTGCTTACATGTTTTACCTCTTCTCTTGCTGATGAACCACAGCTGAAGGATGGACCCAGGATTTAAAGATCATTCCTCTAAGCCAGGAATCCTCTTCTGTTCAGGACCTACAGTGCCATTGCCTCCAGCCCCTGGCTGTCTCAGGCACTGAATTATCTAATTCCCACCACATATATCTCCCTCATGAGCAAGCTCCATCTCAAAACTGGCTAGGTTTTTTGTGTTTTTCTTCTTTCTTTTCTTTCTTTCTATTCAGCACCATCTGTGAAGCTGTACGAGAGCTTCATTACTCCAGCTGTTAGGAGACTTCTTCCAATTTCCAGCCTAAATTTACGTCTGGTCAGTTTATAGCACATATTCTTGTGATAATATTGCTTTTAGCTTAAATGGCTCTCTTCCTCCTTGGAGTTTCCTCCACTGAATTTATAGAGAGCAATATCCCTCCTAGCCTGGCTAGATTAAAAAAAAAAAAAAAGCACCCAAAAAAAGCACCCCAAACTCTTTATATTCCTCATCATTACATCTGGGGAAGAAACTCTTTGCTGTGAGGGTGATGAGAGCCTGGCCCAGGTTGCCCAGAGAAGCTGTGACTGCCCCATCCCTGGAGGGGTTCAAGGCCAGGCTGGATGGGGCTTGGAGGAACCTGGTGTGGTGGGAGGTGTCCCTGCCCAGGGCAGGGGGTGGCTCTGGGTGGGCTTTAAGATCCCTTACAACCCAAACCGTTCTGTGATTCTATATAACACATTCTTTCTTCATTGCTCATCATTCAAGGAATACCTGCTGTAATTTTAGCCCTTCTTCTTGAACATGGGTGACCAGAGAGAGCCCAGTGAGAGGTAGATGGGAGGAGAGAGGCTACCCCTTTTCTGCTGGAAATACTCTCCTGATTCATTTTGGGGCTGCATTTAAATATTGGTTACATGCGTGACATCTGTATCCTGTGATCAGCCGGTGTATCAAGAGCCATTTTCTTAGGCACTCGAGGAGCATTGAGGAGTATCGGTGATCATGGAGGAGTTTGTAGCTCTCAAAGCAGCCCTTCAGCAGGTATATGCTGTGTGCCTGCTGCACAGCGACCGGGGACAGAGTCCTGCTGCCTGCTCAAAGGCATCCCACATTTTCTGGGGTGACAACGGGGGAAAACGGGACCAATGGGCCACTCCTCCAGCTAGAAAAACGCAGCACGGAAATAACATTTTCCAGCACTCATGGCCATTGCTATTTCCTGCCCACACCCCCTTCCTGCTGGCCATGGCCTCCTCCCTGCATCATGGTCTCCTCAGATATTCTCCTTTCAGTTTTTCACATTTGTTTTCTCTTTACTGAGCTCATCCCTTTGCATTTATCTTCGCTGAATTTTTTTCCTACTCGTTTCATAACATTTCTCTTATTAGTTAGTTTGAATCCCAGCCCCGCTCTCTGAAGTGCCTGCTCCTTCCAGCTAAGGTACACCTGCAAATTTTTAAGTGCGGTTCCAGCCTATCATCCACGCCGTTAATTAATGACACTGAAGAGAAGCTGATCCCTGCAGGCTGCCCCTACAGTGCCTGGCCAGACTGCCCTCACTCCCATCCCATCCCATCCCATCCCATCCCATCCCATCCCATCCCATCCCATCCC